>CM059187.1:34146481-34746481 GCA_030323885.1 Branchipolynoe longqiensis | reverse complement strand
AGTTGAAGCCTAATTTCTCACATGTCTATGATTGCTAAAGTAAGTAAGCGGAAAATCAACATGGATTTGAAAAACGGCTGGTTACACAAACCATTCGCCAGATGGTTCTGCGGTGAAGAAAAACATGGGCCCTACTTCACTACCTATACCCCACTAGAAATAAACATGACTGACGATGTAATCAACAATCAATGCTGGTGACAAACAGTCACGAATATTCCCAATAGGATGAATACGTCCTGATGATGATGACAATGAGGAGGAGGAGGAAGAGGAGGCAGAGGAGGAAGAGGAAGATGATGAGGAAGAGGAGGAAGAGGAGGAAGAGAAAGAGGAGGAGGAGGAAGAGGAGACAGAGGAGGAAACAGAGGAGGAGAAAGAGGAGGAGGAAGAGGAGGAAGAGGAGGAGGAGGAGGAGGAAGAGGAGGTCAGATAAACCATATTTTAATGCGGAATTCAATTACGCTTTAAAAAAACAAACTTTTTTAAAGGCTAGAGGTGGTTCTTTGTAGTTAAGCTAATGGCCGTTGTCTGGCGTCTCTACTGGTGGGCAAGGTGTAGTTTCTAGTTTTCCAGCATTTAGTTCGACTGCCATCAAACTCCCCCGCAGAAACGCCGATCCGGAGGGCAAATAACACAAAGGGAGTAAAGGAGGAGGTGGGCCACGGTGCAAATGTGATTTACAAGGTGAACAGTGGTAAAAGAAGGGGTCGATCTACCTGCTACTGACGTCACTGTCGGCAGAAAGCCTCAGGTGATGGGCAGTGAGAACACATGTTGGAAGGAACTGTAACATTTTGCCATGCCAGCATATTAATATTCGCAAAGAAATGCAGTGACTTATTGAGTGCACATGTATCCGAGAAGAACAAAAAGCAGCTTGGATGGTATGGATTTGTTGTGGTTTATGGGGTGTGGTGGGGGTTTTTCAATTAAAAAAAAGGTGATTATTAAACTTTCTGGAGTTGCGGTTAACTAGGTTACTTTTATAAAATGGTAGGGTTGATTTAGAAATGATCCTAGTTTTAGGTGTGCATTGTGGGAACTGGAATCCCTAAAGCAACAACCTATTTATAGGGCTATACCTTGCATACGCCACATACATAGTATATATACATATAATATAGATTTAGTTATTGAAAATCAATGTTATATAAACTATACATATATATAAAACGGATGTGTATACATATCATATTGATATACATATAGCCTATATGTGTACATATACACATTTTCACTGACAAAATCTATACTATTGCACCTTGAATAATAAATAGGAAGCAGCCAATTGAATATAACACACCAACCATTTCTCTATTTTCTCGGCTATAATCACCTACATACAATCCCAATAAGAAGTACATCGTTAAGTGCAGAGAAAACTGCATTAGACATCAACCAGTAGAGGGAGGGACCCTTCTAAAGGCCCGGTTGAACATACCGGCATCAATACTTCTCCGGTATGTTCAACTACGTTCAACTACGTTACCCTCCACTACATTCAACTACGTCCACTACCGTGTATGTGACTGGGCCTTCCGAGTGTGCCAGTGCGTCTGTGTGTGTGTTTCAGTGTGTGTGGGCGCCTGTGTCTGTGTGTCTGTGTGTGTGTGTGGCTGTGTGTCTGAGTGTGCCGGTTGGCTTCAGTGTATCTTTTCTTCCCTTTCCCCAACAGTAAGTTATAGGCATTGTGACGGCAGACCGAGTGCAGGCCTGTTGTCTGAAGCACCTGACGGGTAGAATGCGAACACAATTCAACAAACCCTCTGCAAACATGGCCAACATGAAACCCAATTCATACGAAGCAACGTCACGCGGCAGAAATCGTACACTCCAACTCGCCTTAATACAGCCTGGAACAGAAATTGTGTATGCTTGATATGTTTATCTCTGATATCCTAGGTTATGTGTTACTTACATTCCACCGAAATTCTATCGAAATGTTTGCACATTGTCTTCCTGTCTGACACGAGTCTACATTGGGTTTCCATAAGTTTGATGATTCCAAAATGCTAATATTTATTTGTTGGGGTACCCATCATGTCATGATGGGTACCAATTTGTTGGTTGTTGGAGTTTTACGTCCCGGCAACATCTAAGGTCATATTAGGATGGGTACCAACTTGTGATTGTACGCACTCATTGTAACTTTATAGTGCTGCCCCACTGGGAGACCAGGCTGCTGGCACCATCACCCGGTTTCCTAATGAGTTACATTATCATAATACTGAGCTAACCAGTCCTTGCTCTACCCTAGTAATACCGAATGCCGGGCTAGGTAGCGACACATATCAATATTGTAAGTCACCGGTTTGGCAGGGTCTCAAACTCCTGACCTTCACCATAGGAAGCCTGCACTCTACCGATTCTGCCACCACGTCCAGTACTAAATACTAATGTCACACAGAAAAGCCCCTAATAATGCAATTTCCTTCAAACAGAGTTTGCATATTCATATCGATATAGTGTATTATGAGTGCAGCCTAGTCAGACAGGTTTTCCATGTACATGTGACGAGATAGCTGTGCTAAAAAGCGTACACGAACACCTGGGGCCAAATGTATGAACAACTTTTTATCGGCTCCAGTGTTAAGGGCGGCCGGTGGGTTAGCTAACGTCGGTGTTAGAATATGTGTCACGGGAAATGTATGTGGCCAAAGCACAGCGGAGTTAGCTAACCAATGGGTTATTTATAGATTTGGGAAACCCCTTGCCGGCGACCACCGCTATTCGGCAGCGGTGGCGGTGTTAATATTGGTTCGATTTTAGGGTTAATTTAATGAAATTTCACGTTTTGAGTATGTAATTCTGTTAATATCGCTTCGATTATTGGTTTAATTGGACCAAAATCCGGCGGCGGCGTTAATATCGCTTCGATACTAGGGGTAATTTGATGAAATTTCACTGATTGCGTGTGTAATTGTGTTAAATATGATAGCTGTGAATAGATTTTGCCCTAATATATCGACGCCGATACGGCGGCGGCAATTTGGACTAAAAATCACCGTATCGCCGTATTCGATTCGACAATATGAATATCGCCGCCGATGTAGCGGCAGCATTAATATCGGTTTTGATTTTAGGGTTAATTTAATGAAATTTCACGTTTTGAGTATCTAATTCTGTTAAATATGATTGCATTGAATAGATTTGGGCCCAATTGGTCCCTAACCCCGACGGTAAACTTGATGTCTTGGTGTTAGTGTAGGCCACCTTAAGCTTGTGGGGTTTGCCTAACCCGGCCACATACATTGCGACTTTTCGCCGCTAACTCCGGAATTCCGCGCTAACCACGGGTTTGGACTGCTAACCCGGCTTCATACAGTTGGCCCCTGGTGAAAGGAGGGGTCGATCTACCTGCTACTGACGTCACTGTCACCTGTCAGTCTTACCAAGTTGGTCACCGTGTAGGCTACTGACGCAACAAGTGTCCTGTTATTGGAGAAATAGTCAAATGAGACCAAGACAAATTGGCACATTGAAAAACTGTTCACTCAAGGCAGGTGTTCGCTGGTCACAGGAGTCGCTAAAGACAGGTACAACTGTATAGATTTGTATTAAACAAAAACAAACGCTGTAAGTTGTAACCGCCTCTCCGCCCACTGTCGATTAACACAGCAGATCGTGAAGCTTATAACAAAACAAACCCACCCCAACTTCCCGCCATAAACTTATCCACAATTTTTAAAAGCCAGCGATCCGATTGGACAATAACCGGAGTTCATAAACACAGTCATTAATACGTCACTCTCGACTAGAAAGCTAATAAAACCGCGCCGTCTCTGTGTGTGGGGAGTGGGGGGGGGGGGGGGGGGGGGGGGGGGGGGGGGGGGGCGGGGGGGGGGGGGGGGGGGGTGGGGGGGGGGTCGCGGGGGGGGGGGGGGGGGGGTGGGGGGGGGGGGGGGGGGGGGGGGGTGCGGGGGGTCCGGACGGGAGGGGGGGGGATTGTAATTGAACGCGCTTACAATTTTGTTGGCGGAAATGATTGGTGAACCTTTAGTGAAATTGGGCCTCTATAATAAGAAACTGCAGTCAGACAGGCCGGGTGCGTGGGAGGTTTACAGGCCCTACAACAATACCCCAGGCCCGAGACCTGTCGGGCCGGGACGCGCTTATTATTAAGCTAGATTAAGGCGAATAATCGCCCAGTCGGCATGTGATCAATATTGTTATTATCATCGCGGAATTGAATACCCGACAAACCATGGCACAGACTGGCAGTGTTAGTAACAAGTCACCATCCGAATTCTCTCTCAACCCCCCCCCCCCCCTGATTGACAAAACCAGTAAGTGTTGCTTCTCCATTGGCGTGTCTGTACATGTACTTCAGATTTGTGATAAGGTGGGGTAGGGTATATAATATTATAGATTGGTTGGTTGTTGGAGTTTTACGTCCAGGCAACATTTAAGGTCATATCAAGACGGGTACTGACTTGTGACAGTGTGCACTCATGGCACATTTATAGTGCTACCCCACTGGGAGACCAGGCCGCCAGCACCATAACCTGATGTCCCACTTAGTCACATTATCCTGACACTGAGCCAACCAGCCATGGGCCTATCCTAATAATCATGCCGAGCACCTGGCTAGGAAGATAAAAACGTATCAATGTTTACATCATTGGTTTGACTCGACCTCGAACCCATGGGTTCGAATCCCACGAACTACCAACACGGTCATCTCATTCGGCCATCTCGTCTGGTCGTACGATTATATATATGCATGTACATTGAATTATATATATTGTATTAGATATATTGTATTAGATATATTCTATTATAATTGCAATAGATATATAATACAAACAAGTAAAAAGAGTGATCGGACCATTAAAGTGACTCCCCTCCCCCCCCCCCCCCGCCCAAGCCCCCTTTTGTTCTTTTGTTTTAGCGCTAATGCGCCGACAATATGTTATCTTAATGGCCTTCTCCCGGAGGGTTGAACTCAGTGCAATTTTTCAAAAGAAATCCATAAACCCAATGTGTTGGAAGTGTGGACGAGGCGTTAGATTACTACAGATAAAATGGACGGATGTTGGGCGCACATCATTTCCGAGGCGATGGTGGTTTTCTTCACAACCTATGTAGGTATCAGGACGAGAGTTGCTCACTGTGACAATACTATCTGTCATGGACTAGCGTAGGTTTCTCCAATCTGCCATGGACCAGGGCATGCTTCGTGTTAAATCGGGATTCATTCACCTTACTGAATTACCTTTGAATTAAAGAATTCTGGGTCCAGTGAATCACAGTGCTATATCTGAATTCGCGTTAAATCGGGGCTCATTATGATAGGGCTTCAGGGTATATGTGTACATATATATATATGTGTGTGTGTGTGTGTGTGTGTGTGTGTGTGTGTGTGTGTGTGTGTGTGTGTGTGTGTGTGTGTGTGTGTGTGTGTGTGTGTGTGTGTGTGTGATCTATAATCTATTATGGGAGTATAAACAAGGACACTGTCTACCTTCAGTTCCCTATGTAATAGTATATTCACTGTATCCTATCTAACTGACCATGTGTCGTACAGTACACACTGGTGCCACATGTGAGGGCTCTAAGCACTGTATGCCAGCTGCTGCTGGCCGTTATCGCATATAGACCCGTCGGGACGGTCAAATTATATATATATATATATATATATATATATATATATATTATATATATATGATATATATATATATATGTGAAGTGGGCGGGACTACTCGACCGCATTTTGCGCGGGCGCGCATTTTGCGAGGCAGGGTTCCCCGCTGTAAAGCGTTGCTTGGATACGTCGATTGTGACTATCCTAGCAACGATAGAAAGTCGGGGGCGTTCGGGCCAGACCCCGGCGGACGTGTTTCTACACGCTCCGTCGTTTTCCACCGATTTTTAGGCTTTTTAGGGTCAAAATTCTAAACTAAATTATAGAAACCACACGGGAGGGAACGGGAGACCTTTATTGTCTATTTATGTTGGTATCAATGTTAGTCTTTGGTTAAGAATAAACCGTGTAGCTCTTGTGAAGGTGAATCAGGACGTTCCTGCATTCTTTACTATCCTCCAGTCTTATTGTAGATTAACTGCTATGGAACCTTGATATTCGATTGCTTTCTATGAACTGAGAGGCCTTAAGCCTAAGTCGGCCTTCTGCAAGTAATGCACCCCTCTGCGGGAATCTAATAACTGACACATTCACAGGAATTAACGTAGTGTTACTTTAGGCTAGAACCACGACGTATAATGTAAACTAAATAGTAGAGGACAGCGGCAGCAACTCGAGCTGGACTGCGGATATTTGGATTCAGATAGTAACATTCGTAATATCTCCAACGACGAAGGGGGCAGCCAGTAGTTGAAATAACCTAATATAAATACACTTTAGGCCGATAAATGCGCACGATGGCAAATCTAGTATTTAGACGATACTCTGGCTGGCGCCTTCCGTACGGGGCGGACACCGACGACGGACAACTCGCAGGCGAGAGGTAAGGCTACAACGGCGGCGGCTGGCCCAAGGAAATTCACATGGAAACAATTAATTATATTAACACGTAGGCTCGCCTTAGGCGGGGGCGGAAAAGCTGTACGGTTAAATATGTATATATATATATGTATATATATATATATGTATATATATATATATACATATATATATATTGTATTAGATATATTGTATTATAATTGATATAGATATATATATATATATTTATATATATGTGTGATCTTACACGCACACACATATATATATATGTGTGTGTGTCTATATATGCGTGTGTCATTGTAAGATCCCACGTGTGTGTATGTGAGATCCCATATGCTATGACGCACTAAATCAGATTTGTTCGTAGTTTTCTGTACTGCGTGTTCATACCGTTTTACACACACACACACACACACACATGCGCGCACACACGCATGCGCACACACGCATGCGCACACACACGCGCGCACGCACCACGATATTGTTTATATATGTATGTGTCTATATATGCGTGTGTTATTGTAAGATCCCACATGTGTGTATGTGAGATCCCATATGCTATGACGCACTAAATCAGATTTGTTCGTAGTTTTCTGTACTGCGTGTTCATACCGTTTTACACACACACACACACACACACACAGACACACACACACAAACACGCACACACACGCGCGCGCACGCACCACAATATTGTTTTATGTATAGGACGATATGCACGGGCAGGCTCCATAGTCAAATTATCTGCATTTGGACTTGATTCAATCCTCATCTAAAACAGACACAAAACAGGACATGCCACTTAGTCACCTAGAGAACCCTGTAAAGACGGTTAAATGCAGACCGTTAAGGTCACATTAAAGTGGCATTATCTCACAGAATAGCTATAACTACCTGGAACCACACAAAGCCATTAGGCGCCCATCCAGCCACAGTATGTACAAAGAAAAAAAAGAAATCTCCATTTCACGAATATTTTAAGCCGCATAAAACCACAACACTTTTGATCCCTTTTTATTTTTGTTGGTACATAGTTGTTTAAGCAGGGTAAATTTCAACCGTGAATGATTGGTCTTCCTCATTCCACTGCTCCTTGCCACGTCCTAATAATGCCGAGCGCCTGGCTACGAAGCAACAAGTATCAATTTTCAAGTCATTGGTTTGACTCAACCAGGGTTTGAACCCACGATCTACCAACACGGGAGAAGGACAATCTATCTCATTTGGCCATCCCGTCTGGTGTATCCGATTAGATAGATACTGGTGCATTTATTAACCATTTAATGCAGTTAGACAGTTTGGTGTTCCTGTACTTTGCTGCAACACTAGAAAAAAATGGGTAAACAAGAACTATGTATAGCATTTCAATGCGCAGAGCAAAGTTATTTGACCCATTTTTTTTTCACTTTAAATATCTTCAAAGATAAAGCTTTAAAATAAATTACTTCAAACTAATGTAAAGTAGATTATAACAACAAACTATATATTTATCTAAAAGAAATTATCTAAAAGAAACCATCGGATTATGTAACTTTAACACTGGTTCCTAGGATAATGCGCACACACACAAATAGGCAATATATAATAAGTTCATGATATTGGCCAACACCCCAATTCACTGTGTCCAAATCTTATGCCAAATATCTTGACAACGGACGCAGGCCATGGCCTGCCAACACGAAGCTTTTCCCACGCCAAGTTATTTTTTGTAAATGTAAAAAAAAATCATATTAAGGGAAAAAAGAAAAAGATTACCGGACTTTCTGCGTGTTTTTTTCTTGTGTTTTAATTTTTTTTTATTTTTTTATAGGGCGGATGTGATCACGGAGCTTGAAAGTACCACAGGTACGTCTGACTCATGTCCCCTGTATGTGCTGTACTTATTTGCCCACGGCCCTAATAGAGATAGTTAGCGTACACCGACACACTCACACCACCTGCCATCTCTCACACTGCGAGTTGGTGAAGGGGTGGAGGTGGCTTCAACATGTATAGACCTATTTCATATGACGTCAGTATAGGTATTTAGGTCAGTGCGCGCGCTGCTTGGGTGCAGGATGACACACTGTCACACTGCAAACTTAATGGCTATGAGCAATCTTCATACAGAAAAAGTGAAATATCTCTAAAACTACACCACCTACAAACAAACCGTTTGGATCACATATAGAAAACATATTCAAAAATGAGATTATATTAAATTTATATGGTTAGGGTTCTGTATTTCTATTAATTTTGAATAAAATTGACATTTTGAACTGCACATATCAGCAAACTCAATGCATTGTCAATGGCTGTGAGCAATCTTCATACAGAAAAAGGGAAATATCTCTAAAACCACACCACCTAGAAACAAACCACTTGGAACACATATAGAAAGCTTATTCAACAATGAGATTATATTAAATTTATATGGTTAGGGTTCTGCATTTCTATTAATTTTGAATAAAATTGACATTTTGAAGAGGGCGTATTGGCAAACTCAATGCATTGTCAATGACCGTGAGCAATCTTCATACAGAAAAAGTGAAATATCTCTAAAACCACACCATCTAGAAACAAACCGTTTGGAACACATATAGAAAACATATTCAACGAACAGATTATATTAAATTTATAAGGTTAGGTTTCTGCATTTCTATTAATTTTGAATGAAATAGATGTTTTGCACTGCGCATACCGGCAAACTCAACGGCAGTGTGCATCCGTTCTGCAGCCAAGGTGCGCGCGCATTCACAATGTTTATAAACATTGAAAGGGGTCTGTCTATACATACCCTCCTGCAAAGGCGCATATAATGTACAGATTGAAATTAATCAGTCAGTGCTTTTACTTCTAACTCCAAATATGTTATATGAACACAGCTAAATAGTTCGCACACGTCCAAGATGACACCATGCCTAAAAGATCTCACACATTTGATTATATATTATTATATTTGCAACCATTGTTTTTGGTATCAGCATCACCGTCACCATCACAATGATGTAAATCATCACGACCACGATGGCGGTGGTTCTCCCATTGATGTTGATGATGATCAGTATCATCATCAATAATTTTCTACACATTTATATATATATTTTAAATGTATCACCTTTAATATAACCATGATATAACTGTCTAAATATTCACAGATTGAAAAAAAACCATTGTCCATGTTAGCGCTAACATGGGTAAATTCGCAGCGCGACGTGGGGTGATAGACCTCTCAAGCTTCACAATGACTGAACTGCCACCTGCCGATTTATGGACAAACTAACCCCGCTCGGATTGCCCTAGCGCGACCCCACCGTACCCCAGCGCCCGACCCTGCTGCCACCTATCGCCTCAAAAGCGCATCATACGAAACCACGCTGACCACTCGCACACGACCAACCATCAGTCGCCGTTTGGATACAAATCTGCTCACTACAACCAGACTGATTCAACCGCCGCCCACCCCTCAACTACAAAGGGACAGTAGATTGCGGCGGTCAAGGCGGTAGGGTTGAGATTGCCGAGGTTCCTGTTGTCATGATCTTGAGTATGTAACTGTCTGACTGTTCTGAATAAATGCAAATTATACCACACCTGTCTCATTGTGAATTACCTTTAATATGTTCATCATATAATTGTCCAAGGATATTGAGATATGACATATATTATATATAACATAATATATATAATAGTGTTGAATGAGTTTAGGCTCATTCGGGGTCATTTTGGGGTGCACAGGGCAGCTTTCCTCCTGCCTCCCGCCCCTCTTCTTGCCACGGGGTGGCGGGGGCGGGGGTGGGGGGACCTGGGGTAGGGGGGCACAACCATAAACACACCACATCCACCACCTATCCAGACCACACTTCGTCCACACCTCTCTCTATCTCCTCTCTGCTGGCCATGCTCCTCCTTGATAATGTCTGAAAAGAGTTGCAGGACGGGGAGCCCACCAGCATTTCACTTTCTACTCTTACTCTGTCCATGTCTTTGGCTCGCCGACTGGTCACCATAGACCAAATAGAACCGGTCCTTTGACTCAAGTCTCCTCATTTCTCTTTCCTATACTCTACCCTTCTTTTTTTCTCCCAGGCATACTTCTCCCCCTGATCAAGGGAGTTGTTTGCTTGAATGGGGCCCTTTACCTTATCATTTCTCTCACTTTGTTCTTGTTGCTGGAACCGCTGGACCCACCTTTACCCGTCCCTTCCTCCTAAACCCTTCCTGCTGTCAACTGGATACAAGTGCTGTGCTACCCCCGGACCGGAGAGATTCGGGGCTGCCCCAACGCTTCGGCGTTTTGAATGTTGTAAAGATATCCCCAGCTTCTACAACCGTCCCACCTGAAGATTAATGTTCCACCAAAGATTGGACCGATTTATCGGGGCCTTTCTATATTGCTGCAGTTCTGTAGCCGGTAACCGTCGTAAGGTTACAAACCGCCCCAAAAGCCAAAGCACACCACATGCCAATCACCCTTCCTGGCCACTCCCCTCACCTCTCCAGCCCAGTCTGGCCTCCACATCAGCCAATCAAAAAGCTCCCCCCTCCTGAGCTCCTCAGCTGCAAACCCCTTGTGGGTCACTCCGCTCCCAACCACAGGACTGACCACAACAACATTTTTACCCACCCACCCACTCCAGGAATTAATCATAACATTATATAACTATAATTATTATCTCTCTATTTCTTATTAATCATAATATAATTATTTACTATAAATTAAATTGATCATAGTTATATAGGCCTACGATGCTTATTATACTTTTATATTATATATTATTCTATCATGTTAAGTAACTAAATACTACCCGCTAGTTACCATCATCTGTCTTTGATCATCACCTTGCTCATATGCCTCACCTCACTCATCTCACCTCCATATCTGACTGCGATCACCCATGACCTTGTCCCTTACAGCTCTCGGCAGGACCCTCCCTACCCACTGATGTAATGCCTCCGGGGGCTGGCCGGAATAAAGCCATGTTATCTCAACTTCATGCTTCCACGTCTTGTGTACCTTTGCTGCAATGTAAATATATTATATATCATATAATTTACATTATACATATATTATCTTTATAATATATAATACTAAATAATATAATATATAATATATTTATAGTATATATTTATTTATTACGCTTTAATATATGCGAAAATAATATGATGCTTGATTAGTAAAACATGGGCCCTGGGTCCTGGTCCTTTGTGTAAAGTCAGATCCTATTGGACGATTAAGTCTATATACATAGACCGTGACGCTTTCTCTGTGTACCGTGGAATATGGAGAAATCTGTCTGGGATCTGGCGCAATTATCGGTGGGGCACATGTGTATTTGATTGTGTTATCAACGACGTGAATCAGCTGTATATTTAACACTATTATTCGACAGTACCATTGTCTTTTGTGCCTCATGCCGTTTAAATACCTCACGATCTAACTAGCCCTGACCTAACACACACACACACACACACACACACACACACATATATATATATATAATATAGTCATATCTGTGTATATATATATATATATATATATATATATATGCATATATATATATATATATGCATATATATATATCTATATATATATATACATATTTATATATAGAATAGACACATGCATGCATACACAGAAAGGCAGACACACACACGGCCACACATAAACGCCCAATCAGTTACACACTGACACGCAGAAAGACAAACACTCGCACACACCAACCAGCTCACCAACAACCAAACACACACTGACACACGAGTATTACCACACAGAAATACAGACAAACACACGCGCATAACACACAATCACATGCACGCGCAGTCAAACACACACACACACACAGCCAGACACAAACACTCGTCAGACACAAGCCCACAACACCCTGGTAGATGGTGGGATTCGCACCCATGGGTTCGAACCCTGGTCGAGTCAAACCAATGACTTAAACATTGATACTTGTCGCTTCCTAGCCAGGCACTCAGCATTATTAGGATAGGGCAAGGACTGGTTGGCTCAGTGTCATGATAAAGTGACTGAGTGGGATATCAGGTCATGGTGCCAGGAGCATGGTCTCCCAGTGGGGTAGCACTATAACGTCTCAATGAGTGTGCACTGTCACAAGTCGGTACCCGTCCTGATATGACCTTAGATGTTGCCAGGATGTAAAATTCCAACAGCCAACCAACCAACCAACCCACCCACACCCACACCCACACGCACAGGTAGATCGTGATGAGTCACCGACCGACTGAGGGCTAACGGCTTCACTTCCCGGTGTCGCGGTTTTAAATCTCAGCTGGTTTAAAACTTACACTTTCGCCCTACGCATGCGTCAAAATCGAACAGCATTTCCCCCAGATTAAGACCGTCGAGTAAGACAATTTATGTTAAGATTAAGACAGTTTATGTTGTCAAATATTCACTACAATGACGCCCAAACAGTCTCCTCGCCATTTGGTTTTACATGTTGATAAAGGCCCCGTCACACTACGATGTAACGACGTCAGAGTAGGGAGAATGTGAAAAACGTCGAACTTCTCGGCGTAGTATGCAAATTTGGGCACAAGTTGAACGTGGATGCAGCGTAGTTGACGCGAGCATAACGTCGGTAGAGCGTAGTGATAGTGTCATTCAACAAGAGAGGACAACGTAATTACGCTCACGGAACGTTATGAACATTATTCCATCGCCAGAACTATGTTGCTTTACGTTACCTTACGTTACTTATGTCATTAAACATTGGCGAACCGCTGAACGTATGTTGGACGTATGTTCTCCTGACGTTCTCCTGACCTTCCCATTACACCGCGTGGACGTTTCCACCGTCTTTAATGTGGGTCAACGTAGTGGAACGTAGTGAGCAGCGTTTGATTAATGTCTGTTTAACGTCATTGATGTTCGCCGAACGTGTACAGAACATACGGCGAATGTAAACCCTTACGTTCGAGTTACGTCAAAAGTTTTGAACAGGTTCAATACCTTGACGTGCGCCGACGTAACACGATGTAACATGACGTAGCTCGACGTCAGTCTAACGTCATTCTGACGTCATCATAACGTAACCCAATGTACGTCAACATAATGACGAAAAGTGACCACGTCAGGCTTACGTTGGCTCGTTACATCATAGTGTGACAGGGGTATAAAGATTATGTGTGTGGGGGGATGTCGGCTGCAAAACGAAGGCAAACGACCATTGAGTTTGCTGATACGCACAGTGCAAAGCTTCAATTCTATTCAAAATTAATAGAAATACAGAAAATAAACATATCAATTTAATATAATCTGTTCATTGAACATGTTACCTGTTTGTGTGCTAATCGGTTTATTTCTAGGTCGTGCAGTTTAGAAATATTTCACTTTTTCTGTATGAAAATTGCTTACGCCGTACACAGCCATTGAGCTTGCCGATACGTGCAGTGCAGTGCAGAACTTCAATTTGTTTCAAAATTAATAGAAATTCAGAACCCTCACCTCCAGTACCCTCCCCTCCTGTACCCTCCCCATCCCTATCCTCACCTCCTCTACCGTGCTACCATCCCCTCCCGTAAAACGTGAAGGACGAAAGTGTAGGTTTTAAATCAGCGGAGTTTTAAAACCGCGACATGCTGCAGTTTGAAAGCTCCGTTCGATTTTGACGCATGCGCAGGATGGAAGCGTCGGATTTAAACCAGCTGAGATTTAAAACTGCGACACCGGGGCACTTACAAGCTATAATGGGCCAGCCTCAAATGACACAGTAGTATGGGTGGGCGTCTATAAAAGATTCACCCGGTACTACAGTACCCTGAGTATGGATAAAGAACAACCCATTAGAAAAAATGATGAAAGGCTGGGTAAATGAAATGAGCACATAAATTCGTAATTTAAGAAGCAAAATATATTCTTAACATACATCTTCATATTTAGCCGCTACTTTTGATTTGAAAAATATAATAAAACATGTAGGTTAATCGATTTTAAAAGTGAAATCGACAGCATTCTGTGGTCGCCAACTTGTCTTTTTGCATTCTCTGATATTTCACCAACTCTGTCCCGATACAAGTAGCGATTAGATACTGGAATCAGGAATTCCACTTCCTGTTCCATACTAAAGCAATTTTCACCCGTATTCAGACTATGTTGTTATTCACTCCTACTCTGCATAGAGGTGAGTCTTTTATGTAGGGTGGACAGGTCCATCTATATTAAACACCCCCCCCCCCCTCTCCCCCACACGCGCACTGGTTGGCCGTCTCCTTTTGAACTGTTCCACACAAAGACACCTTTCAATCATTGCATTCTCTGCTGTGCCCACACACACCACCAGGCGGTTAAAAAAAAAACTGTTTTTGAAGCAGTTTGATTCAAGTCACATGGGAATGAATGGCAAGGCATAATGAGCAAATAGCAAAACTGTTCACTCCGCACTATTATCATTTCAAATCATTACATAATTTACCGTAAATTGATACTATAAGCCGAAGTATAAGTTAAATTATTTTACATAGATAACATTCATTAATACAGCTCATTGCATTATGTCATCTGAGCTCTTCTTTTATTGACCCAAAATATCCTATCATTAATTATATTTATAATTTATATATTTGTTCATCTGGTTATTTTGATGATAATAATATTAATATTAATAATAATAAATAATAATAATAATAGAAAAGATATAATAGGAAAAAAATGCAAGGTAGTTGAATTGTAAAATTGTTGGTACAACTCTATGAAATCAGCATAGTTTAATCAAATGTGTTTGAGTGTCAGTGGGAAGTGACACCCAATACATTCTGGGGAGGCTCTCCTTGAGCCCCCAAAAATGAGTGCAAACCACGAGTGGCCAATGCGGCAGCGGCTAAGGACCACTTGGTCCCACCGACACCGCCGCCCCCACACCACGACCACGACCACCAGACCATCCTCATCACCACCACCACCACCACCACCACCACCATCCTCACCACCACCACTACATCATCCCCCCCCCACTACATCATCCTCACCACCACCACCACCACCACCACACCACCTCCTCCACCACCACCACTACATCATCCTCACCACCCCCACCCTCACACCCCACCACCCCAATCACCTTCACCACCACTATCAGTATCACCACCCAGATGAAACTATTCCTCATTTGGGATTGCTATAGGCAGTGACGTCGTGACGTCCCTTACTTATGTAATCTACTTATGTAGGATTAGGGTCAGCAGCTTCGCATACAAAAAAACACCACAGCAAGAAAACATGCGTGTCGTCAATATTTCACCATTAATGCTAATCCAGCCTAAATAAAATAATATACTAAGTAATAGCGGTGGTTGGAGTTTTACGTCCTGGCAACAGCTAAGGTAATATCACGACGGGTAGCGACTTGTGACAGTGCACAGTCATGGTGACTTTATAGTGCTGCCCCACTGGGAAAGCAGGCCACCAACACCATGACCTGATATCCCACTCAGTCACATTATCCTCACACTGAGCTAACCAGTATACTAAGTAATAAGACACAGCTATAAAACAATGTCTGGATGAGTGAGTGGCATTGGGGTGTTACGCCATTTCGGCAACTATGGCCATATTCATTGCGAGACAATATCAGGAGTGGCTCAGAGAACTTAAGGCAGTCGATGTTCTAGGAACAACGCTGTTTTATTTATGGCTACTCTAGGAAATAGCCGTCTGAGTTGGGGTGACGTTGTAGTTAGTTTTTTGTTAGTTGTTGTTTTTGTTATTGCTAAGTTCCATTTTTCAAGAGTAGTGGCGCACCGGGTGTCTCCTCTTCTGGAAGGAAAGTGATGTGTATATAAAATGTACGCTGGCAAACAGCACAATTCATCAAGTTACCCTGCGATTACCACTTCCCCCCACGCCCGCGTCCCCCACCCCATCCCGCCCCCGCTTCCCCCCACCCCAGCTCCCCTCCCCCGCTCCCCCCCCCCCCAGCTCCCCCCCCAACCCAGCTCCCCTCCCCCACATCCCCCCACTCACGATACCCCACCCCTACCGCTTCCCCCACGCTTACTTCCCCCCACCTCCGCTTCCCCACCACCCCTCCCCCATGCTACCCCCAGCCTCTACCCCGCTTTCCCCCACTACCGCTCCCCCTCCCCCCCCGCCCCCCCACACCCCGCTTCCGCTCACTTCTGCTTTCCCCCCAACCCCCACCCCCGACCCTGCTTCCCCACCCCCTCCCCCCTCACCCCCGCCTCCTCTCACTGCTACTTCCCCACCACCCCCGCTTCCCTCCACCCCCGCTTCCCACCACCCCCCACACCGCTGCAACCCTTTCCTTTTCATTAACAGTGATAATTAAGTTAGGCTAAACATAGATTATCCTGAGCTGCACTAATAAGCCAGTGACCGGATTAAGATAGCACATGTGGGAGCAGGGCCGGGGGTAGGGGGTGTTTAGCTGAGTTGTTCCTGTTATTATTAAAGCTGCATAGTCCGATGAAAACATAAAATTGTCAAAACCAAAACAATTATCTAGATTTCATTCTACATATCTAACTTAGATGCTTGTGCACTTATTAAAACATTTGTCGTCACATATAAGAGGATACTGAGTCAATTAATAGAACCTGTTACTGCAGAAGCCTACGGGGATACAGTTTTGGCAAGCTTGCCAAAATTAATTCAGCATGTTTCCATTTCAAATATCTCAAAAGTTAGCGATTTAAAATAAAAGTCTCTTCAAAGTAGATTATAATGAACAACCTAATATGTTTATCTCAGAAAATGAGAGAAACTCAAAACCATCGGACTATGCAACTTTAATTTCGTATATGAATATGAATATAGAGGTTGGAATCTCAGTGGTGGGAGTAAATAGTCAGTGCAAGGTTTACTATTTCAATAGCAAAAGTATAATGCTTGTACCAAAAGGCTAGCATCCGAAATATTCTGGAGAAGTAGAATTCCATTATTCTCTGATTCATTCACTATTTACCACGAGGTTTGTTTGTTGCGGTTTTATGTCCTAACAACATCTAAGGTCATATCAGGACGGCTACCGACTTGGGAGAGTGGGCACTCATGGCAACTTTATAGTGCTGCCCCATCGGGAGACCGAGACATCAGTATCAACACTTGATATCCCAATCAAACACATTATCCTAGTACTGAGCAAACCAGTCCTTGTCCTATCATATTAACGCTGAGTACCATGCTCTGTAGTGACAAGTATTGAAGTATAAATTTGGTAAGTTATTCACTTAGAGACGGCTAGGATTGAAACCACAACCTTCCATTTGGGAAGTATGCGCTTTTAGTTTTACTGATTCGGCCATACCATCCACTAGTTCCAATCATTATTGTAATTGCGAAATCCATAGTTTTGACGAATATCCCCGTTTATCCATCAGTCTTATTGATTCGGCCACCGCGTCCAGTCATTTTACCACGACATCTAAGGACAATATTTCTTACAATAACTACATGACTACATGGTTGGTTGGTTGGTTGGTTGTTTGAGTTTTACATTCTGGCAACATCTAAGGTCATATCAGGACGGGCACCGACTTGTGACAGTGCGCACTCATGGCAACTTTATAGTGCTCCCCCCCTGGGAGACCAGGCCACCAACACCATGACCTGATATCCCACTCAGTCACATTATCCTGACACTGAGCCAACCAGTCCTTGCCTTATCCATAAATGCCGAGCTCCTGGCTAACTACATGATTAGAACCAAGCTGAGCAACTATGCGTTAATATATTAGTAAACAGTCCGAAAGAGCAATCTCAATTTAATAGAGTATCATATGCGACTTGATGGTATATCAGATAGGACACCATAAGCAACCTCGTCATAAGGCATTAATTTAAAGCACAATCACTGGCTGACCTGATTGTGTATTTGAGTTATGGCCATAACAGTTAATCGCACAAACTCTATTTAAAACAAGCAAAGACAATAATATTGATGAACTGCAATTAGATGTGAATAGATTACACAGCAGCTCCTACCAGAAACTACCCCTTTCTACTAAGTCGCACACATTGCCGTTACCAGTGATTTACCAGCAGTAGAGGTGGTGGTGGTGGTGGTGGTGGTGGTGGTGGTGGTGGTGGTGGAGGTGGAGGTTGCGGTGGAGGTGGAGGTCGTGGTAGTGGAGGTGGTTGTGGTGGTGGCCGTGGTTGAGGTGGTCGTGGTAGTGGTAGTGGATGTGGTGGTGGTGGTGGTGGTGGTGGTGGTAGTGGTGGTGGTGGTGGTGGTGGTGGTGGTGGTGGTGGTGGTGGTGGTGGTGGTGGTGGTGGTGGTGGTGGTGGTGGGGGTGGTTATAGCATTCTGCATGGTTGGTGATGGTTGGTACCCTGCATCATCAGGCTTCCTCTCAATCTCATATTGATATTTCAGTGATCCGTTAAAACCCCGATATGGGCAGAACCACACTAGTGGCTGCACGGCCCAAACAAACCCCCACCCACCCACCCACCCACTCAAGTGAGTCGGCTACCAGAGGATGTGCAACCCAACTAATCCGCAAATGCTAGGCTCTAACCAAGCCGACGCACCGACACACGACAGGGCATGAATTCGACTAAAGGGCGCATTCCTTACACGCGTTATTCGGTATGCGAATGCGAATGCGACAAAAAATCGAAACACCTTGAAACCTATGAGCTACATTCCTTACACGCAGTATGCGAATGCGAATGTGAATGCGAATGCGAATGCATTTTTCCGATCGGCCCATGTAGCGATCGGTGCGGCATGCGTTATGCGTCAAGCTGGGTGCGAATAGAAACCTGAGTCTGATGTGTCCATTAGTTTAACACCAGGAGAGGCGACTGAGCATTATGGAACAGTCACACACAGGGGTGCTGATTGGAAACACATGGTGAGCTGGGCACCCGGGACACATACGGTTAGGGGAAAGCTAAAAATGCTACCATATGCACAGAAATATGAATACTTATCTATAATTCATGGATGAAAGTGGTGTTCGGCAAAAAACGCGGAAATCAGGCTGAGATGATTTTATCGACAACGAATTTCCGCGAAAACGCGGATTTCACACCATAGGATTAGTAATGTCAGGGAATCGCGGAAAAAATCCGGAAATCAGGTTTCAACTCACCTTGTTTTGACTATATTTATCGCCCATATCTAACTTTTCTTGTTTCGGTTTTCTGTTCTAGCAATATCTAAGGTCATATAAGAACAGGATTCAAACTACCCAACTGTTAGCATTTATATACATCCCGATTCCTTGGCATTTTGCTTAACGTTAATCAATAAATATAAAAAGAAATCCCGGAAATCCGCGAAATCGCGGAGATCTTTCATCCCTGATAATTTGGTTAGAATAAAGGTAGGAACCCCCATGTGATGTACAAAAAGTTACATAGATATAAATGCAATATTTGGTCATATACAGAGCAGTATGGAGAATAATTGTTTATTTTTATTTTTTAAATATAGCCAGTCGTGTGCCGCATACCACATACCACATACCGTGTGTAAGGAATCATGCCATTCGCATACCGCATGCCGCATACCGCGTGTAAGGAATGCCCGCTTAAGTCCTATTACGCTTAATTTTAGTATGACTGGTGCTGGTAGGTTGTAGCCGACATACCGACCGACACACGGCAGGACATAAATTGGACTAAGTCCTGCTATGTTTAACTCTACTACGACTGGTGCTGGTAGGTTGTAGCCGACACACTGACACATGGCAGGACATACATGTTATGTTTGACTCTACTACGACTGGTGCTGGTAAATTATAACGGACACCCCGAAGGACATAAATCGACCTAAGTCTGAAATATATGGCAGAAACTCAAAACCATCGGACTATACAACTCTAACTTCCTCCATTGCATTTGCCATATGCTAACCTCTGCTTTTCCTCCACCACTTCCCGGTCCTTCCGTTTTTTTTACCCAGCGATCCTTTCAGTTCCCTCTTTCCGGTTCCGTTCTCCAATTCACTTGCAAAACCTATAATTCTATATGACATATCACACCGCCACACCTGCTGGTTAAAGCTGCATAGTCCGATGAAGCATCACATTTTCAAAACCAAAACAATTATCTAGATTTGATTGAACCTATCTAACTTAGATACTGGTGCACTTATTAAACAGTTGTTGCCACATTGAAGGAAATACTGGTGCAATTTAATAGAACCTGTTACAGCAGAAGCCTATGGTCGCAGAGTTTTGGCATGCTTGCCAAAATTAATTTGTCATGATTGTACTTCAAATATCTCCAAACTTAGCCATTTAAAATAAAAGTTACTTCAAACTAAAGTAGGGTAGGTTATAGTGAACAATCTTATATATTTATCTCAGAAAATTCCAGAAACTCAAAACCATCGGACCATGCAACTTTAACCATGTTGTCATAGTTACTTACAATCGATGCACCAGATGGCAGATGCACTAAACATGTAACATATAATGGGATGCCATTTTCCAGCGCCCAGAAGGTAATTATACAGATGAATGTACGTAGACGAACATGATACAGACGAAGCCGTGTTTTCTTGTCATTACAATTGGGTGTGGCTATGCCGAAATGACAGCAGCACAAGTGTAGGTTACTGGATGGATTCATGCTAGGAAGACAACCAATTAGTCACAGTGTAAAACAGACACTAGTACCTGATAATACCTAACCCCCAGGGGCCATATGCAGGAGTCAGTGTTAGCGGGGTTTGGTGTTAGAGCCTGTTACCGTTTAGCTATCACCGACGTCGGGAACTGTGTCAAGTCATATGCAGGAGCGCGTAACACTTTCATTATAGCTAAACGTGAATTTATTTATAGATTTGGGAAATCCCTCTGCGTCTGTACCCATATATTAGGCTTAAATCTATTCAATGCGACCATATTTAACAGAATTAGATACGCAATAACTGAAATTTATTCAAATTAACCCTAAATTCGAAGCGTTATTAAGGCTACCGCCGCATTGGCGGCGATATTAATAGTTATATTTTTGAATCGACGAACGTACAGTAAACAAACCGCCGCCACTGCCAGTATGGAAAGCGATGTCGATGCGGCGGCTACGGTGATTTGTTTACTTTACGATCGTCGATTCGAAAATATAAGTACGTTACGGCGGCAGCGTTAATATTGCTTCGAATTTAGGGTTAATTTAATCAAATTTCACTTATTGCGTATCTAATTCTGTTAAATATGATAGCATTTAATAGATTTGGCCCTATCCTTACGCTAACACCGCCCGTAAACGTCATATGAAATGGGGTTAGTGTCGCGTACCTTAAACGCACGGTGTTAGGCCTATCACTGACTCGTGCATACCGACTTTTCGGCGCTAAACCAGAAATCCCGTCTAAACGCGTTTTGGCTCGATAACACCGCTTCCTGCATATAGCCCCAGTTCTTGGCGACAGCATGTTCATTCTTAAAGCTGCATATTCCGATGAAATTGAAAGCATCACATTTCTGACAACTAAAAACTCTCACCTAGAGTTGATCCTACATATCAAGCTTCGATACTGGTGCACTTACTGTACATTTATTGTGACATGCATGACTGATGACAGTGACTTCTGATATGATCTTAGATGTTGCTAGGACGTAAAAAACCTCCGACAAACAAACAAGGCAGTGACACAGGTTCTATTAAATTGACACTAACTGATTTAGTCAATTTAATAGAACCTGGGTCACCACTGCAAATCATTCTTGTAGTCAATGATGCCCAGTTTGTTTGTTTGTTTGTTGTTTTACGTCCTAGCAACATCTAAGGTCATATCAGGACGGCTACCTACTTGTGACAGTGCACACTCATGGCAAATGTATAGTGCTGTCCCACTTGGAAACCAGGCCGCCGGCACCATGACCCGTATCCCACCCAGTCACATTTTCCTGACACTGAGCCAACCAGTCCTTGTCCAATCCTAATAATGGCGAGCGCCAGGCTAGGAAGCGACAAGTATCAATTTTTAAGTCATTGGTTTGACTCGACCAGGCTTCGAACCCACGACCCCACGATCTACCAGCACGGGAGACGGACACTCTAACTCATTCGGCCATCCGGTCTGGTATGATGTCCAGTATTTCGGTATGCACACCAACTACATTATTTTGCATGTGTATGTTTTAGTCTTTTACACTTGGCATTTTCATTCGAAGTTACTCCAAACTAAGGTAAAGTCTATGTTATAAGCGCTCAACTTGATACATTTACTTTTAAAATATGACAGAAACTCACAATCACTGCATTATGCACCTTTAACTAATTAGAACCACAATTATTAATACACAACAGATAGCACTATACCATCTCAGACATAAAAATATCATTTACAAGGGGAAATGGGGAAGTCAAACTTGTCTTAATACACACATTGTGCCAATAATTACTTGTGTGCAACAAAATAAAAACACAAGTAGAACCGGTGTCCATTGTGCTATATTCTTTATTCCTTTTTTCCATCTTTTGTTGTTGTTGTTGTTGTTTTTGTCTTTGTCTATCTACTCTATAAAAAGAAGTGGGGCGACGTTTTTGGGACGCTCACAATACTTGTTTCCATATGAAAAATAGATGTCACCATGACAGGTATTGTGTCGGAACTTGATGTTTGTTTACCGGCTGTCAACTCGGCGCATGCGCCCCCTTGTGGCGTTTTGTGACACTACCTGACCCGACTAATGTGAAGTGTGCTCTGGTGTAATTAAGTATAGGCAAACACATATGTATGTATCAAGATGCAACAGGGTTAAGCGCTGGGAAAATAGACCGAATTTAATAACAATGATGATGATAATAATAATAATAATAATAATAATAATAATAATCTCAAACAGGATCATAAATATATGGAACAGTCTCCCACAAAATGTTACTGATGCCGAGTCAATAAATTCATTCAAGAACAGATTAGAAAAAGCATGGGCTGATGATCCAGGGAAATGTGACCCCTTATTCACCACATGCTACTAATTATTCCTTGTGTTGCATATTTACTTGCACTCAAGCAAAAATGAGAGACAAATAAGTGTTCACACTTCCTGTCTACCGTTCGCTATTTCGCTATTTCGACTAGTAGGAGCCATTGTCAGGCGCTATGCAGTAAGGCCATGACATGACATATTTACAACTTGGTTACAATTTGGAGGAGAGGGAAATTTCATTTGATCATAAAAAGCTACATCAGCCCTAAAGAGATTTCAATTGTTAAGTCCCTGGAGACCTGACTGAATTGCTACATAACTGTAGTTGAAGTGCAACTGGGGTGATATTCCAGACATGGGGTGGGGTGGGGGTATCCTGAGTGTTATCACAAGCCATACAGACTAACACGAGGCAGTGCTACCGACTATAAGTCTACACAAAACAGCACAGCTACCCCTGAGTACGGCCATTCACCACACCAACATCCAATATCTACTGACAAACTATTGACAGGCGATTTACTTCTTTTTTTAAATTGTATATCACCATAAGTTCCCCCATACCGATATTATTTGTCACCAGATGTGTTATTTAATTGCGAAGTAACTGTTTTGTTTTTTGGTTTTTATTAACTGTGGTATGATTATTTTGTATTAAAAGGTTTTGTTGTTATATAATTTCTTTTATATATAATAAAGATTGATTTATATAACTCTTATAGATATGATGTACTAATGTATAATCTGTAATCTATATATAAAATATTATAACATAATATATCAAATATATAAAACATACAATACATATATATATATATAATATAATATTTATAATATACATAATATATATTATACTATATATTATACTATGTAATAATATAATCTAAATTGCTATAGAGAAAGACAGACAGATCTTATAACTAACATTTCCCATTGCTGTTATTGTTTACGTGTTTATATTGTTGTGGTTTTATTGTCGTGTTGCCACGTTTGATGTTTTATGCCAAACATTAGTGTCATAAACATTGATAGTTTTATGATCCATTACCACACAGAATAAGCACATCGAAGCTTATAGTTCTCGTATTTTCTAAGAGAATACACTCCGCAAACTTCCCACCTCCACAAAGCCAAAGAAAAAAAGCGGGGGAAAAACACAAAACAGAGCTCGTTAGTTACAATCGTATCTGTCTTTGGTGACCCCTATGATCTTCGAACACCTCCCATAACCGGACATTTTTCAAATGTACAAACTTACTTTTTTCCTCTCATTTTGATTGTCGCTCATACGAAAGGATACTTGGTATGTCAGAACATTATTGGTCTCGACGAAGAGTTATTGATTGAAGAGGTGTAATATTGTACACCATCTATAAGCTGACTTATAATCCATATAATTTATCATTCATGTAAATATGCTCGGTAGACACACAATTTGTCCAGCTTACCAAGGGAATTGGTGGTGAATTGATCAACAGCCTGCATGTCCCAGTACTCGTCATTGAATTACGCCCCTGTATGGCTGTCGGCCTGAATTTGTCGGTAATTCGGCCCGAGCAGCCGACACCCTCGGTGTGTCGGTAATCACTGCCGACAGGTGGCAGTGATGTAGTAGTAGCATTGGCAGTGATGGGGGAAATAGTGATCACTCGATGAGCAATCACTGAACAAAATATCAAATCTCTAGGGGGGAAAATACTGGTAATGGGTTTCCCAACCTAAGTTGCACTGAATTGAAAGACCACAGTCAAAATGTAATCAAACCCATGATAGTTGCGCGGACTTTCACACTATTGTTTGTTTAGTAAAAGATATTTCTCTTATCTAGTATGTGAGTAGTGAGAGTACCATTGAATGTGATCTGCCCATGATTTATGACTATTTTAGTGCATAAGCAACAAAACCGGTGTTATCTCCAAATATCAAATATGCTTAAACTATACCTGAACATACAAAGGACACATACTAGAAGAGAATATGATCACACTTTACTCCTCGGCAAATAACAAATAGGGTTAAACTGCACCTGCACATAAAAAGAACCCATACTAAAAGAGAACATGTTCACACTCTACCCCATTCCAAATTGAAAATATGGTTAAACTGTACAAATGACCTATACTACTCAAAGGGAACCGGTTCACAACACACTCACCACGTCTCCACATACCAAACAGGGTTAAACTACACCTGCTCGTACAAAAGACCTAAATATGCAAACATAGGTGATCAATCTGGAAGCCTAGAATGGTATGCTATCCTATGAACACCCGTTTAACAAAAGTAAAACAAATAGTTTGCGCATATATACAAAGAAATTACAATAACAAAATCTAACAGGAAATGTTATTTGGTAAATGAAGGAGAAAACAAAAATGTAAACATTGGAATTCATGCTGCAGCTGCCACTTGAAAACAAACTTAACCACTTGTCCACAAAGCAGACTTCAGAGCTCATAGTCGTAGGTATTGCAACAGACGCATGCGCAAATAAATATGTATGCCAGTTTAAGGATATATGTGCAAACAAATTGGTGACGTCACAAGTGTTGCAACTCTTAGTCCTTGCTTGAATTGTAAAATATTTTAATCTTTACCGGCGGTTTAGAATTTAGTGTTCTCTGTGGCAGAATGGTTAAGAGTGTCTGACTTTTTTCTAGGTCGGATTACTAATCTAAAGGTCAGTGGTTTGATTCCGCATATGGTGATGTCCTCTGCCAATTTGGATTTCCACCGCTGTGTATGACTTACACAGTTACAGCGTCATCAAACACAAGTTGCTCATATACCATGTCTATGTGGTATGGGAGGCTAAAAATCCCTTGGGTCTGTACAATTGTAGGCTCGGGGTTTCTATCGACCAACTCTCTAACAGTTCAAACAAGTCTTTTCAGACTTATCCACGATGGGCAATACAAATTTTCAAGAAGAATTATATGAGCAGTATCTGCAGGGTGGGGGCGATCTAACAGACTCACACACACCTCAAGCAATCCCTATAGGCTGCTTGCGAAAGTGGACTTCAATCTGCACCATAAAACGGCATATAAAACGGTCATTGCTATTCTAACCACACAGACAGCTCCATCTCGTAGCCACTAACCACAGACAGTTTCTACCCAGACGGGCCTGCAAGAGAAGATGCCAAAAGGAGGCAAATCCTTACTGACGCTTTGAAGTTAGCATTCCAACGGGCATGGTGAGCAAATTGTTGACAAGACAAGCCCATGTCGTGGCCTCATTAGTTACCTCACGCAAGCGT
This sequence comes from Branchipolynoe longqiensis, assembly GCA_030323885.1. Classification (NCBI taxonomy): domain Eukaryota; kingdom Metazoa; phylum Annelida; class Polychaeta; order Phyllodocida; family Polynoidae; genus Branchipolynoe; species Branchipolynoe longqiensis. The sequence goes on along the minus strand of CM059187.1, from coordinate 34,719,890 downwards.
GAGGCGCATGCGCCATTGAGCATGCCTTCACGATTAAAGGGTCTATTGAAGTGGGACAGCTATGTATCTACTTCCACTGTAGTTACACAATGTAGGTAGCTTTCTAATCACAATTACTACAGCACTGCACTCACTAACATCACGCCACGGTGGTGGTTGGTGTACATACTGAATTAAATGTCACCAGCATAAAAAAGAATGCCGAGGGGAGGGATTAAATAATAAGGTGAGTTTATCATTGATCAAATTATTCACTAAGAGGAGCGCACCCCTATATATATGACCGTCCTGATATGACCTTAAATGTTGCCAGGACGAAAAACTGCAACAACCAACCTACTATATATATGAAAATCTATAGCATATCCCATCGAAGTGCGATATAGTTGTTGTATCACTCACTCACAGGGATATATATACAGGGAGATACAGGAAAGTGGTTCCATACCATTGAAGCAGACTGTTCCGTATAACAAAAGGAGTAGTGATTGTTCTATTATTTAGGTACGTGGTAAATATATAGCCATGGTGCTGACAGCGTGGTGTCCAAGTGGGCCATCACTATAAAGCCACTATGAGGCCGCACAGTCATAAGTCGGTATTCGTCCTCATATTACCATAAAGGTTGCTAGGAGTGAAACCTCCCAATAAACAAGCAATCATGAAGCCCTACATTGTTCAGAAGATGATCTGACGCTGCTCTCCCCTCTCACTGCCCCCTCGTCCCCCTCCCCTCCCACTCCCACCGCCCCATTCACTGCCCACATGATGAGGGTGCCTCTTTGCGTGGTGGGGGCGTCTCCCCCTCCACCCCACCCCACCCACCTCCACACACTCGGCGCGCTCCGTAATCACCACGACTCTATCACAATATTGTGCCGGGCGCTGGTCGACGGCACCCCCCCCCCACCCTCCCCATCCTCCACCCCCCCCCCCCAACCCGTGGTCAGTCAACACGCTGGTCCCGCCCGGGTAAACAGTCGGGACACGGGCACCACCAGTCGCCGGGCTTCCACCGACAGTACAACACTTATACTACTATTACTAGGTTGCTAGGCCGTGGGGCTGGAGAAGGAGCCCAACAAATAAAACAAATAAATAAAAATAAACTCAATCTTTTTAAATGAAGGGAAAGTGCCGTCTAAAATCACCAAAGTATACATGTCTTAGTTCTGGAAGCAAACATGTTAGAAATAATAATTTGTTTAATATTGGTGAGTAAAACATTTTAGAAATAATAATTTGTTTAATATTTGCAAGTAAAACATTTTTTTATTTTCTTTAAAAAAAATTTTAGAACTAAAATAAAACCTGAAGGGTAATCGTAAGGAACCTCCCGCAGAAGTATACATTAATTTCGGGAACAATTTGTTACTCAATGTGATAAAATTACAAGTATAATTAAGCTGTTAAGGTTACCCACATTAGATGCACCCGAGCCCCCTCTACCACCATACACACAGCCTCTTTCTATCACCATATCCTCTCCTCATATACATACAGGCTACTTTCCCACCATCTTGCCGCGGGAGACCGTTCGTGGTGGCCTAATCGGCAGAGCGCGGGCCTCGTGTGCGGAAGGTCGGGAGTTTGGTTCCCGGTCGGGTCGAGATTATAATCTGGATCACATCGGCAAGGGAGTGTCGGGCATTTGGGCGGGCGATCTCTTTGATGGCATTCAGAGAGTCGGTAATGATGATGGCACTTGAGTTGTGGAGGTCTTTGAGGGCCAAGTGAATGGCGGCAAGCTCGGTATCGAGAGTGGAAGGATACGTTAATTACACTTATTTCAAACTCCCCCACCGTTAGTTTGTTTTTAATTTCTCTTCCTATGATTAGTCCTCTCCCCCTCCGCCAGGATCTAGGCATCGGCACTGTTTCGAGGACTGGGCTGTACTTAGACACGCCTATAGAAAAAAGCGTTGGAAGGCTGTGTAATGGGTGCATCCACGTGATTTGGCAATCTAAACGGCTAAATATATTGTTCAGATACTTAACTATCAAAGCCCGCTACTTTTGAAGTGCTGATGCTGAATTGATCAAATCATGACATCCTGGGGTTTTTTTTGGTCATTATCGCCCAGTTCCTCAACTCCATGCCAATATAGACAAGCACTACATGCTGGAAGCAGGGCCACCACAGCTCGTTTATATTTGATTCATACGAAAACAGTCCTTGCTCAGATTTAGTTAAGCATTGTCATTTACATGTTTCTGTGTTTGTACGTACGTTTGTGTGTGTGTGTGTGTGTGTGCGTGCGTGCGTGCGTGCGTGCGTGCGTGCGTGCGTGCGTGCGTGCGTGCGTGTGTGTGTGAACAGCTTGAATGTAACTAACTAGTACAAAACCCCGAACTGTATTTGCCAAATAGAACTTAGAAGTCAGGTTATCTTGTGTGTAATCACACTCAATGGTTCGAGTGATGGTTCTCCTTCGTTCATAAGACAGCTAGACAACAAATCCAAGAATCAATGGTAGATCTATCTAGATATATATCAATATTCTTGCGTCCAAATAATTTCCCCCAAATACCCAAAGAAATGAACAGAAAGCGTCATTTATAGTCAAGAGTCACATTCTGGCAGCCAATGTGGAGATGGAGATGGACTTGGCAGAAAGGCTTAGACGACCACAGACTGTACAAACCACCTCAGACAGAAATGAATAAATAATAAATAAAAATGTTAATTTGTAAATCGACATTACATCGATCTTGTCACTCATTAGAAAAACAAACATCCCACGTACACATACACAAAGTCAATACCATCCAGGCCTGCCTTTATGCATAGTATTCATCGCAGTACCGCAACTGTGGCAGTGTAGTGTGACAGTGTACATACAGATAGATGTATGGATAACACCCCCCTCCTATCCACCCACCCACCCACCCATCCACCCACCCGGCACAGCAATAGGCACTGCACGTGGACATTACAGCTAATTGCTATTACATACCACAATACATATGAAATTACAGAACATAATCACATTATACAGAGGCTGGGACAGTTTTATCGATTAATGGTGGGAAGATCCAAAGAATCAGGACCCAATATATTATGTATATTCCAGTTATATTTTATATCCGAGCATACATCTATGTATAACATATATTAGAAGTAGAGCCCGATAATATATGCCAGGCCAAACAAAGAACCATATTTGTTTCTCGGGCATATCTGGTTAGTATTTGGGTCGGACATGCGGTTTTTTAAATATTAATATTTGGTTCAAATTTAGACCGTCTTTTATCTCACTTAAACGTGCCATGAGTCTAACATTTTTCATGTAATTGAATGCAAAACTGAACTGGAGTAAAATTACAAAATTACCATAATTTGGCACCGCCAAGTGAAAATGGCACCTACTGGGTAGAACGCTTTACCACCCGGAGTGGCCGTTGTAATCTAGGGTGGCGAGATTGTTTTTTATTTCTATTTATTTCCTTTCAAAATTGGTACCGTATTCTATAAAAAAAAAAAAAATTTAAAGTTCGGTGAAATTCAAAATTGATATGGGGATACCTGAGAAACAAGTGTTTTTTATTCTTTCCTATATTATAGTCCACGCTTAATAACACAATAAATTTCATATAGAGACAATATCGAAGCAATATCAACCAGTAGAATATTCGGTGCAGATGGACAGGACGGGAACCCAGGGGCTGAAGGGATGAGTGAAAATAACTGAAAGTATTCTAACAATCTGTGTGAATATCGGGTGGATATTCGCAGAAATTTGCAGTTGTGCAATGTATTGAATACTCCCATAGATAAGTCGTTGTCGGCATTGATTTGGCATTTTATTCTACCTTACTCTAACAACGGTCTAGATTTCGGCTTCGAATATGATCATATTACTACCAGAGACAGTCAGACAATATATGAGACCAATGTGACAGGACAACCATCTTTTATGTAGATTAGCGAGAAATGTGTGAGATGTCAGAGAGAGAATGGGAGCGGGAGCGGAGGGAGAGGGAGAGGAAAAATTGGGGAAACAGGAGAGAGAAGGGACAGATAGGAGGAGAGGAGAGGAGAGGAGAGGAGAGGAGAGAGGAGAGGAGCGGAGAGGAGAGGAGAGGCGGAGAGGAGAGGAGAGGCGGAGAGGAGAGGAGAGGAGAGGAGGAGAGGAGGAGGGGAGAGGAGGAGAGGAGAGGAGAGGAGAGGAGAGGAGAGGAGAGGAGAGGAGAGGAGAGGAGAGGAGAGGGGGGAGGGAGGGGAGAGAGGGAGGGGGATAGAGGGGAGAGGGAGGGGAGGGGGAGGAGAGAAGGGAGAGAGGGCTGGGCGAGGGGAGAAAAATAGGAGAGAGGAGAGCGAAGATAGGAGAGGTGAGAGAGTGAGCAATAGAGAAGAACGAGGAGAGAGAAGAGAGGAAAAGTGACAGAGGGAGACGGATAGAGACAGTGAGGGCGGGAGGGAAGGAGGGAGGGGAAAGGGAGGGAGGGGGCGGACGGAGGGGGAGGGAGCAAGGGAGGGAGGGAGGGAGGGAGGGAGGGAGGGAGGGAGGGAGGGAGGGAGGGACGGACGGACGGACGGACGGACGGACGGACGGACGGACGGACGGACGGACAGACGGAACGAGGGACGGAACGAGGGACGGGACGAGGGAGGGGGAGACGTAAAGATTGCACAGTGCCGTATCAACCGTGACACTCCATTTGTCACAAGAGCACATTTCAAGAATTGATGATTGTGATATACTTTTTTTTTTAAAGCCTGCTATGGGAAAAAAGAGCAAGTCTTCTAAATTCTACATTAAACATCGTCTGCTGTGATAATATATTCTTGCCGGCAGACGATATTTGGCGCCAGCAGACGACAATCTAAACTCACCCGCTCTTGCACTGCTAAGCTTCTTCACAATTTGGAAACAGTGTCGCTATCACAACTACTACTACATCATGTAGATAAAGTAGCTTTGCAATCAGATACAGCGTAGGCATCAAACCACTATGTTAGCCAGTTCCGTGTGCCAACCTACTTTTAGTTACGTGGCGTCGGGAATTCCCTAGAGAGGAGACTTCTAAGTTCTAGAAAGTGACAACAGATAAATGTCACGCCTTGCTATAAAATAAAAACAACTCTCCCTACTTAACAATGACACACCAGGAGCTGGAACCTTTCACAAGTAAAGCCAAACATATCTGATGAAAGCTTGCGGGCACGGTGAAATTTATCTCATAAATCTGTCAACTTGGCAAGTATCCAACTAGAGACTAGAATCTTAATGTCGTGCTTTGGTGAGGCCAGGGGGCGCTCATATTTATGTATGGCTTAAAATACCAACAAAAACTACCCATTCAAAACTCTCAGAATAAAATGACAAAAGAATTTCTGTATTAACATATAGCACTATCGACACAGAAATTGATATTGCTATACCACATTAACCCTACTGTCACCATTCCTTTTCCTGTTGGCGATAGATTGGGTAATGAGGACATCAACTGCCCAGAAGAGGAATGGCATCCAATGGACACCTTGGACGCAGTTGGATGACCTCGACTTTGCTGATGACCTGGCACTTCTTTCCCACACCCAGCAACAGATGCAGGAGAAGACCACTATCATCGCAACTCACTCAGCACACCTTGGCCTCACTATACACAAAGGGAAGAGCAAAATCCTCAAAATTAACAATAACAACACAGCCCCCATCAGACTAGAGGGAGAAGCACTAGAGGAAGTGGAAAGCTTCACCTATCTTGGAAGTGTGGTCAACAGGCTGGGAGGGACAGATGCTGATGTGAGGGTTCGGATTGGAAAGGCAAGGGCAGCTTTCCATCAGCTGAAGAATATCTGGGGATCCTCGGAGCTGCCTAGGAACACCAAGATCAGGATATTTTGCTCCATGGTAAAGCCTGTTCTTCTGTATGGTGCAGAGACTTGGAGAACAACAGTCACCACCATGAAGAAAATCCAGTCCTTTATCAACACCTGTCTCAGACGAATCCTAAGAGTACGCTGGCCAAACACCATCAGTAACCTGGAACTATGGCAGCAAACAGGACAGCAGCCTGTTGAGGAGGAGATCCTTCGGAGACGCTGGAGATGGGTTGGCCATACCCTTCGCAAGCCTGCATCCAACACCGTAAGACATGCTCTCTCCTGGAATACACAGGGGAAAAGGAAGAGAGGCAGGCCAAGAAACAGTTGGCGCCGTGACCTGGAGGCAGATGTGAAGAGGTCTGGCCATACATGGAGACAGCTGGAGAAGATGGCCCAGGACCGGGATAACTGGAGAGTCCTTGTCTGTGGCCTATCCCCAAAGTTGGGCGGTAGGCGTAAGTGAGTAAGTAAGTATACCACATTAATACTATTTTATAAAGACAACCCTAGAGGGCTGTTCTCAGTTATATTGTTAGTTTACGTCTTAATATGCTAATTCAGCTCTACACAGTTGGATTAAAGACACCGATATATATTTTGTGTTGTTGTTTTTTGGTAAATATGTTTATTCTGTTGAATAAGTCTTTTATCATTTCCGACACACTGGTCTTCCAGCCATTTTTGAATTCAGGGTTATTTACACAAAAGGTATATAGAATAAGGTATACAATAACTGTTGAATACACACTTTGCAGCATGTAACACAATGAAATTCTGTAACCCAAAAGTTCCCTAGCAATATGGTAACAGTAGTGTCATATAACTAGATCAATATTAGTCAGATCAATGTGAGTATTTACATAGTATTTAGAATGTAGGCAGAAGTTATCTTCTGTATTCAGTTGGTAAAGTTGTAGTAAGTTTTAATGTTCAGTTGCAGGTAGGCAAGCAGTATATAAATGTCAGTTTGTTAGAAATATTCTAGTGTAACTCTAGTGCAGTTAGTTATGTGAGTTTATTAATTATGTTGTTGGGGTGGGGTTGTTAATAATACACTGGACCAGCTGTGACCAGTGAAGCAGTGGGACCAATCCCAGTACATTTAGGTCTTAAATTTGACATTTTTATTTGGACTGTCTCTATCATTGTATATGGTTGACTGGAAATAACAGAGGAACAGCAACAAATTTTTTTTAAAGCGGGGGGGGGGGGGGGGGGGGGGGGGGGGGGGAGAGGGGGAGGGGGGGGGGTGGGGCGGGGGGAGAACTGAGGCTGAGGGTTCGGTGGTCTGCCACTTACGGTATATATGTTAAGCTACTTTATCTACATGATGTAGTAGTTATGAAGTGCGTTATATAATGGCCGGCCACCAACCTCTGCTGTTCCAGATTTATTATATAAACAAATGATTGTCTGTAATTATTTGGAGGCTGGGTGACAATGCTACGTATGTAACATTAAACATTACGCATGCATGGATTGCACGATGTATTACAACACGGACCCCTGCAAAAAGGGTGAGTGGTGGAGCAAAGAAACGCTTACTAACGATTTGTCGGACCGAAAATAACGATATTAGTTTATAATACAGAACACGCCCATGTCATCCCAAAGAGACAACAGTTCTCAAAGACCACTGAAAATGTAGATTTGGGTTCTGCATAAAAAGATCGATTATGATGAATGAAGTTATATAGATCAAATTTATAATATATATTAATATATATATATATATATATATATATAATATATATATATATATATATATATATATATATAATTAATCTGTTATATATTATAATTGATCTATATAACATATATATATATATTATTTATATATATATACATTAAATTCCCGTCTTGATATGACCGTAGATGTTGCTCGGACGTAAAACACCACCAACCAAACATTAAATGCCACAATGGTAAAAGAACAACATAAACAGACAGGTACTTTGCGAATTAAAAAAATATAATTTTAAAGAGCACAACTGAGCTTCCTAATTATTTTCCGCGATTAGTGAGTGGTGATTTACTGATAGAACTCACCGCATGCAATATGACATCTAAAAAAAACAAGTAAAACCGCGCGCGTAATCCGGTGACTAATTTATGGTGCGAGGGTAATGGGCGCCGCCATAATGCCAGACGAAAGGTCAACAGGTGATTGATATCAGGGATGACCCGGTGTTGCAGTTTCCGCGGCACACCAGTTTGCGAGGGACACATACATTCAAATGCATTGTCAATGGCCGTGAGCAAATCTTCATACAGAAAAAGTCAAATATCTCTCAAATTACACCACCTAGAAGCAACCCACTTGGAACACATATAGGAAACATATTCAATGAATAGATTATATTAAATTTATACGGTTAGGCTTCTGCACTTCTATTAATCTTGAATAAAACTAATGTTTTGCACTGCGCGTACCGTCAAACTCAAGGCATTGTCAATGGTCATGAACAATCTTCATACAGAAAATACAGAAAAAGTGAAATATCTCTAAAACCACACCACCTAGAAACAAATCGCTTGGTACTCATATAGAAAACATCTTTACCAAAAACATTAAATTAAATTTATAAGGTTAGTGACAATGCTGTTCGATTTTGACGCATGCGCAGAAGCGATGTGTCCCTCGCAAACTGCTGAGCCACGGAATCTGCAATACTGGCACCAAAGTTCCAGCTACATCCACCAGGCGGCGTCCGTTTGGAAATCCACATTTTATGGCTCCATTCCGTTTTCCTATCGCAAAACTGACGGTGCCGGAAGTTGTGGGCCACAGAGATCAGCGGCTGTGTAATACTACACCTGGTGACTTTATCTGAACTGGCGTGACCAAATTGTGAGAAGTATATATTCAGGTCTAGTTAGCTATTCGATACTCTAAGGTACTGTCATATACCAGAATAGTGTGGCAAACATGAAGTACCTACGTGAAGAAATCAGTGGTCCACAACTGATTCATCAAAGGCTATGGTATGTACTGTCCTGTCTGTGGGAAAGTGCATATAAATACCCCTTTCCTTGCTGCTTATCACACAGAGTAGCCTATGTGGCGGCAGCGGTTTTCCTCTAAAGAAATATGTCAGAATGACCATATGTTTGACATCAAATAGCCGATGATACAAAAATCATTGTGATGTAGACTAGAGGCGTCATTAAATAAAACAAGCTTTACCTCCGCAAAGCATCGACATAATTGGTGCAAACCAAGTTGGTTTTCCTCTTGCATAATGCAAAAGCTTACATCCTGCTATATATTTGAATATTGTCTGCCAATGTGGTAATATTATATATACATATCGCCCCTGATTATTCCATGGGAACCACGTGTGGTTTAATCTAGACCGGAATGTCATGGAGTGAAGCGGTGACGGCTGGGAGGCGGGGGGGGGGGACGGGGTCACTAACGGCAATGTCAATGATATCCGCGGAATATTCCCAGAATATTCACAAAATAATCACACAGATTGATAAGGTCCTTCGATGTGAACCAGTAATGAAATAGTCACAGCTCATCACAAAAGAAGGTAACTGAGACTGCTGAATGATATAATAAAGCCTTCGGTAAATTTGTTTAAAGTTGCATAGTCCGATGGTTTTGTATTTCTGTATTTTTTTCTGAGATAAATATATTAGATCGATCACTAGTATCTACTTTACATTAGTTCAAAGTTACTTTTATTTTAAATGGTAAACCTTTGAGATATTTTGAGTGCAAACATGGAAAATTAGTTTTGGCAAGCTTGCCAAAACTCTGACACCATAGACTTCTGCAGTAACAGGTTCTATTAAATTGACTCAGTATTGCCTTCTACGCAGAAACAAATGCTTAATAAGTGCATCAGTATCTAAGTTAGATATGGAAAATCAAATCTAGATAATTGGTTTGGTTTTGAAAATTTGATATTTCATCAGACTATGCAGCTTTAAATACCCCTTAAAATAATAGCAAATCTTAAACATTTTAAACCCTTTTTTCTATCCCCTATAACCTATGTGACTTCTCCCTATCCACACTCCCAAAGGAGGCATATATTTGCTCTTCGTGAAGTATTACAATATGTCAGTGAGATATTATACATTTGCCTGAACTTTGACAAGCGTCGAAGGAAGACAAGGGAGGCGGGGGTGGGAAATAAACATTTTATTTTCATCAATATTAAAATGATAATGCCTAAAAAAAGGGAGAGTCGTGAAGCTGGAGGAGGCAGAGTGGCTGGAGGCAGCGGCGGGCCGCGTTATAAGGAGGGGAGGAACCCCCCGGTGGGTCGGGGGGGGGGGGGGGGGGGGGGGGGGTCGGGAGGGGAAGTCGGGTGGCAGGAGGAAGAGGGGGGGGGGGGGGTCCTCCTACGCCGCGAATCAAACGCAATGCAAGCATTAGGACCAAATTTGTATAGTCCGATAGTTTTCAGCTTCTGCCATTTAATTTAGATAAATATAAATATGAGGTTGATTGTTATAATCGAAGTCAGTTTTATAATAAATGGTTAACTTTGGAGATATTTGATTTGAAAACATGCTAAATTAATTAGTGCATGCTCCTAAGAATTCTGACACCATAGGCTTCAGCCGTAATAGGGCATTTTTAATATTAAATTGAGTATTCCCTTTTATTCAGCAACTAATGCTTAAGGCCCTGTCACATTACGGCGTATGGCGGGAGCGTATTGAAAAGCTACGTAGGTCCTGCGCGTGCTGGCCTATGATGACATTTGGTGACCTTTCGGCTGGTTTTGAGCGCATGTGGAACCTATGAGGAGCGTACGAGGAGCGTATGAGGAGCGTATGGGAGCGTGCTGTGACATTTTTTGACAGTTTTGATTGGCATGTGGAGCGTACGAGTAGCGTACAAGTAGCGTATGTGTAGCGTATGCGCGTATGAGTAGCGTGCATACGCTGTGCATACGCCAGGAGTACGCTCCCATACGTAACTCGTAGGTTATGCGTACGCTACATACGCTAGAGATACGCTAGAGATAGGCCGGTGACACAAGTTGAGCGTATGAAAAACCTATGCCGGCATACCCCTAGCGTACGAGGAGCGTATGCCGGCGTATGAGGAGCGTATGCCGGTGTATGAGTAGCGTATGGGCCATACGCCCTCATAGGTCGAGATTTTTTTAGCATGCACGAAAAAATGTGGACGGACGGATTTATGAAAGCGTATGGCGGCGTATGCCTCATAAGCCGGCATCTGGCAGCGTATGAGTCGCGTATGAGTAGCGTATGAGTAGTGTATACAGCGTATGCCGACGTATATGACGTAACGCGCCTACGCCGCCATACGCTCCCGCAAAAAAACCTAATGTGACAGCCCCTTTAATAAGTGCACCAGTATCTAAGTTGGATATGTGGGATCAAATCTACCAGACTGGATGGCCGAATGAGTTAGAGCGTCCATCTCCCATGTTTGGTAGATCGTGGGTTCGAACCATGGTCGAGTCAAACCAATGACTTAAAAATTGATACTTGTCACTTCCTTGCCAGGCGCTCTGCATTATTAGGATAGGGCAAGGAGCAGTGGAATGAGGAAGACCAATCGTCCACGATTGAAATTTCCCCTGCTTAAACAACTAAGGTACCAACAAAAATCTAGATGAGTGTTTTGATTTAGAAAATTGTGTGCTTTCATCGGACCATGCAACTTTAAATACATACAAATATATATATATATATATTCTTTCCAGGTGATTGGCAGACCAGGCGTACTAAAGTACACACCCTACTGACATTTATATATATAGGAATATATATATATATATAATATATATATATATTTATATCTATATTAATATATATATATATAATATTAATAGGAAAAAAAGTGGAAGGGGACACAAATCTGGCGTTAAACTGGGCTGACGTCAGTCTGATTTGGCTCCCATGAGGTTTTTAAGAGTGAAACGGAATGACCGTTGGCTCGCGGTGTAGAGGAGGTAGGGAGGAGAGAATGCCCGTTCCGCAGTGAATATCATGGAGGTTAAGGTGTTTAGATAGAAACATTAAGGGATATATATAATATCCGCGTGTATGTGTGTGTGTGGTACCAGAGTGGTAGGGATGGAGTAACTGGGATGTGGCATGTCCTTTGTTTATACTGCCATAATTCATAATTCATTATAGATCACATATGTGTGTTTATTATAATTAGACAAATATATATAATATATACTTGTCAAAAAATTAGGCACACACAAATATATTATATATATATATATACATATATGTGATGGTCTATACAGCATATATATACATATATATATACATATATCATATATATATTATATAAAGTGTGGCTACGTATAGGAAGGAAGATAGAGACACGTGTTGGGTCGGACACTTTATTGAGCGTCTGGCAAGCGAGATAATAGGCATACCGGTAAAAGTTTGAAATCCAAAGGCGCAGTGACTTGCCCGGGCGGATTGGTGCGAGAAGCGCCCGGTGGTGGCGCTAGTAGTAGGCAAAAGGGGGCAAATCCGGGCAAGTCACCGATTGGAAGATAATAATATATATTGAATGAACATGATAGAATAATAATATTAATAACATACTCCGCCTATTTATACATGCATAATAAATTATACGTACTATAAAGTGTGGCTACGTATAGGAAGGAAGATAGAGACACGTGTTGGGTCGGACACTTTATTGAGCGTCTGGCAAGCGAGATAATAGGCCAAGGAGAAGCCTAAGCGACTCCCTCCAACCCAACACGCGACTCATCTGAGCAAAGGGCCGCGACCACCCTCAAATCGTTCACTATGCGAGTACCAAGGGGGGTCTGCAAGTAGCTGTACACCGTCTCGGAGGCCCAATCGCCTCTAGCCTTCAATTCCTCGATTGTGGCCCCACACATAGCGAGAAAGGTGCAGCCCCCCCGTCTAAGGGAGTGGGAAGAGAGGGTGGACGCGTCAAGCCCAGCCCTAGTGGCAAATAACCTTAAGGTCTCCTGGTAAACGCGGTAAGAGAGGGGGCAGGATAGACCGTCCGAGCATGGGATCCGGAATGCGGGCTCAGATGGATCGGCCCGGATCTGCGCAAAGTGTCTCTCGGTCCAATGCACAGCGCAGACCGCGGTGTCGGGGCACCTGGCAATTGGGATCTCGAGCACCCGTTCCGAGAATTGGATGGTCTTGGAACGTCGGACGGTCAAGAGCATCCCCCAGTCATAGAAGACAAAGTCAGACCTACGAAGGGTAGAGTCTGACATAGTCACTTGCGACTTACGCAGGAGACCCCTGAAGGAGCATAGAATGGCCGCCCTCCATGCAACATGGCCTGGATTCTCAGTCAGGAGCGAGAAAATCCTCCGAAGCATGTATGGGAGAATAGGCATCGCCCGACGAGGCGCATCACCCTTGACCCGACGGATCCCCTTTAGAGTGGAGGCCAAAACGAAGCTCTTGTAATCAATGGGCGGCTCGCCGTTTTGCCTGAGGAAATAGCTCAAGCCGCTCAGGTAGTTCAGAATCGACCGATACTTAAGGGAGCGGGCGAGCCAAGTGGCATAGAGGGCGACCTGCTCGGAGGAACATGGAATAGGGGCCCTGGATGAGTTGAACGACTCAACATAAGTTAAGTATTTCTGCACCTGGACCCGCCTCGCGATGGCCGAGTTCTTTGCGTAATATTGACGCTGATATCCCATTTGTTCCTCTTTTAGAGCTGATATCCCTGCAAAGAAGAAAAGGGGCATCAAAGATATGGCAACAGCATAATGCAGAAGCGACGTCGGCTGCCCTAATCCTGGCAACGCTGTCCTTTTGACCTAGTCTACTGAGAGCGTCACAGATAACATTAACGGTGCTAGGTATATAAACTGATTCGAATACGAAGTTATTTTCCACCGCAAGCCAAAATAGCTTGCGGAGGAAAAACATAATGCCCTTAGATCGCGACCTGCCTGTGTTCAGGGCTGCCCGAACCACAGCACTATCAGTCACGATCATGACGGTGCTGTCGGCCCAGCCAGCACTCCAACGGAGGCAGGCCGCATAGACGGCCCACATCTCCTGGACATTAATGTGTGATGTCCCTGCGTGCGGAGGAGGGATGACAAGGTGGTGGCCAACATATGTCCCGAGAGGCTCGCTGGCACTGGCGAGGAAGGAGCCGACCAACCAATCGTTGCCATGGAGGGCACCGAAACCCCAGTTGGAGGCATCGCTGTAGGTTGATACAACGGGGGCAAACTTGCCGAGGATCTTAGCCTTGCCGTTAAATGTGCCAGCGAAGTTCAGCCACCAGTCGAAGTCATCCCTAACTCCCTTATTCAGACGGACTCTGTGGTGGGGCTGCTTTAGAGTGGCCATAAGATCGTAAATGGATCTGGTGAAGGTCCTACCACCCCTAATAACCTTAGAGCAGTGAGCAAGGAGTCCACCCACACGCTCGAGGTCTTTTTTGGAGGCTTTCCTCCGACCACGGAGTCCGCGTAAGACCTCCCTTGTTTTTAGTAACTTGTCGTGAGGGAGGCTGAGCTCCAGACTAACGGAGTCAACATCGATCCCGAGGAACCGGACCTTGGTGTCTGCTTTGCTTACCTTCTTGAAGCTGACGAAGAACCCAATCCTCCTCAGGATCCCTATCAAAGTCCTCTGGCCCCGCTCGACCTCGTGCCTGGTACCACCGACGACACAAAAGTCATCCAAGTAGTTGACTACCCGGTCAAGGCCCTCGCGGACGCAGCATCTGACAACAAAATCCGAGATTTTGGAGAAGATGTAGGGGCTCGATGACAGGCCCATGCTGAGGCGGTTGTCGAGAAAGTAAGCAAAGCCTGGACCACCGGGTCTCCTGTACCGGAGACCCTGGCGCTGGCGGTCCTCGGGGTGGATCGAGACAGCTCTGAATGCGTCCTTAATATCGACGGTTCCCAGCGCGTCACCCTGCTCCAACATGTCTGTCACATCATCCAGACTTTTGTAGGAAAACTTGCGGCAAACCTGGTCCGTGAAGTTATTGACAGAAACCTCCGAGGGCCTGCTACAGTCGATGACGACCCGCCCACCGCCGTCGTCCTTGGGGACGACGAATGCATCGTGGGTACAAGCTGCGGGCACATCGATGACGGAGATAACACCATCAAGCTCCTCATCCCGGAACTTCCTGGCAATAATGTCGGCCTCCCAGGCTGACTTACCGCGAGTCTTCGTTGGAGTGTAACTTACCGCACACCCGGGATTAACCACCCGGTAACCGAACGTAACGCCGATCAGAATATACAACCAATCGGGATCGGTGTCGCCCCGGAGGAATAGCTCGGTGAAGACTCTACAGGGTCTCAGCTGGGTAGCAACACCGGCGATACTGTGGACGCACGCACAGGAGCCAACCACACAATCATTCGTGACCTCAATCGTCACGGGTGGCTCCCCCTCCCGTTCACGAATATGGACAAGGAGGCTACTAGGATTGCCTTGCTCGACGAACAGGCGATCTGCCCGACTGGCGCCAGCTGGTTGAATCCAGCGTAAACCCTCACCAAAAGCGCCGACTCGTAAATGGTTCTTGGTAATATTATCGCGAGCAACAGCGTCAACAACACCTGAAACGTCTGAATTTATAATATGATTATTTTCAGGGGGAAAAGAAACATGACCGTCAGTATTCGTTATGTCCGAATCAGAGTAGTGAGGGGCGTTATCGACGGCAGCGACTGGGGCCGCAATGTCCAGGTCGGCTGTTTGGCAACCAGCGTCCTTGGATCGGGTGGTCCTCGGACGTCAGTCTTTGCACTTAGACCGGGTGTGTCCCTTGGAGCCACATAGGGAACAAGCATGGGAGAAACGACAGTCCGAGCGGACGCATCCGTTATCCCCGTTCCATGCATAGCATGCCCTACGAGCCGAGGACCTGCCCGGTGAGCGTTTCCCGGCGGAACTGTGGCTCCAGTTTGCGGCCTTCTTCGTCTTCATATTATGGGGGCCATAATGCTCGATGCTTTCGTCCTGGTGCATCTTGGAGAAGGCCGCAAACCCGACGGTCTCACCGAGCTTGCGGATAGCCAGTACGTGGTCCACATGAGCGATGTCTTTATAGTGGTCATCCCTGGCTCTTGACGATATAAAGCTGACGTGTTCTAAGAATGATCTGTAGTCGGCTATCGTAAGGCCGGGGATGTCCAGGCACCACTGGCAGGAAGCCTTAATAAGTTCATGGACGTTCATTTTTCGAACGTCCTTACCCTGGCCGTACTTCCTGAGGGACCACTTACTTCTTCTTCTCCTGGACGCGCTGTCGTCGCTGCTCGACCTCGAAGAGTGTCTCCTGCGCCTGCTCGACCCCCTCGAGCGTCGACGTGAGCGACCGAAGGTCGAGTGTCCGTCGTCATGGTCGGATCCGCGTGTCCATGTGGGGGGAGGCAGGTGGACGTCCGTCGCCCGCTTCCGGTCGTCCGCGTGTGGTGTGTCGTCCCTTGTGTGTCGAGTTGAATGGCGGTGGGCGTTGGCGGCGGCAGAGTCGGCTTCGCGTCGTCCATCTTCACTTCCAGCGGTCTTCCGGCGCCTTGTCCGTCGTCTTTCTTGTTCTTCTTTCAGCTCCTCTTCTAAATCGGCAACCCTCATCTCGGCTTTGATAGTGTCGATCGCCTCCCTCGCGATCCGTTCCCGGTCGTCCAGCGACAGCCCGGTCATGGCAGAAGTCGTCGAATCCATGTCGACGCACTCGACATGATCAGCTGAGGGTTTCGTATTTTTCGAAGACTTGGCGCTTCGGGTCGACATGCTTGCTTGAACGGGCGTGTCGATACTTCTAGGAGCACAGTTCAGTTGGTCTTGCTTGTGTATAGAACCGCAATCAATGCAAAACCCTTGACCTGTACCTGGCATCGTACTCTAATCCGCCTAATCCGCTTACAATAGGCGATGCATCACTAATCCGCTTGATTAGCTTAACAATGGGCCCTAATCCGCTTAATGATGCTTAGTTTGAATGCCAAAACAGGTGGTTAAAGAATGCGACCTGTGCATAACGATTATTTCAAATTGACTGGAACTTGTGTCAGTGTCATACTTGATATAACTTGATCTTGCAATATTATAATAAATAGTCAAGTATTTATGCACTATTATAATCGACAGTCATGGCTAGCGCAGCATTATGATGACTTAGAGGAGGGAGTAAAATTCAACGTTACAACTCGACTTATTTAGTCGATACATATTTAATCTACTGGAAATGATATATAGATCTATAGCCAGTTATACATGCATATATAACTAGTTATACACATAGCCAGTTATGTGTAAATATATCCGTTTCAAATAAACGGCCGATTTAGGATGTAGATTTAATTAGAATCAGTTCATAGTATCGAATGCTTAGTATATATGGTAGATTTAATCAGAAAGTCATAATCGACCCCATATATATATACTGTTGGTCGAATGAAAGCGTGTAGCAATCGTCGACACACACATAAAGGTTAGTCGACTCACAATCTAACATTGTGGGTTACGGGTCATAACGGTCGAATATTAAGTTATTTCAACGATACCGTCATCCTGAGATCCGGTCCCCAACAGTCTACCGAAGCTTGTAGTCGACAAGCGATCGTCGACTCTCAGGTAGCATGATGGTCGAATCTGTGTTGTAAATGAGATCCTCCCTTGATTAACGTCGTCCTACAGCCCGGACACACATGTAGCAGGTAGACTGTGTTGTTGCTGTAGGGAGGTCTATAGCAGGTGCACCTGCACAGCGGGTGCGACTGCACAGTTTGAAATCCAAAGGCGCAGTGACTTGCCCGGGCGGATTGGTGCGAGAAGCGCCCGGTGGTGGCGCTAGTAGTAGGCAAAAGGGGGCAAATCCGGGCAAGTCACCGATTGGAAGATAATAATATATATTGAATGAACATGATAGAATAATAATATTAATAACATACTCCGCCTATTTATACATGCATAATAAATTATACGTACTATACATATATAGACATATACATATATCTACATATATATACACATGTAGCCATTATACGAGAATAATAAGGCTGGAAGCTTCCATCTGCTCATCATTCCTTACTCCTCCCTCAGTCATCGACTGGAGGAGCCTTGATCTAGTCATCTACTGTTCCAGCCTAGTCAACCTCAGATCTTTTGGGGGCGGGGGGGGGGGGGGGGCGCAACCTGTTTGTCTGTTCATGTGTCAACTGTCTCCCCATCTACCCTCACAGTACCGTTGACAATTTATATATGACGTGATAAAGAATAAAGGACGAAAGAAAATTCAGCCAACTTTAACTACCACAAGCCCAATCCCAAGCTTTGTTGCTTCATGGCTGGCACATGGGACATAATGGGGAGTTGTTTGTGATCACATCGGATAAACTCGGAGCGCCATCCACTTTCCCCAAATGGGTAATGAATGAATAGCAAAGCATATTTTTAACCGGCCTAACCGCACTTGACGTGGCCCTGTTCAACATGGCCAGTTAACTACGTCAGTCGTTGGCTCACCATCAGTGCACACTCAGGCCGAATTTAGGCCGAGCAGTTGGCTAAACACTGACAACGGCCACAATGCGTCACTTCCAAGATACCAAAGCCGGTGTCCACTCAGCCACTAGTAAGGCCCACAACCATGATGCTAGGGTGAAGGGCACCAGACGGGATGGCCGAATGAGTTGAATGTCCATCTCCCGTTTTGGTGGATTCTGGGATTCCTGGTCGAGTCAAACCAATGATTAAAAAAATTGATACTTGTCGCTTCCTAGCCAGGCGCTCGGTATTATTAGGATAGGGCAAGGATTGTTTGGCTCATTGTCAAGATAATGTGACTGAGTGGGATATCAGGTCATGGTTCTGGCAGCCTGGTCTCCTAGTAGGGCAGCACTATAAAGGTGCCATGAATGCGCACTGTCACAAGTCGGTACTCGTCCTGATATGACCTTAGATGTTGCCAGGACGTAAAACTCCAAAATCCAACCAACCAACTAGGGTGGAGGTGGAGCATACTTCAGTACTACACACTGATACACATGCATGTATACAGAGGTTGGTGTTTTATTTAGTGCGGAATAGTTGTTGGCACACTGATCCAATTCAGAAACAAATGTAGGGCAAGAATCCTGCTAAGTTTGCTTCATCGGCAACCATCTGTTTCTGGGTTGAAAGTGACTTTAAAGGATAGGGCCTGTGTAGAATGATAGAGAAGGGATAGAGACACCAACCACCGAGCTAAGTTTGTAAACACACCGGGTCACAGCTTTGGTTCCTCTCCAGGGACCAGCGCCCAGTAACACCGAATACATCATATTTATCATACATTTGCCAAAACTTTACCGCATTGCAGTGAATAAAGGTGTGGTAAATCAGGAAATAAAAGACATCAGATCCTGTATAATATAATTAATTATTCATTATATGCATAATTCACTGATAGCTGACAAACGGCTACACCCTTCCTACCAGCCACGTGGTAGATTTAACCACCACGTTTAGATTATAGTCCACAGAGATGATCAGACAGACTGTCGGAGTTGAGTGACTTCATTCTCATTTCAATCATTTCACTTACAGCGTCATCAAAGGCCAGTTGCTCTCATACCATGTGTATGTGGTCTGGGAGGCTAACAATCCCTTGGGTAGGTAAAAGTGTAGGTTTGGGCTTTCTATCGACCAACTGTCTAATGGCGAAAACAAGACCATTCAGTCTTATCCATGATAAGCAGTATAAATCTTCAATAAAAAACAAAACAAACAAAAACTCGCTTTGAAAATCTGAATCAGTGAAAATGTTGGATCACTTTTCAAAGCAAGGCTCCCATAACCAATAACTACTAATGGTCGCGTTCAATAACACATTGCAGGTTCTAAAATTAACAGGGGTGACTCCTGTGATTAAACCAGACTCCCAGGGTTTAATCCACTTGATCCAATTCTAACTGAAACGGAAAGCCTCGAGGTGTGAGGGGTTAGAACAGTCAGTCCAGTTGAAGTCGGACATAATGTGCGACATGATTGAAACGGACATTGACAAATATTGTATTTTCATGATGATGCAGGACTTGAGTAAAAAGCTGGATTCAACAAGCCCTTAAAGCCGCATAGCATAGTCCGATGAAAGCATCAACATTTCAAAACCAAAACAATCACCTAGATTTGAGCCTGTACATTAAACTTAGATAATGGTGCACTTATTAAACATGTGTTCCTGCATAGAAGTGAATGGTTACGTCAATTTTGTTTAACATGTTGCTACTGAATCCCATGCCGTCAGACTTTTTATATGCATTCCAAAATTAATTTGATGTGCACATCAAAATGCTGGACATGGGGTTTTGCTTAGCCACATTCTAGCATAGCAGCATAGCACAGGAGAACCAAACTGAAGTAAATGTATAATGAATGAAACAGTATCTAAATAAGATATGTACTATCAAATCTAGATTAGTGTCTTAAGCTGTGTTCACACACGGGCGTTAAGTTGCCTCAACTAGTTCCCCTTGTCTAGTTCGGCTCACATTCGCCGTGTGGACGCGACGCTGAGGCGGATTAGGGCTGATTTGCCTCATCTAGTTCGCTTCAAGTAAACCACGTCGCGAGGTAGTATATATGAAGCGAATTAGCTTAATTCGGCCCAACCTCCTTGTGTGGACTGTAGCGGATTAGTTGAGGCGGCCTAAGCTCATGACACGCATGCGCAGTCGAGACCTGAGTTTCTTGATTTTCCGGTCGATCAAAAGCGCATATTATATAATTTGGTCTATGAACTGGCTAGAGGTGCACAGATATTTTTGTTCATGAATTATTTTAAGGTTTTCACTGCCCAGCAGAAGTTTTGACCGTTCCAAACCAATACGATTCAGTCCATACATATCTAGGTCGAACCCACACTCTCTCATGGTGATGTCGACGAATCAAAACTGGCGCTGGTTAGTATGGACTCGCTCATGTGCAGATATCGATTTCCGCCTTAAACCAACCCAAGTACTGCAAGTGTGGACACGACTCACTTTCACGCCTAGTTCGCCTCATCTAGTTCGCCTTATCTAGTTCGGCCTAAAGTTGTGGGTGTGAACACGGCTTTAGTTTAGACAATTTGACGCTTTCACCGGATTATACAACTTTATTGTCATAAGGTAAGACGGTTGGGTACTTACATGCCCATCTCCGTCTTGAAGGAGCTGAGAGGGGAGAGGGTGCCACTGGTCAGTATGATAGACTTGACTCCATGTGCCATGAGGTCCTCCATGGCGTGACCAGGACTGAAGCACCAGTAACTAAGCACCCGACCTGTACCAGAAAGGGTTTGGAGAAAGTCACTTCTTTTCCTTCTTAAACAAAACCACAAAAAAAAAGAATTTATATAAGAAAGTAATTTATTCATCTGAATAATACCTTTCTCAGTCCCACTCCGATATGACTTTATGTATTTGTAGGCCGTAAAACACCAACAAACCTTCCGAAGCACCGAAACACTCATCTTTGAATTGTCTTCTATTGTCCGTATAGACATTATTTAGCTCATTTTCGATGTAGCTCTGCGATTAACTATATTATTCTAACTATATTATTCTATGGCATTCTCTGTGGCGGAGTGGTTAGAGTATCTGAGGGTCAGCGGTTCGATTCCCCGTGCCCCCAGCTCTGCCAATTTGGATTTCCACCGCTGTGTATAACTTACAGCGTCATCAAAGGCCGGTTGCTCTCATACCATGTCTATGTGGTGTGGGAGGTTAAAAATCCCTTGGTGTCAGTAAAAGTGTAGGCTCGGGCTTTCTATCGACCAGCAGTGGAATGAGGAAGACCAGTTGTCTATGACTGAAATTTCCCCTGCTTAAACAACTAATAAACAAACAAAAAAGAAAGACAGACATATACATAGAAAGAAAGAAAGAAAGAAAGTGGATATAAAATGAGGATAGTAATGGTCATATACTTCAATTAAACACCATTGGCTCGTAAAAACTACTGTGCTTTGCAATGGTTTTATTTACCTGCTTTGCTACTTGTGGCTGCTGCTGCCCATCCATCACTCTTCTTTGACCTCTTTGGTTCCTCTTGCCGTATGTGAACCTTTAGAATAAATAAATTCATCTTCACTTAAAGCTGCATAGTCCGATGAAGCATAACATTTTCAAAACCCAAACAATTATCTAGATTTGATTCTACATACGTAACTTAGAAACTGCTTCACTTATTAAACATTTGTCGCCACATAGAAAGGAATACTGAGTTAATTTAATAGAACCTGTTACTGCAGAAACCTATGGTGTCAAGAGTTTTGGCAAGCTTCCCAAAACTAATTTGACATGTTTAGATTTCAAATATCTCAAAAGTTAGCCATTTAAAATAAAAGTTACTTCAAACTAAAGTAATGTAGATTATTACAATTGAATCAATATATGTATCTCCGAAAAATGACAGAAATTCAAAACCATCTGACTATGCAACTATAAAGACAGGAATTCTCTTGGCCGATTCACTTGGCATACAACTACTGTGCACTGACAGCGCCACACACCAGACGGGATGGCCGAATGAGTTAGAGCGTCCGTCTCCCGTGCTGGTAGATCGAGGGATCGTGGGTTCGAGTCCCGGTCGAGTCAAACCAATGACTTTAAAATTGATACTTGTCGCTTCCTAGCCAGGAGCTCGGCATTATTAGGATAGGGCAAGGACTAGTGTGCTCAGTGTCAGGATAATGTGACTGAGTGGGATACCAGGTCATGGTGCCGGCGGCTTGGTTTCCCAGTGGGACAGCACTATAAAGTCGCCATGAGTGCGCACTGTCACAAGTCGGTACCCGTCCTGATATGACCTTAGATGTTGCTAGGACGTAAAACAACAACAAACAAACAAGACAGCGCCACACAGTGGTGCCATCTGGTGGGTTTGATTAGAACTCACCTTGTAATACTTAGACACCATCAGCTGGTGGTGGCTAACTGCGCTGTGATTGTCCAAATCTCGACTGAAGATGAGCTGCAAAAAATATCAAACAACAATCATGTCATTCACATTTGATTTCATATTTAATAACAATGAAAATGGTCATTAAGGGAACGTGATTTGTAGAAGATAATGTTTAAATGGTTCCATCTTTTTTGGAGGAACAAGCAATGGTATATATACTAGAATATACACGTGAAATAGAACTTTGTCGAAAAGAGGAATAAATGATTCAACGTCATAAAACTTGCAATATATTAAAAATAATATAAAGATAATTTCAAAAAGGACGTTTGTTCTTTATTTATATTTTGAAGGGGATAACTTGAAATATTGATTCATTTAGTGCTTACATTTTTGTAGGAAAAAGCCAATTACAGTGCCCCCTGTTTAAAACGTACTAATACGTAATAGGAGGAAGGGTGTGTTTTAACCGATTGTCCGAGTTAACCAATAGTGGTGGTTTATATTACATACGCATACGACATTGGGAATAAATACACTGTACGCTGAATATGAACATGATCACAATAAGAAATAATAGAAAGTAATGTAATCATCATGTATGAAACATATAAATATACATATTTCATCAAATTATTTAACGCTACAGTATGTAAAATTCAAAACGTTAATTCAAATTAAGTCCGGTTTATCCAATAACCGTCTTAATGGAGTACATATTAACGAGGGTGTTCTGTAGTATCCAATTATTGGAAAATAGGAAAATTCATCTAGCAACTCGACGAAAGTGGCTTGATGTTTATTCACCTTGATCACATCTGCGAATTTCGAAAGGCCAGCCCCACGACTGTGGAAAATACTGCTTGTTGCTGAAAAACAGAAGGAAATACTTGTATGTCTGGTGTTAATTTGATATTCCTCCTAAAAACACTTTAATCCCTGACAAGGCAATGTCAAGTCAGCGACACAGTTAAATTGTTATTTCTAACCTCAAAACCCCAATAACTCCCCTTACTTCGGGAGCAAAAACAAAAAAATATATAAAAAGAGGGTAAAATAATACGAAGACAATGGGAAAATAGAGGAATTCTAGTTCCTCCGCAGTTTGCAAACTTACTTTCATTGGTCAGATGTGTGACGGTCTTCTCCACCAGGTCCAAAATGGCCGGCTTCGTCTCAAACGTGAGGTTGATCTTCTTCATCAATTCGAAAATAAAACTGGAAACGTGAGGAGAAACAACTCCATTACATCACCTTAGGGCAAAGAAAAACAAGGATTACTACTGCTACTGCTACCAGGACTACCACTACTAGGACTACTACTACTAGGACTACTACTACTTACCACCAAGAGTAATAATTACCACAACCAACACCACCACCACCACCACTACCACTACTACTACTACTACTACTACTACTAGTACTACTACCACTATTACTACTACTCCTACTACTACTACTACTACTACTGGTATTACTTACAATAATAATAATTACTACTGTTTGGTTGTTTGTGGAAGTTGTATGCCCTAGAAACATCTAAGGCTATATCAGGACGGTCCACTCCTTGTATATTCTGACATATAGAGTACGCTGAAATTTTGTAATAGGTAATCGACGATTGTCACAAATCGCAGAAATCCGCGGCGATCTTTTCATAAAGACGAATCTGTATCAGTTAGAGCTTAACAACATATTTAAATAATAGACCTCTCAACTCTATTGAACATATCAAGAAGGTGAGGTTTGATTTGCCTTTTTTAATACATCACATTTCTGTCATATAGTAGAGTCCCTTCGAGAGGTTCCGTCAGTACCAGAAAACATCGCCAGGTGGCGCCACCTACTTGCCGGGCTTCGTGACCCCATCCGAGTTCTTGGTGAGTGGGATGGCATCCACTTGTTCCTCCAGGTTCGCCAGCATTGCTATAAGGGAGGAATCCATCACGTTATCGATGTACATAAGGGAGAAGGCCATTATGTATGGCATGGGAAGGGATGGTATGGAAATATTATATGCTGACCACCTTAAGTTATATCATGTGCCAACAGCACCAACCCTCTGCATTGGTGCAGTTATTTTTGGTTCAGATCGAAGAGGAAGGGGAATTAGGAATATAGTTAATGGTGTACAAAAGAAAATTAAGATTCATAAATTAATGTGCAAATGCTAAGTTGTGGACGGGGAGTTAATTCAAATATATTATTATTATTGTTATTAAAGGATTATAACAAAAATTATGTTGGCATTTCAGGTACACTGTCGCATAGTATTCGAGGGAACATAATGTGTTTTTAATTTACTAATATATAATTGAGCTATTTCTTACAGGTACATAGTCCGATGAAACCGTAAAACGGTCAAAACCAAATTACATTCAAAACAATTTATCCCATCTTTCCAATGTAGATATCAGTACACTTACTAAATATTGATTGCTGCATAATAAAAGAAATATTAAGTAAATTTTTTTTAAAACCATCACTGTTACAAGTCATATAAGCCTATGCTGTCCAGCATTCCGATATGCACACCAACATTATTTTACATGTTTTCACTTTAAATATCCTCAAATTAGCCATTTCAAAAATAAAAATTACTCCAACCTGAAGTGAACTAAATGACAAGCAGAAAACTAAAATAGTTATCTGAAAAACCGATAAATATATATCTAAAAATATGGCAGAACCCCAAAATAATTGGATCATTCGGGTATTGGGAACTAAAATGGTGTTTCGGAGACGTCATATTAGTTCTGTATTAATTAGTTTACCTTTTGTTTCCAGAAGTTCCCTCAGGGTGAAATCATTGGCTGAAAGCAAATAGGTCAGGCTTATCACATTACAAAGGGGACCAATACACCGCAACGCAATGTTTAGTCGATCACAGCTCAAGGTCTGCACTTTACAGAGAGTGACAGGTAAAGTAAAGGTAATGTTACATTTCATATCAACTTCATACATAGTTGATACCTTTGGCCAACGTGACAATGTGTATCATGGAACGCGACAAATTATTGTGAAATCGTTCCATTTAAGAATGAGACATGATGAGTTGGTAGGTGATAACGAATCACTTCTATAGCTCTAACAGTAACTACAATCTATTTCAAGGATGACATAATTACGTCAATTCATACAATTTAAGTTGAGAATAATGAGATTTCAGTTTGTTCAAATAGAGGAAATGTGTTTGTTTTTTTGTTTTTTTTTGGTGGGGGGGGCGGTGAAGATTAAATATGCAAAAGAAACTGAGCACTTAATTAGGTATGGGTCAGATTCAAAGAATATATATATATATATATATATATATATATATAGATATATAGTATAGTATAGTTATACGAGTCTTACCTGGTACAGATGATGGATAACTGTTGTTTTACCGAGGTATAAGCCTCGGATAGATGTGGGCTAGGGAGAGAGGTAAGCACGTCCGGTACCAGCAATCTTAACGTACTTATTGAGGATAAAAATGACTTTCAAACAATGGATACTATTACTTTACCGAAAAGGTACACCAACGGAATAGATGTGGCAGGGTGTGGCGGGAGGGCCCTAGCCCACATCTATCCGAGGCTTATACCTCGGTAAAACAACAGTTATCCATCATCTGTACCAAGGTAAGACTCGTATAACTATACTATTTTACCTCGGTAAACAGCCTCAGGCTAGCCTCAGGCTAGTGAGACCTTTACATAATTCATTTTTATCCTTAATATCATTCTTTCTTATTATTATAACATTCTAAATTTTTGTTCTCACCTATTCTTGTTAGTTGGCGAGAAGACACTTTGCAACGCCGGTAGGCTTTTCTAGTCGTTTATTATAATGTTTTGCAAACGACTTAGCCGTCTTCCAGCCTGCATGCGCTAGTATTCTTTTCACAGAAATACCAAGCACCCGTGCCTTGGAGACCATGGCTCCTCTAGTTGAGTGGGAAGAGTATTTACTCGTATCCACTCCAGCCAATTTCAACACCGTAATTGTCCATCTGGCAAGTGTGTCTCGTGAAATCGCCTTATGTGGCTTTATAAAGCTCACTAATAGTTGTTGTGATGCACGTAAATCCTTTGTCTTGTATATATAAGCCCGTATGGCCGACACAACACATAATTTCCGATCATTCGGAAAACAGTCTAAGTGAACCGTTGATAAAGGGTCACCTAACGTGTTCGATTTAAGCAATTTTTCTAAATCAAACGTAGCTTGTTCCTTGTCTATTTCTAATCCAGTTAAGGATAAAGCAACAATCGTCTGTCCTCTGTGTCCGGTTACTAACAATAACAGGACCGCGACCTTAAAACCTAACTGTTTTATATCTAACCACGAGTTGTGAGGCCAAGCCTGAAACAACTTAAATACTATAGAAACATCCCAAAACCGACTATACTTTGGTTTTGGAGGATTCCTTTGATAAATTGAATGAAGTAAATAACAAAGAACATAATGTTTTCCAACTGTTTCGCCATCAATTCTAGGTAATATAATTGATAACGCACACCTCGCCGCATTAATCGATCCAAAGGAAAGTCCTTCATCCTCTAGAGAACGAAGAAACCGAGCTACTTGTGAAATCTTTGGATTTGTTGGCTTAACTTTCATTAACAAACAATGTACACCCCATTTCTTTAAATAGGTTGTATACATTTTGACAGTTCCTGGCCTCCAGGCATCCGATACTATCCTATCCTCAGTAATTCTGTCCAATCCAAATTGCTGTAGCTGCTTCCTTAGAAAAGGAATGCCAATAGGGCGTCGTTGACACGTCGCCGTGAACCACTAGCGGTCCGTGGTGCGTCAGATTCCCGAGTTTTCTTGGGAATCGTATATGATCTTTTGCCAGTTGTGAAACTGCTGGCAGCCAAGGTTGCATGTCCCAATCGGGCACCACCAGTATCGCATGTGTCCCTTCCAAGCCGATTTTTCTCACTACTCTCGGCTGATAATGCTAAATGGTGGGAAAATATAAAAATAATTATTTTCCCAGGTAATAGCAAACGCATCTACTTTCCAAGCATCCGGTTCAGGATGCCAAGAAACATAACAGGGTAACTTGTTATTATTTCGTGATGCAAATAAGTCAACTTCAGGTGTACCCCATTTTTCACAAACGAAGTTAAACAAAGGTGTAGAGAGAGACCACTCTAAATGGTCATGGAAATTTCTACTTTTATAATCTGCAAGTGTATTTTGTGACCCTGGAATATGCGCTACAGTCAGCCAGACTTGTTGAGCCTGTGCCCAGTTCCAAATCAGTTTAGATAACTGATTGCAAGACTTTGATTTGGTTCCACCCATGTTACGAATATATGCCATGGCAGTAGTATTATCAGTTAGTATTCTAACCTGTGATTTATTTATCTTTACTAAACTAAGTAAGCCCAGATAAATAGCACGCAATTCTAGTGCATTAATATAGTCTGATTTTTCATCATCAAGCCATCTACCTCCTGTTGTGACCCCATCTCGATGAGCTCCCCAACCTTCTAACGAAGCATCAGTAGTAATTACTGTATTAGGTTCCGCCATGCGGATTGGATTTGGTGAACTTGCTATATGTTGCATCCACCATCCAATATCCTGTAACCCTTCTTGCGAAATAAACATCTTTCGCTCAAAATTGCCTTTAGTTCGTGTTAACGCTAAATTTTTATCTATTTCTAGCGACTTAATATGGGCCTTCCCATATAACACAGCAGGTGCATATGATGTCATTATGCCAATAAGAACAGCAACCTGTCTAATTTTTGGCTTTGATAACTTAATAAGCTGAGTCGCTGTAGTCATAAACTTAATTAGTTTTTGTTCTGTTATCGACACTGTAAGGGACTGTGTATCCAGAATAAACCCTAAACATTTGAGTTGTTTTGTTGGTTTAAACACTGACTTTTGTCGATGTACATAAAACCCCAATTTAGTGAGTAATGCACATAAATCCAAAACTGCATTCACACAACCAATTTGTGTTGATGCTATAATAAAAGAATCATCTATGTATGGAAACATTATGTGACCCTTCCTCGCCATTACCGAGAAAACAGGTTTAAGCAATTTAGTAAATAAACGAGGCGCACAAGCTAAGCCATTCGGCATGCAGGTAAACTCATAGAGTTGGTTATCCCAAATAAATCGAAGAAATTTTCGGTATTGTTCCATTATGGGAAGCGTATAATATGCATCTTGTAAATCAACACTAGCCATCCACGCATCTGGTGTAATCAGATCTCGTGCCGTATCTAGAGAGAACATTTTAAAATGTCGATATTCCACCCTTTTATTAAGGATTGTTAAATCCAGGATCATTCGAACATCACCATTAGGCTTCGGTCTCGAGAAAATGTTTGAAATAAACTGTCCTGAACAGTGTGTCACTTTTTGTATAATTCCTTTCTCAAAGAATTTATGTACCTGTTTAGTTAGTGCCTCTCGTTCAACTGGTTGAATGTTATATGGAAAAGGTATTATACTTTGTACAGGAATTTGTGTAAAGGGAATGTGAACACCCCTAACTATTTTTAAAATTTCTTGGTCACTAGTAATTTTGTGCCACTCAGAAATATGATTACTAATATTACCAGCCACAAAGTTGCTTACAGTTTGTGTGTTTTTAGAGGCTGCAGGGACTTGTAAAGTTTGTGTTTGGACCTCTACTTGGACCCGCCCCTGGGGAAAGGTCTCGACGAGTTGAACCCTCGCCTATTGGCCGTGCGTGTTGTCGGTCCAGCCTGGGCGAGCGCCCCGGCCCCGAAACCCTTGACCGAAGCTTGAACTCGGTCTGGTTCCTCTGGTGAACCGTCGTGGACGAAAATCCCCTCGTGACTTTTTGAAACGAGGAGCTTCCTGTTTCTTCTTGCCATCCATGTTTTTGCCACTCTTGGCTGCAGTCTCTACCTCTTTATAGAGGTATTGTAGTTGACCGCCAAACATCTTGGTGTTATCTAAGGGTTTCCCTTTAATCGGCTCTGGAGCAAGATAAAGCGTAAACTCCTTCCCCTCATTATCGGTAACCTTCTTAGAGCGAGCCACTTCTTTGCCAGCATCTGTGCAAACTGACTTGAAGACATTTTCATATCTTCGATACGACAGGTAATTACCTGCCGCCGCTAACACTGCAATGCCTTTGTCCATTGTCTTAGCCAAAGACGAGAACTTATTTTCACTCTGCATCCTATTAGCCACAGGAACAATAGCTGTTAGGGTAGCCAACACTGCCTTATGCACTGTGTGCAACACATCCTCAAACTTCTTACGGTCATCCGTCATATTGACATCCCGATCCATTTCTTTAATGATGGAGTTGGGAACACCCTTTATGCCTGTTAACTCATCTCCTAACTTGGAGATAACCTCCGCCGGTTTAAACGTGCGGAAATGACCATTCACGGTCTCGCGCATAAGCGTAGTGGTTTTAAACCCGCTTAGCCTTTGGCTTCTCTCCACCTTCTTAGCCACTTTAGTGCCAATGTCCGCATAGACCACCTTCATATATGGTGTCTGAGTCTGATTCCGTAGAAGTAGACTCAGTGGACGAATCAGAAGAAGAATATTTCCTCTTCCTCTTCTTCTTTTTGGACTTAGTCTTCCGCTTTTTGCGAAAACCAGTCTCGGCCCGCTCCTTGGTGAATTCATCACCCGAAGAAATCACCTGTTTCTTCTTCTTCCTCCGTTTAGGAGAAGGAGGAGGAGGAGCCTTAAGCTCCACCGCTGAGTCTGTGTCCAAGAAATCCTCATACGAATCCTCTTGGACACTCGGCCTACGCCGCTTCCGAGACACGGGCGATTTGGAAGTCAAGATGTGGCTTTCCAACCGTGCAAAGCGAGCCTCCCAATCTGGAGGCGCAGGCACATCAGGCACTGCGTCCTCGTCCGGGTCGGAGAGGATATGCGCCCGGGGCTGTGTCGACGGCCCTGCCGACAACACAGGTGAGGAGTCGTACTCCTCGTCCACATCCACTCGGAACACGCCCCTCGGCTGCTGCTGCACCGCGCTTACTCCGCTTCGTGGCCATCAGGAACTGTAAACAAAGATTTTTGGTCAGTCCTGGTATATATATTTGTCACAATTTGGTTGTTTCAAACTCAATTGGACATCTGGTGGTGTTAGAGAACGTGTTTATACCGTTATAACACAGGCGTAATAAGCTAAATTTGTGCGTGGATTGTGGGTCAAACCCAAATCTTTACGCGGGGTCGGGACCAGTGTATCGGCCCGCCCATCCCTCTGTTCCGCACACTTCTCCCACCTGTGACTACTACGTCAACAAGTTGGAGAAAATGCTACGAAACTCGGAGAAACGCCTGAAAAAGTTTTGTCTAGGGGAGTCTATAAAAGAAACCCAGGAGCATCTCCAACATTACTCTCTATTAGAGTACGAGAGAATTTCCACATGAGATAGGGCGAAACCCACATCTCTACCCATAGTCACACGGTGACCCGGGTGTTGACAGAACCGCTAATGACCGGTTTGGTTCCTTCGAGAAACCCACTCGAGTGTTCTATCCTTGGTTGTTTATAACCAAATAACTCGTCCAAATTGGACCAACGAAAGTCTAAACTTTCCATATTGATGCTCTAATGCATCATAATTAAGCTAACCACAGTTTTTATTATACTTACTGCGTATTTGCTTGTATGTAGACTAATTTTGCCGGAGCAACCCAACGACACGTTATCCAGTCGTGAGTTGTATATGCTAATTGCTGGTACCGGACGTGCTTACCTCTCCCTAGCCTGAGGCTAGCCTGAGGCTGTTTACCGAGGTAAAATATATATATATATATATATATATATATAAAAGTGCCATACAATATGGCTGTGACCTACTGATGGCCATCTGCGAGTCGTTGAGGATGCCCGCCCCACTCTCTTCCTCCTTAGCCCACTCCAGGACCTTGTCGCTTAGTTCTGTCAACTCCCGCATGGCGGAGGCAATGTCGGCCGACGTGAGGTCAAACGAGGCGCTCTCCTCACATATCTTCTCCTGTCACCAAGGCAACCAGGCGGGATAGATATAAGAAGAGTAAAGAAGGAGGTTGGTCTAGAGGGTGGAGGTAGAATAATAAATAATGGCGCTACCAAAGTTAACATCCGATCACTGCACACAAATATTAGGATATTTCATAACATTTCGGCATTGTAAAATTCGACATGTGCTAAATAATAAATACAGCAATGTTATTAAGCAAAAGTATGTAAATTCCAATCTGTTATCATTATACATAAATTAGCAAATACACCAACACAAATTAACTATGTCACAACAAGTAAAGCACATGTATATGAAATTAGTGATACATTGAGACAAATACACATATATTTCTTTTGCGTTTCAATTTCAATTCTCTTTGGCATACTGACGTATTTATTTACAGAACCATTGTTGACGGGATGGCTGAATCAGTAAGAGAGCTGGCTGGCTGGCTTACCATACTAGAGGTCATGGGTTTGAACCCTAACCAAGTTATACGTGCCGCTATCTAGGCTGGGGCTCAGCAGTACTAGGATAGGGCAAGGACTGGTGTGTTCAGTATCAGAATAATAAGCCTGAGTGAGATATCCGGATCATGGTGTTGTCAATGAACAGTTTCCCAGTAGGGCAGCACTATAAAGTCGCCATGCCTACGCACTGTCCCAACTTGGTACCGATCCTGATATCTTGCTAGGATGTAAAGCCCCCAAACAAACACAAAAACAATAGAACCAGGTGCCATGTACTCGTAATAAGAGTATATTCATGTGGTTCTGGGACCAGACGGGTTGGCCGAATGAGTTGAGCGTCCGTCTCCTGTTTTGGGAGATCGGGGGATCGAACCCTGGTCGAGTCAAACCAATGACTTAAAAATTGATACTTGTCGATTCCTAGCCATGCGCTCGGCATTATTATGACAGGGCAAGGACTGATGTGCTCAGTGTCAGGTTAATGTGACTGAGTGGGATATCAGGTCATGGTGCCGACGGCCTGGTCTCCCAGTGAGGCAGCACTATAAAGTCGCCACGAGTGCATACTGTTACAAGTCTGTACCTATCCTGATATGACCGTAGATGTTGCTAGGATGTAAAACAACAACAAACAAACAAACAATATGGTTCTGGTGTCCCTAGTAGTATATCACATTATACCCCTGGGACAGGCAAAGCACTTCTTCCCTCCTCCCTCCCTCCCCCCCCCCCCCCCCCCCCCCCCCAGACCCTGTAACTTACTCCCAGCTCTAGACAGACTAACGTATGACCATGAGTCACCCCTGCACCCCACCCCCACCCTTTACGACCCCATCACGCCAGAACACACTCGTTCCATAGTGCCACCACCCACTTACAAATTAACGAGCACACCCTCCGAAAAAAACAAATCAACCAGAATAGCAAAATCACAGACTGCGCCCAAAGATAAGATAACAGGATCGCATTCACTGACCCTCACTCACCCACGGTGGTGAAAGTGCAATATATGTCACCCACAGAGCCTTTTCACGAGACATTATATTTCATCGGAAATGGTCGGTGAATTACTAATAAAACAGGCCACACGCGCCAACGGTCTAATTCTCGGTAAACCATACCATTTTCACCGGATCAACTTTCGCGAACCCTGCGTTTAACCCTCTAGCCACTGGAAGCTATAGGAACGTAATAAAGTATGCTGTAGCAGGAGGCTGACCCGGGCGATAGGAGGAGGGAGTTCAATGATGTATGCGCGAAAAAATAAGAAATGAATAAAAGAAAAGAAATCATGACGGTATTGAAGTATTGCGCTGTAAATTTCTCACGTGCATGTCTAGACTATCGCCACGGTCTGGGCATACATTAGCAGAGGCTGTGGATGCTAGACGGGGCTCGTTACTCATATCCACCTGCATACCCCTCCCCCATCTCAACACCTCCGTCCAAGCTCCCCCATCACTACCAATCGCACCATGTCAAGCTCTATCTGAGAAGCTCTATCTGAGAGGGTCACACACAACCCCAATAGAACCGCGACTTTTGTACGAAATATAATATTATTAGAAAGAAAGAAAGAATAAGAAGAAAAAGAAGAAGAAAAGGAAAAAGAAGAAGAAGAAGAAGAAAAAAAAACCTATTTGAAGAGGAATAAGTGCACCATGGGCGAATTGATCGCTGGAAATGCTAAATGATGATTTAAAACGTGAAAACACACCCTTAAAAAATAACCAGTCTACTTTAATTTATTAAATTTTATTTATTTATAATAAATAATTAAGTTCGTATTGCACAATGAACAGCCAGTGCATTGTGGATGCAGGTCGTGACAAGGAGTCATTGTGGGTGTCTGCAAGATGGCGTTACCTGTACCGTATTGACGCACCGCATACAGCCTAGCACCCCACCCCACCCCACACACACACACTCTCTCGCTCTCACACTCCCTCGCTCTCTCTCACACTCCCTCTCTCTCTCTCCCCCCCCCTCTCTCTCTCTCTCTCTCTCTCTCCCCCCTCCCTCCCAACGATAAATTCTATATTTATTTTCAATGGGTTAGTTGCTTGCATATGTGGAGTGTCCCTCCATCAGGTGTAGTTAGTTGTTTTGTATTGTGCTCCGAACTGAGCGTGTTCGATAACGTGGGGTTTTATGCTGAATCATACATAGATATATTATATGCACCTCCCTCCCCCCCCCCCCCCCCCCCCGCCACCCGATAACTGCCCAACCAACTACAAAGCTATCCGAAACGCTAGTAAACAGGTACACTGGCACGGCATTGGTGCATTGGTTTTTGCCCTGTATTTCTCAAATTAATAGTAATAATAAAAATAAATAATAACAATAAAAATAGAAAAGGAAGAAGAAAAATATAAGAGATTATAAGAAGAAAAAGAAAAAGCAGAAGAATAGAAAAAAAGAAGGAGAAGAAGGAGAAGAAGAAGAAGAAGAAGAAGAAGAAGAAGAAGAAGAAGAAGAAGAAAGAGTATCCAGTTACTGCCTAGAAGGAATTGCCACACCTGAATAACAAATTAACAGGGAAGAGTTCCAATTAGAAGTGGTTTCAGAGGAGAGTGTACCAGCATGAAACCTGAAATCCAGGTTAAACTGGTGGTGTGAAAGATGGTGTGACTGATGGAGTGGGGTGATTGTCTGAGGGTGGTGAAGGTAGGTGGTGTGAGTAGGAATGTGGCCTGGTGGAGGGAGGTGGTGCTGGAGGTGGTATGAAGGGTAGTGTGGTAGTGGTGTCAGTGGTGGTGAGAGGGAGTGATGAGGAGGGGTAGTGAGAGGGGTGGTGTGATTATTGATATGACTAGTGTTACTACTAGTGTGAGGGTTGATGAGAGGGATGGTTTTAAAGGATGATATAACTAGTGTTATATGAGGTGGTGAAAAGGAATGATGTTAGAGGTGGTGAGAGGGAATGATGTTAGAGGTGGTGAGAGGGGTGGTGTGAGGAGTGGTGTGGGGTGAGGTAAGAGAAGGACCGGTGACAGAGGAATTGGAGAGAGGGCGGTGTGACTAGTAGTGTGAGAAGTGATGAAAGGGGTGGTGAGAGGTAGTGAGGGTGTGGTGTGAGAGGTGGTGGGACTAGTGGTGAGGGGAGTGATGTGGCTGGTGGTGAAAGGGTGGTGGTGAGAGGTAGTGAGGGTGTGGTGTGAGAGGTGGTGGGACTAGTGGTGAGGGGAGTGATGTGGCTGGTGGTGAAAGGGTGATGTGACTATGGTGTGAGGAGTGGTGAGAAGGAGTGATCGAGTGAAGTGAGAGGTGGTGTAACTAGTGGTGAGAAGGGTTGTGTGAGGTTGTTGTTGTTTGTTGGAGTGTTACGTCTTAGGTTGTGTGAGGTTTGGGGTGACTAGTGGTGACGGTGGTGGTGTGAGGTGTAGAGTGACTAGTGGTGAGAGGAATGATGAGGTAGTGGTGACAGGGGTGGTGACTAGTGGTGTGAGTGGTGGTGAGAGGAAATGAGAGTGTGGTGAGACTAGCGTGGGGAGAAGCCTGATGATTGAGGTGAGGGGGGGGGGGGTGGCAAGGACTCGTTGTGTGCGGAAATGCTATAACACCCACATGACGATAGGGCAGCCCTGATTTATAAAGCTATAACTGAGCCTCAACAGGCTGCTCACGGCATCCCCGGGGAAGGTCGGTGTGACCGGACCACCAGGCAATTCACAATGTGGTATTGTATTATTAACAAATATCTCACGGGAAATTGAATTTATATACACATATATTATAATGATAATAATAAATTGTTATGTGTGAAGTCTCTACAGCTCAGTTTATTATATATTATATAACCAATGGAGTTATATATAGTTTTAATCAATGGAGCTACATATAAAATATATATTTATATAGCTCTAGTGATTAAAAAGTACATATGTAGCTACAGTGATTATATTATATATATAATATACTATGTATAGCTCAATTGGTTAATTTATTTTAATAAAATGAGCCATAGAGACCTCATAAATAAAGATTTTATTTATTTTAAAAAAAGAAGTAAATACATGTGTAAATTCCCACCCAATGATCCAAAAAAGCAACGGCAGTATTAGATGAAGATATAATAGTAACGGTAAACAATAACTATGCATATCGCGTAGAAATTCTGAGGGAATCTTGGATGAGAGAGCTGTTGTGAACGGTGGAAGAAGTTGTAACTGATAGCTCCATTATTTTATAGAAAATGGTCAGAGTAATCAGTAGTAACACAGACTGCAGAACGGCATTGTTACTCAACACGAAATAGTTTAATTCAGTTTCTTAGGCTAAATGATCAATCTTCAGCCACAAAAACAATTTCCCATTTGGACTACAAGAAACACTATTGTGCTTGGTTAGTTTCAGAGGTTGAATGTGTTGTAAGTTGCATTCCCTGAGGCAAGGGTTCACACAAAAGAACCAACTGGAGGGATTCTCGCCTCTGTGTTCCTCTATCCCTAACAGATCTACACGCCCTCGTCCTCAGTGTTCAGCCATTAAACCATTCTTGTTCTTTCTTACCAGCACCCACATCACTATAGAGCTGGCGCAGCTGCAACAGTACAGCAGCCCCCCCCCCCCCCACACACACACACTAACCGCCCCTTCCCGCACCACAGCTAAGCGTGTGCGTCTGGACCAACATGAGAGTGCCATTTAACTCTGTGGCCAACAACAAGGTACAGCAAACCCATCGTCTGGGCCAACATTACAATGCCACTCAACTAAGTGATTGGGCCAACAACACCGTGTGCAATCCCAGTACCTGGGCCAGCATTGCAGTGCCTCTCAACTGCCTGGACCACCGTTACGCTGCTACCCAACCACGTTCACCCAACCACCTAGTCCACTTCATTCCACCACTACCACTCCGCACTATCACCACGAGAACCACCATCACCATTACCATCACCACAACCACTACCATCACTACCATTCCACACCACAACCACCACTCTAATTTCTAAACCACAACCAACACAGCCACCACCATTCCAATACTACCACCGCAACCACCACTCCACACCATATGTCCTCTCCCACTACCTGGACCACCACAATGGCCCCCTCCTTTAGAAGCCAGGGTACCATTGAGGTGCACCGCCACCACCCAGCTCACCACCCGGACCACCGCCACCACCTTACTTCCCCCACCATCTTGAACATCATTAAACACCAGCCAAACCGCCAGCGTAATGCAGCCTCCCTCGTCCTCACACCCTCTGGGCTCAGATCCCTCCCTACACACCACTCGTCACAGTAATTCTCCCACCACCCAACCACCACCCCCGAACCACCACCACTACGCGGCGACGACAACGACGAGGACGAGGACGAGGACGAGGACGAGGACGACGACGACCACCCCCACCGCCACCATCACCACCAAAGCAAGCCTACCTACACCACCACCACCACCACCACCCAACCACCACCACTACATCCCCACCACCACTACATCCCCACCACCACCACCACCACGACCATCACTACCACCACCACCACCACCACCACTACACCTCCACCACCACCACCACCACCACCACTACCACCACCACCACCACCACCCAAGCACCGCCACTAACACTACCACCACCACTATCACTACCACCACCACCCAAGCATCACCACTACACCTCCACCACCACCACCACTACCACCCCCGCCACCATCATCACGATCACCACCAAAGCAAGCCTACCTACACCACCACTACCCAACCACCTACACCACCACCCCCACCACCACCATCACCACCACCACCACCACCACCACCATCACCACCACCACCACCACCACCACCCAAGCAGCACTGCACCACCACCACCACCACCACTACACCACCATAGTGTTTTGGCCACCACCAGAACCACAACCACCAAACCATAACTGCAGTGTCACTCGAATCATCACTAATATCACAAAGGCTACCCCCAACACACGCACGCACGCACACACACTCACACATACACACCTCACAACATAGCCAATCGCCAGCACTACCAACACGTAGCACATATAAGAAGGAGTCATTAGCAACAAGCAACCGAGAGGGAGTGCAGTGCATTGGTTGCTGCATTAATGCCACAATTGGCAGTTGGTGGGATTTAGTCCAACCCGCCTCATCCAAACATACTTACGCCAACATACTCACCCCCACCCCCACCCCCACATCCAGCTCCTCACATATTCCCTCCACCTATGGTGCCATCTCCTCTGGAACGGGGTTCCCCCGAACACCACAGCACCATGTCTGGCACCAGGCCCACTACCAATGGAACCAGCAGATGCACAGCACTGGCCCCCAACCGCACTACTAACGGAACCAGCAGATGCACTATACTGGCACCAGCCCCACTACTAACAGAACCAGCAGATGTACTACACTGGCCCCAGCCCTACTACCAACGGAACCAGCAGATGCACTACACTGGCCCCAGCCACACTACCTACGGAACCAGCAGATGCACTAGACTGGACCCACCGACACCCCAGCTGATTTCAACACTTATTAGTTTTATCAATATGATAACTGAGTAGTCAAAATGTGCAATAATTAAACTGATAATTTATATGAGGTTATAAAACGCATAATATATATGGATAGTGATAAGACCGTTATCGCGTGTAATAAAAGCTGGAGTGACCCCCCCCCACCCATATAGGTGGGGGGAGGGGGTCCCGGCATGCACCGCTCACCTCCTGCGCGGGTGCTTGACATTCCACACTATATATATAGTATAGTTATACAAATCTTACACAGGTACAGATGATGGATAACTGGTGTTTTCCCGAGGTACTAGCCTCGGATAGATGTCGGTCAGGGAGAAGGAAGCACATCCAGGTCAAGCAATCTTTTACATACTTTTTAGGATAAAAAATGATTTAACTCTATATGGATACTTATTGTGTTTTCGATTCGGTTCCAGCGAAACATGATAGTTGTGGTAGGGTAGGGTGGGTAGGGTGGGTGGGTAGGGTGGGTGGGTAGGGTGGGTGGGCCCTGACCCATGACCATCCGAGGCTAGTACCTCGGGAAAACACCAGTTTTCCCGAGTTGAAGTATTCTAACTCATTCGGCCATCCAGATGGGATGGCCGAATGAGTTGCTGTCATCGTCGCAACGATGGACAAACAAGAAGATATATATATATATGTGTGTATATATATATATATGTTTTCTATATACGAGAAGTAGCATTCATTGTAATCATAGTAATGTAGTATTAATGACTCGACCATCCTCCCCGGGATGTACATTGCTCTTTGTATGCATTGCATCATAAGCAAAGTAGCAAAGGGTGGTGGAGAGCCATGTGGTCGACTGTTGCCCCG
Organism: Branchipolynoe longqiensis; assembly: GCA_030323885.1. Taxonomy (NCBI): domain Eukaryota; kingdom Metazoa; phylum Annelida; class Polychaeta; order Phyllodocida; family Polynoidae; genus Branchipolynoe; species Branchipolynoe longqiensis. Next base: position 34,680,411 of record CM059187.1, on the reverse strand, counting down.
AGGGTCAATTCTTTGCTTGCAGCAGGCAACATGAAAATGAACAGGGACCAGCGTCGCAGCACCTCAGAAACAGCAGCAGCAGAAGCAGAAAGAACAGCACTAGAAGCAGTCGTAGAAGCAGCGCCAGCAGCAGCAGATGCAGCGCCAGCAGCAGCAGAAGCAGCGGCATCCCGGTACCCAGTTCACAACCACCATCACCACCTCCCCATACCACCCCAGGGATCCCGCCAAAACCAGAGGCATCACCACAACACTGCTCCCAAGACCGTCACCGGTACGTACCAATCACACTGTGTATATTTCCCCATTTAGTAAATCGTTTGATATAATATATCTACTATATATATATATACTATATATATACTGGTTCACACATTTCTGAGATTGAGACTGAGAGGCGCTCCGCCGCTCATGTTGTGCTAGTTGGCCGTGCGCTTTATATGGTTGGTGCCAGGCGGGTGGTGAGTCGGGGGTGGTGCCGTAGCCGCGCCGGGCTGTCGCCAGGGGCGGGCGGGTAGGCGGGCGGGCTCACCCGGCCTCGCAGTGGGACGGCCAGCCCTGGGATCACACTCACACCCGCCGCGCCTTCCATCTGGCTCGTGGAGCGGTGCCAATGTGTAGGCCCACACATGTATGTAGCGGGTTCGTCGCCACACCGTTTGGTGGCGCACCAGCCCGGTTGACAATTTATATGAAAATAGCCTCATAGCCCGGGTGAGGAATAGGGAAAGGAGCGAGCACAGGATAGTTCTGTTACTATGTCGTGATGGGATATTATTTATATATATGTGTGTGTGTGTGTGTGTGTGTGTGTGTGTGTGTGTGTGTGTGTGTGTGTGTGTGTGTGTGTGTGTGTGTGTGTGTGTGTGACACATAAGAATTATGCGAATATAAATTAACCGACGTTCTCTCTCTATCTCTCTCTCTCTCTATATATATATATATGTTTATATTTATATAATATATATTATATATATAGCATGGATATACGCTGTATATCCTCGTGTAAGGGGCGGAACACGGTGCTCCCCTCTTGTGGTACGCAAGACAGTCTAAATGCAGTTGATTCATGTACTATCCGTTGGGCAACGCTGCGTTCCATAGCCGAGGCTGTCTGTGCCAGGTGCAGTCGACAGTGGTGGCCTAGCCACCCCCCCCCCCCCCCCGCCGCACGCACCTCCGAGCGAACGTTCACGGACCTTACTGTTAGAACAGTTTTTGTTATGTCGCTACACTGCATCGCAGAGAAGTCTTGCTCTGTGTGTGTGGGGGTTTGCATTGCGGAAAAATGGGCAGCAAGTGCCCAGGAAAACGGCTGATAACGAGATAGCCGACGGGTGCGGCGGCTATGGTGGGGGGTGGGCATTCATAAACCGTTAAAGGAGGAGGTGCGTTCGGGGACGGATGACAAGTCCGACAAGTGCCTGTCCAAGGCCGATGCGGCGGCATTGGAGTAGCGCGTATGCTGACTGGAGAGGCGTAAACATGTGGCTAACTTGCTGGCGTGGGAATGAGCCTTGGAGGAGGACATGGCCAATCTCCAGCTCGGTGTGCATGACAGGGGGCGGAACGCGTAATGCGACCATCACCATCACCATCACCGGCGGCACCAGAGCTTTTGTTCATCTTCAGAGGAACGCACTCCTAGCAGAGAGAGAAAGCGCCAAAGTGGGCTATCAGGAAATACATTGTTGGCAGGAAGGACACCAGGAAATTATCCTGCCATGAGCTCATTCACAATTCATATGCGTGGTTAGTTGACCAAAAAGACTTGTGTCTGGAGGATTGTCTCAGCTTTATCCGACATATGGGTTATATGTCTGGGAAGGCGAGGGGAGGCAGGTATTTGGATACTGCCCATGTAGATTATGTAAGAAAGATGGCATTGGAGGAAGGGTTCCTAGCATTTACAGGTGGGGACCAGGAGTTAGCACTTGAGCATTATGCCTATGAGGCACTTAAGTCTGAGAATAAATTGAACAATTCTTGAGCCCGAGGGTCTGGCCAGATGCAGAGGCCCTTCACCGATGAGGGGAAGCGCCCCGGTTATAATTTCAACAAAGAGAGTGGATGTCCTGCTGACAGTAAAGACTGTTAATTTGGCCATTGGTGCTCCCGCTGTGCGAGTGGGGCGCACAAGAAGGTGACCTGTAACCGAGACTGAAGTGCGGCGAGGTGTGGGGTGCCCCAGACTGGGTTTACGAATGCACCTACTCTGGCCAAGCTGAATGCTACAATTACGACCATTAATGGCGGTAAGAATGGGGGTCTGCAAGTTGTTACATGCGCCACTGACTACCTGAAGGACTCACCTACTGAGGGCGCCAGGATTGTGCCAGTGCAGGTGACTGCCCCTCTAATTGAATATGGCAGTATTGCTGGCCATTCAGAAATTGACTCTAACTTTGATTGCCAACCGCAGCCGACGGCCAGTTCGGCTGACGATAATTTTGCTGTTGAACATGTCTATTGTCCTGTGCCTTGTATTTATCCTGGTGATGTAACTCCCCTTGCAGGTTTTCCTAAATGGGTGCCCCTGGTATGTGACTGGTTGTCAGTGTGTAATGATGGTAATTGCTTGGCTGTTTCTGCGACTGACACCTCACCAGCTGATCGTACTGTTTGTAATTTTTTTGTTTTTACGATTTGTTCTAACGGTGGACATTCAGTTTGGGGTCGCATGGCTCAATTGAATCCTTGCAGAGTCTTTTGCGAATGCTTTTATAGGGGAGCTACAGATGCAAATTGGGAATTTATATTACACAGTGTTATTTTCAGTTTCAAATCAATTAATAAGTCCTGTGACGTGTCATATAGTGGGCGTACGAGTGATATTTGTAACTCCAATCACCGTAATGGTATTGAGGGCAAATTGCTTAAAGAATTACATGATGGTAGAATTAGTGGCATGCGGTGACCCCCTACTTGTGTCCATAATAACTTTGCTGTACCGAAGTCCGACGGGGTCGGGCTATGCATAATAACGGATTGCAGTAAGCCGTATGAGGCTTTTGTGAACAATTATGTCGGTGAGGTGGCAACAACTTTTTCTTACAATTCCGTTACTACATTAGTGGATAACATTGTTCAATACGATTATATTACCACAGCGGACATAAGTGAGGCTTACAGAGCTATTAATAGACACCCAGATGACCATACCAGACAGGGCCTCATGTGGGATTTTGGTGGAGATTTTGAATATTTTGAGGATAACAGGCTGCACATGGGATTGTCCTCTGCACCTTTTATTTTCAATCTTATTTCGGACTTTGTCGTCCATTGTGCTGTGTGTCAGTGGACATCATACATGGCGAATTACTTAGACGATTTCGTTATTGTAGGACACTTGTTTGAAGACTGTTGTAGGAACCAGAATATTGTTATTAGCATCCGAAGACGCATGAGCTTCAATATTAATTTTGGTAAATTAACCTCGCCATCACAAACAAGCCGCTACTTGGGTATTATCGTTGATACTGCCAATTTTCAGCTGAGGTTACCCTCAGACAAAATTCTCAAACCTAAAAAACATTTAGAAAGATTTTTGGTAATGCGTAAGGTGACTAGGAAGCAACTGGAGAGGCTTGTAGGTCACCTTTCGCACTGCGCCACAGTCATCCGGGGTGAATTCTCTTTTTGACTTGGGTCTTCGATGCAATCCACACACTAAGGAAGCTGTATCACCGTTTTTGCGTAGGTGCCTTTGACGAAGAATCTCATTTGAAATTGAAACAGATAACTGGCCACCATGTGGCGTCCCCAGACCAAGCGTGCGTCCCTTGACATATAAATGAGAAAGAGACATGGGTGGTTATTGCTGCTGCTTGTCGCTGGGCACATCTTTGGAGAGATCGAAATGTTATTTTCGTAACTGATAACTCGACTGTTGAGTCGGCTCTGGCCACAGGACGCTGCAGGAATTCCAATATTATGTTGGGAGTGAAAGAGCTGTTCTGGATCTCGGTTAACTATAATTTTAATATTTTTCGTCATATATTAGGAGTGCTAATAATACAATTTGCGATGCTTTAAGCAGATGGTCGGAGGCCGACTCTCTGGCCTGGCTATGACAGCTGACCCATTCCGATGATTATGTTGTGCTGATATTTTCTACAATTAGGGTAACACCTTTGTTTCTGGACTTTTGTAGGTCTGAGGAAGCTACAGTACGGAGCTAGACACTGTGTGCGTTGTATTACACACCAAGCTCCAGGGCTACGAGATCTATGCAAATTAAGCGTTATTTCTCCTTCATGGATGTGTTTGGCTTATTGTCCAGCCCATTTGATTGTTTGATTGATTATCTGATTGATTATTTGATTATTCATATTGATATTGATTGAGATATGTCGATTGTCAATAAACTATATTGTCCAGTCTTTCCATGCCTTGTCCTGTGTAGCCTTACACATATATAAATATATATGTGTGTGTGTGCATGATGAAATCAGTGTAGTTAGATCTATATCCAATAAGTGAGGATAAAAGCCAGCATCACCATCATGCAGACTGCTGGGTTATGTCAGATGGGGCAGTTCCAATAGTGTTGCGGGTTTATTTATATATATACTCCGAGCCCCGGAATATCACCTCACCCGACTTAAAAATATGGAAGTGGCCTTCCAGAGCTTTTCGTATTAAATTGCAGAATGCCCATGTCAGGTTTTGTTGGTCTGTTCTTGGCAGCCAAGTCCAGTTGCTTTGTGGGAGATGTCCAAATCCATGTGGGAGATGTCCAAATCCGAGTCCTCAGAAGATCATTTCGCAAATACGTCAACAACTGCACCAGGGCCACAAGCCCTATGTGGGAACGGCCTTCCCATACGTATCATATATATATAGCATTATGTGCAGGAATGTGATGTGCACGCACTGAGAGCAAACAGGCCTGCACGATTAATATTCCACCTCACTCAGCTCTCACTCCCCCACCCACACTCCCCCCCCCCCTACTCCAAGGTGCTGCATTAGTTTAAATTGACCTAAAATGATGGCAATCTCCAGTTGTAGAAACCACACCTCAGAATGGGCCTCTGATCAAACTAATACTGCACAGCTGCTAACCCCCCCCCCCCTACACACACACACCTCCTCCATCCTTCTGCCCCACCATGAGCCCTTTTTTACTAAATGTCTAGCGACTATTTCTGCTTAGCAAATATTAATCGGAAGATAGATAATACAGTGGCCTCACCAGGGGCCGTATGTATGGAGCGGTGTTAGCGACCCAAAACGCATTTATGGCGGGATTTCTGGTTTAGCACCGAAAAGTTGGTATGCATGGAGCAGTGTTAGGCCTAACACCGAGCGTTTAAACTCGGAAATTCTAACTCTGCTCATAGCAGGTTTACAGCGGTGTTAGTGTTAGTTTAGTGTCAGGATGGAACCTAAATCTACTCAATGCTATCATATTTAACAGAATTACATACGCAATAAGTGAAATTTTATCAATTTAACCCTAAATCCGAAGCGAGATTAACGCTGATGCCGTAACTGCCGCGATATTAATATTTTCGAATCGATGAGTGTAAAGTAAACAAATCACCACCGCCGCAGCGAAGTTGATATCCATACTGTCCAATGTCAAATAAACATGGCCACCGCCGTCGTTGCCGAATCGGCGGCAATATATTATACCCAAATCTATTTAATGTGATCATATTTGACAGAATTACATACGCAATAAGTGAAATCTTATCAATTTAACCCTAAATTCGAAGCGATATTAATGTAGCCGCAGCATTGGCGGCATTATTCATATTGTCGAATCGAGGGATTTCCCAAATCTATAAATAGATTCAAGTTTAGCTAACTCAACCCGTGTAGACCCCCATGCATACAGCTTGACATAGTTCTCGACGCCGCAGATAACGCAGGTACAAATGTATAATTTAAGACCTAAATGCACTGGGATTGGTCCCACTGCTTCACTGGTCACAGATGGTCCAGTGTATTATTAACAACCCCACCCCAACAACATAATTCATAAACTCACATAACTAACTACATTAGAGTTACACTAGAATTTTCCTAACAAACCAACATTTATATACCGCTTGCCTAACTGCAACTGAACATTCAAACTTATTACAAATTTACCAACTGAATACAGAAGATAACATCTGCTTACATTCTAAATACTATGTGAATACTCACATTGATCTGACTAATATTGATCTGGTTATATGACACTACTGTACCATATTGTTATGGAACTTTTGGGTTTCAGAATTTCATTGTGTTACATGGTGCAAATTGTCTATTCAACAGGTATTGTACACCTTATTCTATATACCTTTTGTGTAAATGATCCTGAATTGAAAGATGGCTGGAAGACCAGTGCTTCGGCACTGACAAAAGACTTATTCAGCAGAATAAACATATTTACAACAAAAAAAACCGGAGATAGCTACCCGGAGTTAGAGGGATAACACCACACGCCGGTAACACTGCTCCATGCATACGGCCCCAGCATAATTATATAATTCTTTTTAGTGGGGAACAGTGTGCGACTTCCACAAAACATAAGCCGATAACATCGGGAACATTTTTCATTGTTTAAACTTTGAGTTTTAAGATTTAGATGAATATATTTGCGATGTTAGTTGTGAACTCACTGCTGACAACGAGGCAGTAGCGTGTGGACATTACATCACACACACGCAGTGCACTGTGGGTAAATGTGTTTCGGAGGTGGCCAATATCACAACCCAATCCTGCATCCCTCCTTCCAATGACGCACAAAAAAAGAACAACACATTTACCAAAATTTTATTTCGCTCGCAATAATTTTAGATTAGAAATACTTCAGATTATGATATTGTAGTGGTTTGCACTGACCTCTCAGGCAAGGAGCCGCATAGACAGGTATGCATGGATAATGCCACTTCACTTATAAAATGTATAATACTTTTAGTAACAAACAGGATTTGCGCACAGTCGCTATTACGACTGATAGTAGTTTCATTTATGTATTAAGGAATTGTACTGTCCGGCCGGAAGACCAGTGCTCTGGCGCTGACAAAAGATATTATTCGATGAATAAATACTTGAACCCCCCCCAAAAAAATGTGGTGATATCAGCGAGCCTAGGTGGTGTAATGGTTAGCACACTGGCCCGGAATGCAAAGAGATGTGGGTTCGAGTCCTGCTCTAGCCACAATATTTCCCATTTTGATCACCCCCCACTACACTGGTTGCCGTGACCATGATTCTGTACAAGCTACACACTGTATAGTTGTTGAACCTACCCTGTGTATATGTAAGTGCACTGCCTGTATGTGTGTAATTGTAAGCATTAAAAAACTTACAATTCCAGGGGGATGAGTATTGTGGTCTGCACTGACCTCTCAGACAAGGAGCCACATAGATAGGTAGGCGTGGGTAGTGTGGTGATATCAGGGAGCCTAGGTGGTGTAATGGTTAGCACACTGGCCCGGAATGCAAAGAGATGTGGGTTCGAGTCCTGCTGTAGGCACAATAATTCCCATTTTTATCACCCCCATGACAATATATACAAGAAGGCAAGCAATCAGGAAGATAAGATAAGACAATCTTGGAACCAATCAGAATCCTTGCAGCTTAAAGTTGCATAGTCCGATGGTTTTGAATTTCTGTATTTTTTCTGAGATAAATATATTATATCGATCACTAGTATCTACTTTACATTAGTTCAAAGTTAATTTCATTTTAAATGGTAAACTTTTGAGATATTTAGAATGCAAACATGGAAAATTAGTTTTGGCAAGCGTGCCAAAACTCTGACACCATAGACTTCTGCAGTAACAGGTTCTGTTAAATTGACTCAGTATTGCCTTCTACGCAGAAAGAAATGCTTAATAAGTGCATCAGTATCTAAGTTAGATATGTAAAATCAAATCTAGATAATTTGATATTTCATCAGACCATGCAGCTTTGATTTTAACGGGGAAAACCGTGTGTGGAAGCAAACATTTCCTTTGGGAGCTATTTTTATTTGTTTCAACTATGCGGTTAAAGATTTATGTGAACATATTTTAACACATCTTTAGGTAGCTCGGCGCAGACTGCGAAGCAGTAGTAGTGTGTAAACACACTCCATCACCGGGCACGGTGCATTGTGGGTAAATTGGTTTCACAAGTAGCTAATATGACAGCCAAATCCCCAGTCCCCGCCTCACACAATGCAAGAAATGGGCAATATATTTATACCACCACATTTATTGTATGTGAAGCAATTTACTTTTTTTTTATTTTTTTTTTTTTAGCAATCCTTCAGATTGCCCCGAAATACATCTTAGGCGACATCATGAGTACATTTGCCATACCAATATGCTGCTTTTGGTTTTTGTTTGTCTTCATGGTGAATACAATTATTCCTAAAGCATTGTACGTAACCACTGACTGACTGAGGTAAATAGAAACACCGTAATATATACAGTGAAACCTCGATATATCACGCTCCGATTAAACGCGAATTCCGATATAATGCCGCTGATTCATTGGACCTAGAATTCCGTAATTCAAAGGTAATTCAGTACACTGAACCACAACTTAGCAGGAAGATATGTTATGGACCCCAACGATCGCGTTGTAACAAGGTTTCACTGTCTGTCAGAGTGTGTGGATGTGTGTGTGTGTGTGCTTGTGTCTCAGTGTGTGTGTGTGTATGTGCGTGCGTGCGTGCGTGTGTGAGTGTGTGTGGATGTGTGTTTGTAGGTGTGTGTCAGTGTGTGCGTGCATGAGTGTGTGTCAGTGTGTGTGTCAGTGTGTGTGTTTGTGTCAGTGTGTGTGTGTGTGTGTATGTGTATGTGTGTGTATGTGTGTGTATATATATCTATCATTATCGTATATATACATACATGTGCTCCCTTCACCAATATAAGTTCGCTACAACAATTGCGTCCACTCATTACAGCAGAACTAACCAAACTAGGCGGTGCGCGAACACGAATTATATATACTGAGAAGAAATAAAAGGATAATTATAATTGGACTTACCAGATTGTGGGCTTCGTCAAAGATAACAATATTTCCCTGGAGTTCCACGCTGTGTGCACGCCGAGACTAGATTAAAAAAATAAACCACGAGAAAATGTGAATAAATGCATAAAATCGCAGTTTTGTGTAGCACCTGGGTGCTTAAAAATAAATTACACTTTACATGTATCTATTAGAAGTGTCTATCTATGTAAGCCATCAACTATGGCTCGACTGGTAATAACATAAAATGGTGGTGGAGAGGATATTATAATCGAGCCATCTAAGTTTGAATTAACAATACAATGTCAAATACATCAACTGGCTAAATGTACCTGAAAATGACTATCTATCAGAGAGGGGGTTATTTGACTACACCGGCAACAACAACCACATTCACGGTCAGCATCAGTGTTAATAGTTGAGTCCCCAGCAGAATGGAACCCAAATATTCGGAATTCTCAAGTTACCCGACGGCCTCAGACAGGCGTTTCACGGAGTGGCAAGTATCAATTCGTGTAAGGTGTTGCTTTGACTCGGTCCTGGTTCGAACCCACGACTTCTCGAACTGGAAGCCAGCGCTGTTAATGATTCAGCTATGCCGTCCGGTCGGAGGGATGAGAAGAGGTGGGAAAGAGAGAGAGAGAGAGAGAGAGAGAGAGAGAGAGAGAGAGAGAGAGAGAGAGAGAGAGAGAATGGGAAGCAGGAGGGGCAGGGAGGGGGGAGGAGAAGGGTGAGCTAAGAAGGGGGGAGGAGAGAGAGACAGAGAGGGAGCGACAGAGAGTGAGAGAGAGAGACAGAGAGAGAGAGAGACAGAGAGAGAGGGAGAGGGAGAGGGGGAGGAGGGGAGGAAGGGAAGTAGGGGTAGGATATGGAAGGGCGGGGCAAGGAGGGAGGAACATTCGATTCAATGTGGATACTTTCTCACACAGGTTTGGGCGGAAACCGTCGGTAATTACCGCTGCTATGGGAAGTTCCCTTGTCAACCAATTGATGCCTATTCAACTGAGTCTTAGCTACCGCGTTGCATAACGCCACAGCTCGGGTATACGTGATAAATTAGTCATCGCGTATTGACCACACTGCACTGTGCACACTTGTCAACACGAGCATTTATGGATAACCTATTTAAATTAGTTATAAACGTAGCCTTCACCGTTAACACAATGCCCCACTACCACCATCCCCGACCACAATTTCCCTAATTTTACTCTATTTTTTGCTATATACTTTCTCACACTTTGCTAACAATTGACCATTCCAAGCCCATGGTTAATTTTATTTATACACTGACACTGGTCTACATCCGGTGGAGGCGAGGAGGGAAGGCGGAGCCACAGGTAGTGTTGGTCTTGCGGAGTATAACAAATAATAATAATAATAATTAACCCTTACATATCTTTATACTCGCATAATTCGTTATACATCACACACACACACACACACACACACACACACACACACACACACACACACACACACACACACACACACACACACACACACACACACACACACACACACACACACACACACACACACACACACACACACAACACACACACACACACACACACACACACACACACACACACACACACACACACACACACACACACACACACACACACACACACCACACACACACACACACACACACACACACACACACACACACACACACACACACACACATATATATATAGATTAGTTAGACGAATCTTACCTGGGTATAGATGATGGATAACTATTGTTTTACCGAGGTAGGAGCCTCGGTTAGACGTGGGCGAGGGAGAAGGAAGCACATCCGGGTCCAGCAATCTTTACCTACTAATTCAGGATAAAAATGATTCCAATAAACCAAAAAACTATGGTCATGTGACCTAATTCTCGGTCTGCATGCGGTTTGCAACCGGGATAATGGAAGTCAAGGACCCCAAAACTGCCTTATGGATCAAAGATAGGGCAGTTTCATAGCGGCGACGTTCGTCGGACAGATGGATGCCAGCATCCATCTCCTTACATACCGTAGCGGGAATACCTTTGACGCTGGAGATCTGTTCAGTCAATTTATTAATGACCTCAGCTGGTTTGAAGGTTGTAAAATGGCCATTGACCGTTTTCCTCATCATGGTTGTGGTACGAACCTTTTTTGCCTTTTTCTTGACAATCTTCTTCCCAACCGTAGCGCCTATTTTGGCGTACACCCCAGCGCGTTCCGTATCGGAATCGGATTCCGTGGAAGAGGAGTCGTCTGACGAGTCCGAGGACGAGTCTTTCTTTTTCTTTTTCTTTTTCTTTGACTTCTTAGGGCGTTTAGCGTTAGCGGCCTTGGTGAACTCGTCACCTGAGCTGCTTACTGTGCGGCGTTTCTTGCCGCGCGCTTTCGGTTTCGGAACCTCGGGGGCCGAAACCGTGTCTTCCTCGTCATCGGAAAAATCTTCCCAATCCTCATCAGGGATTTGGGGAGGGCCCGCAAAGGAAAGAGCCTGGAATTGGCGCATCTTTTCCTCCATCATAGCTGCCATCTTAGCCTCCCAATCACTTGGTTGAGGTGGCTGGTCACTGTCCCGGTCGGACGTCTGTGCCCCGGGCTGTGGGGACGGCGGATCCGTAGCCGCTGGTGACGAATCGTAATCCGTAGGGGCAATGCCCTCGGCTGCCGCAGGCTGCTTATTCTGCCGAGTGGCCATCGGTTCCTGTAACGACAAAAGTGTTACTTAACCGGAATCATCTCAACTACACAAAGTGTAACCAGTAAACTGGGTTGAGGTAACAGGTACAGAATAGCGTGTATTACAACGTTTCAGTACAGGCGTGAAGCTAAATTTTGCCATAGGTTTAGGGTAACGAAACCAACCAAACGGGGGGTATCGATCCTAAGATCGCCCACTCTCTCTGTTCCGTACACTTCTCCCACCCGCGGCTACGACGCCAGCAAGTTGGAGAAAATATTACGAAACTCGGAGGTTCGCCTTAATACCGGGCTGGGGTGTCTATAAAAAACACCCAGAAGCATCCCCAACAACATCCTCTATTCAGGATCCGGGAGAATTTTCTTAGGAAATGAGCAACTCGGGTTACCATTTCTCCCTGTCTCAAAAACAGGTGTCGATAGAACAAAGGACTATCGGTTTCGTATGGACCAGCGGCACCCAGTGTTCTATCCTCAAGTAAAAAACACGTATAAAGTCCAAAAGGGACCTGAGAAAGTTCTGAACTTTCATAATGTGATGCTATAAAGCATCAAACACAGCTTAACCTAAGATTCCATTACTTACTTTGTGAATAAGTAGTCTTAGTAGATAAATCCTGTTGGAGCAACTCACAAACGTCCTCCCGTTGTGAGTCACTTATGCTAATTGCTGGACCCGGATGTGCTTCCTTCTCCCTAGCCTGCGGCTGGCCAGAGGCGGTATACCGAGGTAAAATATATATATATATATATATATATATATATATATATATATATATATATATATATATATATATATAAAACTGGCTATGGTGGAGGGAGAGGAAGGAGCGCAAACGAGGAGTGGGTGGGAACCTTCCAGTCTTTTATTTTGCAAGGAAAGGCCCATGGCCGGGCAAAAGAAAATAGCCCTACCAATCAAAGCTAAAAATGCATGCGATACAAGGTACGGCGGCAGAGCAAGTGACCTGCGAGCAGCAATGGCGGAGTAGCAGCGAGGCAAAAGCAGCCACGGAGCAAATATATGCGAAGAAATAATAATAAAATAAATAAATAACTAAATAATAAATAAGGTAGGTAAAACCCCGCCTCTTTATATATATATAATAAATTATATTTTACATAAAACTGGCTATGGTGGAGGGAGAGGAAGGAGCGCAAACGAGGAGTGGGTGGGAACCTTCCAGTCTTTTATTTTGCAAGGAAAGGCCCATGGCCGGGCAAAAGAAAATAGCCAAAGGGGGCCCTCAAAGAGAGCCCCCCCCCCCCAACCACTACTCGCTTAACTCAACTGGGCCAGCGAAGAGGAAACCCTCAGGTCATTCATTATACGAACCTGCAATTGCGTTTTCAGGTAAGCATAGACCGTTTCACTGGCCCAGTCCCCCCTCACCTTAATCTCTTCAATTGTAGCACCACAAATAGCCATAAAGGTTGTACCACCCCGGCGGAGGGAGTGGGAGGTAAAATCAAACTCACCCAGGCCAGCAATATTGGTAAATAATTTTAGCATGGACTGGTAAGACGAATATGACATCGGAGTGGAACCGACATCAGCTGGCAGCCTAAAGGCCATATCACCCGGCCCAGCAGGTATCTCATCAAAATGCTTACGTGTCCAAAAAACTGCGCAAAGAGCGAGGTTGCAACACTTAGCGACAGGTATCTCGAGAATCCTCTCATTAAATTGGATGGTCTTGCATTTTTTTACCCGTACTACCATGCCCCAATCAAAGAAGGTGAAATCTGATCGGGTCAAGGCCGCATCTGAGGCGGTGACCTGGCTTTTTCTAAGCAATGCACGAAATGACAGCAAAACGGCTGCCCGCCAAGCCGGGTGTCCTGAGTTTAGGGTCAAGCCCTCAAAAATCTTAAGCAACATGTTTGGAAGGAGAGGCGGGGCCCTCCTAGGGGTATCGCCCTTTGAGCGCCTTATACCCTTTAAGGTTGCGGCGACATAGTAGTCAGAGTATGCGATTTCCGGGGAACCATTCTGCTTTAAATAAAAATTTAGGCCCGAAAGATAATTTAAGATGGAGCTATAGGCGAGATCCTTAGCCAACCAGGTTGCGTACAGGGCAACCCACTTAGAGGAGCATGGTAGCGGGGCCCTATGTTCCCCCACTTGATCCACAAAACGCAGGTAACGCTTAATTTGGACGTTTCTAGCAGACCAGGAGTTTGGGGCGTAATATCCCTGCTCATAGAGGCGCTGCTCCCCCCTTAAGTCCTCCCGTCCTGGAACAAAAGAAAAAAGGGGTCTCAAAAATGCTCCTACAGCACATCCTCCAACTCTCATCTACAGTGGCGATTCTGGCCGCACTTCCCCTATCAGCCAATCTACTAAGTGCATCGCAAGTTATATTCTTAGAGGTATTAATATAACATGAGCTAAAAACAAAATTCTCTTCAATCACGAGCCAAAAAAGTCGCCTCAAGTAGGACATTATAACATTAGAGCGCGAGCGGCCCGTATTAAGGGCTGCCTGGACCACAACACTATCAGTCACGAATATAATTGAGGAACCCCCCCCAACAATGGGCCCATCGATCAGCCGCCTCCCATGCTGCAGCCATCTCCTTAATATTAATATGAGCGGCGCCCAGGCTCCTATCAGGCGAGACATGATGGTGGCCTGCATAAAGCTGCAAGGCCTCATCCGCCTTCTCATTATAGGAACCCACAAGCCAATCATCACCATGGGTGGCTCCCATCCCCCAACTCGAGGCATCACTATATACAGATTGAACTGGGGTAAACCTCCCCAACATAGCGGCCTTACCGTTAAAGCGACCCGCAAACTTTTCCCACCATTCAATGTCTTGTCTGAACCCTGCACTTAGCCTAGCAAAGTAGTATGGTTCACGTACAGAAGCGATCAGGTTATAAATTCCGCGACAAAAGGTGCGGGCACCCCTGATAACCTTTGCGCAATGGGCTAGTAAACCACCCAATCTTTCAAGTTCCTTTCTCCTAGCTCTCTTACGGCCGCGAAAATGGGCAAGGACTCCATAGAGTTTCTTAAGTTTATCCGCCGGTAAAGTCAATTCGAGACCGACTGTGTCAACATCAATCCCCAAAAATCTCATCTTCTGCGCTGGTGACTGGAGTTTCTTAAAACTCAGAAAGAACCCCAACCTACGTAGGATTGCTACTACTTTTTGTTGATAGGCGGCTGACTCCTCCCATGATGAGCCTATGACACAAAAGTCATCAAGATAATTGATGACTCTATCTGCCCCCTCACGCCTAGCACACCTAACAATGAAGTTAGAGATTCTTGTGAAGATAAAAGGGCTGGAGGCAAGGCCCATGGATAGGCGATTATCAAGCATGTAAATGTCCTTTTTTCCCTTGAAAGCCCATTTAATCCCTTGTTTGGTTCGGTCATCAGGGTGTATTTGTACAGCCCTATAGGCATCTTTTATGTCGATGGACGAGAGAAAATCCCCCATGACGAGGACATCAATGACACTATCAATACTCAGGTAATTGAATTTTTGAGCTACCTCACTAGTTGCGGAGTTTACCGACAGGCCACGAGGTCTACTACAATTGACCACAAGTCGACCCCCCCCCCATCCTTTGGGACAACAAACATTGAGTGTACACATAGGGGGGTAGAATTGGTAATAGATATTATACCCTGATCGAGTTCGACCTTCAACTTCTCTTCAATCAGGTCCCGGTCACATTTGGACAGGCGTTTACTATTATTTGTCTCGTAACTTTGGTTAAATTCTGAATTTACTACCCTAAAACCAAAAACTATACCTCGAAGTAAATAGGAAGCATCAGCATCCACCTCGCCCCTGAGAATTAACTCTGAAAAGAAACGACATGGTTTAAGCTGACAGGCCATGCCTGCCAGAACATAGACACACAAGCAAATTCCGCTGACACAATCCCGGGCAACTCTAAACACAACGGGTGTCTGGCCCTCTACCTCACAAACTGAGACAATTAGTCCATCGGCCTCCTCTTGTACTTCCACACAATCTAAATCACAGGCCGGCATAAGCAAGCGACCACAGTTCACCGGAATAACATCATCAGCTTTGTTGTCCTTGTCACTTTGTCGGCCAGGAAGCATTATATCAGTGCCATCGTCCAATCCAGCGATGTTACAACTGTCGATTAGCCTCCGGTCGGTTCGATCGGCCCGATTCCGTGCAGTGTCGTTATCCATTATGTCGTCACTTTGTCGCGGGTCACCCCCCGCTAGCCCGGTGCTACCGTTACCTTCAAAGACGACACACCGATCACACACACTCAAGTTGGCTACAGCAGCCCGGTCACCTACAAAGACCCCTGCCGCTCGGCTGTTGCTCCCATTTCCTCGGTCGCCCATACCACTTGGTTCAATCAATTGTCTATCAATTCTCCCGCAAGGGGGGGGGGGGGGGGGATCAAGACTGCATTTGAAACATAGAATACCAACTAAAAAATTATATATAATAAATTAAGATATTAATCTTTTATCCAGCATTGCATTTACATCAATATAACCAGCACATCTTATGCCATGTGCATTTAGATTTAGACAAATCTAGGCACTCAGACTAGCGTTAGAGCCATAGCCAGAGTCAGTTTTATTTATTTTATTCATGTTTTTATTTATATTCTATGGTTTATGGAGAGTTGTGTCTTAAACATATGCATTATTTTATTATATTGCATCCTTCCGTCCATGTTTATGCCAAATTGTTATGTATTTCTAGTTATTTTGAATATAATGCCAGTTTTGCCCTACGCGTATCGGCTAACTCAATGGGCGTACGCCTTTGCCTTTGCTTTGCTCCCAACGCCGTTTTCAGCGCATGCGCAGTCGGAACCGTGATGTAGTCAATTATCACCAATCCACTGGTTGCTATGGTGACAGGCCGAATGTGAGTGAGGATGACTCATTGTATCTGACCGGCCCTGTTGTTTTCACATTCGACACAGTCCGACAAATGTCCTTCCTTAGGGCTGCACCAAGCAAATAATTCACCAGAAGTTGTCTTTAGAAATAACCATTTGTGATTGCATGTGGTGTTTTGACAATCAATAAATCATCCATTAATATGCTCAATGTATATGACTTCCAACTAAACATCTATGTGAACGTAATGTAAGACTGCACGGTGACGTAATGTCCGCACATATTTAATTTGGCTAAATTGCTCCTGCAATATTTTAGTAAGATATCTCATGCCAGATAAATTTACACAACCAGATGGCGCCACTATCACATATCAGCCGGCAGACATCTTGTCGGCGTTAATCTGGTTCTATAATTCTATTTGCAATCAATCTATATATCGCGATATTGGAAGGCAGAGATAGGTGAGCACAGTTATGAGCAAAATTGATTACTTAGCAGAATTCATATTCTGGGGAATATGTTTCCACGTGCACATCTTCTGAATGGATACATCTTTTTATTTCAAGACACAGCATATTACATATTAGGAACTTTTCCCCGTTCATTCTGGTACAATATAGGATCGAACAACAGTACAGAGAAAGTGTATATATGATATATATATATATAGTTTGGTGAGGTGGTATGGGGAAGTCATTTGTTGTACGGCACCAATGTATGTCTGCATGGACAATATCACGGTCACTGGTCTGAGACCACAGTACATGTTCCCAGACACAGCTTGCAGCTGGTCCCTACCCCTATTTTGAGACGTGTTGGCCATGACCCATATGGGACCAGCTGACACATATATTTGAAATTCTGGCATATCAAAAAACTGCTAGAAAATGATCAATATTAGGATGGAATATTTATAGTGGTACTGTAGGTTTTGTTAATACTCTGTCTCATATATATATATATATATATGATAAGTTAGACGGGACTTACTTGGGTATAGTTGAAGGATAGCTTCCTGTTTTACCGAGGGATGTGCCCCTTGGTAGTTGCAGTACAGGGAGATGAAGCGGTCCCGGTCTCAAGTCAATCTTTACCTAATTAATTTAGGAGGGTTAAATGCGAGCCAATTATCTATTTAGCAGACCTTCCTCCTAAAGGGTCCTAAGGAACCTGCATACTTGTGCCACAGAAGGTGACAATGGTTTCACACCCTTCGTGATGCAGAACACTCCCCACTTCCTTAGCGCACTTGCATAAAGTTTCACTGACCCTTCACACCAAGCTGATGATACAATAAATTCCATTGAAGTATGGGTCCAACCCATACGGGCGAAGGTATTTCCTTAAAAACAGAATACCACCAAGGGGGTTGTTGATATGTTTCCCCTTTCCTCTAGTGGTCCCTGTGGGATTAGATTGTCCTGCGCTCGTGGTAGGAATCGTTGGCTGGGCCAATGTAGCATTACCAAGATGGCATTGGCTTCCTCTATCCACAGTTTCCAGGCGACTCTGCCTATCATGCTAAATGGTGGGAACACATAGAAGAAATATTGTGACCATTTAAATGTAAATGTGTCTACCTTCCACAATTCTGGCTCTGGTTTCCAAGTCATGTATTTAGTAAATTTGAAGTTCTTCCGAGACGTAAACAAGGTCACGTCCAGTTTTCCCCAGAATCCACAAATTTTCTTGAAGATTTTTGGAGACAGGGCCCATTCAAAATGATCCTTGAACTCCCTGTTGTACTTGTTTGCCAATACATTTGTTGAACCTGGGATATAGGCCGAAGTGAGCCAATTCTGCCTCAACTCCGCCCATTGGCAATTTTTTTGCGCTATTGCATTACAGTGTGGTGACTTAGTGTCCCATCCTGTTAATATACGCCAACGTTGTAGTGTTGTCCGTATAAACCTGTATATGTACTCCTTTTTCTATTACTAAACTTTGCAATTCCAGCCATATGGCTCTCAATTCCAACACATTTATGTGTGCACCTGACTCTACTTGTAAACACCTGACGGGTTATCTAATCTAATTGGGGTTGGGGAGGCTCCTACCGCTTCCTCCCACCAGAGGATGTCTTTCCATCCCTCCACTGAAATGTTCATGACTCTTTCGAAATTTCCCCTGCTTAATTTTAACGCATTGTTTTTATTGATTTTGAGTCCCTTGAAATGTGCCTGCCCATACAGCACAGCTGGCGTACAAGCCATCATAAGTCCCAGCATAGCTGCCACTTGTCTAAATTTTATTTTCTTACCGTCATCCAACTCATCAACAAATTTGTGAAATTTGTGGATTTTATCTGGAGTTAATGAAACCTGCATTTTTAGCGTGTCTAGTTGGAAACCTAGAAACTTAAGCTTTTGTGTAGGTGTGGTCTCTGATTTTTTATTGTGTATGTAAAATCCCACCTTAGTCAAAATGTTACACAGGTCAGTAATCGCTTTTTGACATTTGTCAAAACTGTCAGCAATGATGAATGAATCATCTATGTAAGGGAAAAGAATGTGTTCTTTGCTTGCTAATTCAGCAAAGATAGGCTTAATAATATGTGTAAACATGCGTGGCGCTGGTGATAATCCATTGGAGAGGCATGTGTATTCAAATAACATTTTGAAATGTTGATATTGTACTGATTTGCTTAGAATTGTTAGGTCCAAAATAATTCTGAAACGAGCCATCAGGCTTGGGTCTGAGAAAAACATTTGAAATGTATTCTCCCTGTGAGTGTGTGGCGGTCACAATCACCCACTTTTTTGTACACAATTTCATGATCTCGTTTGTAAGCAACAGCTTCTCCTCCTCAGTAAATCTGAAGGGATGTGGAACCCTAGTTTGTACCGGGATCTCCACAAATAGAATAAGCACACCTTCTACCGCTGATAATACCCACAAACAGTTAGTTAATCTCTTCCAAACATTAATATGATTCATTTCATTGCCAGCAATATTTGTCATAGTTACCCTTTCCTGTGTTGAGGGGGAAGTTTGAACAGATGAAGTTAGGCTGACTACTTCATTCCCACTGGGAAAACCGCTTAGTAGTGACCGCTTTGAACACATTTTCATACCTTCTGTAGGTCAGAAAGGTACTCGCTGCTGCCAGAAGTTCTATCGCTTTGTTGAGGTCTGTGGCCAGGGAAGTGAAAACTTTCTCCTTTAACATACGGTTCGCCACCAGTAGGGTGGCTGTTAGAGCTGCCAGTACGGCTCTCTGAGTAGTGTACATGACGTCTTCTTCTCTTCTGACATGGGGACTTCCTCGTCCATCTCTTTAAGGCATGAAGCTTCAATACCCTTGACACCTGTGAACTTTTCCGCCCCTCTGAGGAGCACCTCCATGGGTTTGAAGGTATGGAAGTGTCCTTCCAAAGCCCTCCTCAGCAGTGTACAAAATCTGACTTTTTTGTCAGGTTTTGATGGCCTGTTCTTGACCGCCAGGTCACTCTTTGGCCAAAGCTCCCATATGGTTAGTGTCAGAGTCTGAGTCCTCTGATGACGAAGAATTGGAGCTTGAGGATGAGGACGAAGAGGCCTGCTTCCTCTTCCTCTTGCCCTTTTTCGACTTCTTATGCTTGCGTTTACCTGCATTGGCCTTCTTCCTCGCTTTGTTAATGTTATACTCATCGCCTTCTGACACCTCACAGTCCCCTTTTTCCACAGAGTTAGCACGTCTATTCCCTGTTAGATGAAGTCACCGACCCCGAGTCACTAGTACTGTTGGTTCTCCCACATGGACTCATCTTCTGATAGTGTATCATGCGAATCTGTCTGATTCGCCCACATTGTTGGTGGTTCAGCCAGCCTCTTCTCCAACAGGGAGGTAAGGCTGTGCTCCAGATTTGCTAGCTGAGCTAAGTCCACAAACTGGTTCACCGATTGTCCTTGATTCATTTGTGATTGAGACGTGGAGGGGGCCCGAGGTTCACTCGGGCCCGGCACCATAACAGCATTGCCTTCACCGTTAAGAGCCAGGCTTAGCTCCGCCTCTGAGGCACCAGCCACTTGCTGCGCTCTACATGAACTCTGTCTCACAGCCATCTACAAAATGCAAGCGTAGAACGAGGTCAACGCACTTTGTGATGGTATTGGCAACTGCTACAACTACTCATTGCACTCAACTACTCATTGCAGTGCCGGGTGACACGATGTGTGACACTTATCGAGAACTTCAGTGGTTTTGAAGTTTTTTGTCTAAATAGTTTCCTATAAACCACCCCAACAATCCTAGTCGAATATCACATGTCGACTTGGTCGAACATTGCCCGTTGACAATGGAAGTCGAGCCAACTTGATACCAAAGCCTAGTAGTGACCAGTGTGTCCCTTAACCCCTTTTCCGTTAGCCGAAAATGAACTTTCATAGTCGCACTTTGGGAGTATAGGTATAACCAAGGCTAAGTTCATAGAGAACTTCATTGCCGCAACAAACTTTAAGCCATATGATTACAATGCGAACGCACTCAATCGTCAGCCATTTTAACAGCAAAACAACAGCGAGAACATGCCGTCACCCGATTCGGTAACCCAAATAAGGATAATTAGGTCATGACGCTAACGTTTTACGGGTGCAGAAAGCGCAATATCCTCCAGCACTAGTTGTAATAAATGCCCTAATAAACCTCTGAATCGGTATTAACTATGTATTTACATCACCAGGGTGATCTATAACCCTTTATAATGACATTTACAAATTTTGGGAGTTTAAGACTGTCTCAAACTCCCTAAAAAGATAAAGACGTACCGTGAAACAACTCAGCATGGTGTCTGAGTCTGTTGGAAATATGCTAATTGACTTGAGACCGGAACTGCTTCATCTCCCTGGGCTGTGAATGCCTTGGTGGCAACAGCCCGAGGTAAAAAAAAAAAAAAATATATATATATATATAAGCAATTGCTTAATAACAACATCATACCAGAGGTTCTATCTATTCCAGATTCTCCTACTCAACAGAACTTCTGGCATATCCAAATCTGTTCGAAAATGATAAATATTAGTGTGAAATATTTATGGTAGTACTGTCGTTTTTGTTGATAATTCCATATCTCTCCTTCCCTCTCTTTCTCTCAGTAATTGCTTGAAAACAACGAAATTATATAGTAGAGGTTCTATCTATTCCCGTTCATACAAACTCACACGCATACTCACCTAAACACTCTCACACGCACACACCTACTGACGCCAGCCCGACCTTCCCTAGCTGACAGACGCCGCCCTGTTAGTGGCTTAAGTGGGACACGCCAAATGGTTCCCACCAGATCCATCTAACGGCGCATTGCCTTTCCCTATGGCGCTCCAGTGATGAGCAACATTCTCGCAGCTGCTCGCAGCTGATCTGAGCAGATGTGGACCGAGCATCAAAGATAAAGGGCATTCCGCAGTGAGGTGACGTCGTCCAGCAGATTCTTCTTGGCCGTAATCGATTAACACGACCCGGGCGACTCGGGTCACCTGAGTTGTCAGAATTTCAAATCGAACACCCTGAGTGGAGTCGATAAATACACGTGCCTTGTGCAAAACGATCCGACCCCAGAAACCCACCTCTTGGCTCGGGTTTGCTAGGAGCGATGACGTCACATCTGTGCTGGTGCCTGTAGTATTTCAGCTTCTACAATCATAAAATACTTTAAATCCTATTTTGCTGTACTTCTATCAGTTGTTGAAAAAAAATATTAAGTTTCAGATTAAGCCACTATTTTGTGCACCCCGAGCATATTCGTTTATTCAACCCGATTCTGTAGGATGGGTGCATGCGCCAAAAATTGCCTCGGGTGACCCCGAGTCGATTAATCGATTACGCCCCACGTGTGTGTACTGCTGGTGCATAATAGAGGCCGTTCTTAACTTGGGAACGCCATTGTGGGACATGGAGAGAATGGCGGGGGGAGGGGAAAAAAAGAAAGGGCAAAAAAAGACAAAAAAAGAAAAGAAAAGGGGACAAAAAGAAGTCCACAAAGTTGGGTGAATTGGCATTCCCGGTCACCACAGCCATGGATGTTACAGGCAAGTGTGGAGGGGAAGGTGATAAACTCTGGTCTATGAGGGTCATTCAGGCCTGCTGGGAGTGTGTATGCGTGTTCTGCTGGCGCATGGTCCAAGGGTCGCAGCACCACCCACTGGTGTCAACGCCGCTACCGAGGGTGTGCCGTCTCACAGCCTTAAGGTCAGTGTGCATACATTCCCATAATCCTTCCACTGCAGCCTCCCAGCGACTGGCAAGCACTAGCCGGCTGTGCAGGCCATGTGTTCGAGAGGCAATTTAAGAATCTGAAAGTGAGACGCGAGTGACTGTTGGCGTCAGTTGGTTCAGGGTCGGAGTCGGCGGATGCAGAGAATAACCGACTATCAGAATATTGCGTTAGTTTGGTATGTGAGGGACAGTGTCAGAAGGACACTGACCAGAAACATTAGGAGGAATTCTTAATTTATAAATTCTATGGTAAATATATGATGTATGAGGATTATGCGAGAATAAAGGCGCGTACGGAAAATGTTCCTATTATTATTGCTATCCTTTATTATTGTGCATCTTACTCGATGGGTGACACCACCCCTTATTGGGACTAGTGGCGCCGCCACCGGCTCAAACACTAACCAGTGGCGCGAAACACTGTGACGGAATTTGCTAGGGCATCATATTCCCTTAGCCAGAGAATATATCATCTCAACCCACTAATAGAGCCTAATGGTTAGGACGCTCGCCTCGGAATGGCAGAAATTTGGGTTCGAGTCCCACTCTGGGCATGAAGTTCCTGTTTGTTGAACCACCCTACCCCCACCCCATCAACAGGACAGTATTAATACTGTCACATGGCTGGACTAACAAGGTTCTGTATATTTCAAGTGTTGATTTACATCCATAACCTGCATCAGTGAACAATGCTATGGCATGTCCACCCTCACTATATATGGGGGCTAGTTGACGTCAATTGAAGAGAAAAAAGAAAAGCCAACAACAAAAAAGAAGTCTCACTCACAAAAAGCATTTACATAATAATGGGGGAAATGGAGTTTGGAGCCATGACAATGCTAGTGACGCACAATACCAAAAATAGGCTGAGAACAATTTCTTTTCTCTTCTCATGCTCTAAATGTTTCACCCACGGTAATGTATTTGAATACTGTAGACTGATGCCAATGGTTAAAGCCATTGGCACGAGGTAAACTAATTATCAGTAGTATATCAGTCAGGCAAAGGGTCTGAACTTGACTGCAACAACAACACAGTCCGGAAATTAACGATATAATACCTGAACACATGCTTGTGTTGGATGGTGACAAAACAAAACAACCACTGCTCACCAAATATTACCACAGAAGTGTCAAATGTTGACTTAGTATTCCATTCAGCAAAATGGCATCAATTATTTAATGTGATCAAATTACTGCATGTTACTGCAATGCCTGATAAATAAACATATATTATGTGTATCAATATGAATACTTTGCAAATCTACATTCACAAAAACACAAAAATTTCGGTCCTAAATGTCAAAGAATAAATGCACTTGAAATAGCGTTGTTGTACATTTGAAAATAAATGGCTTGGTTAGAAAAACAAATGCAACTGTTTTTATTTCCCCTGACTTTAACTGACTAAATGTAGAGTCATGTTCTCCTAATCCTAACTCACCAACGTCAAATAAATTATTTAGAAAGCATGTATAACAACTAAAACCTCTATACTCTACACACACAAAAACTAGTCCATTTACTATTACTGACCTATAAGCTATTCAGGTATGGTTTACAAAACAGTTGTATTGCTTACATTTTTGCATCCCTATATTTCAAGCTTACATATTAGTAAATAAATATTTATAGGAAAATGTATATGAACATTAAGTAAACCCCCTGGACTTGAAAGTGAAACATAGCTGGAAGTTAAGTGCACAGAGTCAATTTTTTTAAACAATCCAATGAATAAATCGTCTACAAACTAAGAAAAATCTGCCAAAGCAATACGGCTTATTCATAAATATCTTATCCTGGGTATATGTAAACTTTACATACACTACTTACACTGTGTGTAATTTTTTAATACAACCCAGAAGAGTATTCGGCTATGGATTAAAGAGGTACAACCTGTACACGTCTTCACAGGACAACTCTGCATTCAAACCAATGTTGTCCCGACATAGCATGTATCCTGTTATCGGAGAGACAATGCTAAAAAGTATGATTTGTGTGGGTTCTGCCATTTTACTAGTAAAGAAATAACGCTGTGATGAACCGCGTTCTACTCTGCCTGAGCGATAATCAAGTAACACCAAAGTTGCTTCAAACGCTGGGTCATACCCTGGTTTCTTCTGCCACAGTCAGAAGAGAAGTGACCTGTCACTGCCTAGTCGAGTCACACTTAATCCGCCACGGGGGTCGTCACTAGCCTTATGTGGAATAGTCTACCATCGGGACTAGTCCTGTTAGTGTGTTCTCACTTGTCGATACTTCTTATTGACAAGGCTCAGCTTAGTCGAGACCACCACCGTGTGCGTAGTAACAGGGGATTATGACAAACTACTACAGTAGTATACCATTTATCAAAAGTGATTCAATCATATTAGCATGTGTTGTTGAATAGTATACGTTGTTGGATATTATATAATCATAATAATACCATACTATAACTAAATTATTATCAAATATTTATTAAAAAAATGAAATGTTATAATATACGTTCGTCGCAGAAATAGCATTCTGAATATTAGTTTACCGATTTAATGGACATCTTTGTTCGGGTAATGAATGATTCGCTAGGATTGCAAAATGGCAGCATTCATGAAGTAACGGAGGGAAGCTCTCAATAAGCCCGGTGTACAGATTATTTACTTTTAAATGAACTACAAATAAAACAAGATCTTCTGTGTGGACACTAGCTCGTCACATAATTGAATGTGGTTGAACATTTAGTTGATATTCACCAATGCATACCCAAACTGTCTAAATCACTACTGCTTAAAAACAGAATCAAAAGCACTATAATTCCATGTGTATTATTTTTGCGAATCAGACAAACTGCACATATGCCTTGCACGCTCAAATATCCATCATGACAAGACATGTTGTAATATATAGTGCCAAATTCTGACGACGGTCCTCGAACATGGTCACGTGACTCGGCAGAGGTAGAGCAATTGGATTTATCAAGGCTTAATGTTGCATAATCCGATGATTTTGGAATTCTGACATTTAAAAATGTATTCTTAGGTCAGCATATTAAATTGATCATTAAGATCGACTTTCCCTTAGTTTAAAGCAACTATTATTCTAAAGGGTGACGTTTGGAGATACTTAAAGTGAAAACATGTTAAATTAATATTGGTGTGCACACCGATATGCTGGACACAGGCTTTTGTCTTTAGCAGTTTAGGATCATCACACAGGGGCACAACACTGACTGCAATGAATGTTTAATAACTGCAACATTCTATAAGTTGAACATGAGATGAAATCTAGCTAGATGTTTTGTTTTTGAAGAGTGTGATGCTTTAATGGAATTCTGCAGTTTTAATCGGTCTCAACAGCAGCGGCCAGGAACCACACAGTGGGGGCCGGGGGGGGGGGGGTTAGTGTGAACTGAATAAAAGTAAGGAGGGGCGAATTAGAAACCTAAAACTAGCACTATCCAATAGAAGCCAGGCATGCCAAAGCCTCTTATGGATTCAAACTGGAAACAAGCACTACAGCGTCTTTGCTTACACTGGGGGGGGGGGGGGGGGGGGGGAGAGTCACGTGACCCGCGATCATTATCTGCCGGGTATTGTCGGATGATTGAGTGATGAAGTGAGCAAAATAACACAATCAAGGTGTTCAAGTCAGCAGGGAGCATGCTGATCGATTTGAAATGTCTGCAAATGGGAGATAACCTACCTATTTATTAAATCCAATAATTGGCTGTAATGTATTTATAGTTCAATGGAATGCAAACCCACATCATGCCATAGCATGTCTGTTCCACTGGATAGTTAGAATTGCATGGATACATAGATGAATGGAATATATAGAGAACAATATTAAATCGCGCTCACAGCTGCCTCTTTTCAAGTTAACATGAACACAAAACAAGGTTCCCATTTACTTTGGAATTATTAGGCGCCCTAGTTATAATTTCAATACATATATTTGTTAATATTCGCACAAAATATTCAACACCGTTTACCCCGGTTAATTAAGCTCAATTCAACAACAAAAAAGGAACAATCACTCAGGTTATGATAGATAAGGACCAGTAAAATGCACAGAGGATTCCCAGTTGTGGTCTGATACTCCTGAGGGCCCCCATTTTGACAAACAAAAGAAGCATTAACTTGCACCGCCGTCGGTCCGTTTGTTGGCCGATTCTAAGAGATAAACCCAATTCTTTGGCTTAGGTTTTGCAAACTTTGGGGAAATAATGGCTAACACACACTTTTTTTAAAGTAAATGATAAGACAGTTTTCTCACTGATTATCATATTTAAATAACTGATTATGATATTGTAGTGGTCTGCACTGACCTCTCAGGCAAGTAACCAGATAGACAGGTAGGCGTGGGTAGTGCGGTGATATCAGGGAGCCTAGGTGGTGTAATGGTTAGCACACTGGCCCGGAATGCAAAGAGATGTGGGTTCGAGTCCTGCTCTAGGCACAATATTTCCCATTTTCATCACCCCCACGACACTGGTTGCTGTGACCATGATCCTGTACAAGCAATGCGCTGTATGGTTGTTGAACCTGCCCTGTGTATGAATGTGTTAGTGCATTGGCTGTATGTATGTAATTGTAAGCATTAAAAGACTTACAATTCCAGGGGGACGAGTGTAGTAGTCTGCACTGACCTCTCAGGCAAGTAACCACATAGACCGGTAGGCGTGGGTAGTGTGGTGATATCAGGGAGCGTAGGTGGTGTAATGGTTAGCACACTAGCCCAGAATGCTAAGACATATGGGTTCGAGTCCCGCTCTAGGCACAATATTTCCCATTTTCATCACCCCCAGGACAATATGTTAGGAAGTCTCCCCTGACAGTACTGTGTCACTCGGTGATTTTTTATTTAATTTAATTTATTTTTTATTGAGGCTGTATTTATACTGTCCATAGCATATAAGCCCGGGTACCCAGGCTTGTTTTCAATGCTGGCCAGTTGTAATGTTGGTGTTATCTTACCACACAGTGGCTGTTGATAAGGTATTTGATTGCCTGCATTTCAGTAGCAGATAGATAATTGGTTGGTATGGTTAATAGCCTATGTTAGTTTTTTTCTTTTTTTCTTGGCATATATGTATTTATTTTGTCTACTCTTATTACTAGACTAGCCTACTCCTATTTATATATCATAGGCTTGTATGTAGCTGTGTGGTGTGTTATCTGGCTACTTTTGGCATGGTTACCTTCCATTGGGCATCCCGCTGGTGGGCCGTGACATATCACATGCCCCTTTGCAGTGCAGCTTAGTGGGGGTTATAGCTTATTTCTTTCTCTGTGGACACACAGCCAATCAGTTAGCTCAATACATGAGCAAAAACATAATGCATGAGCAAAGCTACTTGAAACCAGATTCACCATTCATATGATTGCACTTGGAAATATGTTTTGGTAGGTCAGTTGGTACAGTGTTACTGTTAGACTGCAGATCTAAAGGTTCTTGGATCAATTCTGAGTGGGACATTTTTTGTGTCTCTCCGTCCCTGTGGCCCCCTCTCCCCCCGCCCCCACTCTCTCATCTGTCTTTCTGTCTCTCCTTTTAGTATGCAAATGTACATGGGGAGAGAAAAAAAAAAAACATCATTCCCAAATTGTCTATTTCGATACCAAACAGAATAGTGTCAGTAAAGTAAACACATATATACACCAATATAACTTTAGGCTTAATTGACCTTGTCTATTTGGCTGGCACTGTAGTAGCTACAAGTGTCACTTCCTTGATGGCTAGGACCTTATTATACAGAAGGCTGTCAAGCCTGAAACCTAGGGGCCCCACAGGAAATAGGAGCCTCTCAATTTCTTTTTCCTTTTTTTTTGGACAGAGGCACTGGTACTAGCGCACTATGGCTCCAATGGTGGAAGGCACTTTACACTCAGCGCCGTATATATTCTTATAAGTATAGTATACATCATCTAAATGCTTATTTCAATAACATGTCAAGCAAATAAAACTAAAATGATACAGGTTAGATTAAAGTACCGTATGGAGGGGGGGGGCGATGTACATAAAACCCTAGGGGCCCGGCTAGGATTAATATAGCCCTGATGATGGCTTATGATTGGCTAGCATCTTTGTGATTGTTTTTATGGTAATAGCTAGATGGAGTTTTACTAACACAGTACAATGGTAATTGTCAAATGGAATATTATTATTACTGACCTAGCCACGACTGGCTACTGGCAATATATTATATACATTGTGCTCACCTTAACATCGAGGAGATAGTTGTACGGCATGAAGATTACGTCAGCTTCAGCCTTCATTTCACGCGCGCCATAGTATGGACAGCAACTGCAATAAGCCAGCATATGGAGACAACTATTCGGAGAATGCGAGAGGGGGAATTTAAAGAGGGCACACTTCAGATGGCACAATTAACAGCTTTATACTATGAATTACTCGCATTGTATTTAGAAATTTGCACGGAAATGATTTCGGTAAAAAATCTATATGATATAGATTTGTTTAACCGAAATCATGCATATTTGATGTGAGATTATACATTTAGTATATCAAATATGCACCAACGAAAAGAAACAGAATTACTAGTTGCTGTATCTCTCTGTCTCTCCCTCCCTCTATGTCTGTCTCTCTCTCACTCTATATATATTCATTTTTATAAACACACACACACACACACCCACACACACAGACACAGACACAGACACACACACACTACACTTCGGAACTTGATTGGACCTAATAATATATACTTTAGTTTTAAGTAACCCTTTTTGAGATCTCAACGCATTTACACTATTCTAGCAAAACCCTGTTCTTCGTTAAAAAAAAAGAAAGAAGTTTCATAGTCAAAGGTTAGAGGAAACGAAGACTGATCACTGGTCTGGTCTGGTCTGAGGTTCAGTCTGCTGATGGAGAGCAGCTGCATTGAACACTGTGGTGGTGTGGGTGTGTGTGTGTGGGTGTGTCTGTGTGTGGTTGTAGTTGTGATTGTGGATGGTGGTGGTTTTGTTGGTGGTGGTGGTGGTGGTTTTGTTGGTGTTGGTGGTGGTGGGAGAGGCCTCAGTACAACCAGTGGTGAGTGCGTGTGAGTGGGTGGGTGTGAACATGTGTGTAGGCGTGAGTATAGAGGTAATGGATGGATGGGTGGTTTGATGGTGAGCGAGTGTGTGCGGCTGCATGTGGGTGAGGGTGTTTGGCACTGAGGTGTATGAGTGTGTGTGTGCATGTGTGCGGATATGCATGTTATATCAAGATGTACGTGTATGTGTATGGTTATAGGCAAGCAGTGACTCGGTGACAGTGTTACATGGGATGGCATCGATGGGTTAGTACATATATATATGTAACTTGTATACAGGCTGTATGCGGCTGTAAGGCAAGAAGGACTCCGGCTACACTACTTCGATTCTGTTGACACCACTGTAGTTCCCGGGTTCGATACCAGGGGGGCTCGCAGGCTGCTTTCGCAGGCTGCTCTGGTCCCCGGGTGCAATGGACTCGCCATTCGGTCTCCAGCCGCACTCAACGCAACTAGTGATCTTGGTGGGGTTTTTTTAACGGCAGGGCAGTGGCCCAGCCAGATATCATTCTCACATTGATTATTGATTGTTAATAATATTATTATTGTGAGACAATTTACTCGATGCCAATTGTTCATCATTGATATGACATACTACAATGCTAGTTGATTATCATGTTGTTATTGTACTTGATCAATTGTTAATAAACTGATATCGCCCTTATTCATTATATGTTTGTCGCCTCCTCTTGCTTACATATATATATGAAGAGTTTAGGTGCAAAACCATGTAGACGCCAATCCAAAAATGGAGATAAACATTGAAATCAAACCCTCAAAAACCTTATTTATTAATATTTCTTTCTCTTTTGTTCATTGCTCCATAACCATGTGATCATATGAAAAGTGGAAATAGTTAGAATTACAATTATTTTCAAGTAAAAATCTATTATTTAAACTACATTTTTGGATTGGCGTTTATGTGGTTTTGCGCCTGAACTCTTCATATATATATATATACATATATAACACATTACCCCGACAGCTGGGGAGAGGCACCACCACTGCGGCAATGAGGAATAGATATATAATGTATATGTTCCCCATGATTTTATACCTATATAATGCGCTATACATCACATATATATATGAATGTGTGCACATACATCGAGGTGCATGAGAGTGTGTGGCTCTGTGTATAGATACAGGTTCTAGTATTGAGGTGTGTGAGTGTGTGTATATATATATATATATATATATATATATATATATATATTATATATATATATATATATATATATATATATATGTGTGTGAGTGTGTATATGCTTGTGAGTGTTTGATTGCATGTAGGTACAGGCATGTTGCATTGAGGTCTGTGATAGTGGCGGGGGGGGGGGGCACTGAGAGGCATGTTGCATTGAGGTGTGTAGACATGTATATATGTGTTACTGTTAGTGTCCATGTGGCATTGATGCATAGGAGTGTGAATCTGAGCGTGAGTAGGCGTGGTTGTGTATAGCACACAGAGAGGCTGATTATGGGGTGTGTGGGTTGGCGAGTGGGCAGGGGGAGGGGTGTATGGTTATGGCAGTACCAAGGACTGGGGCTAAGTGAGTAAAATCACCTGATGCTGTGTATCGGGAATGAACATAACGCTGCAGGGTCCACCACAACGCGATGGACCAGCCACGGCCAATAGCCAAGTGATACCCCGGCTACAGCTAATGGAGGCCCCGGTCCCCCCGCCATAGCCAAGTGATGCCCTGGCCACAGCTAATGGAGGCCCCAGCCATATCCAAGTGATACCCCGGCCACAGCTAATGGAGGCCCCGCTCACAGCCAAGTGATGCCCTGGCCACAGCCAAGTGATGCCCTGGCCACAGCTAAGGGAGGCCCTGGCTATAGCCAAGTGCTGCTCCGGACAGAGCTATTGGAGGCCCCGTACATTGCCAAGTAATGCCCTTGCCACAGCTAATGGAGGCCCCAGCCACAGCCAAGTGATGCCCTAGCCACAGCTAACAGAGGTCCCTGGCCATACCCAAGTGATGCCCCGGCCACAGCTAATGGAGGCCCCGGCCACAGCCAAGTGATGCCCCGGCCACAGCTAACGGAGGTCCCCGGCCATAGCCAAGTGATGCCCGGGCCACAGCTAACGGAGGCCCCAGCCCCAGCCATAGCCACGTGATGCCCCGGCCACAGCTAACAGAGGGCCCGGCCACAGCCAACGAAGGTCCTGG
This sequence comes from Branchipolynoe longqiensis, assembly GCA_030323885.1. Taxonomy (NCBI): domain Eukaryota; kingdom Metazoa; phylum Annelida; class Polychaeta; order Phyllodocida; family Polynoidae; genus Branchipolynoe; species Branchipolynoe longqiensis. The sequence continues at coordinate 34,648,479 of CM059187.1, read as the reverse complement.
CAATGACCAGGGGACCCACGCCCCCCCCCCCTCCTCCCCGCCAGCCTCCGCTTCATGGACTCTGACAACAGCCGGCCGGACGTACCACTAAGCCGGCACTGGGACATTACGAATCTAATCAGCCGGCGACCACCGCTACATTACCCTATCTACATGTAGCGGTAATTTCCCTAAAACCGCCGGTGTCGCAGTTTCAGCACCCGGTCAGTTTCCACCGCCCGTATAGACTCAAACTCAAGGCATTGTCAATGGTCGTGAGCAATCTTCATACAGAAAATACAGCAAAAGTGAAATATCTCTAAAACTACACCACCTATTAACAAATCGCTTGGAACACATATAGAAAACATCTTTACCAAAAAGACTGTATTAAATTTATACGGTTAGGGTTCTTGATTTGTATTAATTGTGAATAAAACTACGGTTTTGCACGGCGCGTACCGTCAAACTCAAGGCATTGTCAATGCTCGCTAGCAATCTTCATACAGAAAATACAGGAAAAGTGATATATCTCTAAAACCACACCACCTAGAAACAAATTGCTTTGTACACATGTAGAAAACATCTTTACCAAAAACATTATATTAAATTTATAAGGTTAGTGACGATGATGTTAGATTTTGACGCATGCGCATGAAACTGACCGGGCGCTGAAACTGCGACACCGGCACCCGGACCACTCCAACACCATCAGCGGCGCCCCGGCACCGCCCACACATGTGCCGCCACACCCGCATCGCCAATACCCCCGCGCCGGGCTGCTTCCAGCCCATACAGTTTGATGGTGGGTATGTGCGTGCGTGCGTGTGCGCGTGTGTGTACGCAGTGGTCTCAGGAGAGGGCCATGAATATGCCAATGCACACAACCCATGGTCACCGACTAAGCCTGAGGAGACTACCACACTAGACTACTACTACTAGTACTAGTATCGCTGTATATGGTGTATCTGTATGTGTGTGTGTATGTGTATGTGTATGTGTGTATGTGTATGTGTATGTGTATGTGTATGTGTATGTGTATGTGTGTGTGTGTGTGTGTGGTTGTGAGGGTGATAGGAGTGACACTTGACACATAAGCTGATGAAAGTTGTTTTGGGTTGTTATTTTTAACAAAGATAAAAACTCAAAATAAAAGCACCATTCATAACCGGGTCTAGGCTAGCCATTTAAAGCTGCACAGTCCGATGAAAGCACATTCTCGAAATCAAATCCATTACCTAAATTTGAGCATAGATATCCAACTTAGATACGGGTAAATCCATTAAACATTAATTGCTGCATTGAAGTGATATTAAGGCTGCATACTCCAATGAAAGCATCACATTTTCGACACCAAAATACTTACAAATGTAGAATCGATCCTACATTTCCAACCTGCACTTATTAAAGATGTGTAGCTGCATAGATGGGAATACTAAGTTAATTTAAAGCTGCATAGACCGATGAAATATCAAATTTTAAAAACCAAACCAATTATCAAGATTCGATTTGACATAACTAACTTAGAATACTGATGGACTTATTAAGCATTTGTTTCTGCGTAGAAGGCAATACGGAGTCAATTTAACAGAACCTGTTACTGCAGAAGTCTATGGTGTCAGAGTTTTGGCAAGCTTGCCAAAACTAATTTTCCATGTTTGCACTCAAAATATCTCAAAGGTTTACCCTTTAAAATAAAAGTAACTTTGAACTAATGTAAAGTAGATACTAGTGATCGATCTGAAATATTTATCTCAGAAAAAATACAAAAATTCAAAACCATCGGACTATGCAACTTTAATCAAATCTGTTATTATTGAAGTCTATGGTGTCCAGCATTTTTACATGCATACATGCATGCACAAATTAATTTGGTATGTTTTCAATTAAAATATCTCCAAATCTACCCACTTTTAATCAGTTATTCAAAGTAAACTAAGGTAGATCATAACGATCATGCTAATATATATTATCTAAGCCGTGCATGGATATAATGTCCAGAATTGTCGGGTACACACCGACTGTATTTAGCATGTTTCCATTTCAATATTTCCACAGTTAGCCCTTTAATAAATGGTACTCCAATAAAAAATAAAGTAAATTATAACGATTAACCTAATATTTGTGCTTTAAAAATGGGGCAAAAACTGAAAATCATCAGATTATGTAACTTCAAGGCGGGGTAGCGAGGGGCGGAGCACTCTACATCCATATTACAAGGCGGCCAGTCACATTTTTACATGCATATAGTGAATTCTAGAACTCTGCTTATCATGAATAATGTTTCGAAAGATTGAAGGGGTTGTCGTAATATGGGTAATTAAAAATCCCGAGTTATATTGGTCCGACAGGAAGGAGGACTGAAGCTGCAACTCAGCACGCCAGGGCTGCGTTCAGAGTCCGTCTCGGCGACGTCGCGGCGATGCTTTTTGGCCTATTTGGGTTCAGGGTGCGTCGCAGCGACGTCTCGGTGACGCCTCCCTTTTCAGATAGGAGACAAAAAGCGCCTCGAAAATGACCGCCGTATCCAGTAGTTTCAGCCTATCACAGCACAGCATTTCCATTGCAAATGGCCGCCGTCTAAGGGGGCGGCCATTTTCGAGGCGACAAACTGCTTGTGCAGTTCAGACTAATGTGACGTCAGTGCCATCTCCGAGGCGCCTCCGAGACGGACCCTGAACGCGGCCCAGGTCACAGCTTCAGCTTACACACCGGAAGTTGAGTTTTTTTTTTTTGTGTTTTTTGTTTCTTTCTTGAAGATTTTTGTCTTTCTTGAAGATTTATACTGCCTATCATGGATAAGTCTGAATATGGCCGCCAGATTCAGTGGTTTCAGTCCATCAGAGCTGTTCTTTTCAATTGCAAATGTCTGCACCCTCCTATGGGAGGGGGGCGCCATTTTCGAGGCACACAACAGCTAGGGCGTAGTCGATTAATCAACTCGGGTCACCCGAGCCACTTTTTGGCACAAGCGCACATCGTACAGACTCGGGTCGAATAATCGAATACACTTCTCCACGCTCGGGGTGGCTTAATCCAAAACATTTTTTTTTTTTTTAAATAACCGATATAATTACAGCAAAATAGGATTTAAATTGTTTTCTGACGATATAGTATAGTGATATTTCCATTTCATTAATCTATGTTATTACAAAAAAAACCATGTATGACTGGTACCGGTGGCTGTTATCCTGCAGGACGGCACCAGCGCAAATGTGATGTCATCGCTCCTAGCCACCCCCAGCCAAGAGGTGGGTTACTGGGGTTGGGTCGTTTTGCACACGGCACGTGTATTTGTCTACGCCACTCGCGGTGTTCTATTTGAAATTCTGACGACTCGGGTGAGCCGAGTCGCCCGGGTCGTGTTAATCGATTACGGCCCTAAAGTCATTCAGACTAGCACCACATCCGGAATATCTCAGAGGCGATTTAGAGGCGTACCTTGAATGCGTCCCAGGTTCTAGATGAGAATGGTCCGACGAAAAAAAATCTGGAAAATATTTTATGAATTGTTGGGACTTCTAAAGTAGTTCACCGATTGAATTGGTGGTTTGTGCAAAACATGGAAGGGTAATAAATTTTGACCAAATTCGGAGAAAAAAAATCGGACTGATAAAAAATCCGGCAGATTCTCATCTAGGGGTCAGCGATTAGTATTCACGGGGCACCCTGAGTAGTTGGGTGGGATACGCCCACACGTTGGGCAATGATTGAGATTACAGCCTGTGTGAAAGGTCATCAAATATGGACGAGGTGGGAGGCATTTCGTGAACTATACCAGATATATAGCCTACTAGAGACGTGGCGGTGTGAGCGGACAGGTCATGTCGGTATACCTGTCTGCACGCTGGGGTTTATAGACGTACAGTATTTCCAGCAATGCATAGTCAGCGGCAAGCAGACTGTGGTCTTATATAAGCAAATAGACCGCAGCCAAGTAGCCCAAGTGTATGTCCGGCTTGTGCTTGTGCTTCTGCTTGTGCTTGTGCTTGTGCTTGTGCTTGTGCGTGTGCTTGTGCTTGTGCTTGTGCTTGTGCTTGTGCTTGTGCTTGTGCTTGTGCTTGTGCTTGTGCTTGTGCTTGTGCTTGTGCTTGTGCTTGTGCTTGTGTGTGTGTGTGTGTGTGTGTGTGTCTCTGTATGTCTCTGTCTGTGTGTGTGTGTATATATACACACACAGTGAAACCTCGATATTACGCAAATGAGTCAGTCAGTCAGTGGACGAGGAATTCCTTAATTCAAAGGTAATTCAATAAATTGTAATATGTATGTGTGTATGTATGTGTGTGCGTATGTAAGCATGCACGCACGTATGTATGTACCTACGTACGTTTACATACATACATACACACATACATACATAGATACATACATAGATACATACATAGATACATACATACATAGATACATACATAGATACATACATAGATACATACATAGATACATAGATACATACATAGATACATACATACATACATACATACAGTTCCACTCAGGCTAACTGTCGAATAGTGTGACCGCAAGTGGCATTATTTTCAATGTAGAATAGTTGTTAGCACAATTTCACTGCAACACAATTCAAAAACGAGAAGTTTGATCATCAAGAACTTTGTGTTTATGAGTTTGTGAAGTGATTGTAAACAAAAAGGCTTATATTGAAGGAAAAGGCGGCAAGGGACAGTCACCCCACTTCCGACCATGCAAACACACCCGGTCGCAGCTTCAGCCCTTCTGCGGCAATTAGCAGATAGTAACTCGGAACACGCGTATTAAGTGTCAGAGCCAACCCAAATACCCCCGGCCCCGCCCCGCCCCACCCACCCACACACACCACTTAACCTCCCACATCTGGCCCATTACCCATGAGATCGCCGTACCTTGATGATAAGGCTCTGTGCCCCGATGCAGATTGGCAAAAGAGGCGACATACTTTCCTCATAAATGACGCCCATTGGAGATAAGACTCTGCGACATATGAGGTAGGTTACATGTACGTGGCAAATTATCTTCCAAGAGGTACAATTAGGCAACAATTCCCTACCAGATTAATTGGTGATACTGTAGAAAATCCATTAGAATTGCTTTCTGGAGGAACTGACCATATATATACATACATACATACATACATACATACATACATACATACATACATACATACATACATACATACATACATACATACATACACGCGCGCACACACACACCAACTAGACCTACTTGTGTTTCTGTCCTATCGTCACAAGGTCTTCTATGTCCAGGACTTGGTTGGCGAAATTCGACTTAGCAGCTGCAAATAAAATACCAGTAGTGTTTTAATTATTTAGAATCAATAAATGTGCAGAAACACTCCAAGGAGAACAACTCAAGAGCAGAGAAAACAACAAAAGAGTTGGGATCCATAATAGCCATCTTCCATGCGTTAGTCCATAAAATGTAGAATGTGAAGTCTGAAATGAAGTATAGAGGGTGTGCATGTGATGTCATCACTCAGTGGTCAGTGGCCAGCCATCTTGGATTACGAGCACCCTCCCTGACCATGTTGTGAATGCATGCAGATGCACTAAAACAGAGTTTTCTTGTATTCTGGGAGGTTCTGGGCAGTTTACATCCAATGTGTTTACTTCCAGCACTTTAGCAACAACTTTTGAGGCCAAACTGCTCAAAACAGTGACAAATAAACCAACAAATCAGTAAATAAGCACAGTGTAGGCAGTTGCAAGCCTTCTGTATGTAATCCAATATGGCCACCGAAAGTTGTCTTGTGACGTCATTACACCCCCTCTATTCTTTTTCTGGAAGGAAAAGACATGTTTTCACCACCCACTCCTCATCTAATGCACATTTCTTTAGAGTATTTCCATAGTAACCACACGGTGTGATATATGCGTAATAGACGTCTAGACTTCTAGACACGTCTGTAATATATGCAAATGAGATGACATCATGGAAAAGTTTGGCCGGCTATGGTTTGAGCCCTGAGGGGAATAAAGTCATTCAGTATCCAGAAGTCAAAGTGTTCAGACGTTGTACTTTCACACACGGCAGTGACATTCGTGCAGCACACCGGGCATTGTTTTCCTTTAAAAGGCAAAGAAAAACACAAATACCTTCTGTTAACCCCATCTCCCCAGCTCCAACAAAATATATGTGTTAATCGTTCAGTTCAATGTGTCTTTCAGAAGTTTTACTTTGGGCCAATCTCATTCCGCCAATTTTACTTTTACCAGGGTACTAAAATGTGATGGTGGTGGTTTTACTGACTACCTCTCGTACAATCAACACTGGTAATATCATCTGGTATTAGTTTATACTTTCATTCTCACAGGTCTAACCAACAAATCAACGACGCATTATAAAGTCATTGGCCATCTTCCATTCCACATGTACAAAAGAAACCACCCACATAATATGTGTAAATATTAATAGCTCTCTGTTATTGCTTATATTTATATTGTTCATACAATTTCGTCATTCCATCTTTCAATACTTGAAATTCACCAAAACAGTCAAGGCTGGAAGACAAGCTCCTCAATCCGGGGAAAAAGTTATTCAACAGGAATAAAAAAGATTTAATGAAATATAATAGGAAAAAAAGACAAGAGCCGTGCATATTAAGGCAGTTATTTACTAAGGCTCCTCGCCGTCCGAAGTTAGGAACGAGCGTTTTGCCACCGAGATGTGAATGTAGGTCACTAATAGGAAATACACTGAAGATATGTGGTGCATCTGTAATATTGAAATACTGATAATTATGCTATACAGAGAGCCATATCCATAAGTGGGAGATTGCGCGTAGAGGTATCTACTCACTCGTTTGAAGTATAAGAACTATATAATATATATATGATATATAATACGATCTATATATAATAATTGTAATATATAATAATTATAATATATAATAATAATATGTGACGTACACCGCATTATGCGAGTATAAAGGCGCGGATGGGAATTAATTCCTTATTATTATTATTGTGTTTATTATTAGTATTATTATTACACGATATACTGTAGTCTCCGTCATGTTCATGAATGGTGGCGCCACCTCCGGCGCGCCCCGGTACCTTCATACCCTAAAAACATCACTCGCGTCGGAGGATATATAAGACAACTATGAAAGGAACTACACCAAAATAGATCATATCAATAAAGCTTCAATAAGAACACGTGTGAATATGAAAACTCATTAAAGTATTATAATGCAGGGCATCATATCATGCCAAAGAACCCGCATAATATGCTGTCAATGATATATTATATCGCCGCAATGCAGGGTCTGTTCTACTCTAGCTAATGTAATTGAAAGACCCAAATTATAAATGTCTATAATGGCAATTCCCTAATTAATATTAATCACATTCCCTAATATTCATTATATTCCCTAATATTCTTCACATTTATCATATTATCTAATATTAATCACATTCCCTAATATTCACCATGTTCCCTAATAATTAGTCATAATCATCAAATTCCCCAATATTCCTCACATTCCCCAATATTCACCACATCCCCTAATATTCCTCACATTCCCTAACATTTATGACATTCTGAACACCGTAATATCGGAATATTGCACAACATGTAAACTCACATGCACGACTTATGTGCTATTGCATTACTTGCTATGGAACTATATCATTATTCGTAGTCTCTTTCATATATAGAACTCATTTCATTTGACGTAGCCGAAAGTAACCCAGCAGCAAAGTAACACCTGGGGCCATATTCATGTAGTCGTGCCAGGCGTAGCCGGTGCTACACGCTAGCTCTGGGGTAGCTATCCGAGGCTAGCGGCGGGTTGGAGAAATAGGTCAAGTCATATTCACCAATGTCCAAGCCGCCGCGGATAGCTAACCGTGAGTTTATTTATAGATTTGGGAATTCCCTCCAGTCAACGATATGAATAACGCCGCCAATGCGGCGCCGGTGTTAATATTTGTTCGAATTTAGGGTTAATTTGATTAAATTTCACTTATGGCGTATGTAATTCTGTTAAATATGACAGCATTTAATAGATTTGGGCCTAATATATTCCCACCGATACAGCGGCGGCCATGTTTAGTTGACGTTAGACAGTATGGATATCGACGTCGCTGCGGCGGCGGCGATTTGTTTACTTTACACTCGTCGATTCGAAAATTTTAATATCGCTGCTGATGCGGCGGCAGTGTTAATATCGCTTCGCATTTAGGGTTAATTTGATGAAATTTCACTGATTGCATATGTAATTCTGTTAAATATGATAGCATATAATAGATTGAGACCCAGACACGCACACTAACCGGCGCATCTAGCAGTTAAACCTGACTTGAAATCAGTGTAGCTTAGCCTAGGCTACGTGCGGCGGCTAGCGTAGGCACCAACACATAATTACGGATTTTCCACCGTTAGCTGTGTGGGGTTTCAGTAGCCGCGGTCAAGGCCTTGGCACCACTACATGAATATGGGCCCTGAGGAATAAAGTAGGGCAAAGCACAGATCAGTTTTACAGTACTCGCTCCAGTATCTCAGGTTCAAATCTAATCAGTGCATGACGTGTGATGTGTAACGTCCAGTCGCAAGGCGACATTTATCACACAGGAAAGTGGGCTAATAGCGGAATGGGTCCGCCACGCCATTCAATATGCATGTACATGCGTTGTAATTGCCTTTCGACGCAATGTGAATTACCAGCAAAAGATATGCAGCAGCAGCAACAATAAAAACCCAAGCCAGTTCATCGCATGCTACCTTTCTTTCGTGAGTAAGAATAGAAGAAAATCAGTTTATACTACAATGAAGATCTACTGGTAGTTGGGAGAGTAAAAATACAAAATATATATAAAGTGTTAATTCTCATTGGAAACTAAAACTTAAAGTAACCAGACGGGATAGCCAATTGAGTTGAGCCCTTGCATCCCCAAGTGGCAGGTCGAACTCCTCCTCGCCAAACCAATGCCACACACAATTCATACTTGCCACTACCTAGCCTGATGCTTAGCATTACCCGGATAAGACAAAGAAGCAGTGGAATGAGGAAGACAAATTTTCGGCGATTGCAATTTCCCCCCACTAAATCAATGAATGCAACCAAAACAGAATTATACACTGGTTTAAATAAAAAATATGCATATTTGCTAAATACTTCTACGCTATAATTAATATAAAGAGCTTATTTGTAACAAATCAATACAGTAGCTTTCATAGGACAGTTGGCGCCGTACCTAGGAAAATGCCTAGTGATTAATGCCCACTTTCTAATCCTAGATGGTAGGGTTGGTTGGTTGTTGAAGTTTTACTTCCTGGCAACATCCAAGGTCATATCAGGACGGGTACCGACTTGTGACAGTGCGCACTCATGGCGACTTTATAGTGCTTCCCCACTTGGAGACCAGGCCACTAGCACCATGACCTGATATCCCACTCAGTCACGTTATCCTGACACTGAGCCAACCAGTCGTTGCCCTATCCTAATAATGCTGAGCGCCTCCTAGATGGTAGGGGCATGCAACAGTGGCAGTATTTGTAAAGAGCTCGTGTAGGTATGACAACAACAATATTTTGTTTAATCTTACAATCGTTGATTAAGCAGGGACAATTGCAATCACAGACAATTGGTTTTCCTCACTCCACTGCTCGCCGTTCTATGCTAGTAATACCGAGCACCAGGCTAGGTAGTGACTGACAAGTATAAGCCATTGGTTTGACTTCGGTTAGGGTTCAAACTCGCGACCTGCAGAACAAGAAGTGCTCAACTTATTCGGCTTGATCCCACCTGGTATGATTATACTAATACTACTATTATACCTACTACTGAAGCTGATATACTATTAATATGCTAGCTCTGTTTTGGACAGTGGTCCGGTCAGAAAGGCGCGCCCACAAAGATTGACCACCTACATCGTCCAGCCGCCAGGGACCTCGGCGGATCCTATCCGATGTTAGGGGCCGCTTTTCATGGTTTGCTTGAAAAAGATTAGCCCAAAAGCATTAACAAAACTCGCAACTGTGAAGGCATCGCGAAAAAGATTAGAATTTCGCTGAAACGATAAAAAAAAGAAAGAAAGTATACTACTATTGCTAAGGAACAAGCTTAAATCGTAGGATCTTATATTTAACGAATCAGATGGATTATATGAACACACTGAATTGAGAAAGTTGAAGAAATAAATTTGCATTTTGTAATGAATTATAATAGTGTAATCTTTTCTTCTATTTTCAAATCTCATATATTAATTGGAACAACATTTAAATTATCTCAAATAAATAGAAATCTAAAAAGCAAGAAAATTGGAGTTATAATTGGTTTTAAAAAGTACTATAGAATTTGCAATAGAGAACTCGTGAAGCACGATTTCTGTGCGATTGGCCAGAGGAAAAACGCCATTATAAACAGTGCCCCTGAGGCCAGAACGAAGCATGTATGTTGGGCCTATGCAGGTAGTTTATCAGGGCAGGGCGAAGACTGTTTAGCCCGTGACTCACCAGCCATAAATCAACTTAGCGCAGCCCCCAATGAAGGCTAGACGGAGGGAGGGAGGGAGGGAGGGAGGGAGGGAGAGGGGAGGGAGAGGGAGGGAGGGGTGGGAGGGAGAGGGGAGGGTGGGAGGGAGGGGGGAGGGAAGGGAGGGAGGGGGAGGGGGGGAGGGAGGGAGGGAGGGAGAGAGGAGGGAGGGAGGGAGGGAGGGAGGGGGAGGGGAGGAGGGAGGGGCGGTGGTGTGGGGGGAGGAGGGAGGGAGGGAGGGAGGGAGGGAGGGAGGGAGGGAGGGAGGGGAGGGAGGGAGGGGGGGAGGGAGGGAGGGAGGGAGGGAGGGAGGGAGGGAGGGAGGGAGGGAGGGAGGGAGGGAGGGAGGGAGGGAGGGAGGGAGGGAGGGAGGGAAGGAGATGAGTGAAGTAGAGAGAAATGGGGGAGGGATAGAGGGGCGGAGTCAGGGAAGGAAAGACGGAAGGGGGGGAGGAAAGGACATGGAGTGATGAGGGAGCGAAGAGGGAGGGAGAGAGACGGAGAGAGAGCAACAGAGGGAAAGAGAGGGAGAGGAGACATAGACAGAGACAGAGACAAGAGATCCTACTAATGCAGAGCGACAAATGCCATTTTTGTACGTCATTGGTTTGACACGGCCGGGCTTCAAACTCCCTACCTTCCGCATGGAAAGTCTGCACTCTAACAGATTCGGCCACCTGAGATGGTGTAGTCAACAAACAGCTAAGCCTCGTTAGAGTCAAGTAAGGCTTTAGTAGGGGCTAGCTTCCTGCCGGCATACTAAGAGGAATGGCATATTGAGAGCTGTGGGGGATGGGGGGGGGGGGGGTTACTGAGATGAGTATACGGCACTGTTCTGACAGCATTCCCACGCTGAGCATAATAATGGCTATGTAAGCTGTAAATAATAAACTGAATTTAATATACGATGCCAGAGGACATTAGAAATTTTAATGGGATCTTTTCATATACAACGGAACAAGTGATATAAGTAGATTGATGTAGTTTTTTTAATGGATTAAAGAAAGTACACACACACACTCACTCACTCACACACGCACTCACTCACACACGCACTCACTCACTCACTCACTCACACACGCACTCACTCACTCACACACGCACTCACTCACTCACTCACTCACTCACTCACTCACTCACTCACTCACGCACGCACGCACGCACTCACTCACTCACTCACTCACTCACTCACTCACTCACTCACTCACTCACTCACTCACTCACTCACTCACTCACTCACTCACTCACTCACTCACTCACTCACTCACTCACTCACTCACTCACTCACTCACTCACTCTCACTCACTCACTCACTCACTCACTCACTCACTCACTCACTCACTCACTCACTCACTCACTCACTCACTCACTCACTCACTCACTCACCCACTCACTCACTCACTCACTCACTCACTCACTCACTCACTCACTCACTCACTCACTCACTCACTCACCTACTCTCACACACACACACACACACACACACACCACACACACCACACACACACACACACACACACACACACACACACACACACACACACACACACATGACATCATCTGCTCAAGAGAGCCAATACTATTACTAGTAGAGTGGATTTTCTGGCTAGGACACAGTCTGTCTGTCCGTCTTTCCCTCTCCCCAACCGCCACACATACATAGTTTATATATCTCCCTTCATCCAGGCTCACTAAATTAACGTATATTGATTTACTCACGACTTGTTAATTATATGCACTTCAAATACAATCCCTATGGAAGTAGTGTGATTAAATCGATGCGAAGGGTACAGACTATGACACCACTAGTATGGACTGTCAATGCGCATTGACATGACTGACCTCAGATGTTGCCAGGAAGCAAAACCCCAAACATACAAACAACCCCTGCGTCAGTATCACACCAGGTCATACGGGGATCGATGTTACAATAAACAAATCGCCACCCAATATTGGACGGATGGGAGGGTTGTTAACAAATGTTAGACAACAACAATATGTTTCTAATTCAATTTGATTAATGTATTATGAATACATTTCCCAGAAACCACTTCATTTAAAAAAGCAGGGGTGATTTATGTAGGTTCTAATCGACTAAGTAGATAGCGTTAGCTTTAGATCCATAACCACGAGCAGTTAATAACGCGTGCCTTGGGGGTGAATTAGTGCGGTCGCACTCCAAACCTTCCACATGGAAAGACTGCGCTCTGCCGATTTAGCCATGTCCGGTGTGAACAATCACTATGTACCTACATCTATATGGCTCCATGTGGTAGTGGTGTCATTCGGCCGAACAGAGGGCACCCAAGTATCAAAATAATACCAATGCAGTATAGTACACTGGTGAGCCACTCAGTGAGTATCTGTAATACACCATTTGTAAGTTGGCCAGCACACCCCTAATATAGGTACTCAGAGTTCCGCTTGTCTCTCACGGACTGAAGCTGAGAACCAGCACGCCGGGTCACAGCTACAACTGACAGATATGGATGCCCCCCCCCCCCCCTTTCCACCCTTCCCAGCTCTATCCTTCGCTCTAGAACATATACTTTAAACTCACCTTGCACCTATGCCCATATGCCTGCTGATAACCAAACATGCTCAGTTACAGATAATCCTTCCTTAGGAACCAGCGGAACTAGGAATGCCCATTATTTTCGGATCAACGCCGCTAGTCCCTTGTTCCCAGCCCGACCTATAGGATCGATGCAATACACCATAACGTACTGGACTTCTAAAGTAATTATTCTAAAATGAAAAATTATTCCATGCTTTACAAATAAAATTAAATAAATAAAAAACCTATAATAATTATCTTTGGTAGATTTTTATGGATGTAAATCCTATGCTGATTTTTTTTTTATAAATTCTTTTTTTTAAACTGTAGAGTCTTGCTTAAAAACCACACGTAGTGTATACTTAAGTGCACCCTACCCCCACTTCCTCCCATTAGAAACTCCCAGATGACCAAGATGGGTAGTGAGGGGTGGAGCTGCAGTACTGTGGCGTGGTACACATGGCCATGTGCTGCTAGAACTACTTCCAGCAATACACGGTGTTCCATGTGCCACTTATCCTTCAGGAAAGCCTGAAAGTGCAACCCAGCATTTCGGGTCACAGCTACAGCTTACACGGTAGAAGTTGGAGGAGATGGTGAATACATATCCACCATGATACAGGAAGTGATATTTTTTCTAATGCAAAATATTTTCATGGACAATTTCACTGCAATTTACATTAGAAACAAATGTATGGCAAGAGCCCTACCAAGTTTGGTTATTAGAAGCCTTATGTTTATAGGTGCAAAGTGAGTTTAAATCGAGTTTTATAGTGAAGGATAGACAGAGCTATTTCTATAGTGATGGATAGATAGAGCCAAAGCTGGAACTGTAGAAGGAACTTGGGTGCCAGCTCCAGTCTTTCCTGGGGGACCAGCGAAACTAGGAATACGATATTCACTCGATATCCAAGTTAAAATATGCTAAAATTCACCGCCTTTTTACATTAAACCGAGATTCAATATTCAGGCTCGTGGGACTTCAGTTTACATTCAGTCCCAAGCGCACAACTCTCATATTATCTATGAACCTCCGTTACCATAGAAATTCAAAGGGACAGAAACGTTCGCCCTAAATGTCGTTTTGTAAAAGGCGACGTGACGGTGTTCCAACCCATCTGACAGGAAACAAATTACAACAATCATAAAAGTCCCCTGACAGGCCGGCAGCGAATCTCACATGGTACTTACAGCTGAAGACAAAACTCACGGGGGGCATATATTATGAATGACACTTCCTGCATCTAACATCTACACAGGAGTTGGAGTGGGGGAGCGGGGGAATGGGGCTAGAGGGGGTTGTGTAGTGTGGAAGGTTTGTTGGCTTGTCGTTGCTTTACATCCTCAGTCTTTTGTAAAAGGCGACGTGTCAGTGTTCTAACCCATCTGACAGGAAACAAATTACAACAATCATACAAGTCCCCTGACAGGCCTCACATGGTACTTACAGCTGAAGACGAAACTCACGGGGGGCATATATTATGAATGACACTTCCTGCGTCTAACATCTACGACAGGAGTTGGAGTGGGGGAGCGGGGGAATGGGGCTAGAGGGGGTTGTGTAGTGTGGAAGGTTTGTTGGCTTGTCGTTGTTTTACATCCTCAGTCTTTTGTAAAAGGCGACGTGTCAGTGTTCTAACCCATCTGACAGGAAACAAATTACAACAATCATACAAGTCCCCTGACAGGCCGGCAGCGAATCTCACATGGTACTTACAGCTGAAGACGAAACTCACGGGGGGCATATATTATGAATGACACTTCCTGTGTCTAACATCTACGACAGGAGTTGGAGCGGGGGTGCGGGGGAATAGGGCTATAGGGGGTTGTGTAGTGTGGAAGGTTTGTTTGCTTGTCATTGTTTTACATCCTCGGAACATTTAAAGTCATATCATGACGGGTACCGACCTTGCGACAATGTGCATTCATGGCGACTTTATAGTGCTGCCCTACAGGGAGTTCAGGGCCACCAACACCATGACCCAATATTCCATTCAGTCACATTATCCTGATACTGAGCTAACCAGCTATTGCCCTATCCTAGTAATACCGAGCGCCAGGCTAAGTAGCGACAGATATCAATTTAGTACGTCATTGGATTGACTCGACCGGGAATCAAACTCTTGACCTTCCACATGGGAATCCTGCACTCTACCGATTCGGCCTCCGCATCAGGCCTTCCGCACGATAAGCCGGCACTCTACCGATTCGGCCACCACATGCGGTGGGAATGCGAATGGGGATGGGGGGGTCGGTTGCACAGTGCATGAGATGGTGTTTGCTTGGTGGAGTCGATTGTTCAAGGCCAGACCTGGTGCTTGTACTGCATATTGTGCAGACAGCAGGGATGATAAGACGATTCAGTGTGGGTTTGCTGCGCTGGAATAGGCAATGGGTTGATGTGGAGTTGGTATCTAGGCACCGGTGACTAGCAAATGAGTTGAGCGTCCGTCTCCCGCTTTGGTAGATCGTGGGTTTCGAACCCACAGGTTTGAACCCTGGTCGAGTCAAACCAATGACATACAAATTGATACTCGTCGCTTCCTAGCCAGGCAATCGGCATTATTAGGATAGGGCAAGGACTGGCTGGCTCAGTATCAGGATAATGTGACCGAGTGGGATATAAGGTCATGGTACTCCCAGTGGGGCATATAACCCATATAGGAACAAAATTGGGAATACAAGTTATTTCCCCATTACCTGAAAAGAGACTAGGCTTGTTATGGAAATGTTACTATATCCCAAGACATTCAGTGTTACTACGAATCTCTGTGAACGCTGAGCTAGTCACTCGCGAGTTAGGATTCAAAACTACAGCATTAACATGAAAGTAGTTCACAGAAATATTCTTTATCCTACATATGACGTCACAAATTGCCTTCATGCAACATTGGCAAGGGAAACAATGCGTATCCTACATATGACGTCACACATTTCTGTCATGTAACATTGGTTGCTCGACTGGACGATCACCCCTTGGGGAAGCCATACAGGCATTTCACTACATGTTTGTGGTTAAATAAAACTCAACTCATCTATTTCGACGCTGTACCATCCATAAAGAAATCACTCTGACAATATTTGAATAGTCAATTAGTTCGCAGAGTGTAAGCTGATTTCTCAAAGACATGGCTCCCTTATACCCCAGTCACATTATGCTTGCGATCGCTTGCAACCACTTTGCGACCATCAAAAAGGGGCGATCACAAAGTGGTCGGTGACTGGTCGGTGACGTCCAGGCGACGATTTTTGTCACCAAAAACCTTCTTGCGACCAAAACAGTCACAAGGCAACCATTTTCAGTGCTTGCGACTGGTCGCCGACTGATCACCGACCATTGTTTCCCCCCCCCCCGCTTCTTTCTTTTGCTTTGGTCACAAGGAGGTCGCTGGATTTTGGTAGCCTTAGAGTAGTTAACACCCAAAGACAGGTGAGCTGAGGACAAACAGCAGGATTCAGGTGTTGGAAGATATCGCCAGGTAGAGGAGGCGAATTCAGGTGTGAGCTACAAACTCACAGGTACGGGAGGAACTTACCTTCCAGCTGGTTGTAGAAATGACAGCTCCGGGCTTGCACCTTGGCTCGACACAGGTGCACCTGGAGCGGAAACAGTGATCAACATTCACAGGTAATCACAGGTAATAACAGGTGTACACAGGTAAACATCATGTATGTCCGGTGGTGAACATGTCTCCAGAGTATTTTCAGCCGGCCGACATGCTTTGAAAGTATTTACCTGAACGGAAACAAAGAGATAACATTACATTTAGATAGAACCTCCTGGGACATGGCTGAGTTCATTCATTTAACATGGTAGTGCTATCATTTATAAACTAAATAACATACATATATAATGAATATACATATAAATGGTGGTGCTATCATAAATAAATATCATGTGTATACATATATATCATATATATATATATGATTATGTTTATATATCATATATATGATAGATTGATACTTACATTATGGTGGCACCACCCTGTAGATATATACATACAAAAATGCATACATACATACATACATACATACATGCACATGGGTTTAGCTTCCGTATACACAAGTATGCAGCTAGGTGGCGCCCATACACTAAGCATATCACCATCGCTTCTCGGTTCATGAATACTCGATGAGCATCTTCACGTTTCACTTATAAATTGACGTTGCTGTACTGGCGCATTGCTTTGGCCTACTCATACAAATATGTCAAGTTGAACATGTACTCATCATAAAAGTATAAGTGACTATTGTATCTACTTATCTCTAAACAGTGTTTTAATTCAGTGAACACAGCATAACACTTTTTTTTTTTAAGAGTGGAAATAGAGGAAAAATGCAATTATAAATTGTATTCGATTGAGTAGTTGTGTATACATGATCCTATTCTGCCATAGATAGGCTAATATCTGGTTAGTAAATCACACCACATTAGCTGTGTAGGAAGCATTATTATAAAAGTGACGAATACTAGTAGCCATGACTGCTCATAGGTTAGTTGGTTGTTGGAGTTTTACGTCCTGGCAACATCGAAGGTCATATCAGGACGGGTACCGACTTGTGACAGTGTGCACTCATGGCGACTTTATAGTGCCCCCCAACTGGGAGACCAGGTCATCAGCACCATGACCTGATATTCCACTCAGTCACATCCTGATACTGGGCCAACTAGTCCTAATAATGCCTAGCGCCTGACGAAGAAGTGACAATTTTTCAATTTTTAAGTTATTGGTTGGACTCCACCAGGGTTCGAAGCAGTGTGCTCGAATCCCACGATCTACCAAAACGGGAGACGGACGCTCAACTCGTTTGGCCATCACGGTATGTAACACATATTCAGCATTGCAACACTGTTGGGTAAATATTTATATTGCTGCCTTATATGCATACTAGAAGCTTCGGTAGCAGTTATTTATGGTTATTCACCAAATAATTCTGTAGAGCCCCTATATACACACCCTAGATGCGAGTTACTAACAATTCAATTACACATAGTGCATTTTTTTTTTTTTTTTTTTGCTATTTCATTTTCTTTGAGGAGAATCAGATCAGAGATAACTTTGTTATATTAGCACACATGTATTTTATACATAGTGCATTTTTATATATTCTTTTGCCATTTCATTTTCTTTGAGGGAGTCAGATGGTCTTGTGCGGACCGGACGGAAGCTATGGACATAGTACACATTATATATGCGCCGATCAATGGTCCGGTCTTCTAGTCCTTGCTGTATCGATTTGGTGCCACCGTCCCGGGGAAAATCTAAGACAACTACAAGGAACTTCTAGAGCTGCCCTGGGGAGTGAAGTCGCAAATGATTAGTTATGTGTGTGTATGTGTGTGTGTGTGGGGCGGGTGAGTCAGGGGGAACCCATAGCAAGATAAATATTTTTGTTAAACCATTTCACTAACAAAAGCACACTGTGTTATCACGTCTTTTGTTGTTGTGTTAAATATAGTTTATCCATTGAATAAAGGTTGTTGTCAGTACCGTGACACTGATCCTCCAGCAATGTGACAATACACTTATTTACAATATATGGATATGTTGGTTGGTTGTTGGAGTTTTACGTCCTGGCAACATCTAAGGTCATATCAGCATGTATATGCATATGTAGTTTGACATTATCCTCAGCAGCTAGTACATGCAGCTGACATCACAATATTGTCTATTTCAAAACTTACATATGACAGTTTGGAAAGACTTCATTATATAAGTTTACCTTCAACTACGAAATAAAATAATATATACTTAAATACGATGAGAGACCAGACGGGATGGCCGAATGAGCTGGAGCGTCCGCCTCCCATGCTGGTAGATCGTAGGGTCGTGGGTTCGGGCCATGGTCGAGTCAAACCAATGACTTGAAAATTGGTGCTTGTCACTTCCTAGCCAGGCGCTCGGCATTACTAGGACAGGGCAAGGGACTGGTGTGCTCAGTGTCAGGATAATGTGACTGAGTGGGATACTAGGTCATGGTCCCGGCGGCCTGGTTTCCCAGTGAGACAGCACTATAAAGTCGCCAGGATGCGCACTGTCACAAGTCGGTACCCGTCCTGATATGACCTTAGATGTTGCTAGGATGTAAAACAACAACAAACAAACAAACAACAAACAAACATAAATACGATGAGCAGTCATTTCAAGTGCTAATCACTCTGCAGCAGCGTTCTTGGGGAAATTGCATGTAAGTGAAAATTTGACTATTCTAATAGCTGGACTATGCTACCTGGAGTTGCAACCTGAACTATGCTACCTGGGTTTGCCACCTGAACTATGCTACCTGGGTTTGACACCTGAACTATGCTACCTGGGTTTGACACCTGAACTCTGCTACCTGGGGTCGGTGTAAATATGTGTCCGGGCTCATAGGTTGTAGGCCGGTAGTAATGCAGCCACCAATCGCCAGGTGAGCCAGCTACCTGTGTAGGTAAAAGCCCTATGCCCTATGCACAATGTGCATTAGTACCGACATCTACCTGCAGGTGGCATACCAGCTGCTCGAGGATTCCATCATTGAATAGAGAAAGGATCATCCCAGCATTGGGGCTGGTCTCTCTTATCAATTCGTAATAACAGGTTTTGATTAAAGCAATTAAGTTTAGCATGATCAATAGGGCAAAATACTGGATAGTGTACACCGCCTGTGACATACGCGAACATGCATATATCGTGGTTTTAATTTTTAATTTTGATCATTTCGAGATTTACCAATTTGCTTGTGATTTAAAACTGAATGTTCGGTAATGGAAGCTAGCTGTATAACTGAAATTATACACCGACCAATAAATTCTGTGTATTCCCACAATTACTGTGGTTAGCTGCATGCTGTCAATAGTATAGAAACAAAATATGTACATGCTTGCTAAGATCCCAATGAGTATGCAACATATTGTAATGTAGTTTTTAAAGCTGCATTAAATATTCATACAAAAAAGGAATTTGATATTAATAAATATGGATTTGACCGTTACATTTGTAAATGGTATTCCATTTTATACATATGTGTGTGTGTGCTTGTGTGAGTGCGTACGTGTGCATCTGGTATTTTTGCGACCTCATTGAGTTAATTGTTAGTATAGTAGCCGAGTGGGAGGAAGTGACTCATTTCCTGTGTGTGACTCACAGTATGGCGCCCAAATATTACACAGCTGCACCAGGAACAGAAGAGAAAGGGTCAGCTACGGCACTCAATTTGAGCACAGTACTGAAGAATAAAGATCTTTGAAAGGACCAACTACAGGTTAGATTAGAGATAGGTGGTGGGTAGTGGGTGATAGGTTAGCTGTAGCACACGCTGATCACCACAGGTGCCGAGGTGCACTGTAGACATAAGGAGAGGGTTACATCAGTGAGTGACTCACCTTGGCAGCGTTGTTCTCCTCCTTCATGACCTGGGGATGGATGCAGAGCTGCTCACGAGACCCGAGCACACACATCTTGAAGCTGAAATAAACAAACCATAGTTCTAGTCCTTCAGATATACTCCCCAGTCCATATTGCTTTACAGTATAAACACAAATACAGAAATATATCACCGACTGCTAGAACCTATTGTGAATAGATGAAAACGTCAATTGAGCATTAAGATTAAACTTTCCAACAGCATAAGGTTTTTGTTTTGTTCATGAGAAAAATAAATTTATTTTCGTCTTTGATTTAAGGTGATTTGAAGTCGCTTTAACAATGATGAAATTGATTACTCGTATATATATGGATAGTGATAAGACTGTTATCGCGTGTAATAATCTCTGTAAGTGTCCTGCTACTACCCCCACCCCCCCCCACCTTCTGGGTGGGGTGGGTCCGGCTTCCCTCACCCACTAGTGATTACTAGACTAAACAATACTAATTTCTAAAAATATTAAATAAAGATAGTGAAAGGAACCATAATGTCCGTATTTAAAAGGAGTTAAATTCATATTTATAAATAAAAGTTATTGCTAGACTAAACACTACTAATTTCTGAACTTATTAGAAAAAGATATTGAAAAAAAAACATACTGTCTGTATGCAGATTTCTTTAACTCCTGAATCGCCTGGGTCAGTTGAGAATGGGTCCGCGACGCAAAGATAATCTTTGGCGGAGCTGCAAATAATTAAGTAGAAAAGAAAAGACAACAGCACCACTTTAAATTTCATATCCAAATAGTACTGAGAATATACAGGGATGAAAGTAGTCCCCGGGAAAAAAAGCGGAAATGCTGATTTTCTCCCATAGGTTTAGCATTGTCAGGGAATCGAGGAAAATTCCCGGAAGTCGTGTTTAATATATATTGGTATACGCTGATAGCGCTGCGCCGTTTGAAGCACATATCATTAGTATACGGTGATAGTGCTGCGCCATTTAAAGCATGTATTAGTAGTATACACTGATAGTGCTGCGGCGTTTGAAGCATTTATTAGTAGTATATGTTGATCGTGTTGTGGGATTGCAGTAAGGGCCTACAGGAAAATCCCGAAAATTCGCGGAGATCTTTCATCCCTGAATATACAGTATCCCTTTGATAATATTCGGTAAGTGTAGTGGCTGCAAAGCAACAAGACTACAATGTATTGGAATGGAAACAATACTAATTTAATGTTAATATGCAACACAAGCAACTGTAGTTTCAATGCAATTTTGGGTACTTTATAGACCGTTATAACTTACTCATTTCAAATAGTTTTTAGTCCTCTCCAGTGACAATCGTTTTTAATCCTCTCCAGTGACAATGAGGTCATAAGGTGTTGGGATAATCAACACGATACTAAAACTAAAGCTCGAGAGAGGATCGGTGTGCCTCATTTAGGAAATAATTACATAATACGTATTTCCATCAAAGATAAAGAAATGGGATGGCAATTTATAAAAGACAATAAGTGAGTAGCCACTCAAATATTTTACCACAACATCAAATGTGGGTAGGATAAACTAGATTTTACATTACTACCATGACTCACCGCCAGACTTGGGTCAATAATGGCTTTAATACAGCCTCGCTGTCTGGGATAGCTATCATTAAATATAATGGCCTGACCATGTTAGTTGTACATGGATAAAATATATGAACAAATTATGAAGATAGATGATAGTTATCAAAACAAATCTAACCAGAATACACTGGTTTGAACTTTGCGACTGATCTCACTCTGCCTGTCATTCTTTTGGCAGCACCGATTAACAGAGGAATGGCGATCATAACAACCATAAAACTTAATCACCGTTTGGGATTATATCTATAAATGTAAACACAATCATCAAAACCAATCCAGAGCTCACACACACACACAAACAAACACAGAAAACAATGATCAAAACCAACCCAGAGATCCATCCCATTGCCCGGCGGCAGCGTCTAGCTGCCCACTGAGCACCTGCTTAAATTCATCCAGGCCCTCTCCGGCAGGACCTTGCTCGCCACCGACTAGACGCCACTTCTGGTTTCCTATCTGTGCCTTCTTGTTCTCTAGCCAGGCAAGACTGGAGCAGAGCAGGCACAGCGTCTTCCCTGTTCCGGTAGGGCTCTCAAGTATGGCATTCTGACCCTACAGGACAAATAACGATAAAAGTAGATAGTGATTTAGATCCAATACTGATCACGCAATGAAAACGTATAGTTAATCTTAGGGGGATAATATATTTAAACTAGTATACGTATGCTTTCAACGGAAATTACGCAGTCAAATTAAATGCAGGATATGCATAGCCTAATTGAATGAATATTAAACATAGATTTATGAAAGGCTTAAAAAAGAAATCTGAACTCATTATAAAACTGAACTGGTTCGAACCTGGCCGAGTCTAACCAATGTCTTGAAAATTGATACTTGTCGCTACCTAGCCTGGGATTCTGCATTACTAGGACAGGACAAGGAGCAGTGCAAAGAGGAAGACTAATTGTCCATGCTTAATCAGCTAATGTACCCCCCCCCCCGACCCCCAAAAAAAGAATACATTACGACAATCAACATTATATGAAATTAGTTTCAGAAAAATGTCTAATGATAAAATTAAATTTACAAACCAGGCGTAGGGTTGTGATCATCTTTTCCATATACGTAACTTGACATGGATATGGTTCGAATGGAAAGTTCACTTGAACTCCTGCAGCTTCGACGAAGGGCATCTTTACTTTTATTATTTCAAAAAGCACCGAGCAGGCTACATTCAAGTGTGATGGTGGTCTATGCTGAAAGAAAAATATAATTTAGTCGTATAGGTTTTTGTTTTAGTGTTTAGTTGTTTTCGGGTGAATTCTTAGGTTTAGAGGTTTTAGACGGGCGGCGGTGATTTTTTTTAAACCCACAAATCAATGTTTGTTGCTACGTCACACAAAATGCAGAAGTGTAAATACATTATGCACTTTATGAAGCCAAAACTAAATAACAATTCAACGGATTTGTACGACATCTGTACATTACCTCAAAACAATGCTAAATAGATTTATTCCACATCGTGTGACATATAAAGGGCTACGTTATACCTCAGTCACACCAGGCCTGTGTTCGCTTACGATCGGTTTATTTTGGTCGTAAGGAGGTTGCAGTCATTGCAACCGGTGTGGTTGGCGAGTTGCGAGTGGTTGGTGAACACTTGCTGACTGCTGCACCAGAATTTTGGTTGTCGGGCGGTCGTCGACTCAATGATCAACCCCCCCATAAACATCGGTGACCACCGCACCAGAAACATCAGAATTTTGGTCGCTGACCAACCTCCCTAAACATCGGCGAGCGGTCACTGACCGCATCTTTGATTCAATGTAGCGAGTCTGTCACAGGGAGGTTAGCGTTATTTTGGTCATACCGCAGTGGCAAGCGAACGTTGGCCATAGTGTGACTGGGGTATAATCGGTCTCATAATGGTATTCGCTTTACACTAGTACTCCCCATGCATTTTCAAACCTTGCCAGTATATAGCAAGATTTATTCAAGATGTTAGTCACTTGATCTTTATAATAGCCCCGTCCTGATATGACCTTAGATGTTGCTAGGACGTAAAACAACAAACAAATTATAATAGCCACAAACGTTCGAGAATATTTAGTACGTCCCTAAAAATGTTATAGAAAATATATTGTCTAAGGTTTGTAAAACCGAGTTGCATATAATGTTAACACCAAACCGTGACAACCATTAAAGCCGAATAGTAACAGCTTCCATTGCAGCCAACCTTCTTCGAGAAGACGGCACCCATTGATTGGTTATTAGACCGCCCCCTAGTATTTTGTAGCAAGACACGACATGATTATGATGACGTCACTTAGCAAGACAAGAGGCTATTCACAACCCTAATAAGTAATAGATTGGCACATCAGCATTATATGCAATACCGTGTGCTCTCATCAATTACCCCCCCCCCCCCACACACACACACCGCAAGGAAGTGGGGGAACCAGAACATGGAACATGGAGCATGGAACCGACCAGTTTGTCCGGCCACTGTAACAAAGAGGCTTTTATTTTATTCGAAATTATATTTGTGTCAACACAATGGATCTTCTTTTGTTGCTTTGTGCTGCGGAAAGAATCTACTTGCAAGCCTGTCTATACGCAAATACGGTTCTTAGACATAAGGAACGCACTTTTTTTTTTTTAGAAACTACCAAGTTACTCCCGCTGCCCGATACTCTGTAGATCGGGATGCTAAACTATCATATAGAAATGGTGTTGGATTGCTGGGTTACGGAGAATCATATCAATCCATAATTTAATACGATAAATATATTGTTCACATAGTTATTGTTTATAGCCCACTCCTTTTAGGGGACAAATATTTACGTCCTGACAACATCCAAGGTTATATCAGAAAGGACACCAACCTGTGTATAGTGCACATTCAGGGCGACTATAGTGCTGCCCCATTCGGAGACCAGGCCACTGACACAATGACCCAAGTTCCCATTCAGTCACATTATCCTAATACTGAGCTAACTAATTATGGCCCTCTCCTAGTAATGTCGAGTGGCAGGTTAGGTAGCAACAAGTATAATTTTTGTAAGTCATTGGTCTAACTCAGCTGGGATTCGAACTCCTAACCATCCGCACATGAAACCTGCGCTGTTACCCATTCGGTCAGAATTTTTTGTTAATCATGTATATTAATAGACTTTTAAAAGTTTAATATGGGGGTCAAACCCTGGCCGAGTTAAACCAATGACATAAACATTTATCCTTGTCACTACCTAACCTGGAGCTCAGCATTAATATGATAGGGCAAGGAGCAGATTAAAATGCTCCCTACTTACTCAACAATATGTAAAAATTAGGGGATCCAACAATTCAGTATGGAATGCCATTCTCTTCCAGTTCAGCAACTCTGTGACAGTGGCTATTAGTGGTTTCAGATCAGAGTGAGGGATCAGACATGGTTCAAGGTCTCAGCTCAGGGCCTTCTTCGCAGCCCGATCAGCTGGTTTGTTACCTTGTATGCTGCCATGGCCATGCACCCAGCACAGCTGGATGTCATACCCACCTGTTGCCAGTTGATTCATTTTATAAATGACCGTTGCTAGAATAGGGTGATCCGTTTTCAGTCCAGCAATAGCCAGGAGGCAGGAGAACGAATCACTATATATAACATAGTTAGTGTGGTTGGATACCTTGATACACTCCAATGTGAGGAGTGCTCAGGCTTCCGCTGTGAGGATCAAGCTATGATCGGGCAAGCGTACACCAAATTTTTTCCTCCGGTAAACTGCCGCAGCAGCTACCCGGCCTTGGTCTTTCGAACCATCAGTGTATATGGAGAGGTAGTCTGCAAACTGGCCCTGAATCTCTGCATGCAGTCCTTGGTATTCGAGTGGATGTGTCCCAGACTTCCTCAGTTCCATGAGGCGGAGGATAACCAACGGCTTCCTCAACAACCACGGGGGATGTTCTGGGACTTTGGCATCCTCCAACATGTCCAAATCCATGCCTAAGGCCTCCAAATGAGGTTTCATTCGGAGACTCAGTGGCCGGATGTAATTTGGCCTGGCTTCATACCTGGATTTGTCATGTTGCTCGAATAGACAATTGTGTGCAGGATTCAATGCATTAGTTTTTATCTTGACTACATATTGCATGGCCAGTTTGATTCTCCTGTTGTTAAGTGATGGTTCATTGGCTTCGATGTAGAGGCTCTGAACCGGTGAGGTGCGGAAGGCCCCAAGGGCCAGGCGCAGTCCCTGGTGGTAGATCGTGTCTAGCAGCCCAATATATGATTTGCTTGCGGAACCGTATACTATGCTGTCGTAATCCACTCGTGACCGAACCAAGGTTCTGTACACGGAGAGCAGAACATCTCTGTCCGCTCCCCACTCTGAGCTGGACAGCACCCTCAGAATATCTAGCGCTTTCAGGCATCTTGTTTTCAGGTACTTTATATGTGGCACAAAAGACAGTTTTGCGTCGCGAATGAGGCCCAGAAATTTGGTTTTCTCAACGACTTTAATGGGATCCCTATCCAGGGTCTGGTCCGGTTCCGCATGCATTCTACGCAGCAGGCAGAAGTGCATCCAGACTGTTTTGGTCTTGGAAAATTTGAAACCGTTCAGAACTGACCATCGATGGATCCCATTTATGCTTGGTTGTAGCTGTCTCTCTATGACATTCATGTTAGCACCGCTATAATAATAAAGTCGTCCACGAAAAGACTACAGGAGACCCCCTGCTTTACAGCAGCAGCAATACCATTGACCTTGACCCCGAAAAGGGTCATGGCCAGTATGCTGCCTTGAGGTACTCCTAGTTCCTGTGAGTGTAGGCTGGAATAGGTAGTCTTGATACGGACGCGGAAATGCCTGAAGGCTAAAAAGTTCCTGAGGAAAATTGGCAGGTGGCCACGAAGGCCAATCGCATGAAGATCCTTGACGTTGTGTCATAGGCTTTTTCGATGTCGAAAAAGACAGCCACAATGTGCTCCTTCTTAAGGAAAGCATCTCTTATGAAGGTCTCCATGCGCACCAAATGGTCGAGGGTGCTGCGACCCCGTCTGAAGCCACATTGAAGGTTGGACAGGTGGTGTCCTGACTCCAGTAGCCAGACGAGGCGGTTGTTTACCATGCACTCCATGGTTTTACAGATGCAGCTTGTGAGGGATATGGGATGATAGTTGTTGGCTTCACTCTGGTCTTTACCAGGTTTGGGAATCGGTATTACTGTCGCCTCCCGCCAAGAGGCGGGGACGACACCCGACTCCCAGATGTTGTTGAAGAGTTGAAGCAACAGTCTCAGTGCATGTTCAGGGAGATGTTTAAAAAATTGATAATGAATTCCATCAGGTCCAACTGCTGTGTCATGCGAGCTTTCCAAAGAACACCTCAACTCAGTGCTCCTCGCCACCGGAGGAAAGGTCCAAGAGCTTTTCTCTTGGCGTTCCTTGACAGCCCGAAAGCTCGGGAGGTAGTTTGCCAAAGACGAGTTTCGAGCAAAGGTACGAGCCAATTCTTCACATATTTCGTCGAGTGATGTGAGAAAGGTGCCGTTGTGTTTCAAGTGCTGGACTACAGAAGAATCACCTCCCATTCGTTTGATTCTCCTGATCATTGTCCACACTTAGCCCAACGGCGTGTGCATGGTGATGCTAGAAACAAATTGTCTCCAACACTGCCTCCGCGCTTCTTTGATTGTTCTGCGAGCGCTAGCGCGCAGAATTCTAAAGAGGGCCAGATTTTCAGCACTCGGTCTCCTGTGGAATTTACACTGAGCTTTCTTTCGCTCCTTAATAGCCCTCCTACACCCGTCATCTAACCATGGAGGCGTCAAACGCTTGGGAGTTGCTGAGGTCTTCGGAACAGTTTTCTCGGCGATCCATCTCAGCATCTCAGCGAAGGCATCGATGTCACTGATGTCTGGAGTGAACTCCTGGGTCTGGAAGGTGGGTCAGTCGGCTTTACGAAGCTGTCAGCTCCTCTCTCGCTCCATGGGAGATGCCCCCCCCCCCCCCCCGCAATTAAGAATAATTGGGAAGTGGTCGCTCCCACAGAGGTCGTCCCAGACCCTCCACGAATAGTCCAGCGCCAGTTCTGGTTCTACAATGCTGAGATCGATGGCAGAGTATGTTCCGTAGCCGGGATGCAAATATGTGTATGAACCATCGTTCAATACACACAAGAGCATGCCTTTAGCGTTCCTATTGTCCCCCCCCCATAATGTGTTGTGGCCGTTAAAGTCACCCATAAGTAAATATGGGGACGGTAGCTGGTCCTCAAGGGCGTCCAGTTCTTGTAAAGTGAGAACGGAGCTCGGAGGAATGTAAATGGAACAGAGAGTTACAGTCTTATGCAGCGTCAGACGAACAGCTACAGCCTGTAGGGTCGTGTCTAACGCCACTGGCGTACACACCACATCACGGCTGACCAAGATGGAGGAGCCACCAGCGGCTCGGTCTCCATCTGGTGCGTGCTTGTTATGAATGGTGTAGCCTTTAAGACTACAACTCTCAGAAGCTTTTATATAAGTTTCTTGTAGGCAAACAGCAAGTGGATTGAGGTTGCAACAAAGAAGAGACAACTCTTCGATGTTGCTCCTGAAACCTTGGCAGTTCCATTGAATAAGAGATGCACCTGTCACTGTCATTTTGGAGCAGTGACAGGTGTTCTCCCTCTCGCCTTTGGTTTGAGGGAGAGACTTCGACTGCGGGTTTCCACAGTCTCAGGCATCTCAATATCAGCCAGCGCCTGATATCTATTTAACGTTAAGTTTTTGGAGATCGATGACCCCCTGGGCCTGGAGTGGACGTTTTGTCCGTAGGCGTCAACGATTAGAGGCTTTAGGGTGTGAGCTTGTTGTCTTGTGAGCTTTTGTCTGCGCACCAATATTGCGAGTTGGAACGACCATGTGTCAGAGGCATGGTCAAGTTGTTCCCACGGGGCACCGAGACTACCGGGCAGCCTCCCGAATTCGGGACACCGATACTGTGACAGTCTCACTTTGTGGCTGTGCCATGGCATGGGGTGGTGTTGAGAAACTTCAGAAAGTGATTCAATAAGAATGGCATAAAATGATAGTATGTGAATAATTATGATCCACAGTAGCATTATTCATTTCTATCCCAGATCACGTTAGGAGTTCGTCGCTACCACACACGAAAGGAAACTGCAAAATAACGAAAACCCCGGCACGCAAAACGTAAACAAAGTTCGTCTTACCCGCCATCTTTGATCTACTCTGGGAGCATACAAACACTGAATAAACATTCTTGCTGAGTGCTCTCTATATTTAAATATAGCATTGTAAATTCAAACCATAATTGCATCAACCGTAATTATATAAATGTGTTATTAATGTATTTAGTTAATGCATGCGAGCATATTATTTTAAAATTCTGGAAGGAGTAAGTTAAGATTGTTTCTCTAACTTCTGAGCCAGAACCTCTCCCTGGAAAGCCTCAGTGCAAGATTAAACATGTAGATTATGCATTTACTAGCTCAATATTCCATAAAGATATCTTGACTAGAATCATAACCCATTTATTATTATTTTGTCACGTTGTTCACTCAGAAATAATATAATTAAGTGATTGTATCTCTACAGTCTCGTTTGGCGCGTTCCAATGTGAAAACCAATCAAATTTGCTCTTTGCAAATGATTGACCAATGGGAAAAGATTATATGATCACATGACAGACAGTGTTTGTCAAACTTTCTTTAGAGCGCGCTCCCGCTGTTTTGTCCCAGGTAGGTTTGAAAATACCTGAATATTCTTAAACTAACGTTAAAAAGAATAAGTTAAGTGCATACACATTAGTCCAATTGAATTCAATGGTTATAGTAAAGTACATCGGAAAGTTTTAGTTCTTGACATTCAACTGAGTATAGCGTTGTCGTCTTTTTGGTAATTAGAACAAGAGTGATCGACGCTAACAACGTCAGAAGTCTTCGAAGTACGAAGAAGTTTAGAAGTGAATAACGCTAAGGTTATATGGTGCTCATGATGCTATTAAAATACTTTTTGATTGCCAAAACTTATCCTATTCAACAGTCGTTGCATCTCTGTTCAGACTTCATACTAAACTGTAAGTGGGCTCTGGAACTTTCGACTCCCGCGTTTCGCCGGACTGGGTTCCGCTAACCTATAACCCGGTTTGCTTTTCAAACTCAAACCCTTTTGTCTTGATTACAGTCTATTTTGACTGTTTATTTCATCGCACCCATGATAAACTGCTGAAAAAATTAGTTTCACAAACAATGCTTTTACTTACTTGTGTGTTTCCAATAATATGTTATACCCATCATCGCATGTAGTACATGTACTTATCCAAAGTCAAAGGTCGTGCGTTCGAACCCCGGTCGAGTCAAACCAATGACTTAAAAATTGATACTTGTTGTTTCCTAGCTAGGCGCTCGGCATTAATAGGATAGGGCAAGGACTGGTGTGCTCAGTGTCAGGATAATGTGACTGAGTGGGATACCAGGTCATGCTGCCGGCGCCCTGGTTTCCCAGTGGGACAGCACTATAAAGTCGCTATAAGTGCACACTGTCACAAGTCGGTACCCGTCCTGATATGACCTTAGATGTTGCTAGGACGTAAAACAACAAACAAACTTATCCACCAAAGAACATGATAGTATCATGTTCTTTGGATAAGTTTGTTTGTTGTTTGATACTACCGAAGGGGTTAGGCACTAGTCTAGTTAGGGTAGGAATACTACATTATACATAACATGCGTACATAGCCGGTGTCGTATGACGTATCCTCCTTTATTCAATTATTTGTTACAATGTTAATTGTATCTCCGACTCCTAGACTTAGTAAGTTATTTTTTCCAAATTGGGATGCAACCGTATTTGTGTTCCTTGTATTGTAAGCATAAAAATACCTCCAAAATGCTAATTCAATTCCTTTCTCACATTGTCATTGTCATGTCGTCTCAGGGACAGGGTCAGGGAAGATATGATAGATCCTCCTTTATTCAATTATTTGTTACAATGTTAATTGTATCTCCTACTCCTAGACTTAGTAAGTTATTTTTTCCAAATTTGGATGAAACCGTATTTGTGTTCCTTGTAAGCATAAAAATACCTCAAAAATGCTAATTCAATTCCTTTCTCACATTGTCCTTGTCATTGTCATATCGTCTCAGGAACAGGGTCAGGGAAGATATGATAGACAAGGACCCATAAAGCTAAGATTCCAGCAGTATGCTTTATGCGAATGCGGCAAAAAATCGAAAAGCATGTAAATGAATAGTGGTGCTTCCATGTATGATGTATCCGAATGTGAATACGAACGCGGAAAATGGATCGATCCATGGACCGATCGGTGCCATAGAAAACAACAATAACTTTGACTTTTCTTAACAAATTTGGAGCAAAAAAATACCAAAAATGGTATGGGTATCAAATTTTGTTTTGTTTATTTAAAGACACCTCAGCACACAAAGTAGACATCGGCTATTGGGGGTTGGCATGGGTAGCTATGCCGCATACCACATTCGCATACCGCGTATATGGAATCTTAGCTTTAGGCCATACTAAGACTTGGTAATGTAGCAGTCACACTACGACGACAAGCAGCGGCGACAGCCCTGCGACACCCACTTCCGGTCTGTCGCCGATTGTCGCGCGGCACCTCCGCGACACCTCCAGTTTCTCCACTGTTTCTCGACTGTCGCCGGGTTGTCGTGGCTATTTTGGACATGTTGAAAAACTTCGACGACAGGCCACGACAGCCGATGTTGCGGCACTGTCGCGGCACTGCCGCGGCACTGTCGTCATCTACTCATCAAAGAGTCGGAGGTGTCTACCGCTATCAACTGCGTGTTTTGGGCCGGTTCTGGGCCGTATAGTGTGTGTCTGTGTATGTGTGTGTGTGTCTCTGTGTTGTGTGTGTGTCTCTGTGTGTGTGTGTGTGTGTCTCTGTGTGTCTGCAACAGAGACACAAAGACACAGAGACACACAGTGTGGGTGTAAGTCTGAGTGTGGGTGTGGATGTGATTCAGAGTGAGTGTGATAGTGAGTGTGGTAGTGAGTGTGATAGTGGGCGTGAGTGTGAGAGTGAGTGTGATAGTGTGAGTGAGTGTGAGTGTGTGTGGTTTATCACAAACACAGAGACACAACAGAGACACACACACAGAGACACACACAGACACACACAGAGACAGACACACTCAGACACACACATACAGATAGACACACACAGACACACACATAGACACACACAGACACACACAGAAACACAGAGACACACACACACAGATACACACACACACAGCAACAGAGACACAAGACACAGACACACACACAGACCCAACACAGAGACACACACATAGAAACACAGACACAGAGACACACACACAGAAACACACACACAGAGACACACACACACAGACACAGAGATACACACACACACAGCAACAGAGACACAGACACACACAGACACAACACAGAGACACACACATAGAGACACACACACAGACACATAGAGACACACAGAGACAGAGTCACACACACAGAGACACACACACAGAAACGCAGAGACACACACAGACACAGAGACACAGACACACACATAGAGACACACACAGAGACACACACAGAGACACACACACAGACACAGACACACACATAGAGACACACACAGAGACACAGTCACACACACACAGACACTGTCGTCCCTATGTCGTCCGATTTTCGTCCAACTTAGCCCGAATTTGCATATGTCGTCGGGATTTCATAAAATCCCAGTCGCCGGGCTGTCGTCACCCCCTTGTCGTCGTAGTGTGACTGCTACATCAGGAAACACTTTTTCCCTAAGTAACTGATCTATGGAATATACCAGACAAAGTGGTTGAAGCACGGGAGAAATATTTGAGAGAATGCTGGAAAAGACCCTTACAAATATGACTGGTTTTATCAACTCCCATGCATGTTCAAAACTAAGTTCTTTTGCCATAACGATTAGAGGCCAACCAGATCTGTAGATTAAAATATCTTAATTCAAAACCAGACACATATAATAACTTTTTGGGCTAATAAATTTATTAATCAGGCTTAATAAATTTTACAGCAAGCCTACTAGTCCTATCACTTATTGAACACCATTACTTTAAGCTGTTTCTCATCAGCACAGATGAGATTATTTGCTTTTATCTATTTCTAGGTTCACAGGTAGTACAACCGTGAACATAAAGGCTAAATTATGTACGCATTACTTATTACTTATTTGCAGGTCTCATAATATTAAAGTTGTCATTATAGGCAGTAATCAATGTTTTCTTGGCGGTCAGCTGTTGGTGAATCTTGAAAATTGAAGACATTGGGCATCAGCTAGATGATGGATCACGGTCACACCGGCCACTTAACATTTTCTGGCACACACACTCAGACTATCATTACACACAACATCATGCAACATAGGGAAAATAATGGACCATTAGATCTCAGCCCTATTGAAAAACGAAATAGTTATATAAAGGGTGGGTGGGATGGTGAAATTTTGGTGAGTGTGAGCTCCTTCAAACTGAACCGTAGTGGAAGATAGTCAGACAGCAACTGGATTATTCTTTGAATCTCCTACAGGAAGTTAACTTGGATCCTAGCAACGCATCCTATCGATGGTAACTATAGTGTTCATAATATCTAGCCCGTAGTCAGGGTTTTGAATTACGCATGTTACCGGCAACATGTACAATTATGGTTGTGGTTCTTTAACTTTTAAGTGAATAAGAGCGGGGGGGGGGGGGGGGAACATGTTTACAGGCATGAGCATTTCCCACCAATTGGCTGATTTCCGCCAATTAAATGCTTCCTGGGCTGTTATTAAAATGAACTTCAGATTAGTTTTATTATCGTATTCCTTGACATTTTATGCTTTATTATAGCAGTTATGCAAGTATTAAGAACTGATGGAGGGAGTATAAGACTATATATTGAGGAAGTATAATGCCTGGTACACACCTACCGTTTGTGCGCACCCACCTACCGTTACGATCTAAAACTGCCCGTTTCGCACACAAAAATCGCAAGGTGTGCGCTCCCCGCGCACACCTAGCGATTGCGATTCGCACATAAAACCTCAGTTTTAGGGCTAAAACCGGCCGATTGCGATTCGCGATTCGA
This sequence comes from Branchipolynoe longqiensis, assembly GCA_030323885.1. Lineage (NCBI taxonomy): Eukaryota > Metazoa > Annelida > Polychaeta > Phyllodocida > Polynoidae > Branchipolynoe > Branchipolynoe longqiensis. Next base: position 34,614,428 of record CM059187.1, on the reverse strand, counting down.
AAAATGAATCGGCCCGTTTTCAGTTTTAAGCGGGTCAGGTCGAGTCGCGAGTTTCAGTGCCCGAATCCTATACGGAAGGTGTGTACTAGGCTGTAGACTATATATTGAGGAGCATAAGACTATATATTGAGGGAGCATAATACTATATATTGTTGTTAACATGAAATTTACATTACTTTTATCATATTCCTTTACATTTATTATAACAATTAAACAAGTATTACCATATTACAAGGACTGCCAGCTGAAGGAGTATAAGACAATAAATTAAATAACTGAAACTATTAATTATGGTATAGGTGTATTATTTATATTATTGACTTATCATTTAGGCAAGATTACAAGAAAAACACTTCTGTATTCTTATAGTACTGGTCTATATGCCTACTCTTACCTTATGTCACAGGCGAAGAGTGAAATTTCTGCCTCCTATGAGTCCTAAGTGGCTACCAAATTGCACCAATTGTGTCCTACTTGTAAACAAATTTCTCCGTGGGAGAGGGGGTGACCCCCCCCCCCCCCCCCCGAGTTTTGAGTCATACGCCCACAATCAGCTAATTTGTTTTAGTTCTCTGCTCATGTCTGTGTTTAGCACATTTTGAGTATCAAATATAACCTAAGTACCTGCGATATGCGAATAAATTATTTTGGACACAATATGCCACATATTATATCACGATTCACATGTTCATCCAAGCACCTTGGACATTTTGTTCAAACAACCAAAGTGGATCAAATTCTTTTTTTAACCCTTTCAGACTTACATTTTTTTGATCAAAACAATGCCTAGGGGATGTATTTATTTCAGGGAACATTAATATTTCATCTCCAAGGTGAGGAAATGTTAAAAAAACATCAAGGGAATAAGATAAAGACCCAATACATTATACATTTTCTGAAAGCTGGAATAATTTCCTATCCAGCTATGTATATTTTATTATGATATTCACAAACAGGCTAATGCAAGGTACTATTTAAAACGAGTAAAACATGAAAATTTAAAATCGGTGTGAATACAAATATTAAAATGATTGTAAAAAAAAAATGCTTCCATATATTTGAATAAAAATACTGTTTTCAAAAGCCAGAATAACACCTTAGAAGAGTCAACAAGTTTCACTGCTAGATCTGATGTGGCTTATTATCTACGATCATATATGTGATCGAGCGACAATAAGAAAAACGTCAGAAAATAAATCAGTTGCCACTAGGAGTACACTTAAAGTCATCCACTGAATGGTAAAATGTTATAAGCATTTACCCAACATGTTATAAGCATTTACCCAACATGTAGGGGACCAGACAGGATGGCCGAATGTGTTAGAGCGTCCGTCTCCCGTGCTGGTAGATCGTGGGTTCAAACCCTGGTCGAGTCAAACCAATGACTTAAAAATTGATAGTCGCTTCCTAGTCTGGCGCTCGGCATTATTAGGACAGGGCAAGGACTGCTTAGCTCAGTGTCAGGATAATGTGACTGAGTGGGAAACCAGGTCAGGGTGCTGGCGGCCTGGTTTCCCAGTGGGACAGCACTATAAAGTCGCCATGAGTGCACACTGTCACAAGTCGGTACCTGTCCTGATATGACCTTCGATGTTGCTAGGATGTAAAACAACAAACAAACCAACATGTAGGACGGTCCAAACATGTGCAGTCTCCATATATTCACTGCTATGTTACAATTAAACCCGTGTACGGAAAATCACGTACTGAAGTCACAATGGCTTTTCATTTTCATACGGATTATTCCGTACCAAAGTCGGAAAGGGTTAATCACCAAGAGGCTGCAAAATGCTGCCTAAATATACTTCATTTCTAAATCAGACCGCTCTTGCCTATAGTAAGTAGCATTACAAAGTGTGATAAAATTGTGAGACTTGACAAGTAAACGTACACTGATTCCAAGTAATGCTACATTGTTCTTTTCCAAGGTAATGTCTCAAAATCTTCTAGTTACATTCACAGATATAATTGCACAAATACACCATCACCAAAAAATAACTAACAAAAAACAGTGCGACTTCAGCACGATCGGCAAACTTACGGAACAGATAAATGACAGCGGAAATTTGGATCGCTATGAAATTTCACATATTAATAGTTAAGACATTAAATAACTAGCCTACCAAGAAGAAGAAAAAAGGTCTGCAAAATAGCAAGTGTGTCATAATGTAGGGAAAGTTATCTTGAACTTCAAAAAGCTGGGTATCTGTCAATTCCTGTTGGATTTTGATCAGACAAAAACCTCAATCTGTCAAAATCAGTGTGCTTCAAAATGGTACCATTCGTATCCAATTTTGAACAGAGCTAATATCTTAAATCCGCATTTCTGTGCGCGACGGAAAGCTGAAGTGATGACGTCACAGCGCTACTTTAGCGCCTCCGTCAAGCGCAGTGGATTTCCAAGTGCCTACTATTAGTATCTTATCAGTCTACATGATATATTATGTATATATATATATCTTCATATCATTCATATATCAACTAGTGATTGTAAACATGAGCATTTTTAGTTTGGCGTGGGGGGAAATGTATCTAAAGTCACCGTAAGGAATCACTAAATTAGCATAAGCTTTTATTGTAAGGAAGTCGCTTTAAAAAGACTGAAAAGCTTTATACTGATCAACATTTATCAAAAATCTCCAGCCATTATTCAGTGCAAAACCTAAAGTATTGAGACAACGTAAATATATGGGTGTCTAAAGCTGTTCGATTTTCTAAATGTCTACCTTGTGCGTACGATCCAATTTTGTGTGAAAAGCAACCATTCACATGGTTGTTGGAGGTTGGCACTGGAGCCTGCTTAAATATTTATGATCGGGTACTCGATGCTGGTGTCTCCGGCTAGAGAGGGAGGGGGGGTGGAGGCAGCACCGGCCCATTTGTATTCAGTCAGTCGTGGATAGCAGTCTGGTGCAGGAGGAGGAGGAGGAGTAGTAGTAGTATAGGTCAGTCACACCGGCACAGGCTTCTCCAGGTTGGAACATAACCAGGGAGTTGATCCCCCCCCCCCCCCCTCACATTAGTCTTTTCCTCCAGGGTGTATTTTTCTCCCCTGGGAGTGGCTATTTTTGGCGTGAAAGGTGAGTTCATGTGAGTATACAGCTGCTCGCCGATTTGACTCAGCCAGAGCTGAGCGTGTGAGACCCTACCGGGCCCGGAACCTTCCTTCAAGAAATGTGCCGGCTGTTGTGGATCATTCCTGAAAGGGGGATTTTTGGGTGAAAATTAGCCATATTTATGCTGCCAAACAAGGCGAAATGAGGCGATTACAGCTGAATGTACAACATGTGTAGGAGGTTCTGATTTATTTTCCACTCAGCTGTTTTTTTGCTGTTGAATCCAGCCTGTGTGGGCGTGTCCCTACTTGACCTCGTGGATCGTTTGAGAAGAAAGGGATTGTATTCTTACCCAGATTGGGTAATGGTGCGACTGGTGGCTTTTTGTGATGGTTCCTCCCGGTCTGCGGCGGTGATGTGAGGGTGTTGAAAACGACAATGGTGTCTGTCTGCAAGGCTGTCTGGGAAACCTGCTCGCAGTTAGTCGTTGCTTTCTTGCACAGGGTGCGCGTTGGTTTAAGTTACACCACGGGGCATGCAGAGGAACTAACTAGCACAACAGGACGTGCTGAGATTGGCATTGGCCGATTGGGTGATTTTGTGAGACGATACAAGAACTAGCGTGGAATGGAATAATGAGAGAGTGATTATCTATCATATGGTGGTAGCACCAGTGACGAGGTGCATTAGGCGCATGCAAGCGTGTCACACCACCATACTGCTGCCTCTAGGCTACATATATACATACACTGCACCACCCACCCCTTTCAAATCAAATAGCTTTTTATTAGTGAGTATTCCAATATATCTTTAGCCGGTCGAGCACGTTTTAATTTACTGTCTTCCATCTTTGCAGGTTGCACCGACTACCTAGTGCCTTGACATTTTTTTGTGACGTCCCTTCACACACATCAAGATGACCCAAGGTAAGCTCAACTCTCCTGCATCCCTCTCCACCTCCCCACCCCCCTCTCCCTCCCAGACTGCGAGCTGCTCGGGGTGACGGGCGCTGGCAGCACCCGCCCACTGACTGGTTGGTTGGCGTCTGCGCAGCCTGGTGTTGTGGGGGCGAGCAGTAAGGTCACAAACCTGGAGCTGCGGTGGCACTGCACTGCACTGCACTGCACTGCACCCAGGAGGTGGTGGTGTGGTAGTATTGGCGGTGGTGGTATGGTGGTAGCTCACCCAGTCACAATTCTGAGTCATTCTGTAGGCGATGGCGCTCCACTGCCGTGCTCCAGCAATGCCAGCAGCCACACCCCACCGGTGATGCGCCTAGCCCGCCCTGTTGCTGGCGGAACTCATTAATATGTGCCCGGTGCCTGGTCCTGCCATTCCAACAAGCTCCGGGACCTTTTAGCCCTGCTGCATTGCAGGGGGCAGCCAGCGCCAGGCGCCCTGCCGCCAGTTACCAATTATTCCTCCACAGGTGGTAGCTCGATGCGACGCGTACATTTGTATTTCTAATTCTTGGTTTACATATTTAATTTAATGCAACCTAATCCTAATGCAGTCTATTCTTTGTAATTTAGTCATATTGTTGAATTAAATACAACAAACTCCATCTGGTTTCTCTATTATTGTTTGTCTCCAATAATTTAGATGGTTGGGCAGTAACTTTTAGACAGTCGCATTTGGTGTTAAAGATGAAAAGATTTGACAGTATAACCATTAACCCTGTAAGAAGATGTGAAATCCTGGAATTTGATCAATGCTTATAAATATATAAAACTGACATTAACGATGACCTATGTTGGTTTGAAGCATTTTGTATATCTACATTCTGGTAATCGTTGTGATTATAAATACATCAGTAACGTTCAGTGATTTGTATTATGAAACCAATTACAGGAACTGGCGGAATAACACTTAGCATGCTTACTGTTAAAGCTGTTTATCTTATCTTTTCAAGTTAAGATTTATTCAAATTGTTTTATCTTATCTTTGCAAGTTGAGATTAATCCCCCCCCCCCCTCCCACACTCGTCCCATACTTGGTTAGTACTTGTTATTACCTTATAGGTTAGTGAATTTAGTGCTTCCAGATGCCTGCCGGGCGCCAGGAGACTTCTCTAGCTGACCCATCACTGTGTGGGTGGCCAGACTATCATTAATATTGTCTGCGTGCTACTGAGGGGGGGGGGGGGGGGGTTGTGTTTTACTGATATTGGCTGCAAATACTCCACCACCATAACCATCATAATCACTAATACACCGTGAAAGTAATTTTTGTTATTATTCGATATATATGGCAGTGTACTCTAATGGTAATAGAAGCGATTGATGGATATGGTTTAGGTGAATTGTTGGTGAAATGGTTTATGTCAATATCGAATCGCACCGGCGACTGTGACGCCAAGCCTGGAAAGCCGTCAGCAGTACCACCAGCAACATTATCTGGTCCTAATCTGAAATATGTTGTCTACATATCTTTATTGATTTCTACAGGAGGCGTATGTGGAAACAGGAGTGAAAGATCTGTTTTCGTATATTTTTGCTATTTTCCAGATGTTAGAGGGATAGTTATTTATAGGTTGAACACTGCCCGAGATTCACCGGCAATATAGCGGAAGTGAAATTTTCATGGTTCTCAGTCAGAGGCGACTTTTATCCCTGTGTATATCTGAATACATAATGAGTGGTATTTCTTCGCTCGGTCCTTATAAGGTACACATGTTTCTGACGTGACATATTGGGTTTGCCTATGGTAATCAGGGTGGCTGAAGAGGAGCAAATTGGAGGCTAATCTAGTTGTGGTCTATTCATGAATGATTGCAAGAATTCACGTACACGTTCGTGACTTGATCTTAAATAACTAGCTATGCCACATTCGCTGCCTCTGCTCTTGTGGGTTGTATTGCAAGCATGCCTAGTCGATAGCTGCACCGTAATTCTCTGGTGCACCTTGGGTAGCTGCAGGAACTGCCTCCAGTGGTTGGTGTAGTACCAATTGGCATTTAAAATGGGCTCATTTCATAAATAAAATGGTATGGTTTATCTGCGAGATTTGAGTAAAATCGTCTCCTTTACAAATTAACGTACTCCTTGTAATGACATTTCAAAACTACGGTGGTGAAAGTCAGTTTGGTAAACTAAATTCATACTGTTCTAGAACTGACATTTACATCACCTGTTTGGATTATTTGTCGAGTTCTTTTCAGTTAGATAGTCTTATTTACCTTGTATTGTGCTTAGAAAGTTATATCAATGTATAGCTTTAACACACTCAACTACGTATCTAGGTGAAAATGACAGTTTTGTGTTTACCTCAGGGATGAAAGAGCTTCGATTTCGTGGATTTTGGCGATTTTTCATAAATCAGGATTTCTAAAATAGTTAGTACAATTAAAAAGAAAATCTAATTCGGTGTATTTTCTGTCTATGTCTGTTAATGAACACACCATTCTAGAAACACTTGATGCGCTTGGCTGATGATGTTGGGGTGACTGACCAGTGTCTAGCTTCCCCTATACTGAATGAGGGTGAATTTCTGTGAAAACACGAAAATTCTTTCATAGATTTAGCATCGTGAGTGTCAGGAAATCACAGAAAAAATACGGGATGTGGGGTTTGGTACACTAATCTCTTTGACACCGTCCTATCTCTATTCCACTGATCCGTCTGTACAGAATATCCTTGCGGAGCGTTCTGCTGTCCTTATGACCGTATTATGACACACCTTGATGTCAATCCCTTTTTATTTTATTTTTCCTCCACGATCACGTTCATCCTAGAATTTAGGTAAAGGATATTGAGGCATTCTATTCTCGATTATTTAGGTACCTCGTTGATTTCCGGGTGTGTTTTTCTTCTTGACACATGGCTACCTCGATTCCTCACCATCACCCCTCACCCTCTCTTAACCCCCCCCCCCCTCTTAAACCGCCCCCCCCCCCCCATCCAACAAAGAAGAAAACCAAACCATTTCTATAACTGCCTATCCATTATGACCGAGATTTTACTCAGAACCATGATTATACCAATAAACTGCCTGACCACTGCCTTCACTCGCTGGAGAAATCGACCTCATGATTACCTAGTTTTCACCAGATAAGGGATTAACCGCAATATTAACAGCTACTTATACAGACACTCAGGGATGAAAGATCTCCGCGATTTCCGGGATTTTTTCTGTACCTACTCCAATCCTGCAGCATGATCAACCTTATAGGCACTAATAATACATTGTTTTACACTACAGCACCATCAGCGTATACTAATATATGGTGTAGACGCCGCAGCACTATCAAAAACGTACACTACTAATAAATGCTTCAAATGCCCCAGAACTGTCAGCATATACTACTAATATGTGCTTCAAACGGTGCAGCACTATCAGCGTATACCAATATATATGAAACCCGACTTCCGGGAATTTTACGGGATTCTCTAACAATGTTAAACCTATTGGAGAATATCAGCATTTCCACTTTTCCTCCCGGAGACCACTTTCATCCCTGTATACTTCATAATCCAGTGGTATTATCAAGGAACATTGGGTTTTATTTGTAACCTGAAGGAAAGTGCACCATGTTAAAGCCCCAGTTACACCTACCCGGATCGGAGGCCGGATGAGCCCCGGACTGTCATCCGGGGTGATCTGTGGCTCGTCCGTAGTGGTCCGGCGTGATCCGGGGTCCGCCCTAGATGTTTTTAAATGTTTAGCGATCCGGGTATGCCGGGGGTGGTCCAGGGCTGTTTCGCCCCGGATGAGCCACGTTCCAGCCACGGTTTAACCCAGACCACCCTAGACTTTCCCGGACTACCCCCTGGCGTAGCCATGGACCACTCCCGGATAAGACCCAGATCAGCCACGGACTGTCCGGTTTACCCCGGATCACTAGTCCGGGGCGATCCGGCCTCTGGTCTGGGGCCTCATCCGGGAAGGTGTGACTGCTAGGCAAAAAACGATGAAAACAGCGATTTTGTCCGGGGCCGTCCGGGGGTGGTCTGGCTCAAAATCTGGGGCTAGTCCGGGTAGGTGTGACTGGGGCTTTACTGGTGTACCCAACGGTTGGGTATCGGCTTGCAAGGGATATCAAGTGCATTGCTTTGTCTCTATTAATTTTAGCATTTCAGCTCCGCTGCATACCTTCTACCGTATGAGGAATTTATTTGATCTTTTTTTTCTTTTTCTTTTACCAAAAAAACTTACCAGTATTGTAATACTGACAGGTTGTAGTTCATAATGCATAGTAATTTGTTGTCCTGATATTAATGATGCTGTTCTATACATCGAAAATGTATTTAAAATGCTGGTAGTGGTTGTAATCAAATTATAAATACTCATGGTTCATGTATTTCTAATAAGTGGTTGTGATTTTTTCCTTACAATTTGTATGTCTTTGCTCAGCGTTTATGAATGATTTGTCCATTAACATGTTGATAATATATTACTGGGAGGTATAGCATCACCATTTGGTCATGCGGTATCTCCCTCAAATACATCATAATAATTCCTTTAATAGCACTAGGCACAAACTTAACCAACTAAAACTGCTAACAATGAACGTAGACACTCACTGCTCACTCCCGTAATAAAATAATATTCCCTGTACTGACCTCTGTTTTCACCATCTCTCTATCTGGCACAGTGTGTCAATGGCTCGGCTACTACCTATGTATGAGGGGTATCAATGCTCCAAAATCGGACACCATTCACCCAGACTCCACCGTATTTGACGCCGTTATAGTCTGGAAAGGTAGTCCCATTTTCAAATGATGCTGAAAACTGCCTGCTCCAGACACTCTGTCGTCACCTCACGAATGTTGCTTTGTTCGAGGCTGCCTCCCGTCATCACCCCTTCAGTGTATTAATTGATTATTTGATTATTTACAACCAATTGCTTTGTATAGAACATCCGTTGACTCCTTCATTGTGGACTAGTGCTACTTTTCTTTGAACCAGTTGAGACGGTGAAACTGAGTTTTAATGTGGCCGACCGAACATTTGGTTTAGTCTCCCTAAATTGTGTGGTGTATATTTATTTAAGTCACTTGTTTTGTGTAATTTATTTCGTTATTTAGATTGGTTGCTAACCAGTTCTTAGTACTGGTCTTTCCCCTCTTTTAGATCTTACTCATAGGACATTGCTTCTGGTAGTTTGGTAGTGACCACATAGTATATTATTTAATTCAGTCTGCATGACCGTAATCTATTTTTAGAAACGCATGTTAACTATTACAATACTTATTCACCTCAACCTCATTTCAACCTTTCCCCCCCCCTCCAGGTAGCCAAGGAGTGCCAAGTAGTTTCCTCTCACCCCCCCCCCCCCCCTTCTTGTCATTGATGAAATGGGCGAAATCGAATACTTTTCAACTACCGTAGTTCTGTAGCTTGTGAGAGAGGTTAATCCATGGTATTGCCATCGGTATTGTTTTTCAATCTACACTGGCGTTCCTTGTCTGAATTTTTATGCATAAGGTAATGTGTATCGATAACAAAGCAGATGAGTCTTCAATGTGGTTCATTTAAAGGAAATGGGCATGTGATGAGGTTGCGCAGATGAACAACAGAACAGAGCTCACAATAACTCGAGAGCCTCGGTCAAATACAAATGAAATCCCGTATCTGAGGTTGGAAAACAAATAGTCATGAAAAAGTTAAAGTTAAACCCGCGACACAATTTTCTCCAAGTGACTTGAAAACTGGCCATAACTCGCCTGTTCCCAGTTAAAATTTTGCATTGAGAATCCTGACTAATCTAGTAGTTGCACAGGCCAAATCTCTTGTATGGTCAACGTGTTAGAATTTAGACGGCCGTATTATAGACTAGGGTACTATTTCTAAATGTGATTTTGATGGCTATGTTATGAAATTTTTATGCCAGCGGCTTATGTATCTGGGTCACTCTCCTGAAAACTGGCCAGAAGTGTCACATGGAGAGTTAAAATTTAATATTTGAATTTTTTACATTTTTTGGTTGCAAATGAAAGCTGGAAATCTCCCCTATACATCTATGTAAAATATAAATTGATGAGATAAAAAATTAAGGTGTAGTCCATGAATAAGATATCTCTTATGGCAGTATAACATGTGTGTCACACGTGTAACACATGTTTAGGACACCACACAGTCTGCTTAATAAATATCTAATCAGAATTAAATAATATCATACTTAGAAGCATATTAATCATGGCATAATATACAGAAATATCTAGTGCTTATATTGATAAAAAAAAAAAAGTAATTCCCAGCCATGCTTTATTCACTGAATAATTAGTGTACAGTATTTGTGTGGCATCCAGACACAATGGTTACACGTGTGACGGAAATTTGCAATGTTATTTCTGAAGACATTAAATTTTATTTTTTTTAAATTTAAGCATGCATACATGTTAATAAATACTTCCTCTTTGATTTGGGAACTGTTTCGTTTGATATATCAATGCAATACAAGATGTTAATAAGGATTCAACCACGTCCCATATGTCATGTTACAAATGGCTGACTGTAAAATGGGGTTTTTTGGTACAAAAACAGTTCATAGCTAAAAAGACCAAAGTTGCACACAGTTTTATTTTATTTCCCTTATTTCTTTCATCAAATCTGAACATGAATATGAAAAGTATAAGGAAACAAATAAGTAGGAAGGTTTTTATTGATGTTTTAAAATCCCATCTCATGCTGACCAGTTTTCAGGAGAGTGACCCATATATGTAGCCTGAAGGCACAAAACTGAATCATCAATGATTTAGTTTGGCTTAGTTGTTGTCAATGTAAAGATGTTCACTATCGCCTATGCGATTGGGAAGATGGCTTACTGTTTATTTGGTCTCTTTACCGTTCACGCTTGGTTTGGTACACTCTTTGTACTACTCTCCCCAAGTTCCCTGATGATGCTTGTTCCATAGTTACATAGACCGGGTAACCTATTTACTCACTCACGCTAAGCATTCAGGTCCCCCTCTCCTTGTCTAAATATGTCGCAGAAATTATATTCGTTGAGCTAGCCACGAAAATTTACTCAGCTGTTTGTAGCCAGGGAGGGTCTATTGCATGCCTAGTTCACTAGTCAACACTAGTCTTAAATGTGTGAACATGAATACTGGGAATTTTTATTTCAACGAACAACATTTTGTACTCTGGTCATGAAATTTGCATATCCCATGGTAATGGTGGTACTATTGGATAAGGAGTTTTGCTTTGGGAAACCCTTGTATCTAATATTTTGTATTGCTTCAAATTCTTTCGGTGCCAAGGATATCTTCGGACCAACGCTTCCTTTAAGCTAACCCTGCGCGTCTGATCAGAACACGCATTGAATGTAATGATTAAGAAGTAAACTTACGGTCCAATTTTTGTGTGTATGTTTTCAGAAGCTACTAAGGAGAAGTCTGGCGGTCTTGCCTATGAGGTGATCCTGAAGCCCGCTTCAATGGACGTCAGCCCTCGGCCTCAGTCGCCACCTAAAGAAAGGCCCATTTCACAGGAGGTCATCGAGAAGAAGCTCAAAGCTGCCGAAGAGAGACGGCAGGTGGGTTACAATCCGTAGTGTACAGTGCAGAGTTCAACAATTGCTGTTTTTGTTTGGGCTATATCAGCTGGATACTATTCAGAGACCAGTCAGTTGGATGCAGTACACAGATATCCCGATTAGTTATCATAACCTGACTTTCCTCAACAAGATTGACAGCCAAGTATCCAACATTTGTACTATGTGCGATAGAGTTCGGCCGTCTATAGTTTTTTTCAGTTAAAGAAATAGCTTTATGCATTGGTGGCCGTTTGTTTGTATAGGTCCTGTAGCCCTAAATGTACTCTAGAATCCAGAAAGTACTATCTAATCGTATAATAATGCTGTTCCTTCTAAATACAGAAATACCACGAGATTACTCTTTCTTTTCAAGCTGCTGTTGCATGTACATGTATCAAATTTACCTTTTGGTTACAACTAGCAAATAAGTTTTTATTTTATATACCCAACGGACTTTACTGCACATAAAATTAATTACCCATCGTCTAATTTGGTTTAGATAAGTAACTCAACACGGTTATTTCACCATCCTTCTTCATTCTAAATGATATTCCGGTAGTGTACAAATTTAGTGTGTGGCTACCTATATACAACATGCGATATAATTACCTTAGTCACTGCAATGTGTGTATGCAGTGTTATAGTTAGTATTGGATAAGTGGGTAGCGTTTCAACTCAACTGAGAATTCAGTAAGCCTGACCCTAGATATCCCTGTACATTGGTAGTCGGCGGAGCAGGCCAAGTTGACATTGATCGCAAAAGACAAGGCACGCCAGGTGGAAGCGATCAAGAAGGTGGGGAACCTCAACACATCCTTCTCAAAGGAGACGGAGATAAAGCTGGAGTCAAAGCTGGAGGCTACCGCTGGCAAGAAGGACATGCAAATCCAGGCTCTGCAGGATCGTCTCCGTGAGCATGTAAGTAGCCTGCACAGAGCAGTTTTCTACACCTGCGAACTGGGTGATTTGTCGAGCAGGGCTAGGTCAGACAGGCAGCTTAACTACAGGCACTTGGACCTGATGTCCAAGGTAGCTCCAACAACTCATACAAAAATATGGTCGGGGAGGGGGATTCAAATTCAGAAATCAATGAATCGCGATGCTAATTTTGGTTCTCAAGTTTTTTATGCAACAATGTTACAAATAATTCTAGTAAATATGCTGCCCAGAACGACCTTCATTTATCAAACGAAGAGTAGGGTATTCTATTGATGTCTTTCCCCCCCTAGGTATTCTATTTCTGCTTGCACTGATGAAGGTATATTTCTGTGTTTTTCTATGTGTGTGTTGTCATGGTTATACCTACAGATGTTCTTTATTTATTTCTATTTCTCTATTTTTCATTTGATGCCCCTTCGGAAACATTTACCAGTGATGACTGGCTATACCAGATTAGGTATGGTAGGTCTTGGGTGACCTAAATCCATGAATCGTTAATTCACTGCTTTGAAACGGGTAGCTTATCCCCTAATTAAGGGCATCATATGGAAATCAAAACTAGCTTCAATCTATTTTACGCTTTTGGCCTGCCTTATACAATTATGTTCACTTTAGGACTTTGACTTGCTTTGCTTGTCTGTGTATTGTGCTGTGCCTAGTCGTAGTCCTTGTGTGCTTTGACTTCCAATGTGTTGCATTCCCCATTACTGTGTTGCCATGCATAGGCTACCCGGGTAGAGAAGGTGCGTACGACCTGTGACAGATACACAACTGCGCATCGCCAGGAGATCCTCCAGCGTCTGGAGAAAAAGTTGACCTCAGCCCAGGATAACCGTGATAACCAGCTTAAGCAGATCCAAGAGCGTCTCAGTGAGCATGTAAGTGCTCAGAACCCTATGGCCCATCACTCATCCACACCACCCATCCCCCATCCTCCATCCTGATATGACCATAGATGTTGCCAGGACGTAAAACAACCAACAACCAACCAATCCCCTCCCCCCACCCCAACTGGTACTCGTCTACTTACAGTGAGCCATTTATTTCCACAATTTAGCAATTTGAAATAATTTTCATATTGTTTTGGTACTGAAATTAATGACACCTGCCAGTCACGACCAACTTATATTACGGAAGTGCAGGCACATTCCTGGATGGGAGGGAATCTTCCAGATTTATTTTCCAGATTTTGTCCGGATATGGTCAAAATCTGAAACCATTCCGGCTTCTCCCGCCACTTTGGAAATTCCCAAAATTCATCAAATATTTTCCAGATTTGTTGTTGTCAAGTCATTCTCATCTATGGTCACATTGTCAGTAGAATGAGTACCTCCCTTCTATATCCGATATGTATGCTATATGCTTTACAAAGGGCCTTCTCTTAGAGGTGGTGGGTACAATAAATGTTTCATCTATTATTTAGCATATAAAGGAATTTATTTCACAAATACCTATTAAGCAAGCCTCCATCAAATTTGTCTCAAAGAACAAGTGCGGTGGTCTTGCAATATGAATGAGGATATTTAGGGTAATGTAGAATATTTAAGCTATGTTGACTCTTATGTGCACGTAAACTCAGCGATGAACAATATTAATACGCTAATGCAGATAAATTGGATACACAGACTAACAAATTATCATCTAAATTGTTGTATGAACTGCAAAGTAGGATGCTGATGGGTGATTGTGTAATTTTCTTGTTGTTAAGTTCATATGCAGGGTTGGTACGGAGCCATAAAAAGCTTTGAATTTAAACCTATTTTGGGTGATTACTCCTGAAAAGCCCTGACTCCATTAAACTCCCCACTGATTATACTTTTAAAAGTCAGAAATCGCCATCCGCCATTCCCCATTGTTTTTTTCCTGAAGTCCAAATGAAAATAGCCTTCAATTCCTCTTTTTTTTCCCCTTTAAGAAAACTAACAAAAAACAGCCCTGAAAAGTCTTGAAATAGCCTTCAATTCCATATCTTCACATGTGTACGGACCCTACATATGTTACGAAACACTAGATATGGGAAGGGAGGGGAGATGTGACGTGACGTGAACAGTGAAGTGAATAAATAGACATAGACCAGCAGCCCACGCCTTATGTATCAGTATCAAATAACTCGAGCAACACTATCTGCTCTGAACCGGACGCAGTGGGCGAATCGGTAGCTCGTGTAGAAGGTTAGGGAGTTCGAATCCTGGCCGAGTCAAACTAATGTCTTACAAAATTGATGATACCTTTTGCCACTGAGCCTGGCGCTCAGCATTACTAGGGTAGGACACTGACTGGTTAGTTCAGTATCAGGATAATGTGATTGTGTGGTATATCAGGTCATGGTGCCGCTGCCCGAACTCCCAGTGGGACAGCACTTTAACGTTGCCATGAGTGTGCACTGTCACAAGTCTGTGCCCGTCCTGATATGACCATAGATGTTGATACAATCTATCTGCTCTGGTCGACTTCTAACAGTACACTTTTCACGCACCAACTCCCTTCACAGCCTACCCTAGTAGCCCTCCCAAAGCCTGTCCCTTGTAGCCCTCCCAAAGCCTGTCCCTTCCTCCCCACTTTCCAACCACTGGGCTATAGGCATGCCCATCTTGTTGCCATTGAGTGTGACCCCGCCATCACCCCAACAGGAGAAGCACATCGGTGAAGTCCTCGAAGCCAGCACCCATTTCAGCAAGGTGACTGAGGAGAAGCTGATCTCAAAGATGGAGACGACCCTCAAGAACCGTGAAGACCAGCTGAAGCAGCTCATGTCGAAACTGTCAGAACACGTGAGTAGCGCGGAGACGGCAAGGGTTAAGGTTTCATTTCTATCTGTTATATGGTCTATGTCAAGTGTTTATAGTATTTAAGTGGTTTGCATGTTTGAAACTTTTGCACTGCTGGCTGCTGTAAGCACATCTTTGTACACTCGTGAGCTTTATTTTTTTTGTCATTTAGTTGGTTTTTTAAAGCAAGGTGGTGAGGTATTGTGTTTACTGATGTTAGTAGTGTTAAACACAGTACCTGTCTGCCTTATTTATTCATGACCGTCTATATACATAGCATGTTTGTCCTAGCCTTTTCTTACAGGTGGCAAGGGCCGCAGGTGTGTGTGTGTCTTAACTGGGTTATATGTGTTTGAAGAGTGATATTCATGGGCTGCCTGGATGGGCTAAGATTTACCGGACGTGGTGGCCTAATCAGTAGGGCGCAGGCCTCCCCTTGTAGAAGGTCAGGAGTTCAATTCCCGGTTGAGTCAAACAAATGACTTACAAAATAGATACTTGTCGCTTCCTAGCCA
Source organism: Branchipolynoe longqiensis (assembly GCA_030323885.1). Classification (NCBI taxonomy): domain Eukaryota; kingdom Metazoa; phylum Annelida; class Polychaeta; order Phyllodocida; family Polynoidae; genus Branchipolynoe; species Branchipolynoe longqiensis. The sequence continues at coordinate 34,598,671 of CM059187.1, read as the reverse complement.
AGTGCTCTTTATTATTAGGATAGGTTGGCTCGGTGTCAGGATAATATGATTGATTGTGATATTAGGTCATGGTGCTGGTGGCCCGGTCCTCCAGTGCAGCAGCACTATAAAGTCACCATGAGTGCGCACTATCGCAAATCGGTACCCCTCCTGATATGACCTTATATGTTGCGAGGACGTAAAACTCCAACAACCAACCTTGCATTGATGTGGTGTCAAGACCGAGTAGACATAACCCAGACACTGCACTCATTGCTCTCAATTGTGCACACCGCGGTATATTTAGACATGCACCAGTCTTGCAGACTGCCCGATGCGTCTGACTCATTTTGCACCTCCATTGCTCCAGCCGTTAGAGAATGAACGTTTGGTGCATAGTTTGATTCGACCAAATAACCATAATGCAGTCACAAAGGTGACTTTATTTTAATGTGGGTGTGAGTAGCTGGGTGCTGTGAATACAGTAATTGCTTCAAGGATACTGCTGCGGCTGGTGGCAGGCGACAGCATCCCACCGCGGCAGGCTGCACTTATGGCACCCGCCTCGATGGTTCCATTAAGACCACAGCTATTCTGGCAGGGTACCGCCTCACCATCCTCCCTCCCCCACCATTCTCCATCCACCCTCGCCCTCTACCCTTCTCCATGGATGGACTCGCAGTGGCAGCACTGTAAGCAATTCACTATTTGAGGCTTTACTATAAGAATGGGATTTTGTTTGTGAAAAGGACTTGATTGTGAGTGAGCGACTGACGGTGCACAGTATTTGAACAGATTTTTTTGTGGTAAATATGTTTATTCTGCTGAATAAGTCTTTTGTCAGTGTCGAAGCACTGGTCTTCCAGCCATTTTTCAATTCAGGGTTATTTACACAAAAGGTATATAGAATAAGGTGTACAATACCTGTTGAATACACAATTTGCACCATGTAACACAATGAAATTCTGAAACCCAAAAGTTCCATAACAATATGGTACAGTAGTGTCATATAACCAGATCAATATTAGTCAGATCAATGTGAGTATTTACATAGTATTTAGAATGTAAGCAGAAGTTATCTTCTGTATTCAGTTGGTAAACTTGTAGTAAGTTTTAATTTTCAGTTGCAGTTAGGCAAGCAGTATATAAATGTTGGTTTGTTAGGAAAATTCTACTGTAACTCTAATGTAGTTAGTTATGTGAGTTTATGAATTATGTTGTTGGGGTGGGGTGGGGTTGTTAATAATACACTGGACCAGCTGTGACCAGTGAAGGAGCGGGACCAATCCCAGTGCATTTAGGTCTTAAATTTTACATTTTTACCTGGACTGTCTCTGTCATTGTATATGGTTGACTGGAGATAACAGAGGAACAGCAACAAATTAAAAAAGTTGGGGGGGGGGGGGAGAAACCGAGATATTTACATAAATTAAAAGTACATACCACTGGTTTAAGATGGCGCATTGACAGTAATCTGACTTTTCTTTTAAAAGTCCGCTGGTCATTTACGTTTTCAAAATTTGTATTTCAACCAAAAGCCTGAGATATTTTCACTTTCTTTAATGTCGCGCCATGAAGCATACATGACATTGAAGCACTCACTCGATCATGCTGTATTTTAATACTACGAGGAAATTGTTCTGGTTTTGCATGGTTTGCTAAGTGTTTTTTAAAAAATCGTTTGTATTTAGGGACTTCCAACATTGGTCCTGCTTGTCTAATATAGAGCAATCCGATTTGGATCTTTGGGACTGTCCACAGCATATATGTACAGTCAGTGGGTGATGGTACAGTGTGGATACTTTCTGGGGCAATGCCTTAGTGAAGCGACCCCCGTGTGCTTGACAGATCGCATAGTGCGATCTAGCACTGTTGATCAAATAGGGAACGGGGGTATTGGGGGGGGGGAGGGGTAGGAATGTGGTGCTGCGCTGGTGGAGGTGGTAGCAGACAGGAGCTGTGGTATTTTGAAGCATGGTAGATGAGCTGTGCTGTCGTTAATAGGGAGGGTTTGGAGGCGATGACTCATACCTATATATATATATATCCAATTGGCGACAGTTACAACTATTTAATTATCAATTATCTTTCGTTCACATAAATTAAAGCAGCAGTACTGGTGATTTTGGTAATTTAGCCCATTTAATATAATTCGGCTTAATTTTACAGTTTTAGTTTATTCTGAATTTAGCCGGTTTAATATAATTGGGATTCATTTAACATGGTTTAGTTTAATCTTTGAGTGGTGATGGGTGGCTTGTGGGAAAAGGCAATTTTTACTTTGTGTAGACTTTTACTATGAATGTACACGATTTAAAGAATATCTACACGAACAGAGCTGAATTTGAGTGACCTTAGATGTTGCCAGTACTTAAAGCTCCAACAACCAACCAAACTGACTTTGAGACACATTCACCAACAGGAGAAGCGTGGAGAGGAGGTGCGTGCAAAGAAGCTCATCAAGGCACAGGTGATGGGGCAGGAGACCAGTTAAACCCGCTGTCACTTCGCAGGCTCCTCCACCCGACCACGACGATACCACCCAGCACCACCGTCACCCCCTGGTGGGCGGTTCCGTGCACAGTCAACGCCCCCGGGATGGAGAAGCAAGGTGTAATCTGACTCCGAGGATGTGCTACACAGCGGGAGCAGCAGACAACAGATGGCACACGGTGCTTCATTACTACCACACACCCGGCTCTGCCTGCCGTCTGGTGCTGAACCAGTCTAATATGATAAACATGTCTTAAATGTAACATTGTGTCTACTTATCACGAGGCATGTTAGCGATGGGCGAATTTAATTATACATTTAAGTAAGCAACCCCCCGCGAAGAATATGCATATATTAACCGTGCATATTTTTACAGTTTGGGTTTAAAAACCAATTAGAAGTTTATAGTAAACCTGTACCCAGCTGTTAAGTGACCGGCTCTGTTCCTTTAATGCCAGTTTAAATTTGAGATTTGTATTAGTGAAGATAACCAGACGGGATGGCCGAGTGAGTTGAGCGTCCGTCTCCCATTCTGGTAGATCGTGGGATCGAACCCTGGAGTCTAACCAAGGACTTAAAAATGTATACTTGTCACTTCCTAGCCTGGCGCTCAGCATTATTAGGATAGGGCAAGGAGCAGTGGAATGAGGAAGACCAATTGTCCGCGATTGAACTTTCCCCTGCTTAATCAGCTAATCAACAACAAAAAGCACATGCATAATTGGAAATGCTTTCTATAAATATAACATCGAATCATTGGTGATGCCATTGACGCGTTTCTAAAAAAAAATTGTACACATAAAACTTGTATTATTTAGAAGAAACTATCTATCAACCCGCCATCTGATTGGATAAACCCACTTGCTTCAGGATATGAATGGGCCTCTGTCTGTCCTTTGTATGCAGTGTCAACCTACGGTAGCAGTTTTCATTGTCAGGTCATGTCTAAAAGTAATAATGTTTATGTTGCTGCCTTTACTGTTATCATTATAACCACGGCCTTGTATTTCTCCAGTACAGATGTATAGCTTTGTTAAACTTGTGTGGAACTGTCGAGGGGGATTTGCCTTTTCCGCCGTGAAGTGGCTCTGACTCGAATTTGACATTTGGCCTTATTTGTCAACTGTCCATGCGTACTGTCTATCGGTGGTGAGTTGTGTGGGAACTTCATCCTATAATGGTGAATTTTACCTCGGTACAACGCCTCGGCTACTCGAGGCCGAGGGAGAAGGAAGCAACATCCGGTACAGCAATTAGCATATTCCACTCGTACCGGGAGGACGTTACGAGGAGTTACAGCAGTTTTTGCAGGAAATATACGAGTTAACGAGTAAATACGCGTTAAATACTTGGTAGTTACGAGTATGGAGGTTTCACGCACATATTTGTCGCTTTGTTTAGCGTTTTTACGACTTTTTTGTCGTTTTATGGAATTGTGCGTGTATTTGCCGGTGCGTCGCCGTAGTATGACAACGCCGCCATTTACGGGTTGACTCAATTATCGCCTTTTTGTTTACTTCTGGTCGGATTTCCGACTCGATATTCGCTATTGTTTCGTAGCGTTTTTATGACTTTAAACCCAAGAATAACATATTGCTTGGGTACATCAATATTCTCTATGAATTTTAGGATATTGGTGAATATATGAAAGAATATATTGGCGAAATACCGATTTGGGTGTCGGTACGGTAGAGTTGACATCGCCGGTGTGGTTTACTTCTGGTCGGATTTCCGACTCGATATTCGCTATTGTTTCGTAGCGTTTTTATGACTTTAAACCCAAGAATAACATATTGCTTGGGTACATCAATATTTTCTATGAATATTAGGATATTGGTGAATATATTAAAGAATATATTGGCGAAAAACCGATTTGGGTGCCGGTACGGTAGTGTTGACATCGCCGGTGTGGTTTACTTCTGGTCGGATTTCCGACTCGATTTTCGCTATTGTTTCGTAGCGTTTTTATTACTCTAAACCCAAGAATAACATATTTCTTGGGTACAACAAGATTCTCTACGAATATTAGAATATTGGTGAATATTTTAAAGAATTTATTGGCGAAAAAACCGATTCGAGTGTCGGTTCGGTAGAGTGGACATCGCAGTGTTGTTTACTTCTCATCGGTGGCCAGACCGGATTATCGCTATTCGCCTATTGTGTTAGCGGTTATTCTTATGAGTTTTAAACCCAAGAATACAGGAGGATACGTATTTCTTGTGTAGATTTGTTTATTACATTATTTTTAATCGAAATAATTGAGCATCCAGTGGTGTTTTTCGATTTTTATGGAATTATTTTATAATTAAAATTGTGTATGTAGATGTTGGTGGTTGCCACATCACAGGTAAGATTTTTGGTTCAACAAGCCGCCCGTTGCCGAACGGAGAGCGATGTTGGCTGGAGCCTCATCTCGTTGGGATTTTTCCTCGGTTTCTTTTATGGATTCGCGTTGGAAATTAATCCTGGGTTTCTGTTGTGGATTCCCAATTTTAAGGCGTACCTCCGAGTTTCGTAGCATTTTCTCCAACTTGCTGGCGCAGTAGCCGCAGGAGGGAGAAGTGTACGGAACAGAGAGTGTGGGAGGGTACCGATATACTGGTCCCTACCCCTCGTTTGGTTTCGGCTTCCATACCGTTACCCTACGACATGACACATTAGCTTACACGCCTGTGTTGGAACGGTGTAAATACGTTCTCCAACACCAGTAGTTGCCGCCCGTGGCCGAACGGAGAGCGATGTTGGCGGAAGCCATATCACGTTTATGCCGCCGTTGCACAACGGAGAGCGATGATGGCATTACGGTTATGCCGCTGTTGGCTAATGGAGAGCCATGTTGGTGGAAGCCTCATCTATATTTACCCGCCCGTGGCCGAGTGGTGAGCGATGATGGCTGTAAGCCATATCTCGTTGTGTCACCCGTTCCAGAACGGAGAGCGATGTTGGCTGAAGCCATATTACGCTTATGCCTCCCGTTGCCTAGAGCGATGATGGTTGTGACCCCATCAGGTTATGTCACCGGTTACCAAACGGGAAGTGATGTTGGCTGAAGCCACATCCCATTTAGGCCGTCTGTGACCAAACGGAGAGTGATGTTGGCGGATGCCACATCCTGTTTGGCCGCCTGCTATCAAACTGAGAGCGATGTTGGCTGAAGCCATATCCTGTTTAGGCCGTCTCTTACTAAATGGAGGGCGAGGTTGGCTGTAGTCACATTTCCTTTTGGCCGCCTGCTACCAAAGATGTTGCCTGAAGCCACATCCTGTTTAGGCTGATGTCTTATCACGGTTGTCCGCCTAGGACCGAGCGGAGAGAGATGATGTTTGTGACTACATTATTTTTGTAGCCCATTAAAAACGGAGAGTGGTGTGGGTTGAAGTTACATCCTGTTTAGACTGTCCGTTACCAAATGGAAGGCGATGTTGGCTGAAGCCACATTCCGGTTAGGCTGCTTGTTACCAAACGGTGATTGATGTTGGCTGAAGCCACATCCCGTTTAGGCGGTCTGTTACCTAATGGAGGGTGAAGTTGCCTGAAGTTACATCACTTTTAAGCTGAGTGCAGAATGAGGTTGGCTGAAGTTGCATCGCGTTATGCCGCTCATTGACAAACGGAGAGTTTTGTTGGCTGATGCCATATTACGATTAACCCGCTCGTGACCGAGCGAAGACAGAGGTTGGTTGAAGCCACATTATGTACGTCCTGATATGAACTTAGAGGTTCTAGGGATGAAAATAAAAACAATTTGTTGGATGGCCACACTCAAATTTTCTGTTGATGGTTATAGGGTGTCTGGCCTGAGAGATATTTGGCTGGGTTAGCCATGGGTTGTACTGTTACTAACGGTACCAGTCTGGATATGATTATAGATTTTTCTAGGAGGAAACAATAAACAAATAGTTGGTTGAGCACTCTATATTTCAATGATCCTGAGATCTTTGAGTTAAGGGTTGTTTGCTTACGATGGGAAGTAACCCCAAGGCTCCCATTTCTGATAAGTACTCGTTACCGGTAGTGATGGTTTAAGCCCTCCCTGGTATAACCTGTGTTAGTGGGATAGAGAATCGGCTCATGAAGCTAGAGTAATGCTCTCGCTCAATATCTCAAGAGAATAAGGAGAGGTTGTAAAGCAAACTCAGAGGGCCATGGAAATGGTTTTTTCCAGGAGGTAAAAATAATAGTAAGGTTTCCATAAATTGATGATTCATTCATTATGGTCCAGTCATAGTCGAGCTGCTCACAGGCAGTTCCGACCAAGTTATGAAACAGACCAAACTTTTGTAAGGTTTATTTCGAATGAACAAGTATTTGAATTTACTTGTTTACCAAGTGGTTTAGCTTGTGCTCTCCCTTCTTTACAAATTGTTAATTTGTTCGCTCATGAAAAGTGAAGGACAGGATGTTCCCGGACAGTGATGATTCATGTTTTGCTGGGCAATCAAAAGCACTGGTCAAATTGCAGTAAATGGTTTAGGTACCACATTTACGAAGTTAGGAGTTGCTGGAAAACATACGACAGAACTAAAATGGATTTTGGAAGGCCGTTGACTTGATGAAGAACTTAGATCATATTAATGTTCTAGAGTTGAGATGCAGTGTATTTAGGGTTAGGTGTTTAGCCGGCATGCCCTAATGCTATGTCAGGATGTTGACAGATAGTACTACAGTAATGGCTTTCATTCGCAACATGGGAAGGACAATGTCCAACTCATATAATAAGAGAGTGAAATTAAATTGGAATTGGGGAAGCCACATATATATTTTGTTGGCATCATGAAATAATAACATTTTATAAAGTTGTTCATGGCATCCAGGGCAAGATTTTGGCAAGTGGACTCTTTGATTTGGGAGGAAAATAAATTTTATTACATTTTCCTAAAAACATTCAGCCGAATCGGCAGAGTAGCAAGGAGGGCTTTGATGGTCCCTGTTTGGGACATGCAGCCATGGTTGGAAATATTAGCCTTAAGAGCTAAGGACTTTATAATTTTCCTACATATAAGAGAACATTTTTTAAGCATTAATGAGTCGTGGGGATGTGTTAACAACACCCCTTCTGGCATTCCTTTCGGAACACATATGTACAACACTTTGGAAAGTTACTCGGCATGATTATTTGGACTGGTCATTAAATGATGATATTGGTTCAATAATTTGATTGGTTTGAATCAAGAAAGAATAACAAGTTACATAAATAATTTGTATGCCATCCACAAAATTAATGGGGCATTTTTTGTTTAAATATATAAAGTTAAGCCAATGGAACCATCCCTTGCCGAGGTAGTCCGCCTCTTACGAATGATGTAGGATGATGGATTAGGTTATGGAGCCATTTATGCAGCTCGATGAGCTTTTTCGGTCATCTTACCAAGGAGTGACGGAGAATTAATTGGGAAACACGAAGTCCTTCAGTGTTTTGGGAGGTCATTATATGAAAGAAACCCTCCTAAACCATAGTATAATAGGTTTTGGGATGTCTCAGGGGTATTTAAGTTTTCTTGAAAATGGTCTAGTTAGGGACATCTATAGATAAACAGCTAGGCTATAAATTAGCTGTATTGTTACTTTGGGTAACCAGTCATAGGGCCCAAGTAATTGTTGACCTTTTTATTTACTGGCCTAGACATTGATGACAATGAGGCCATGTTTGATTTGGAAAATTTAAAAATCAAACAGTACAGGAGATCCCCTCTCCTTGATTCTTTTTAATGGGTTCCCACATGACAGGAAAAACTGTGTGTAGTGTCAGCCATTAGGGCTTATATATCCAAGATAAAAGGAATACATAATTCCGGATAGTTTTTGGTAAGCTTCATAAAGCCACATAAGGCTTTATCCAGAGATGCGATCGCCAGTTGGACGATTCACGTGCTCAAGTCAGCAGGATTTGACATAGGACGCTACGCTTCGCACTTTACAAGAGGTGCTATGGTCTCGAAGACGAGACAATTGGGAATCTCAGTGAAGAGAATCCTAGCATATGCCGGCTGCAAGACGGCAAGGTCGTTGGCTAAATATGGCAACATACGACTAGAAAAGACAGGCGGGGTTGTAACCCGCCTACTCACCAACTAAGAAGATGTGTGAGAATTTACAAAATTGGAATTTATAACTGAAAAATTTACTAGGTTTATCAGATAATAGAGGATAAAAATGAGGCTACGTAAAGTCTCCCTCGGCCTCGAGTAGCCGAGGCGTTGTACCGAGGTAAAATAGTATAGTTAGACGAATCTTACCTTGGTACAGATGATGGATAACTCTTGTTTTCCCGAGGTACAAGCCTCGGGTAGTCGTGGGCTAGGGCCCACCCACCACACCCTGCCACGACTATTACGTTTGCTTGTGCCAAAAAGAAAACATGAGGAATTCCAATCATTAAGCTCATTTTTATCCTGAATAATTAGGTGAAGATTGCTGTACCGGATGTTGCTTCCTTCTCCCTAGCCCACGACTACCCGAGGCTTGTACCTCGGGAAAACAAGAGTTATCCATCATCTGTACCAAGGTAAGATTCGTCTAACTATACTATCTACCTTCTCGACGAGCTGTAGCTTTTAGCTGTAGTGTGGTAGGCGGGGGTTAGTCGACATGCGGCATTGGAAGTTGTCAACGAACATTACGCCTTGCTGAAACCAAAATGTGTTACCAAAATTTAACTGATACCAAAAAGAAACAGGAAGAGAAACTCGGGCCTCAGTGATTACCACCTGGCTCCTGCTGTGTAGATAATTACGAAATTCTTAGTTCATCCATGTGAGCTTTGGGCAAAACTTTGGATGAGTAACTTACTCTTCCTATTTACGTAGAATTTCCGTGACTGATGGCGCCGCCGTCTCGCATGTCCTATGGATACACTAAGTGCAATCATACTAGATAGGTCTCAACTATGTAACCATAACGTATGTGTAAATGGAGGAGCCGTATAGAACCAAGATGGTGCCCACGCAAAGTTGCAATGCCTGCGTACATACTCGTGTTCATATTGTCTCACTGCCTTGTATTATTGGTAAGCTTTGATGTACAAAATGCACTCATTATATTTTGTCTGCATTATTTTGCACTTGAATTTAAATCAATGCTATATAAATTTATGCAACTGTGTTATATCGTCCATATGTGCCTCGGACCAACCGTGTTTGGATTGCGTATGCTATAGTAGTCTACCTAAAGCGTATTACGTAAGGAAAATTAGTCGATGATAATTAGCTTAGATATGTTAAACAGGGTTAAAGCAACAAACGAATGTGATTGTGTTCGCAAGTTCATTCAACATCATTAGTCATAGTTTAGCAGTTAGCTGGACTTAGTTTGTGTGGCTTTTGCCTAAACTTGCAGGGGCTCCTAGTTGTGTTTTGGTGAGTTGCGAATGGTATTTTTCTATCACTTAAAGTGGGCAGGCCATGACTAGAGAAGAGGGACCTAGTTCTTATCATTACCACTACTAATCGGCATTCCAACATACGATAAACCTAGCTTTTGTACTTCGTTGATTTACCAAGTCTAGAATCGATTCCACCGAGCTGTACTGCAATTACATGTCTACTGCGTCTGTTTCCATTCCCTGGGTGGGCGCAATGTATCGATAGGTATGACAAACAGCCTTTCCAAAACATCATTCAATGTGTGTATGATGCAGTAACTTCAATGTGTGTCAGGTCGTTGTGAATTGTTTAAATTGCCTCCGTGACTACAATCTCTAGTTACTTGCATAAAAAGTGGAAATTATCTTGGGTGAATCTGCACTTGAAAATATTGGAACTGTAACTGAAAGTTAATTAAAAAAAATCTGTGTATGTCTATCGATATTGTCATTCTCGTTCGTTTGTTTAACGACTCAACAGCACAAAAATTAAATATCGGCTATTGGGGGTTGTCATTATCACGACTAGGAATTCACTGAATTTATCGATAAGTTTTCGTCTTTGGAACCTTATACTATGTTAGAAACAATGTGTAGCCTCCATAGGATAAGCACTTGACCTAGCTAGTCGCTACGGTCAAAGCACATATATCAGATGAAGATTGGAAAACTGCTAGTTGAAACGTATGCCCCGCATCCCACCCTAATTACAAATTTTCCGTTAATTTAAAAAGGGATAGGTGGCGGGTAGCTCGCAAAAGGCTCACTTGGCCAGTTGTCAACACTGGCTCTTCCATTCCAGGCCTCGCTTTAACTCGAAGTGGTCATTGGGACCAGCGGTTGCTGTCTCTGGCACCGGGTACAGCCTGCTGCTGCTGCTGATAGGTTATAACCAGCCAAATTCATCTAAAACATGGCGAAGTCTCAAAACCATTGGCATACAATTTAAAAATATCACGTTTAAAACAAACATTTTGTGCTGACGTTCAATTACACCGAGTAATTCCCTAATTCGATGTAATTGTTGTGTACGCCCATGTGGACAGAATTGATCTTGTGACGTGCACTTCACTGTTCTTATATAACTGGCCAGTGTTACATACCATCTCGCATAGGGAGGGACATGTGCGGCGCTGCAGCTGGGCTTACATTATGTAGATGAATAGCGTGACTCATGCTCTGGAGGATGGCGCCACCAATGGCTGAGTCATCTCACGGTAGGGTCGACGTTTTACTAAAGATTTAGGAACAAGGTTATCTGTTCTCTTTACACTTTATTCAAACGTGCTCGCGTAAATGAATGCATTCTGTATTAACATTGATGGGGCAGTGGACTAATGGCAAGTAGTGTGGAAGAAGCGTTTTCAGCCAGCAAACACCGGGGATAATGGACTATCTTTAGACACGTTGACCAGTGACGTGACTTGCATTTGGAATGGCCCTGTTTGGGAAAACCAAGCAGATATAATTTTTAATCACTATCAGAAAGCGTACGGTGGGTCTTAGCCCCCACCCCCCAACGTACGGGTTGTTTGGTTACAATAAATTGAAGATATTGATAATTTATGAAGGACCCCTGCAGTATAACAACCCGTTACAATTAACTATTATCGTTGCGCTGTTTGATAAACCTGAAGCTATGATGCTATGCAATAATTTCATCCGATACATTAAAATATAATTTTAAAAGCCATTATTTTCAAAGGCATGGTAACTGCCATATGGATATATAAGTAACAGGCGAAAACACGATTGACCGACATTAATCGAGAAAAAAAAGCTATCTGTAAGCGCCAGAGTTGGTCGTAATGCGAAGCATTGCGTTTGATGCGAGGAGAGGAAGAGACCCTCCCCCGCCCCGCGCTGTCGCGCTGCTTTCTCACCTCGGCAGACGGCGCGGCGCGCCGCCACCTCCCCCGCCCTCCGCGTCGCGCAGCACTCGCGCCTCACCCGACGCCCGCTGCTCGCTACCTCTCGCCCTCCCCCGGGCCGGCAGCATTCACACCTCACCTGCTGTCGCCCGCCCCTCCTCCCTTATAAGGTCGCCCGCCGGCCTCCCTCAGGCACTCGCCCTCCTGCTGTCTCCCAGCTCTCTGCCGTTTTCACCTTGGCCTCATCCACCTCGGATTGTTGACCCACCTCAAGCTACACTATGCCTCAGGGAAAAGGACGAGGACGGAAGGGCTCCCGGGCCGCCCCGCGCACCCCGGGGCCAGCTTCAACGCCCGGACGGGATGAGTCTCCGGCCTCCGTGCCGGCGTCCCCCGCGGCGCCCTCGGGCCCCACCTCGGGCGCCGAGCTGTCGGCGGTGCTGGAGGCACCCCGCCTCATCCAGCTGGAGCAGCGCCAGACGTCCGCCGAGGCGCGCCAGACCGCAGCCGACATCCATGCCCGGATGGACGCCATGGAGAGCGCGGAGGCACCTCAGGCGCTCCCCCCTCCCCCCCCGCAAGCCACCCGGCCGCCCGCATCGCCGCCGGCCCCTCGGGCGCGGACCGCCGCCTCAGTCCGCCCCCCGCCGCCACCTCAGGCGACCCTGCCCGGAGCCGCACACCCGGAGTACGAGAGGTACCGCCACCTCGCCACGCAACCCACGCCAGCCGCACCGTCAGTGTACCAGGAGGAACCCACTCGACACAGCCCCGCATCCGCGGCCGACGCCGTCCGGGACATCTTGGCCTCCGCCGAGGCGCGCCACTCCGTCAGGCGCCAAGGTATCCCGGTCGACTATATCTTTCCCTCCGACTTGGTAGAACGGGGCCCTGAAAGGAAGCCGGTGAAGAGGGGCGAGGCGACCAAGGATGAATATACCCTCGCCCTTCTCACCCTAATCGACCACCCAGACTTCCCCGCCCACTCCGCCCAGGGACTCCACCACCACCACCTCGCAGTCTGCCGGGACAACCTCATCTACCCGTGGCCGACCGTCCGCCGGTACTCGGAGACCGTATTTACGTGGATCGCGGACGGAAGGCTCCCCCACGGGTGGCATGACCCGGTAGCACTGAACCTCCTCAGAGTGGAGTGCATTGCCATGCCCGCCCCTGCCACCACCCAAGCCCGCCCACTCGACCCTGCAAGGCCCCGATCCCAGCCCCGCGCCCACACGGATACACGCGTCACATACAGCAGGGACACTCACGGGGCACTCTGCTACGCGTGGAACCGGGACCCCAACTCCTGCACCCAAGCTGCCCCGGGGGAGGTCCACGGCCAGGGGGCCACCAAGCAGCGCCACGCATGCGCATACTGTGCCAATGTGCGCAAAGTCCTCACCATGCATAGTGAGGACGCATGCTTGGCGAAGCGCGCACGTGCAGCGGCCCCCCCTCGCCGGATTTTTAGGAAGCCGGCACCTCCTGCCCGGCCCGGGGGCCCCTAACCGGCCCACCTACCCTGACAACGCCGACCACCGCACCCCTACCAGCCCCCCTGTAACCACTCACCTCAGCACTGCCAGTTTTCCCGAGGCGCGGCCTGACCGCCGCCTCGGCACTGCCGACCCCATCGGCAACCAACCCTCACTCGGGCCCCAGCGCCCCCTCTGCAAAGCTCCCATCGCCACCCAGCGCCAGTCGCCCATCACCCTCGACCCAGACGTCCACCTCGACCCAGGCGACACTGCCTTCCTCTGCCCCCCCCCCACGACCCCCCGACCCCGACCCTCCCCCCGCCCCCCCGTCCCCGACCCCCCCCCCCCACCCCGCACGACTTCGCTGCCCCCCTCGCCCGCCTCCGCCGCACCTCCTCCCCATCCCCCCGCCCTCAGACCCACCCCGCCCCGCCCACCCTCGATGAGCCCACCGTCGACGTCATCGACCCCAACCTCCAGGCCACCCTCCCCGCCGCCCCCTCCTGCGGCCCCACCCCCTCCCAGTACCGCCCCACCATCCTCGCCTCATGGCCCCACACCCCCGGCGAGGCGTGGGACCGCTACCCAACCTTCCTCCGCACATACACCGCCCTCCGAAGAGCGGGCCTACCTAATTTTTTGGCCGCCCGCATCCCCCTCCCCTCAGGCCTCCACATCCCTGCCTGGCGTTCCCACCTCCAAGGCTACCCCGACCAAGCCGTCCTCGACTTCCTCGAGTTCGGCTTCCCCGCCAACTACTCCGCCCCTACCCTCCCTCGCCCTTCCTTCTCCAACCACCGCGAGCCCCGGAGTTCCTCCCCCACATACAGGCCTTCGTCGACACGGAGCTCGCCCTCATCGGCCCCTTCCATGTCCCCCCCTTCTCCCCCTGGACGCATGTCTCTCCTATGATGACCCGCCCCAAATCCGACTCGGATAAGAGGCGGGTCATCGTCGACCTCTCCTATCCCCGAGGGGCCAGCGTGAACTCGGGCATCCCCCGACGCGAGTACCTCGGGGAACCCCACGCCTACACCCTTCCCTCCGTCGCCGACGTCGGCTGCCGCCTAGTCTCCCAGGGCACTGGGGCCTACGTCTGGTCGGCGGACATATCCCGGGCCTACCGCCAGCTCCGTGCCGACCCTCTCTCCTGCCCTCTCTACGGGATATGCCTCAACGGGGGTACCTACATCGACCTCGCCCTTCCCTTTGGCTGCCGCTCCTCGGGCGCGGCCTGCGTCCGCGTCACCTCGTCGGTGGCCTGGATCCTTCGGCGCGAGGGCTTCCACGCCCTCGTATACGTCGACGACTTCATCGGGTGCGAGGGCTCCTACCTGAGGGCCTGCCAGGCTTTTGACGCCTTCCTCGCCCTCACCACAGCCCTCGGCCTCGACGTGGCACCCGGAAAGTGTCACCCTCCCGCTGTCCGCATCATATGGCTAGGATTCGCCCTCGACAGCGAGGCCATGACCATCCGGGTCGCCCCCGAAAAGATCCAGGCCCTCGTCGACGACTGCGAGGCCCGCGTCGCCCGCCCCACCCTCGGGAAGCAGGAGCTCCAGAGCCTCCTGGGTCGCCTCAACCACGTGAGCAGCTGCGTGCTCCCCGGCCGCAAGTTCATGGGCCGCCGCCTCGGGGCGCTGCGCAGCTGCTCCGGGGCCTCCACCCTCACCCTCGCCGACGACGCCCTCCGGGACCTGAGGTGGTTCGCCGCCTACGGGCGGATATCCAACGGCCTCCGCCTCCTCCGGGCCCCCGAGGGTCGTCGCTGGGTGATCGAGTGTGACTCCTGCCTCACCGGGGGCGGGGCCTTCTCCCCCACCCACTACTACGCCCGAGGGTACGCCGAGAACTTCAAGGCGCGGTTCTCGACCATACACGAGCTCGAGGCGGTCAACCTCGTCGTCGCCCTCCGCGCCCTCCTACCGGACGACGCCGCGGGGACGACGGTGCTGGTGAACACCGACAACATGGCCTCCGCCCTCGCGCTCGAGTCGGGCCGCGCCCGAGACGCTACCCTCGGGACCTGCGCCCGGGAGCTCTGGTTGATGGCGGCCACCAGCTCCTTCGAGCTCCGCATCATCCACAAGCCCGGGGCGGACCTCCTCCTCGCCGATGCCCTCAGCCGCGCCCACCTGCCCGGGCCATGGGATGAGACGGCCCGCACTGAGGTGGCACGCCTCGGGCTCCTCCCTGCTAACACCGCCCATGATGCCTTCCCTTTCTTTCCCGGTCTTTAGGTTTCCCCCCTGCCGAGGTCACCGCCGTCTCCCGTTACCGTGCCGCAGCCCTCGCCCCGGCGACCTGGAGGAACCGTCGTGGCCAGGCCGAGGAGTTCGTTACGTTCGCGGTTGCCCGAGGCGCTGGCGCCCACGCCCTTCGACGTCGCCGCCTTCACTGCCGCCCTCTTCCTCCGCGGGCTCGCGCCCGCCTCCATCAAGAACACCATTTCGGGCCCCCGCTCCTGGGTCGAGGGCGCCGGGGGCCTCACCTCGGGCTTCGACGCCCGCCTCCCCAAGGACGTCTGCCGGGGAGGGGAACGGACCTCCACCCACCTCCAGCGGCTCTCTCCCCGCACCAGTTCGCCCTCGTCGTCAACCACCTCTCGAGGGCAGGGCTCGCCTCCCTCGTCCCTCGGGCCGCGCTCCTCCTCGGGTATTTCGGGATGCTACGACAGTCCAACCTGCTGGCCCCGAGCCCCGAGGGGTGGGGCGGCCCCCACACCCTCACCCGTGACGACGGCCGCACCGCGCCCGGAGGGCTCCGCCTCCTCATCAAAAGCTCCAAGACCATCTCGAGCCCCTCGGGCGCGGTCGCCCTCTTCATACCGGCTATCCCCGGCTCCTCCCTTTGCCCCATAGCGGCCTGGCTCGGAGCCGTCGCCCTCTGCCCCGCTGCTCCAGACGCCCACGCCTTCATGATGCCCTCCGGCCGGCCCCTCGACCCGCGCTCCCTGACCGCGCTGCTGCGAGGGGCCCTCTCAGCCCAACAGGTGCCGACGCCCGAGGGGTTCACCCTGCACAGCCTCCGCCGAGGGGCCGCCCAAGCCTGCCAGCGCGCCGGGGTCCCCCTCTCCGAGATCATGGCGCAGGGCACATGGACCTCCGAGGCGGTCCACGCCTACGTGCGACGCCTCGCGCCCTCGGGCGCCCCGCGAGCCCTCTCCGCCCTTTTGGTGGAGGGCTCCTCGGCACCCCGTCACTCCACTGACACTTGATTAACTGAACTTTATCTCATTACACCGCTCCTCATGAGCTTCTTTACATTTATTAGATTATTCCTTATTTACTTCTATTTGTCCTCTTGTTACTCTGTATGACCTGTATGCTTTGTCTGAGGCGTAAATAAAGACGCCTTATTTCCACCCCCGCCTCCTCTCTTCCTTTTCGCGCATCAAACGTAAATAAACCCCATTCTCATCCCCATCCTAATCATCAAGTTAGGAACAACTAATAATACAGTAGTATTGGGAGTGGGGGATAAACATGATAAAGGGTCGTAGATAGGAATTTTTGTTTGAGTTTAAAAAAACAATTGCGGGGTCAGATACATTCTTGGAACGAATTGAGCGCCAAAGGTGCAAGACACTAAGGGCATCTGTCCGAGAAGTTTAACATCTAGAGGCTCTGAAATGGCATTTCCAGCCACTTCAGGGAGGTTACATGCTGGGTTGTGATAGTGGGAGGAGGCTATATGCAACAGGTGAACATAGTCCTTGCCAAATATGGGTCAATATGTCACATTTTAATATTGTGTTCCCTAAAAGTTATAAAATTCAAACTAAATTCCAAAGATTTGAATCAAATTGGACTGGTGCCCAGCGGTGAACGTAAGTATTAACACACTTATCCGTTATGAGCAGGGTAAATAAATTCATCACACACACACAAAATAAAAATAAATATATATATGGTTCATATATTATACCCCAGTCACACGAGGCCTGCGTTCGTATCCGATCGATTCGCGATGTCAAAACGTCCTCCTTGCGCCCTCCTTACGCCCTCATTGAGTCCTGTCGCCGCGAAATCGCCAACCTTTTCGGAAATTTTGGCCGCAGGGAGGTTGCTGCTGCTGCACGTGCAACCTCCTTGCGTCCTGTTCCGGCGGCGCCATTCAAAATGGTTGGCGCCCTGGCGCCGCCCTGGGTTGCCGAGTTGCCGCCGATCTGGCGCCGACCTAGCAGCGCCAAAATATGCAATGCTGTGCTCACAGGGTGGTAGGTTCTATGGCGCCGCCCTGGCATCGCCCTGGCCCTGATACGGTGACAGCCGGCGCCGATCTGGCACCTCCCTGCGCCGCCCTGGCGCCACCCTGGTGCCGCCCTGGCGCCTACCACGTATTTGAATCAATGTATCAAATGGAACGCTGGGTGGTTGGCATCCTTGTGGGCGTAGGGAGGTTGGCGGCGAACGCTGTCTCTCGTGTGACTGGGGTATTATGCACACACATGAGTTGAGTGAATGTGATGCTAACAGAATGGATGAGACAGCACCTTCCCTGGGTCACACACGCCTCATCACAGGGTAGGACTAGAAGTCTGCTGACGGATGCATGTCAAATAACCATGACACCCCCGCTCGTAACTGTAGACAAGATGAGGCAGGTTGAGTGAATGGTCTCTGTAAGATGCTAACAGAATGGATGAGATGGCAGCTTCCCTGGGTCACAGACACGCCTCATCACAGGGTAGGACTAGAAGTCTGCTGAGGGATGCGTGTCAAATAACCATTACACCCTCGCTCGTGACTCGACAAGGTGAGGCGGGGTGGATTTGTTGGCTAGTATGAACGGGATGAAAGTATTCAATGCGCCCGCGTGTAATATGAGACGGCGGCTTTCGGATGGGAACCATAGTGTCTGTTACAGTGTGCACACTGATTGCTAATTTGATCTAGCAATGCATTCTGTTGAGATTTCATTTGGAATGTATTTGAAATTAGCTATAACACATTAGTTTTTCATATTGAGTGGTTGGTGCAGTGTGCACACCGATTGCTAATTTGATCTAGCAATGCATTCAGTTGAGATTTCATTTGGAAATTAGCTAAAACATGTTAGTTTTTTTCATATTGAGTGGCTGTTGTAGTGTGCACACTGATTGCTAATTTGATCTAGCAATGCATTCAGTTGAGATTTCCTTTGGAATGTAATTGAAATCAGTTAAAACATATTTTCTTTTTCATATTGAGTGGCTGTTGCAGTGTGCACACTGATTGCTAATTTGATCTAGCAATGCATTCAGTTGAGATTTCATTTGGAATGTATTTGAAATGAGCTAAACCATGTTTGTTTTTCATATTGAGTGGATGTTGTAGTGTGCACACTGATTGCTAATTTGATCTAGCAATGCATTCAGTTGAGGTTTCATTTGGAATGTATTTGAAATTAGCTAAAACATGTTTGTTTTTCATATTGATGGTGCACTAAAATCATCTACATTAGCATATTTATATCGTGTTAAAATGATATATTGGTTGCAAGTGTCTGTCGGAAGAAAGCATAAACAACCAACTAACCTTTGCAGTGATTTAGGTGACACGAAGGGTTAATTACCTCTCCACTTAGATGTACACAGAACAAAAGCACAGGAACGGCACGACAATGCAGAAATATGCTTTTGACCAAATGGCATTCATGTTGTGATTACCGTATATGCCTAAAAATGTACTAGTTATTTTATTAGCTTATGACCTAACATTCAATTGGTATTGGCAATCTGGGATACTAAATTTATCTAGATGAGATCTGATTAAATCAGTTGCGGCATTGGGCCTATTCAATTTGGCAAGTGAGTATGTGAGTGAGTGAGAGAAATATTGGGGACATGGAGTGTTTCGTCACAATAATCAATTTATGTTGTCTTCATTTAAATATCCCATAAACTTGATAGAGGTTTCGCGAATGGACATATGACAGAAAGTGGTCATGTTATGACTTGTGGGGATGCTGGATTATGAGTAGCCCGGTGCAGTGACAGATCTGTACATACTACTATGGGTAGTGGTTGACCCTGGTAGCATTATTTAACATCTCTCAATAAAATGCATACACTGTCTTATGCGAATACTGGTACGAATTTGTAACTATTCCCCCCCCCCCCCTTCCCACGTAGAAAATTCATCCCTCAAGGATACAAATTGAAAGTAGGCTGGATGACCCCTTCACACAGCCAATCAATCAATCAATCAATTGTTCCAACCTCTAGTCGAGGGTTGGATGCAATGGTTCTCCACTTGTCCCGATGGTGTGCTGTTCTGATAGACTGAATAATTCAAGCCTGTTCAGTCTGAAATATTTGTAAACCATGATGTTCTTGGTCTCCCTCTCCCTCTGCTGCCATTCACCTTCCCTTCCAACAATGTACGGTATATTGAACTCTGACGAATGATGTGGCCAAAATAAATAAGTTTCTTTGTCTGTATAGTGGCAAACAAGCTTTTCTTATTTTTAATTTTTCTAAGAACTTCTTTGTTGGTGATCTTCTTTGTCCATGATATTTTCACACGGCCGCAAATCCGGAAACCCATTTTTTCAGTCGGCTGGTTGGTTCTTGGAGTTTTACGTCCCTGCAACATCTAGGGTCATATCAGAACAGGTACCGACTTGTGACAGTGTGCACTCATGGCTACTTTATAGTTCTGCCCCACTTGGAAATCAGACCACCAGCATCATGACCTTATATCCCACTCAGTCACATTATCCTGACACTGAGTTAACCAGTCCTGTCATATTAATGCTGAACACAAGGTTAGGAAGCGACTAATGTCAAGTTTAATGTCATTGGTTTGGCTCGACCGGGAACCGAACTCCCGACCTTTCACATGCGAGGCCCATGCTCTACTGATTCGACCACCTCGCCGGGTTTTATATAGTCACCTTTACGGGACCTGATACGGTGTATTCAGTTAGCATTCCTTTGCATAGCAAGAACAAATCGTGAAGAAAGTAAACGCTTAATACTTATGTTCCTGAAATTAAAGTAACCCATGCTTGTTCCCTAAACCTGCATCCGCGCCCAATCTTCCTCGGGAAGTGTTGTTCAATAGCGATTTGCTAACTTGAGTGGGTTTTTAACTATAAGGAATCGAATCCACGTTATTACTGGGCTAAATATTTGTTTGTTGTTTTACGTCCTAGCAACATTTAATGTCATATCAGGACGGGTACCGACTTGTGACTGCACTCTTTATGATTTTATAGTGCTGCCCCACTGGGAGATCCGGCCGCTGACACATTGACCTGATATCACACGTCGTCTCATTATCATGAATCTGTGCTAACCAGTCACTGCCCTATCCTATTTTGTCAAAATTAAAAACAACTATCTACATTTGATCCTATATCTTCAACTCAGATACTGGTGTATTAGCTAATAATTTGGGACAGCATATACAGAATAACCTGTGAATTTATAACATCACCCCTTTGGACTTTGAAACACCCATTATGCAGGGAGGCCTTAATCAATTAGGCCACTCCCATGACCTCATTAAAGCCAAGTAGGCCTACTGTGCAGGGCCATACCTAGGCTTAGTAGGTCATCTCACATCACATGGTCATCACGGGATGACCATCTGGGTCATAGCCGCAGGACTTTTGGCAAGCTTGTCAAAATTATTTTGGGTTCTTTCAGCTCAAATTGTTCCAAAACTACCCACTTTTCATCAAATTTACTCAGGACTAATGCATATTAGGATATAATGTTCAACCTGAGCTATTTATCTAAAATATGACTAACAAATTCAAACGCCATCGGATCACGCAACTTTAATGCCGAGCACAATAATAGGTGGCGACAAGTATCAATTTAAAAGTCATTGGTTTGACTCGGCTAGGATTCGAAATCCTGACCTTCCGCATGGGAATCCTGTGCTATATCGATTCGACCACCTCGTCGGACCACGGACCCAGACTTTAGAAGTGACCAGGACGATTTTGGAACGACTGCAAGAACATAGTTAACCTGATTATAAGGAGAACCTGAACCACTAGGTGGCAGTACCATTCATGCAAGTACTGACTAATGGTTAGCTTTACTTCAAACCACCAGGTGACACCACCTCACATAGAGCACACTACAGTAAACACTAATGCCAGAGAACATTAATATACACATTCTCTACTAATCCGTAGCCAGGAATGCTTCACTGCTTCGATTTATTGATTGGGATTTCAGGTTCTGGTCATACCCGAAGCAGGTAACAATGTTAACTAGTGTTACCCTCTTGAGACAACATGCCACTGGCCCCAGGACATGGTATTCCACACAGTCACATTATTCTGACCATATAGTGATATATAGCGAATGGTAGACAGGAAGTGTGAACACTTATTTGTCTCTCATTTTTGTTGTTGTTGGTACATTAGTTGTCCCAAGCAGGGGAAATCACAGTCACAGACGACTGGTCTTCCCCACTCCACTGCTGGTCGATAGAAAGCCTGAGCCTACACTTTTACCGACCCAAGGGATTTTTAACCTCCCACACCACATAGACATGGTATGAGAGCAACCGGCCTTTGATGACACTGTAAGTTATACACAGCGGTGGAAATCCAAATTGGCAGAGCTGGGGGCACAGGGAATCGAACCGCTGACCCTCAGATTAGGAGTCTGACCTAGAAAAAAGTCAGACACTCTAACCACTCCACCACAGATTCACTCACTTTCTTGCCATATCCATGTAATGATGCCAAATAGCCTACTATCTTGTCAAAGTATCGACAATACGAATATTCCGTTTTCTGCTGGTTCCCCAGGAAGGACTGAAGCACAGACCTACTCCCATCCCTATCATTGACTACAGGTTCAACACTTTAAACCCACCTTGCACCCATAACCACAGTCATGATGACCAGAGTTGGTGGAATTCTTACCATGCATTTGTTTATAATGTAGATTGCAGTGAAACTATCTTACACACATCCTCCCACCTCGTATTCTCATGTTGCGACCCGACGTGTTGGATCACAGTCCTTACTAGTACTATAGTAGACCAGATGAATTTGGATTACCTAAAGTAAGTGACACTTTGCAAACTTTTGTTTGACTCAGCCAAGAATAGATCCATGATCAGCCGCACTAGAAGTAGAACACGTAAACCACTTAGTCTTGTCATTTCTATACATTTCTAAAGCCGCCCCCGAAAAAAACTGCCTTCATCAGATCAGTACACATGCTACAGATAATATATAAAAAATATAATGGTGTAATGAAATGTTTTATGTCACAAATATTCTTTTTTATTTGAATCTATATTTATCTACCCTGTATTCTGCTCAAATCGATAGGTCAAAATGTGTTTGAAAACAGAATTTATTTCGGTAAGCATATATTGTTTGGAACCATAAGAAAGCTAAAAGATTAGTTTTTCTCGGCAAAGGTGATGGCGATAAATTATTTTAGAATGGTAATTATTCTAGCTTTTTTTTCTTTGAATAAAACATGATGACAGAATGTCAGTCAACTTATTTGTAGCCTAGTATTGTCCACTGCTCTAACGAGACTTTCATTATTAGTTTATTACTAATTGTATGAGCGCACCGTACGAGAAAAGGGATCTTTGGAATTTAGTGAATGCGCTGTTAGAGATTGGAGTGGCACGGGCCCTCCCCTAGCCCCCGCTCCCTCCTCCCTTTGCTCCATCAGCCCCATCAGCAGCAAGGCATTTCTCTCCTTCTCTAGCCTCACTGATATGCCCATTGCTTACTTACTGCCGAACATAGACACCTCTACAGCTACGTAACTTGTAATAAGTTATATCCATATTTTCATATTTGCCCCACACCAGAATATAATCAAGGAAATGAACAGCAATATATGTACTTAGACAAGGCAACCCATCATGTGGCCGACCAGACTCAGTGGCCGAATCGGTAGAGTGCAGACCTCCCATGCGGGAGATTGGGAGTTTGATTCCCGGTCGAGTCAAACCAATGACTTACAAAATTGATACTTGTTGCTTCCTAGCCTTGTTCTCGACATCAATAGGATAGGGCAAGGACTGGTTAGCTCAGTGTCAGGATAATGTGACTGGGTGGGATATTGGGTATTGGTGCTGGTGGCCTGATTTCCCAGTGGGACAGCACTATATAGGCACCATGATTGCGCACTGTTACAAGTCAGTACCCACCCTGATATCACCCTAGATGTTGCGACGTACAATTTCAACAACCAACCAACGAATCATGTGGCCGGCATCCCACAGCACCACCACCAGTCAAATAGTATCAATGTACATCTTTCATCACTAATCACATTTTCATTCCTTACTGTATTCATTATTAAACTTGTTCGTGTAAATAACTAACATTCTCTCAATGTTGATTTCCTGAAGAATAACATTATTTACCCCCCCAAAAAAGAATACTTGAATGACGTTGCTGGGATTGTCGGACTGTATGCTGTTTTCACTCTACGCCACTCTCGTATCAGGAGGCCTAATCAGCTACTGCAGATATGGTGCCGCCACCTAATGGGAAACAACTGTGGCCTTATTATGCGCTGAACATCCAATGCTTGCCTATCTCCTGGCCTGTTTAGGCTTACATGCAAAGACTATGGTGGCGCCATCGGTAGAAATTTGATTACAGCCGTACTACATTTAGAAAAGATGGTTGGTTGGTTGTTGGAGTTTTACGTCCCTGCAATATCTAAGGTCATATGAGGAGGGGTACCGACTTGTGACAGTGCATACTCATAGTGATTTTATAATGCTGCCCCACTGGGAAATCAGGCCGGCAGCACCATGACCCGATATCCCACACAGTCACATTATCTTGACACTGAGCTAATCAGTCCTTGCCCTATCCTATTAATGCTGAGCGCCAGGCTAGGAAGCGAAAAGTATCAATTTTATAAGTCATTGGTTTGACTCGACCGGGAACCAAACTCCCGATCTCCCGCACGCGAGGCCCACCCTCTACCAATAGGGCCACCGCACCAGGTACAGTATAACCCCATTAAACCGAACTTGAAGGGACCCTATAAATTTGTTTGGATTACCCGATCATTGGTTTAACCAAGCTTTGGCTTCGACTTTGACTTGGCTTTGTTAAAAACGTGGGTGCATTATGAATGCAATATACAATGTATGTGGACATTTTGATTATTGTTTTTATGTATGTACACTATAACCCAGTTAAAACAAGTTCAGTTAAACCCAAACGATCGGTTAATCCAAACTTTTTTCGGGGCCCGGCCTAATACTACCATTTATCACATAAAAAAGTCTCAGATGACCTTATAACCACATGAAAGTTAAGTTTAACTATACCGGAAGTGGCCTGGGGCCCGACAATTTTGTTTGTATTAACCGATATTTGGATTAACCGACTTTGGTTTAACCAACTTTTTAAAATGATAAATGGTAGTATTTTGCCGGGCCGCCGAAAAAAGTTTGGATTAACCGATCGCTTGGTTTAACCGAGCTTGGTTTAACGGGGTTGTAATGTATTTAGAAAAGGTGGTTGGCGTATATAGTTTGATGTTTTATATTTAATATTGTTAACCCTAAATCAGAATTTTATGATTCGGCCCGAGATCGACCACACAAGGGAACCGATTGTACAAGGATAGGCCTATCGATATCGAGGTCATATAATTATTCCATGCGTGTTGCCGATTAAAGAATCTGAAGAACACTTTCAAATATTTAATTAGGCCTAATGTGTCACATTCTACCAATTTTTGCTTTTTCTACCGTTTACGTGTGTGTACATATACGCCCGATTTACCATCACATCCCACACACAAAAAAACCCACAAAGGAATAAGAGACCAAACAAAAATGGAAGAAAGGAACCTTCTACAGATGAATCACAACAGAAACCGGCATTTTCTAACTCTCCCCATTCGTCTTTGAGAAGATTTTGGTGCTATAGCTCTTTTGTTTATCTGTACTGACCCAGGCGAGCCTGGGCTGTCAAGTGCATATCTTATCCGCATGAAGGCGCCATAATCAAAAGCGAACCTATGGAGATGTAGATCTATACCCAGTCGGCCTAAATACCAAAAGAAAGATAAATAGTTAACAGCGTACCTTGCTCGTCAGAGTACCACTTTTATTTTATTATATCATGTCCTTCTGCGAGCAAGTATCCACTCTTATAAACTTAATTATGCTTTATCACATCCACGTCCATGTATGTTTGTGAATCATGGACCCTCACAACAGAGCTCCAAAGAAGAATACCAATAATGGAAATGAGTTGCTGCTGCAAAATACCATTCATCTCATACAAAGACCACATTACCAATGTCAAGATCCAGCAGGCAATTAGACTACACAAAGATCTGATGATCATAAAGAGATGCAAACTGCAGTGGTATGGTCATATTTCCCATTCATCAGACAGTTAAAGGGAGAAGAAGGCCTGGAATTTGGAAAGACCCAGAGGGCATTGTAGAATCGAGAAAAAAATGGAGAAAACTGGTTGCAAGGTCACTTACGGCTAAAGGGGCTGTCACATTAGGGTTTTTTGCGGGAGCGTATGGCGGCGTAGGCGCGTTACGTCATATATGTCGGCATACGCCATATACGCTACGCATACGCTACTCATACGCTACTCATACGCTGCCAGGTGACGGCTTATGTGAAGCGTATGAGGCATATGCCGCCATACGCTTTCATAAATCCGTCCGTCCAAATTTTGTTGTGCATGCTAAAAAAATCTCGACCTATGAGGGCGTATGGCCCATACGCTCCTCATACGCTACTCATACGCCGGTATATGCTCCTCATATGCCGGCGTACGCTCCTCGTACGCTAGGGGTACGCCGGCATAGGTTTTTCATACGCTCAACTTGCGTCACCAGCGTATCTCTAGCGTATCTCTAGCGTATGTAGCGTACGCATAACCTATGAGTTACGTATGGGAGCGTACTCCTAGCATATGCACAGCGTATGCACAGCGTATTCAAAGCATATTCAAAGCATATGCCATAGGTCTCGACATCGAGGTTCCGCTTAGGTTACGCATACACTACTCATACGCTCATCCGCTATGCATACGCTATGCATACACTATGCATACGCTAGGCATATACTCCACATGCCAATCAAAGCCGTCAAAACATCTCACAGTATGCTCACATATGCTCCTGGTACGCTCCTCATACGTTCCTCGTACGCTCCTCATACGTTCCACATACGCTCAAGTCCACCCGAAAGTTCATCATAGGCCGGCACCCGCACGACTTACGTAGGTTTTCAATACGCTCCCGCTATACGCCGTAATGTGACAGGGCCTTAAGGGGTTGATAATGAGCATCAGGATGTTTCACGTGTTAACATAGTTCTAGTCAGTTCTTTTACAGTGACATTTTATAAGGCCACCAAGCTTTTGAAGGTGCGAACAAAAAAAAGGGTAGGTAACATCATTTTTTTTTCTTTTCTCATCCTCTTCATAATTACTCTATAAGAATGAGGTAAATACAAATAAAGCATATAGGTGTTTAAAAAAAAATTAAAAAATCTATACGCATATATATGAATACGATCTACCATAACCACACTTCTCTTGCAGGTTATCCCGATAATAGCGCCACCACCGGCAGCTTTTGATACTACTGTAACCCATTGTGTTATTTTCACTCATGGCTCAATAAAAATTAAAATGAGGTCATATATATCTGCTATATATCTTGCCATATATATCTGTGGTTTATAATCTATTATGGGAATATAAACAAGGACACTACCAAACACCAGTTCTATTCTCTATATTAAGTCCCTGTCACACTATGACATATGGCGTCAGCGCATGCTCAACGTTAGAAAATTTGCCAGTACTTCGGCATTCGTCGAACTTTTCAGCAGTGGGGGATAAAATGGGCGTATACACAACATACACAAACATATGTAACGGATGCAGAATGCATCTCTGACGTATTGCTAGCGTAGGAGAGTGTTCATGTGCCTCGCAAAACACTTGCAAAATGCTTGCATACGCTCATGGAACACTGACCAACATTACATAAGTTACTCCATCGCTTGAAGTATGGCATATATGTTAATTATGCTGGAGGTATGGCAGGCATACATTCAAAGTATGTTAGGAGTACGTAATGCATCCGTTGGCAGTATGCGGACTGTATGCGGACTGCACATTCCCACCAGCTGAACGTACGGCTAATGTGCAGCAATGTATACCAATGTATCCCTAACATATGCCCAATGTATGCCGATGTATCCGGAACGTACACAAAGCATACGTTCAAAGTATGAGCCACACATCGCCACACATTGGAAATTTTGAGCATGCACAACATTTTTCGGAGCCTCGACTCAGGGGATGCAAGATGACGTATAACAATGTATCCGGAATGTACCCGACATATACCCAATGTATACGTAACATATGATGACTTATGCCAACGTGTTGGTCGAAAATCACATACGTTGGCATACGCTAAGGCTATACGTCGTAGTGTGAGAGGCCCTTTAGTTATTATCTATTATCCTACTGTAACAGGAGTTTGTTCCCCCCTTCTGCCACACTGGCGCCACCTGCGAGTGGTTCCTGGCCACCCTCATACCAACTGCGCCTGGTCACTACAGCGTCCAGACCTTTACCACTGCCCAGCTGTTTATACATATATATATGCGTTCATGAGAGCTTGGATGTGTGAGTAAATACGGCAATATACTGCTTTTTAGTATGACATAGACCTATTTTTCCCTGTCTAGTCATTCACACTACCAGCTATCACCAATTCTCTCTTAGAGGGCCTCGTCAACCTGTACCCTTACATTATTGGTGAGGCATTCGCCCGAGTTGGTCCATTCCAACTTGGCTACCAGTGAACGCGCACACCACTAGCTTTTGTAAGTACTATTATTATATTACGTATCACGTTAATATTATTAGCATACCATATATATATATTCTATACATCATATGCATCACATAATTATATACCTCATTAGATCATAAACATAATTTTCGCATACATCACATATATAACATACATAACATATTAATAACATATATAATATATATAGCATATATAAAATATATAACAATGTAATATATATCATAAATAACATATGATCTATATGATATGTACCTTATATATCGTATGCATAACATATAGCATAATTCTTTTACAATTATCATGTGGTATCGAAAATGTCCGTTATGTATGTCCACTATGACTATCATAGCTTTCATATATTTATTATATGTCATAGATCACATACACATCACGTACATTATGTATATCACGCATATACAATAAATATCTAAACACAACCACACAGACCTCACACATATATGTCATATATATTCGTCATTGTAGGATATTTCATATATATCAGATTTCTCATATCTCTCTGTAATATCTGGCCAGGCACCATTAGCTGGGGTACACCGTGCATACATAGGGTGTGCTGATTTACTTCTACAATATTCTGTACAATGTATGTCCTTAGGTGAACTTAAAAGGCATCGTCTATCATGCACATCATACAATGGCACGTGCGCATGGGCAAGTTATCTTGCGATCGTTAGCCCTTTGCATTATTGATAATGCTAGATCCTGTACTGTTGTTGCATCTATTATTTCTGTTGTTGCATATAGTTGCTGGGAAGGATGTGAGTTTATATTCTATGTTGCATTGCCATGAGTATTGAAAGGGAGTTTGCATTTTCCAGTTAAATACTCTTTGAAAAGTAATGGTGACCACAACCAGAAGAAGAAATGAGAGAAACACGCTATCTACTGCTAGTAATTTAACATCAGCAATTCTTATACATAAGATCATGGATAACAAAACTATTTTTGCTCCTAGTTTCAGGCTCTTTAAAAGCAGAATTCTTGCTGACCTGTACCAACCACTATAAAGTGGCAACACATAATAATGCTACAGAAAAGAAAACCAAAGACAACGGAAATGACCACAGCAAACCTCTCCGTCCCCATTCTCCCTCATTGATTAATGGCACAGCAGACAGGGCCTGTCTTTCTGTAGGGCGCATTCAGGTGCATGAATAAGTCAGTGTTCTGAGCAGTTCGGAGCTGCTCATCCGGCCACACGTACAATGGGGCCTCGCGGCGACATCCTGTCCTCATCACTCATGTTTAGCAGCTCGGCGAGAGCCTCGACTGGCGGACAATGTATCCCGGATATATGATCACAAGTAGTCAGGGCCAAGCTGAGTTACTCATCATCACTGCCACCCCCAATCCACACATCAAGCAACACTAACACGTACCTTTAATCACTACTACACGCACAGCTTATATGTGATAACGCCACCCATACATTAAAAGTTGTGTAGTCGGATGGTATTGAGTTTCTGTCATTCTTCAGAGATAAAAATATTAAAATTATAATCTACCTAACTTTAGTTTGAGGTAACCCTTTTTTAAATGGTCACATTTTGAGATATTTGAGGTGCAAACACGTCAAATTAATTTAGGCAAGCACGCCAAAACTCTGACACCATAGACAGATTAGAATTATGCAGTAACATGTTCTATTTAATTGACTAAGTATTCCTTTTAAAATTATTTTTGTTTGACATGAAAGGCTTAATAAGTGTATATTTATCTAAGTCTATGTTGAATAAAATCGAGATACTTGTTTTGGTTTTGAACATTTGATGCTTCATCGGATTATGCAGCTTTAAAAAACCCACATCAAACCTCACACCTTTAAGCAGCAGAATAAGAACCATCATACTTTGACTTTGAGCTGCTCACATGAGGGTAGTACTAGAAGAAGGGCCTACCCACACCTCTACAACCATAATTAATCACACATTTACAACCACTACCACACGCGCCACCCCAGTTGAGCTACTCATATGCTTTACCTAGAATTGAAGACGCTGCCCTAAACCAACGACTACACCCCAAACACAACCACACGGACCTCACACATTTAACTACCAGTGCCACAAGTACCGTAATGCTTTGAACAATTGACATGCCTTTACTTGAAGATACTGCCTTAACCCTGCATGGTTCGATGAAAACAAAAGCTTTTCAAGACTAAAACAATGATCTAGATTTGATTCTAGATATCTAAGTTAGATAGATGCTGGTGCACTTCTCAAACATTTGTTTCATATATAATGGAATACTGAGTCAATTTAATAGAACCTCTTACTACAGAAGCCTATTGTGTCAGAGCTTTGGCAAGCTTTCCCAAATTAATTTAGCATGTTTGCGCTTCAAATATCCCAAAGGTTATCCATTTAAAATTAAAGTTACTTCAAACTAAAGCATGGTAGATTATAACAATCAACTTAATATATTTATCTCAGAAAATGACAGAAACTCAAAGCCATCGGACTCTTCAACTTTAATATTATGCCTTTACTTAAAGGCGCTACTGTAACTCTCATCTACACCGCAACCCACATCCACAACGCAAACACAACCACAACAACCCTCACACCTTTACCCACCACAAGTACCGCCCTGCTTTGACCTGCTCACCTAGAGCTTATTTGAAGGGCCTGCCTTTTCCTAGGCAACGAAGCAACTACTCGAGCCTCCTACGAGCAGCTCATATACCTTGGTGCCTTTATGCTCTCCCCCCCCCCCCCCACCTCCCTTCCCCGATAATTCCCGGCTAAGCTACAATAAATGTATTGCTGGGTTACCTCTGGCTCCCCGGAACCATTCCCGGCATTCACCGAGAGCTGGTGTGTGCCACATCCACTTTTAACTACCCCCAGTGGGTCCTGACCCCGAGTTGGTCCAGACCGCCCCACACCAGCCAATTATCGTGATTAGTGATGAGCCAAACACTCAGGGGGCATATATCACTGAAAGCAGCCACCTGTGTGGAGACACGAAGGTTGTTTCGGTGGACTTGATGGGGAGGGGGGGGGGGGGGGAGCTTTTGGCGCTAGACGTAATGAAACTGCATCACACTTTCTTTGACGTCTGTGTAATAAGAAACGAGTCCATTTGGGGGGGGGGGGGGGGGGGAGGAACCGATGGGAGTGTTGGGGTAAGGAATTGGGGTGTGGTGATACAACAATATGTGTAGAAGTGTCTGTATTCATTAGAAAGTAAAAAGAAAGAAAAAAAGCCTCTACGATAAATTGATATAGCTATATGTTCGACAATATGGCGCGTCCTGGATGCTTTCATTAAAAAAAAAGATATATATATTTGCTCTAATTATTACTTTTGCTGATGTTTGGAATTTGGACAGTAGATTTCTTAGTTAAACAGTAGACAACTGATGCTACACACTGAGGGCGTTGAACCGAAATGAACTCAACTTGAACAGTCACTCTTGATATATATATATATATATATATATATATATATATATATATATATATATATATATATAGATCACCTGTTTCCACGCCTCAGTCTCCGGCTCATCACACCGAATGCGATGAGGTGTTTTTGTAAGGAATCGAGCAAATCCGCACCAATAGTGCTGATTTCCCCCAGGGTTTCTCGCTGGTGAGTGAGGATAATTTCCAGACAAAAGCGCTGTGCACTCGTGTGTATACCGCTCAGTGGGGACAACGGGTGCAGTGAGTATACATTGAGCTCCACTTTTCTTCAAGAGTATTTGAAAAAGAAAATAAATGGGAATTAAAACCGCTGACCCTAAGAAACAACTCAAGCCATTTGAGGTGGACCTTAAATGTGCATAGTCCGAGGGTCTTGAGTTTCAGCCATATTTATTTTAGATACACATATTAGGTTGGTCGTTGTAACCTACATCATAAGTAACTTTTATGAAAATGTCAAAATTCTGAACACCATAAAGTTAATCGTTTGTTTATTGTTGTTTTACGTCCGAACAACATCTAAGATCATCCCAGGACCCGGTATGTGTTTTGGCTTAGGAAAGTGTATGCCTTCATCGGACTGTGCAACTTTGAATACAGTTATTGTGTCAATTTATAGCCTAAAATTGCAAGCCTGCTTTATAATTTAAATGACACAGTCGTTTTCTGCTTGTACTTGTCAAGGCCAGCCTAGCATTTAACTCTTCAGTTAAAAGGTTTTAAAAAAAAATAACCATGTTGTGATTTTATACCCGCCTCAAATTTAATGTAAGCTTCAGGTTTCTGGGCTTTGTCTCTCGCCCGAAGTTGCCAGAACTAATGGCCACACCGCGTTAAATCTGCATAATTCGACGAAAACATCAACTTTTAAAAACAAATACTTTTCTGGATTTAACCCTACATATCCAAATTAAATACTGGTGCAGCTATACTAAGCCAATTTAATAGAACACGTGACTGCTGATGCTTATGGTGCCAGTCACTATAGCCGTGTTCACACGGGCAAAATGTGAAGCGAACTAGACAAGGCGAACTAAAGGAGTCAAATTAGGCGCCCGTTCACACAGGCACTGCGTGAATCGGTTTAAAGCGGAAGTGGATATCTGCGCATGAGCAAGTCCAGACTAACCAGTGCCATTTTGGGTTCGACGACGCCGGCACCAGAGAGTGTGGGTTCGACCTAGATATGTAAATACTGAATCGTATTGGTTTGGAATGGTCAAAACTTCTGCTGGGCAGTGAAACCCTAAAAATAAATGATGAAAAAAATATCTGTGCATAGATAGCGGTTTCATTAATTAAATGATATAATATGCGCTTTTGATCGACCGGAAAGTCAACAAACTAAGGTCTCGACTGCGCATGCGTGTCACTTCCTTAATCCGCATCAGTGCGTCCACACGGGCAAAATTATCCGGATCACAGAAATCGATTCACGTAAACTACCTCGCTAGGTGGTTTACAGGATCCGCATCACGTGAACCGAATCAGCCTTAATCCGCCTCAGACACCCATTCACACGAGAACTGTGAGGCGAACTATACGAGTCGCTTTCTACGAATCGATTTACATCGCCCGTGTGAACACGGCTTTAGTGTTGTTGCCCAACACGTAAGAGGAATCAGGGCGTTATTGTTCTGCCATCAGCAAACACTTACTTTATCACCCACTTGAATGTATTACTAATAGACGTCTGGTAGACTAAACACTCGTATTATCAGCTACTGCTGAACGACTACAACCTTAAATCGGAATATCAACTGTTTTTTTTCACTGTGTGGAAATCATCGTCTAGTCAATGGTACGATTTAACTAAAAATAAACAGTCAGTGCCCGGCGACTCGAGGTGGATCAGCTGTTGTTGTCTCGGCAGTTAAAGGCCTGTAGTACATGACTAGCCACTCCCAGCGGAACTGAGTATTGAAAAAGGCAAACCACACAAGAAGCACAAAGCAATAACTGAAACAATACAAGCACCACAACCACATTAAACTCCCCCACAAAAGAAATAACAAAAAAACACAAACAAAATCTAAGTGATCTACATATCGGACGCAGTGGCCAAATCAGTGGAGCACATGCTTCCCGTACGGAAGGTCTGACGTTCGAATCTTAGGAGAGTCAAACCAATGACGTACGAAATTGATACTTGCCACTACCTAGCCTGGCTCTCGGCATTACACTAGGGGTAGGGCAAAGACTGGTTAGCTTAGTGCCAGGATAATGTTACTGAGTGGAATATTACTTTATTAGGGCATGGTGCTGGTGGCCTGGTGTCGCAGTGGAGTAGCACTGAAAAGTCACCATGAGTGTACACTGTCACAATTCGGTACCCGTCCTGATACGATCTTGGATGTTGCCAGGACGTAAAACTCCAACAACCACCCAACCAATCATGACAGATTGCCATGTATTTTAAGCACAGCAATAGACACATTGAGAGTATATCACATTTCCATATAACTTATAAGGGAAATAGTGTCATGCAATAAAATCCCACAGTAGGCTTACCAGTAGAACCACAGGGGCATGTTTAACGATCAGATAATCTTGCGAACTACAGTATAGGAGGGGCGAGGGGGAGGAGGAGCGGATATATTCAGACATAACTTTAGGTGGTCTTTAAAAAAAAGAAGAAAAAAACAACCTTCCATGGTCAAACGTATAGATCGGCCAGGCTAATTGCATGGTGCATCGAGTTAGGGGCCCTAACTGCCTCAGAGGTCAGATCACCCTCACCAACTCGGGTCACATGACCTTCTGAGGGTAACGGCCCTTATGAGGGTAACGAGCCCATTAAAGGTGGCATTGTACTATGAGGTACTTCCAAAACGTGGGAGTCTTAAAGAAAGGGGCTCAGCACAGACTGGAGCCTAGTGATGCACTCAGTAAAATGCTCCCCAACACTACTTTGCATAATTTATCTATCTACATATTTATATACACATATCTATATATATACTGTATATATATATCTATATATATATACATATAAATATATAATCAATGCCGATATCAAAGTGAGTTCTGAGTATATTGTTCTTTTATTTGCACACCTGCAGTACCCACTCATTTGCAATGGATATCAAGATAGCAAACTATAATATTGAATGAAACAAACCAGTAGGGAAATACATATAGATTATACTTATAGTAATGCATTTACACAAGGTATTAAATAAATACATCGATATATATATATATATAACTTATATACGGATGGAGAAAAAGAAAGAACCAAGTCATGATCACCTATGTATTGAAAGTCTTCTACAGTGGAGCTACTTCTATGATCAGTATTAACGACAATAGAGCTGATATCGAAATGTCTGCATTTACAAATGGAACATAAAAAGGAAATGTTGGGCATTAATTCCTATCGACTTACATTCCCAGTATAAAAAAATATATATATAAGCCATAATGTGGCTTTCTTCCTCTATTAAAACTAAAATGAAAATAGCACAATTGGTCAGTGTATTTTGAGCAGCAAGTATTTGAGTGAAAATATATTCACCAAACATGATCATTTCTCTATATATTTGATTTTATAAGAGGACTAATCCTTTGTGTGTGTATGGGTATAGAAAAGTAGTTTTATATTCATATATATCATTGGGATATATACTTCCTTAGCGATAAATAAGACAACCATACACAATGTGATTAAAATGACAAGGTCGCTTTTTAAGTCTTAAGCCATTGCTACGCAACTGCCAGTAACACAATATTCAAGTTACTACATGTATGCAGCACAACCCCCATCTCCACCAGAATAATAGTAATGCAAAATTCCTATGAGTTAAGAACATCCCATTTGTGTTTTTATCCACATAGGCCACTATTTCAAAGTAGAGGGGGGGGGGGGGGGGGCGGAACTAGGTTAAAAGCAGATAAGTCTGCCTGACCGATGTGGACTTGAACAGAACCAGCTGGTTATGGAAGGTCAAACTGGTCAGCCGGATCAACAAATACACGCGGGTTGAGGGGCAGACATGTTGGGGGTATTTACCGAGTGTCAGTAGCGAGGACCTGCTGAAAGACTTCTGAGTCTGGAAGGGCGGAACAACGGCAAGAATAGGCTGACTATGTTAGTGGGGCCCGTCGTACACATAAAGGACCACACATACATGCGCAACCATTTATTTGTTAAATAAAAGATTCACCCCTATCCAGAGTAAGGGTGAATGACAACCCAGCCTAACTCCAAGCAAAGCCTGCCTTGATATGAATCAACTATAAACAAACTGTGGAGGTTCTTGTTCCAATGCTCAGTATTTATTTATATTTTTAATTCTTTTTCAATTCAATTCAATACTTTATTTTAGACTTCGCATTATGGCAGTTGTCGATGTTGCTTGCAACATGGGTAATCGAACAAGGTGGAGTCAGATACCTTTCAAATGCCCGTTGGCGCCACCTATACTCAAACTTTAACATTAAAATATAGACATCGATGTCTTCCACGCCTAGCGGGTCTTTTGGAACTACGCCGAGTAACCACACAGAACTGGCGGATGTGCATATGTAAATTAAATATGACATCGATAGACAAAATCTGTTACAAAGTTACGGGAATTTGCCGCGCTCTTGACTTTTCGGTCCGGCTAGCTGCTATATAAAGCGAGCAAAACCTGAAACTCGGCCACTACAACTTGGTGGCGGACGGCGACGGACATTCTACTCTGCCATCCCACCCACCCCACAATAAGAGACTAGAACTATAGGGCTAAAGCATCTCGGGGCCTTCTCTCATTATACTCACGCATGTACGATTACCATTCTAGTGCATTAAAAAGTCCAAATATATACCATTTATCCGTGTTGACTTTAATGTCTATTAATCTAAATGACTTCATAAATACTTCACTCCAAAAATAGTAGGGTATGAGAGATAAGCATTTGAACCATATCATTAGCATATTCGTTATGTCAATAACCTGGCCTTCTGACACATTTTCTCTAGTGTTGTTTAGTACTACTACTAGCAGCCCTGTCCTGGAGACAGAACTGTGGGAGTAACTATCTGTTTGTCCATCCAACCATCCCCCCATTTGTGAGTTTGCTATCGAAATTATTGGACAGACAAATACTGTGTATAAACAGTAAATGCGCTCTAAATTCATCATGTGAATTTGAATTGTGACTGATTTCATTGATGGGATACATTAATGCACATACATGTGTGAACGAGAGGTGTCAACTCATATAGACCCCGTGACCCCGGTCTAATTTGGGAAGCATGTGCTTTGCATGAAGAAGACCAATGCCATTTATCTTCCCAACTCCAAATAAACAAGGATCGGGCAGAAGTATAAAGTGTTGCTGAATTACTTACAAATCGTCATACATTTCGCCAAAATAACCTGTGCAACAAATGCAGGCTGGTTAAAACTGCACTGTCCGATGAAGGCATCACATTTTTCGAACCAAAACACTTCCATAGATTTAAACTGACATATTCAACTTGGATACTGACACCCACTCATTTAAATATGTATTGTGCATTGAAGTCACTTTAATAGAACCAGTCATTGCTGAAGCATACATTGTCCAGTAGGCCTGTTTCAACGTGCATGTCAAGAATAATTTTGAATGTTTTCACTTTAAATATTGCCAATGTTAAACCTTTAAAATAAAACTGACTTCAAACTAAAGGAAAGTTGATTAAAATAATCAACTTAATATATTTATTTAAAGATTTGGCAGAAGCTCAAAACTATCGGACTATGCAACTTCGAGTAAATATATCAGCGTGACTATATTATTACATTGGACGGAGACTGATTAATGTAGAAAATGGATAACATTCGTGGAATTCCCAAGTAATCACTGTCTTCAAATCAACCAGGTAGAGGCGAGAACAGCGTCGATCCCAGATGAGACTTATTTTACCCTTTGTGTTGCCACAAGCTCCCGCTTGAGGGCACCACACTCGAATTGACATACCGCGCGCCCCATCACTGGTTGCCAGGTAGCCTTGGGGTGGAATGGCTGACCACATCATTCACACTTAAAGGGAGAGGCATATTGGCCATCGTGGTATTTAGAGATGGTATATATTGTTTATCGAGCATTTACTCTAATATTAAAGTGCATCATTAGCTGGTCAATACATGCCTGCATAATCAGTTTGGATAGTCCGGGGATGGTCCGGCTCAAAATGACCCGGACCATCCCCGGACAGGCCCAGACCACCCCCAAAATACCCGGACCACCCCCGACCACCCCCGGATCAGGCCGGATCAGGCCAGATTGAGCCCGGATCGCAAAATCCCCCGGACCGCCCCAGATGTTTTAAACATTTTAAAACATCCGGGGCTGAGCCCGGACGGTGCCGGACGATCCACGGATCAGGCCATATCAGGGGGTGTCGGCACAGATGAGCCACGGATCACCCCGGATCGCCCCAGACCACCCCAGATGGCGGTCCGGGGCTCGTCCGGCCCCTGATCCGCGTATGTGTGACTGGGGCTTATGCACAGATTGGCCTCTGATGTCACTATCACTTGATTTGCATTTGGGTTAGCCCTGGGCCGCGCTCAGGCTCTGTCTCGGAGGCGCCTCGGCGATGGGCCTGACGTCATGCTAGTCTGAACGGCAAAGGCAGTTTGTTGTCTCGAAAATGGCCGCCCCCATAGGCGGCGGCCATTTGCAATGGAAAAGCTGCGCTGTGATTGGCTGAAACCCCTGGACACAACAGCCATTTTCGAGGCGCTTTTTGTCTCCTATCTGAAAAGGGAGGCATCGCCGAGCCGAGACGCACCCTGAACGCAAATAAGGCCAAAAAGCATCGCCGACACGTCGCCTGAATGCGGCCCTGGTTAGCAAAGCAAAGCAGGTGGGTGTCGGTTTGCATAGATTAGTCATTTTTATAATGTTGTAACTGTGGAAACATATCAACTGCACTATATTTCTGTTCATTATATTTTTGAAGATGTGCGTGCTTGCCAAATGCTTCCAAAGCATTGTAAATTAACAAATAACACCTATAAAACCTATAGAATCTGAACCATAACCAAGCTACAACTTAGAAGCGCTGTATGGTTATCATAATAAGGTGATAACACAGAGACCAAATACATGAAAGGAATGTATAAGTGTTAAATAAGCATGACAGTGAATTCCAAATGTCATTTATCTATATATTCATGTATTTAATTGGATCATTTACATATATATCCATAATGACAGCAGATTGAGGAAAACCCTGTTTTTGAGACTGACAAAGTGACAAACACACCGAGGGTCATGGTTATCTAGAGCCGTGTTCACACGGGAAAAGTTTACCCCACTTTATACAAGGCGGATAATATGAACCGAACTAGTGTCGCATCCATACAGGCAGTACTTGGGCCGGAAATCGATATCAGCGCATGAGCAAGTCCATACTAACCAGCACCAGTTTCGGTTAGTCGACGTCGGCACGAGAGAGTGTGGGTTCGACCTAGATATGTATAGACTGAATCATATTATTTTGGAACCGTAAAAACTTCTGCTGGGCAGTGAAAACCTATAAATAAATGATGAAAAAAACATCTGTGCACCTCTATCCGGTTCATAGACCAAATTATATAATATGCGCTTTTGATCGAGCGGAAAGTCAACAAACTAAGGTCTCGACTGCGCATGCGTGTGATGTCCTTAATCCACCTCAAGTAAGTCGGTTGCGTTCACACGGGCGATATAAGTCGAATCATAAAATTCGGTTCATATAAACCACCTACACAAGTGGTTTATAAAATCCGAATAATATGAATCGAATCAGCCCTAATCCGACTTAGCCTCGCATTCACACGCGAAATGTAACCCAAACTATACAAGTCGATTTTTATGATTCAAATTAACTGCCCCGTGTGAACAGGGCTTAGGACGCATGGGGAACCGTGTGCTTATGATATATTGCTTCATTTTGAGTGTATCTATTAAGCTGACCTTACCTGGCGGTATAAACTGGCTGTTTACCTGATGAGGGAAGCACATGATGCAGAATTGCCTGATGCCATAACAAGTTTTAATTAGATAAATAAGTATGCGTATTTAAAAATGTATACAGACGGCCCCATTATGCAGTGTGTCCACAGCCCTTCTCTCTACCCACAATGCACCGCGACACGGCAGCGCGCTGGTTCGGCGCCGCTTCTAAAAGGGGGCGCTAGCGGTGACGTTCTCAACCGCTGGTACCGGTGTGAGCACGGAGAAAGAGACGAGCCAGCCGAGGCCCAGCGGGTTCAGATTGTCGGGCATCTCTCCGCCAGATCCCTGGGCATCTCCAGGTGCTCGTCCCGACGAAAGGTACGCACGTCGTAAAGTCAGCCGTAGGTCACCTCGTCTCCACGCCGGGTTGACAGCCGGGCGGGCGGGCGGGCATATAAGCGCGAAGACGGGCCCGGACCGGGTCGGGCCGAGGGCCGCCCACAAAGCGAAGCAGTGGATGGAGTAGCGGAAACCGATTTAACTCTCGATCTTCGCTGCCGGGACGCGTTGGAGGGCGAGCCGGGAGTCGGGTGGAAGCTGCCGCAGGTACGCGCCCCACCCACCCTGCTCCCCAGAGGGAACCCCGGGAGCTGACTTGGGGAAGGAACTTGATTAGTAGCGCCGTCATCACCAGGAATCAGTCCTCTCACCACCGACCCGTCCACAGAACACGACGCTTCGCTGGCAAGTCAAACAAATACGCGCGAGTTGGTAGGCCTACCAGGTAAGTAAACGCATGATTCAAATCATGCAATCTTTCAGACCAGTGATTTGTGTTACATAATGGGACATGTGTGTGGTGTATCATGAGTGTGGGAGTGCAGTGATTAGCATAATTGGACGCGGTTGTGTGTTTGTGTATTGTATGTGGTGTATGTGTTGTGTATGTTGTGGGAGTGGTAACTCATCTCACTTCGACCACTCGTCAACGTTGCTAGTCTGACTGATGTCATCACTTATGTTTGATCATGAGCGGCTTAAAATTGTTGTCACTTCTGCGCTTACCACATTACACACCTTCTATTCCACCCCACGCGGAACCCTTTATAGTATTTATAATGTTTACTACCCCATGTGTATATAGTATAGTTATACGAATCTTACCTGGGTACAGATGATGGATAACTGGTGTTTTCCCGAGGTACTAGCCTCGGATAGTCGTGGGTCAGGGAGAAGGAAGCACATCCGGGTCCAGCAATCTTTTACATACTTTTTAGGATAACAAATGATTTAACTCTATATGGATACTTATTGTGTTTTCGATTTGGTTCTAGCGAAACATGATAGTCGTGGTAGGGTAGGGTGGTATCCGCGGCTAGTACCTCGGGAAAACACCAGTTATCCATCATCTGTACCCAGGTCAGATTTGTATAACTATACTATTTTACCTCGGTACTATGCCTCTGGCTACTCGTAGCCCATGGAGAATTTTATGTAATCTCTTTATATCCTTTTATGTTGTAACCATACTATGTATATGAGTACATAATTTAATGTTGTTTCTCACCTGCTTCTAGTTGGTGAGTAGGCATGTCGCCACACCACTTGACTTTTCCAGTCGTTTGTTGTAATGTTTTGCAACCGATCTAG
This sequence comes from Branchipolynoe longqiensis, assembly GCA_030323885.1. NCBI lineage: Eukaryota > Metazoa > Annelida > Polychaeta > Phyllodocida > Polynoidae > Branchipolynoe > Branchipolynoe longqiensis. Next base: position 34,557,647 of record CM059187.1, on the reverse strand, counting down.
CCGTCTTCCAACCAGCGTGTGCAAGAATTCTCCTAACTGAGATTCCTAATTGTCTTGCCTTGGAGACCATGGCCCCATGCATTGAGTGAGAGGCGTAGCGTCCAGTGTTGACTCCTGCTTGTTTAAGCACCTTGATAGTCCACCTTGCGAGAGTGTATCTTGAGATAGCTTTATGTGGCCGTATAAAGCTGATTAGTAGTTGTCTCGAATTTCTGATTCCGCATGACTTGGATATATAAGCCCTAATGGCCGAAACTACACATATCCGTTTATCCTCTGGAAAACTAGTAACGTGTACTGTGGACAGTGGGTCCCCTGTACGATTTGATTTAAGTAATGTCTGTAAATCAAATGTAGCTCCATCCTTATCTATTTCTAGTCCATCAAGTGAAAGTGCCACAATGGTTTGGTCTCTGTGTGCTGTAATTAGCAGTAATAAAACTGATAATTTGAATCCTAGGTCTTTCATTGACAAATGTCGGTTGCTAGGCCATGACTTGAATAACTTGAATACTATTGATACATCTCAAAACCTATTGTATTTAGGTTTGGGTGGGTTTCTTTTGTACCCCGATCTAATGAACCAGTGTACTAACTTATGTTTCCCAATGGTTTGTCCATCTATTTTTGGTAGAATAATGGATAGGGCACATCTCGCTGCGTTAATCGCACCGAATCCTAGTCCTTCATCTTCTAATGTTCTTTGAAATCGTAACACTTGAGCTATTGTAATTTTTAACGGTTTGACTCCTTTGAGAAGGCAATGAAGTCCCAATTTCTTTAAATAACTTGTGTATAATTTCACTGTTCCTTTTCTCCAGGCATGTGATATTAGTCTTTCATTTGTTATTTTGTCTAATCCAAATTGTTTCAAGAAACTTTGTACGTGAATGCTAACATGAACTAAACCAACATATCGAGTTTGAAAGATACTAACCTGTTTGGTTTTGTAGTAAATGTAGAAAAACTGCTGGAGCTTCTCACAACACTTCCTCCTGCTGTAAGCTGATTATACTAATTGCTGGACCCGGATTAGATAAAGGATTCACCTGGTACACGCAGTACCTGGGTGAAGACCAGCCTTATATAAAAACGGTAAAAAAACGGACTAATGAAATGAGTCTTCATGAGAGCCTAATTTCACAATCTAAGAAGCAACATTTATTCTTTGTATATGTCTTCATATTTCCCCACTACCTTTGAGTTGAAAAATATAATAAAAGATCTGGTTTAATAAGATTTAAAAGTGAAATCGACAGCATTCTATGGCTGCCATCTTGTCTTTTTGCATTCTCTCCCATTTCACCAACTATGTGCCTATATATGTAGCCATTTGATCTTGGGACCACAGTTTCTAGTTCATGTCCCATACTAAAGCTATTTTCGCCCGTATTTACACTACGTTGTCGTTCACCCGTGTACTACAAGTCCCGGGTGATTCTTTTATCTAGACCCGGATCTGCTTCCTTCTCCCTGGGCTACGAGTAGCCAGAGGCGTAGTACGGAGGTAAAATCTGTGTTATAATGAATTGTAATAATATAAATTAACGGAGCACAATCAACGGTTTATAAATATATACTTATTGCACAGGTTGATATTAAAGGTATTCGGAGTTGCGCGCCCAACCCATGCGCAAAATGAACCAAAACCTGACTGTGTCTATCACTTCGTTTGAATAAATTTATATATCGGAGTGTGGTACATGTGTGCCTTATCTATTAAACATAGGGTAGCGGTATAGAACAAACACATATATAAACTGCCTCCCCTTGTCGCAACACAAATCTACTTGCAAACTGTACAAATAAATCTCTCCTGTTTTGCATAAAGACATGCCTGGCCTTATCTTGCCGATTGCAGGGGTTGTTTACATCCGTCTTCACCCTCCGCACACACACACACACACACACACACCCTCACTTTCGGCACACACCAGGTTTTAGCAGCACATATCGGTTACATTGAATAAGATGGTGATACAGTAGTACCTGTCTACAGCGACCCCTGCGATTGGGGAACCTCGGGCCATCAGGTGAACACTTTTTACAATGTGTAATACTATAAACCGTCTTTATTTCATTTAAGTGTCCCTCCGATGACATGGCATCTGCTGTGTCAAGACAACATTGGTCTGACTATAGAGTTGTCCGCTGAATACAGCTACTAGTAGCCTACTACTGTAGTCGGGAACGGTGTCCTCCTTCGGCACGCACCTGTGAAAGGTCTGTCTGGGATTGGGGGGTGGGGTGGGGGAGGGGGTATTACGGGGGGGGGGGTGTTAGTGGGTGCTTTCCACATGCCACTCTGACGCAAATGTTGTGGACCTCCCTGTGCTGAGGGCAGACCTCCCATGAGGCCCTTTGGTACTCAGTCAGTCATGCACTGGGTCGGAATCCACCACCCAATGCCAGCTAGCATATGCCATGCCTTCCCCTGAACGTACACTCTATGGCATTACTGGTCCCATTGGTGGATCATGGTCAGAGATCTGACCATAACTGACATAGAAAAATACAGGTGAGTAGGCATGAATTCCTATTAGAAGGATCAGTGGTCGAGACGTGCTATTAAATTAAAGAGACATTAGTTCGAGTTCCGAGTGCTTAAGCAACATTATGACCTCTTTTTATCAACTCACTACACCCCGCCAACATAGAAAACCTTGCAGTAATGAATCACACAATTTGACACAATATTCATTGCCAACACTTCATTTGAGAACGCTATGCTGGATAGATTATCCCATTACAGATGGGTAGATGCTTATTTACTTTCAATAACACTCACATAGCTCATAAGTTCAGCAATGTTTATGTAATAATAACGTTACACCGATTTTGAAGAGTTACAATTCTGCAAATATAAATCCTTGTCATGTACAAGTTTGACATGTTTGAATATTATGCAGTATCGGGTAGAATCACGCAGTATCGGGTAATATTAGCAAGCACACGCTTTCCTGCAAACCTGCTACCCGAGAGCGACAGAGGCAGACATTTTGTTAGGCCCTATACTGTTTTGCCTATATGATTGCATACTGTCTGCACGATGTCTAAAGCCGTGTTCACACGGGCAAAATGTGAAGCGAACTAGACAAGGCGAACTAAAGGAGTCGAATTAGGCGCCCGTTCACACGGGCACTGCGTGAATCGGTTTAAGGCGGAAGTGGATATCTGCGCATGAGCAATTCCAGACTAACCAGCGCCATTTTGGGTTCGACGATGCCGGCACCAGAGAGTGTGGGTTCGACCTAGATATGTAATGACTGAATCGTATTGGTTTGGAACGGTCAAAACTTCTGCTGGGCAGTGAAACCCTAAAAATAAATGATGAAAAAAATATATGTGCACGTCTAGCGGTTTCATAGACTAAATTATAGTATATAGTTTGACGTGCTTAGTCCGCATCACGTAAGTCGGTTGCGTCCACACGGGCAAAATTATCCGCATCACAGAAGTCGCCTCACGTAAACTACCTCGATAGGTGGTTTACAGGATCCGCATCACGTGAATCGAATCAGCCTTAATCCGCCTCAGACACCCATTCACACGAGAAATGTGAGGCGAACTATACAAGTCGCTTTCTACGAATCGATTTACATCGCCCGTGTGAACATGGCTTTAGACTGCTACGACGAGACACTGGCAACTGTAGAGATAAATGTAGTACTACCACCGCCGCCACGATATAACACAACTAGTAATTACCAGGGGCCGTATGTATGAGGTGGTGTTAGCGAGCCAAAACTGGTTTTGGATGGGATTTCTAGTTTAGCGGCGAAAAGTCGCTATGTACGGAGCAGTGTTATGGAAACACTGCAAGTTTAAGGTCGGGTAGGCTAACACCACTCCGTACCAGGTTTAAGGGCGGTGTTAGGTACCGATTAGGCCCAAATCTATTCAATGCTATCATATTTAACAGAATAACATAGTAAAAAAGTGAAATTTGGTCAAATTAACCCCAAAATCGAAGCGAAATTAACGTCGCCGCTACATCGGCGGCAATATACATATTGTTGAATACAAACAAAACAAATGTCCGCCGATGCGGCGGCGGCGTTAATATCGCTTCGATTTTGGCCTTTGACCAATTTTATTTAACAGAATAACATACAAAAAAGGTAAAATTTGGCCAAATTAAACCAGAAATCGAAGCGATATTAACGCTGCCACCGAATTTTGGTCAAATTAAACCAATAATCGAACCGATATTAACGCCGCCGCCGAATCGGCGGCTATATTGTGAAATAGCAGTGCTCACTGGGAACAGGCTCAGAGGGATTTCCCAAGTCTATAAATAACTGCTAGGTAAGCTAACGCCACCGTGCTTTGGCTGCATACATACCCCGTGACCCATTTCCCAACACCGGCATTAGCTACTCATGCATACATACTTAGGGCCCATATGCATGCATACATGCATAGTTATAGCTTAAACACATACATACATATAACCTACATACATACAACATAGATACACACATAGATACATAAATATATATATCCAGATATACGCAAGTATAAAGATATGTGTAAGGCCTACATACACATGCACTTGCTGTCCGGACTCCACCTCGTCTATACCTCTTCTATCGCCTCTCCGTTGCTGGTCTCCTCCTTGAGCAGTGTCTAAAAGAGTTCCTGCATGGGGGAGCCGGCCAGCATTTCACCTTCTACCTCTTACTCTGTCCATGTCTCTGGCTCTCCGACTGGTTACCACAGGGCTAGAAGGCATGCCCCTTTGACTCAATTCTCCTCACTTCTTTTTCCTTTATATTACCATTTCTTTATTTTTCTCCCAGGCATACTCCTCCCTTGAATAAGGGAGTTGTTTGCTTGGATGGGGCCCTTTTCCTTTTTCACTGTTTTCCACCTTCTTGCTGTAGATCCCACCTTTCCCCATCCCTTCCTCCTAACCTATCAGCAACTGGACACGAGTGTACTGCTAAAATCGGACTGGAGAAAGCGGTTGCCACTCCAAAGACTTGTTGTTATTGCTGTAAAGAACTCCCCACTTCTACAACCACCCCCTCTGAAGTTTACTCTTCATCCAAAAACCGGACCGATTTATCGGGGCCGTTTTCTAATTATGCAGTCCTGTAGCCTGTAACCATCAAGGTTACAAACCACCCCTAAAGGCCCTGTCACATTACGGCGTATGGCGGGAGCGTATTGAAAACCTACGTAGGTCCTGCGCGTGCTGGCCTATGATGACATTTGGTGACCTTTTGGGTGGCTTTGAGCGTATGTGGAACCTACGAGGAGCGTACGAGGAGCGTATGAGGAGCGTATGGGAGCGTGCTGTGACATTTTTTGACAGTATGGGCCATACGCCCTCATAGGTCGAGTTTTTTTTAGCATGCACAAAAAAATTTGGACGGACGGATTTATGAAAGCGTATGGCGGCATATGCCTCATACGCTTCACATAAGCCGGCATATGGCGGCATCTGGCGGCGTATGAGTAGCGTATGAGTAGCGTATGCGTAGCGTATGAGTAGCGTATACGGCGTATGCCGACGTATATGACGTAATGCGCCTACGCCGCCATACGCTCCCGCAAAAAACCCTAATGTGACAGCCCCTTTAGCAAGCAAGATACACAGGGCCTACACATTTACAAGACCAGATGGGATGGTCAAATGAGTTGAGTTTCTGTCTCCTGTTTTGGGAGATCGGGGGATCGGAACCCATGAGTTTGTGGGTTGAACCTTGGTCGAGTCAAACTAATGGCTTAAAAAATTATACTTGTCACTTCCTAGCCAGGTGCTCGGCATTATTAGGCTAGCGCAAGGACTGTTTGGTTCAGTGTCATGATAATGTGACTGAGTGGGATATCAGATCATGGTGCTGGTGGCCTGGTCTCCCAGTGGGGCAGCACTATAAAGTCGCCATGAGTGCGCACTGCCACAAGTCAGTACCTGTCCTGATATGACCTTAAATGTTGCTAGGATGTAAAACAACAAAAAACAAAAACACATACATATATCCTACATACATACGGACATATACCTACCTGTACATACATGTGTGGCCTACATAGATATATCTATATATATATATATATATATATACTCATGATCAAATCTTTGTCTCTGTGCACTCAATCACACGGCCATTAAATAAGAAATCCGGTGGGTATTAAACAAAAAAGACAAAAGTAAGACAAAATCTGTCCAGAAACTACCTGACGCGTGGCACGGGTGCTGCTGGTGGTGGGTGCTGGGTTGGGTGGGCAGAAGACCTGTTTGAAAATGTAGAACAGTGCGGCGCTATTGATTTTCGACCACCTGTTTATGTGTGGCTGGAAGTGTGAGTTAAGTGCACCAGAGTTGGAGCGATTTAAGGCCGTCTGGAGCAATATCACCCGTCACCCGCTTACCCGTCCGCAGCCCGCCGAACCCCGGGCAGGGTGGCGGGGTCTTTCTTTTTTGGGGGGAGGGGTCCCTGTGTGTCTGAACCGGTCACAGGAGGAACCCTACCCGCCACCGGGGTTGTGGTGACAATGGGGAACGCTGTGGAAATTAATTCTCCAGGTGGCAGCCAGTTCCAAATGCTTCACTGTCACGCATGTAACTGTTGGAAAGGACACCCTTACTTGTATTACCGCTCACCCACTTCCTCACTTGCTGGTCTGCATGTACGCCCCATGGTCCCTATGTTGGGTATGTTTAGTGTCAATAAAAATTCTTAAATTTGTTGGTGATGAAAATTCAAGTTTTACTTTTATTTCTGAGGAGACAAAATTCCCAGTTGCCTATGTTTTTTTTAAACCACTACCTCACTTGGTAACTTGGTCATTTTGATCACTGTGCTGTCACCTAGTGGATTACTTGCAATTTCTAAAAATAAAATAAAATAAAATATTCGTTCTCTAACAGTATCTACGTGTTGCAAAAATGGTTACTTTAGCATTCAATATTATTTATAATATGGTAGAGAATGGGTGGTTAGCATGTACATATATATATATATATATATATATATATATATATGTATATATATGGTAAAGAAGTGTTTAAAATTCACACATGTTTAACATTTCAACATATCAGTATTAAATGTATGCGTAATCTTATAGGTGACAACACTTAGATATTTTGTTTGCGTGCCTATCTTAATGCAGGTGTTGCCCTCTTCACGGAACTTCCGTTATTTATAATCGCAACACTTCTTATACAGACACCTTTGAGTGTGAGGTGTCGGTAAGTTGCCCAGATGTAGCTGGCAGCTGACAGCAGGGTCGGTCGAGACCACACGCAGATGGGGGGGGGGGGGGGGGGGGAGGGTTACATAGGCGTTCCCGATAAAGTAATTAACACTATATATAAATTCAATATTCCTTTTCTAACATATTATATATATGTTATATATGTATACACATACATATAAATCTATATAATTTGATATATAATTAAATGAATTTATTGCATGGATAGATATATTGCATGCATGGATAGATGTATTGCCTTCATCAAAGCTGAGTTAATGTAGGCTCCACCTTCATTATGTATCAATTATGTATCAATTATCAATTACATATCAATTAGCATCAATTATATATCGATCACCTACCAAGTATGATCAAGTATGTGTCAATTAAAATCAATTATATCAACTGTGTATCAAACATGCCATATATGATCAATTATGTACCAATCTGTACCAATTATGTATCGACTATGTATGACTAGTAATCTGTCACATTCACAAACCAGGCGTGATTGCCGAATTGGTAAGAGCGCTGGCTTCCCATGTAGAAGGTTGTGAATTTGAATCCAAGCTGAGCCAAGCCAATGACTTAGTAAATTGATACTTGTCGCTACCTAACCTGGTGCTCAACATGAATAGGATAGCTCAGGATCAGGGGAAATGTGACTGAGTGGGATATCGGGCCATGGTGCTGGCAGCCTGGTCTCCTAGTAGGACATCACTATAAAAGTCACCATGAGTGAGCACTGCCACAAGTCGGTACTTGTCCAGGTTTGGCCATATATGTTGTTAGGATGGTAAAACCCCAACAAACAAACACATGCACATTGAACATAACCATTCTATAGCCGTGTTTACACGGGAGAGTTAAATCGCTTCATATAAATCGCCTTGCCTAGTTCGCTTCACATTCGCCGTGTAAACGCTCCGCTGAGGCGGATTAGGGCTGATTCGCTTCATATGATTCACTTTATGTACACCACCTCGCGAGGTGGTTTATATGAAGCGAACTAGCTTAAGCACTGGTTCGTATGGACTTGCTCATGCGCAGATATCGATTCCCGCCTTAAACCGCTCCATGTGTAAACGCGCCTCTAATTCGCTTCATATAAATCGATTTGTCTAATTCGCTTCACAATTGCCCGTGTAAACACGGCTTATGTGCGGACACTATATCATATAGTACATGCGTGACACTGTGATACTTACCAGTATTTACTCCTTTCCACATCTCCCCAACTCCCTCCTGTTCATTGAAACAATGCAATGTTGTGCTGGCAATGTAATGCCAGGCGAAACCGACGAGTTTTTAAGTTGTAGTTGGAAGTGAAAGCAAAAAGCTGTCAGAGAGCGGCCGTTCAGATGACAGCGCACATTGGGGTGAACCGGCGCGCTGCAACCCACACGTGTATTATCCTGTCCGGTACCAGCCCCGACAGCTATACTTAGCCGATCCTTGTTTGTTCAGTGATTTACGGTCTCCTTTTGGGTCCCATTTGTGGCAATTCAATTTGGCAGACCTGTGTCATTGGCGTCTCCCCACCACCCACCCACTCCACCTCACGCACCCATTTGTCTCCCTGTCATATGAATTGGTGTTGTGGGGCCTCAGCGAACCTATCATTACACGTTTCCCTTGTTGCATCTGCTGGTAAGAACATTCCACGGGTGGTGCTTACAAAACTCCTTTTTCCTCAAAGAAACCGGTGTAAAGATTTCAAATTCCCCCCATATTCAAGTTCCCCCCTGGGAACTTGAAAACGTTTTCAAATTCCTCCCAGGGGAATTTGAAAACGTTTTCAAATTCCCTCCCTCGTTTTAACTTCCCCCCCCCCATTTTTGGGGAATCTTTTTATTTTTTATATTTTTTTTATATTTTTTATTATTTTTCATGACAAATATTATAATATACAGAGAATAGCATAATGGAAATTATTACTAGTACAACAAAACATATTTAACCACAAATGACACAAAAAGTCTCCAAGATGGTTAAGAAAAAAATATAGGTCTGAAATTTAAAACGTTTTTAAAGTTTTTTAAACAATTTTATTTTCCCAGCGGGGGGGATTTGAAAATAGGGGGATGAATCTGAAAACTGTTTTTAAGTTCCCCCCAGGAATCTAAAAACGTTTTTAATTTCCCCAGATTCCCGGGGGGGGGGGGAAACTTGGGAAGGGGGGAAGTTGAAATCGTTACACCGGGGCTTGTCAAATAGTCTATGATGACTTGTCCAAAAAATAATAATTTAAAAGGTTGCAAAAGAGTAAAAAAAAGAAAAGAAAAGAAGAGACAAACTTTCTATGGAATCTGATAAAGACCTCGTCAAAGTTGACTACCGGCAATCAGTTAATCAATTAAGCAAGCAAGTCAATGAGACGAGATTTCAAAGTCTGGGATTTCAGGGTCATGATTGGACTGGTGCCTTTAACCTCCCACGCACCGAACCTCCCACCATCCCCCCCCCCCCCCCCCTCTCCGTCACCCCCACCCTCTCACCCTCTCTCTCACCCCCCCCCCCGCTCTTTCTGCCCTACCCCCACCCCTCTCTGCATACTTGTACATACATGCCGCCTTCCGTCCCTAACGCCCCCCCCCCCCCCCCCCCGGACGTGTTCCTTTTAGGCACTATATCCCGTTTCAAAACCGGATCCACAGGGACTTGCCTCCCGCACCCCCCGCACCCCCATTCTCCTTCTACCATCGGCATCCTACACCCCCCACCCGCCCTCTCCCCGTCTCTGCAGACTTGTTGCGGCCTCTGTAAATTCAACCCCTGCCGTGACTATGGCCTAATATCCCACTCAGTCACATTATCCTGACACTGAGCCAACCAGTCCTTGCCCTATCCTAATAATGCCTAGCTCCTGGTTCGAATAGGTAATAGAAACATCCACAACCTGTGCTCAATCTGGTTTTAAAATTTCAACCTGGCTTTTTTAACATATTACATTTTTTTTAAGTGCATGAAGAAGTGATTGGTTAAAAATAATATGTTTGAAATGGACCCTTCTCATTTCTCGCCTTTCTTATCGATATTTTGTAAAACCACCATCACTCCGGACGGAATGAGTAGGCCGGACCGTTTTCCGTGTGTCAGATCGTGGGATTCGAACCCGCCAGGTTCAAGCACCATCGAGTCAATTGAGTGACTTAAAATTGATTCCCGTTGCTAGTGTAGTGGTCTGCACTGACCTCTCAGGCAAGGAGCCGCATAGACAGGTAAGGATGGGTAGTGTGTTGATATCAGGGAGCCTAGGTGGTGTAATGGTTAGCACACTGGCCCGGAATGCAAAGAGGTGTGGGTTCGAGTCCCACTCTAGGCCCAATTTTTCCCATTTTCATCACCCCCATGACACTGGTTGCCGTGACCAGGATCCTGTACAAGCTACGCGCTGTATAGTTGTTGAACCTACCCTGTGTATGTAAGTGCGTTGCATTGCCTGTATGTATCTAATTGTAAGCATTAAAAGACTTACAATTCCAGGGGGACGAGTGTAGTGGTCTGCACCAACCTCTCAGGCAAGGAGCCGCATAGACAGGTAGGCATGGGTAGTGTGTTGATATCAGGGAGCCTAGGTGGTGTAATGGTTAGCACACTGGCCCAGAATGCAAAGAGGTGTGGGTTCGAGTCCTGCTCTAGGCGCAATATTTCCCATTTTCATCACCCCCCACGACACTACCTAATTAATTGGACAGGGCGAAGACTAGTGGAATGAGAAATACCAATTAGCTGTGATAGAAATTTCAGCCTGCTTAATGAATGAATGTGAAAAACAAACAAAAAAACAAAACAAAACTTCACTCACTCACTCGCTCACTCACTCACTCGCTCACTCACTCACGCACTCACACACTCACTCACATTTTGAATCACAAGCTCATACACCGTGTAAACAATCATTATACGTCACAATTATTGCTTCTCTAGAATTTATCTTAATTATTATTATGATGCGATAAACATAACAATGGCTTATGGTATGAATGTCAATAAAAGGTTATTTTTAGTTTTGGGGAGCAGGGGATTCCGAGGTGGTCATCAATCATGTAAATGTTTGAGGGAGGGGGAGTGGGGGTGGGTGTGGGGGTGGGGGGGGGGAAGGTAGATCTGTAGGGAGGGAAGGGTTGGATTCAGAATTGCTCCTGATCCCCGATCATGGGGGCGAGGGTGGTGGGGGGTCCAAGACAATTTCCCGTGTAATATACGGCGGCCTTTAGTTTAAGGCACTGGCGGGTCCTGTGGGTGGTGAGCGTGTCTGAGTAATTGTGCCTAATGTCGCCCGTCTGCCACACCGGTCACCACTTACGTGCCATAATGAAAGACCTATTGGTGTCTGCCTCCAGCAATGGGTCTCTGGAGGAGGCGCCTCCAGACCGTTCATGGCACAGCCTGATAACTAAGGGCACAAGTGGCTCGGCAGTGCACTTCATAAGGAACAGCCCTGCACAGGCCACCTGCAACCTGTCGGAACTTTGAAGGGCCCCCATGGATATTCAATTTAAAGGCTGATGCAAGAATAACAAAATTTTAAAGAAAAAGAAAAAAGTAACAATGCACATGCTTTCCTGGATATTCACTTAAAAGGCTGATGCAAGAATAACTTTTAAAAAAGAAGAAAAAGGTAACAATGCACAGGCAGATGCTTCCCTGGAGATTCACTTTAATTAAAGGCTGATGCAATAATAATAATAATAATAATAAAGTATCATTGCACGAAGACATGCGTCCCTGAATATTCACTTTAAAGGCTAATGGAAGAATAGTAAAAAAGAGATTAAAAAAAAGAGAAAAAGAACACACATAACCATGGGCATCACCGAATATTCACTTTAAATGTTGCTGCAAGAATGCATATCCATATGCAGGTAGATGTGGGTTGGGTTAGGTAATTGAGCCACGTCCTCTGTGTTCCCTGCATCCGACCATAGTGGTGCTGTTATCTTCATCATTGCAATCCTGTCCCGTTATCGTCCATTACTTTGCAGATTGTCGCAACAAGCACACAAGTCAATTGTAAGATATAATGTGGGTACCGGACAACCCTTTTAGTGTTTCTTTATAAACGCAACTGTCGCATTGACATTACAACAATTAATATAATGTCCGTGTCGTACTATATGGTACATTATCTTGGTTCATCCCAAGAGTTAGTGCTGTGGAAATTGCAACATCCCACCAATTTAGACATTTAATAAAGGAAGTTACTAAACGGCTAAATAAAAATACATATTCACATTTCAATCAAGATGAGATTCCGCCCGAGTTGCACGCTTATTGGTCATGCTTCATGTTAAAATAGTCCATATTTCATATCATTAGAATACCACATGTACTTCACTTTTCACTCGGTAGTGGCGCCACCGTGAAAGAAATCTATGCCGGTGTCACGAAATAGAATCGCACCCTCAAGGTTTTCTCCTCCGGCGAATCTATTTCGAAATAAAACCTTCCCCATTGAACAAGAATCGTCCTGACCCACGAACACCAGTTCGGAACAAAATAGAGGGAGGTTGAGGAGTGGCTGGAGGTGGGAAAGGAGAGGGCAGGAGGGTGGTGCATTCAAGGAAAGATAATATGTGTCCATTCGGTCATGCTGTACAGTCGTACAGCGTTGATAACCCATTTTTATCTCCTACTCACACAGTCCCTCCGTATTGGAGACAGTAACCTATGTCCAATGAAATGGACATGCATACTTCTGTCAATATGAATACATGTTAAAGTTGCATAGTCCGATGGTTTTTAGTTCCTGTCATTTTCTGAGAAAACATTAAGTTGATCGTTTTTATCTACTTTACTTTAGTTTGATGTTGTTTGTTTGTTTATTGTTGTTTCACGTCCTAGCAACATCTAAGGTCATATCAGGACAGGTACCGAATTGTCTTTAGTTTGAAGTAACTTCGCTTTAAAATGACTAACTTAGAAGATATTTAGAATGTAGACATGCTAAATTAATTTTGGTATACTTGTTAAAACTTTGATTCCATAGGCTTCAGAAGTTAACAGGTTCTATTAAATTGACTTAGTATGTATGCTATTCTATGTAGTATATTATAGACTTCTATGATGTCTTCAAGGTAAACCCTCAAATTATTGAGTGGGTCTTTACACTGAGTAAGTTCAGAATTATCTGACATGTTTCTAAACTACCGGGTATACAACTGAAATGGAAGCTCCAGAATTAATGTTTGTTGGGGATTTATGTACTAACATCATATAAGGTCATTTCAGGACGAGTAGCGTCTTGTGAGATTGTGCACTCATGGTGACTTTCGAATGCTGCCCCATTGGAAGATAGGGTTCCCAGCACCATGACCCGATATCCCACACAGTCACATCCTGATTTTGAGGATATATGGATTGGGTAATTGCATCAAGAAGCATACGGTTAGGTAGATAAAAGATTCACCCAGTACTTGTAGTACACAGGTGAATGACAACGTAGGGCGAAAATAGCTTTAGTGTGGAACATGACCTAGAAACTGTGGCTCCAGTATCAAATGGCTACCCATATAGGCACAGAGTTGGTGAAATGGGAGAGAATGCAAAAAGACAAGATGGCCACAGAACGCCGTCGATTTCACTTTTAAATTGCATTAAACTAGATATTATATTATATTTTTCAACTCAAAGGTAGTGGGCTATCAATAAGACATATGTAATGAATAAATGTTGCTTCTTAGATTATGAAACTAGGCTCTCAATTCATTGACCCGTTTTTTCGACAGCTTTTACATAGGGTTGGTTTGCACACCGACTGCAGCAGTACGGGGTGAATCTTGTATCTACCGGTTAGGATGCCAGCCCTGGAATAAGAGAAGTATGGGTTCGGGTGCCATTCTAGACGTGATGTTTCTCTTCCTTTGCAAAAGCCCCCCCCCCCCCCCCCCCCCCCCCCCCCCCCCACGACACTAGGATAAGGCGAGGAACGATGGGCTGAAAAAGATACATTGTTTGCCATTGAAGTTTCCTCTGCTTAATCAGTGAATTTAAAAACAAAACCGTGGATCACTACATAATAAAGTGACATTCATGAACCGAAACACCTTCCCCTGACAGACCCTGCATATCTATGCCTACTTTGTGCCGAGAAGTACTTCACTTAAATTAAGTCAATTATAAAGTCGGATGTTACAGTTTTATTTATCATTTTAAAATTAATTTGTTTAACAATCTATTAACTGCATTCTTTGGCCTGGTAAAAGGACATGGCTGACTTTTATCGCGGTTTTCATGGCGGTCCTTTGTTCGCGCCAGAAAGATAAATGAGCAGACGTGGACATGGCGCGGGTCGGGAAATTAGACAGGAGGAATTCCATCAATAACAAACTCCCGTCGTTCTTCTCGGCGGTTCTACTATAACACCCCCCCCCCCCACCCCCCACCCCCCCGTACTTAATTACTCGAGCACAGCGGATAGAGACGGGAATCCCCTTCAGTTCCTTTAATCACAATCTGATGTAGTTAATTACAGAGTGCAGGCATTACACTTGAAGACACACCAAGGGAATTCAACGTTGCCAGAGCTATGCAGATAGATACTAGTCACACACGCTTAAGTATAGGTCATGAAGAAAAGCAATGTTTCTCTCTCTCTCTCTCTTTTATACATTGAACTGCGGATCTTTCCCAGCAGTTAGAATGTCTGCTTCCAATACGCAGGGAGGGGGAATCATGGGATCAATCCCTCGCAGAGTCAAACATTTTGACAAATTGAAATGCATCACTAGGATAGGGCGAGGTCTAGTCGGTTGGATCAGTGTCAAGATAATGCGGCTTAATAGGATACTCTGTCATGGCATCAGGGGTGTGGTATCTTAGTGCCACATCGCTATAAAGGCATCATGAGTGCACACTATCACAAGTCTGGCACCCGTCCTTGTATGACCTCAAATGTCACTAATGAAACCATTATTTACTCACTCACTCAACCACTCACTCACTCACTCAATCACTCACTCAATCACTCACTCAATCACTCAATCAATCACTCACTCACTTGGATCCTGCTTGATTAATTAAGTCCCTGCGCAGCACACACAAACTACCTTTAAACATCTACAATGCAGAACATACACATACCGATTTTCTGAAGTGGATGTCGGTTAATGTCGGGGTGACATGTGCAGCAGCTACTGTTTTGTACCCACTTGAGCCATCACTAATCCGTTTGTGATTATCTGCACATCTCAGGATACAATTGATTATTGTTGTACACAGTGGTACCTTCCCCCACGAATTGTGGATATAGGTTTACAATGTTCAAAATAAACCAGAATTACTGTTTGCATGAAAAGGACACTATCCTTTTCACTGAGATTCAATGTGTGCTCAAGTGTCCTCTCTACAGCTTGAATAGGAAATTAAAATCTTCTACAGAGATATCATTTTATTTAAACAAATAAAAGCTAATGTTCGATTACAAAGATGTCCTTAACAATGGTCCATATAGGGTTCCCTCAATAACAAAATGAACAGAAGTGTCATTAGCTTAATTTAATCACAATGGCTTATGTACAGCATTGCTCCATTAAAAAAGACAATCTGGTTTGGTTTTCTCTTTATTTGCTTAAATAGACATTATAATAGTCTTGATATGATACCACACGTTTCATATATGCACCATAGTTTGTATCTATTATTCATCCCATTTCAACAACAAAAAACCTTTCTATAGGCGGGTTTAGCATGAACACTACCATGGCAGGGTTTTTGCCAGTGTAAAATGGGTAAGCTTCCGTACCTTAACTTTTCCGAGGGTGCTACTCTGTACCTTCAAATTGTTGGGATAATTCTTTTAAAGGTTCTTCAAGGAGCCAGAGACAGCAAAACCTCCAGACAGCCAGGACTCCCCCGCCCCCCCCCCCCAATTTTGTGTAGCCTCAAATTATTTTATGGGAGAAACCCTGCAGGGTATACCTTTTAAAAATAAGTTTCCTTAGTTTGATCCCAAATTAGTAGATCGTATATGAATAGTATGTGGTATTATCAGTCATGTACGATGCGCCATGTGTTAATGTGAGAACTATTTAATGTTCAATAATGTGCATTTCCAAACTCTGGCAGTATCAAACCAATGATTTAAACTCGATTCTTGTCACTACCTAGCCTGGGATATGGCATGAGAAGGACACATTTTCTGTGATTCATCTTGTTCAAAGTTGCATAATCCGCTGGTTTTGAGTTTCTGTCATTTTTGTAGATAGTTATTTATGTTGAATCTACCCTACATTTAATTTGAAATAACTTTGGTTTTAAATGGCTACCATTGGAGATATTTGAATTAATTCTGGCAAACACATCAAAACTCTGACACCATATATTTCAGGACTAACGGGTTCTATCAAATTCACTCTGTATTTCATTCTATGCAGGAATACATGTTGGAGCGGGACGTAGCTCAGGTGCTAGAGTGTCCACCTGTGAAGGTGTGGGTCATACGATCGATCCTGCTCAGTGGACAGATTTGCAGTTTGGGCTATTTTCCAGTCCAACCAGTGGTCCACAACTGGTTCATCAAAAGCTGTGTTATGTGCTGTCCTGTCTGTGGGAAAATGCACATAAAAGACCCTTTGCTGCTTATCGGAAAGAGTAGCCTGTGTGGCGGCAGCGGGTTTCCTCCAAAGAAATATGTCAGAATGAAGATGTCCAATAGCTGATGATAAATATCAATGTGCTCTAGAGGCGTTGTTAAATAAAAGAAAGAAAAAAGAAAATAAAGGAATACATGCCGGTCGTCGATTTTCGAAGGGTCGGATATATTTCGCGGCACCGGAAGTTCAGCCCGGCCCATAGATCTCGAGGCGCCCCTGTCAACCGGCCCTCCCTTCCACCTCCTCACCTCACTCCAACCATCTCCTGTTTTGTGAGATCGGGGAATCGGAACCCATGAGTTTGTAGGTTCGAAATCTGGTCGAGTCAAATCGATGACTTCAAAATTGATACTTGTCGCTTCCTAGCCTGGCGCTTAGCATTATTAGGATAGAGTTATTAGGATGGCTCAGTGTCAGGATAATGTGACTGAGTGGGATATCAGGGCATCGTGCTGCGGCATGGTCTCCCAGTGGGGCAGCACTATAAAGGTTCCTTGAGTGCACACTGGCAACATCTAAGGTCATATCAGGACGAGTACCGACTTGTGACAATTCACACTCATGGCGACTTTATAGTGCTGCCCCACTGGGAAACCAGGCCACCAGCACCATGACCTGGTATCCCACTCAGTCACATTATCCTGACACTGAGCACACCAGTCCTTGCCCTGTCCTAATAATGCTGAGCGCCTGGCTAGGAAGTGTCAATTTTTAAGTCATTGGTTTGACTCGACCAGGGTTCAAACCCACGACCCCATGATCTACCAGCAAGGGAGACGGACGCTCTAACTCATTCGGCCATCCCGTCTGTACAATGTAGACGCGGCTATGCGAGACTGAGCATAATATATCTCATGGTGGGCAGTTCACTTTGAATAGTAATTTGACATAGAACTCCATTCATCTCTCTACTCCTAATTAAGATATGCACCACAGCGCAACGCGGCATAGTACTAGTAGTAGCCAAGCTAGCCGCGCGTGTAGAATTAGTACAGATGGGTTGCAAGGTTTGCCTCTTAAAAATATGGCTTTCGCTTCCCGGTTTTGATATATTTTTCCAAGCTTCACCTGGATACCCAAGCCTGTACAGTCTCGATGCTGCCTAGAAACACAGAGGGAGAAAGTCAGGTCAATCACACCTCATGGGCAACACAACAGCAACACACAGACATTCTCCTCATGCACACTGTATCTATATAGGCCGATAAGCAGCTATGAACCTTCTTACATCCTGGCGTCTCTCGTCCTACAGACATCACACCGCTCCATCCCCAGCGCCCCTGTTACTAACAAAAGCTCCGATAGTTTTTCACGTCCTACATTCTATTTTAAATGGCAGAGATTCTGAAGCTTTATGATGGGCATATAATGCCTGTCTATTTATTAGAGTTCCATAGGCGGAAGGAGATAAGACATAGGCCTACTAGAGAACAAAACATATGAGAACATAAGCATCAATAGTTATCCAGTTAACCTGGAAAGTACCCAAATAGAGTGGTTCCAGATTCTGCTGTTAGGTGTCACTAGCTTAACTGGTGGGATGTAATACATGAAGAAAGTGGCGGTGAAATTGCAGAAGAAAAATACAATATAGTTGTCTTTCAGGTATGCAGGTATTGCAGGTATAGCAATACCTCAGGGAGTTTGACGCCCCTGACTTGCAGAGTCGTAAACCACTGCCTTGTGGTACAGGTCCTTGACAGAACCGAAGGCTAAGGGAGCAAACCCTAAACAGAAAACCATGTCACTGTGGCAGCATTAAGGGTGGTTGATGTATGGAACTCCCAACATCTCCCGACCAGCCACTGCAGGGACAAATAGTTTTGCGCCTGTCTTGACATGTTCTTGCCGGTGTGAAACCTCTATTTGCTCCCCGAGAGAGTGGTAACTTGCAAAAGCCAGCAGCACTTCAACACTTTTGCAGGCAGCTTTCATGAAATGTACAACCGCACAAAAATGGAGAGCGGCAGTCAAGTAATGAAAGCAGTCTTTGTCGCATCGCGACCAACAGCATGATGATGATGATATATATATATATTACAAGGATAAGAGCTTGAATTCTGTCGTGATATGAATATCTGAATATCTGAATATAATCATGCATTTTAGTATATTGCCATGCATTCTTTACGGATATATAACATGTGAATTCATAGGCACTCGGGGAATGTGCCCGAATAGAGTGGTTCCAGATTCTGCCGATAGATGTCACTAGCTTAACTGGTGGGGTCTATTGGTCAGTGATGTTGATTCACAGTCGCCATCTTGTTTTGTTGGCCGCCATCTTAGCAGCCACTATCCTGTCTGCTGCATTTATGGCATCTTCCATCTCGCTGGTTACCGTCTTATTTGGTTACTATTTTGTTTGCTACTACTTTGTCAGTCGCCCTCTTATTGACATCAATAACAGCTACTACCTTCTCAGCTGCTATATTGTCAGCTGCCATCTTGTTGGCTAATATTTTGTTGGCTACTATCTTGTGCAGTGTACAGACGACAGGTGAAAAAGCTGCATGCCTTCATGATGCGACATCTGCGTTCAATCATGGGGCTAACCTGGAAGGACAAAGTGACAAATAAGGAAATACTCAAATGAACGGGGCTACCCTCTATGGAAGATCTTCTGATCAAAAAGAATCTCTGGTGGACTGGACACCTCATGAGGATGTCATCAGACAGGCTACCAAAGCAGATCCTCTATTCTCAACTGTCTTCTGGTTGCAGAAAGAGAGGGTGCCCTCATCTCCGGTTCAAGGATACCATCAAGAGAAACCTGAAGCTGAGAGACATTAAGACTGACTCATGGACATCACTCTCACAGCAGAGAGCTAAATGGAGAGCGGAAGTCAAGTAATGAAAGCAGTCTTTGTCGCATCGCGACCGACAGCATGATGATGATGACTATCGTGTTGACTACTATTTTATTGGCTACTACTTTGTTGGCTACTATTTTGTTGGAAACTACTTTATTGGCTACTATTTTGTTGGTTACTATTTTGTTGGCTACTAATTTGATGGCTACTATTTTGTAGACTGCCATTTTGTCAGCCATCATCTTGTTGGCTTATTAGATATGCACCACGGCGCAACGCGGCATAGTATACACTATTAGTACTAGTACTCAAGCTAGCAGTGGGTGTAGCATTAGTAAAGATGGGTTGCAAGGTTTGGCTCTTAAAAATATAGCCTTGTCTTCCCGGCTTTGATATATTTTTACACGCTCATATCAGCATGGATACCAACTTGTGACAGTTCGTATTCATAGTGACTTTATAGTGCTGCTTAACTGAGAAACCAAATCATCGGCACCATCACC
Source organism: Branchipolynoe longqiensis (assembly GCA_030323885.1). NCBI lineage: Eukaryota > Metazoa > Annelida > Polychaeta > Phyllodocida > Polynoidae > Branchipolynoe > Branchipolynoe longqiensis. Next base: position 34,537,523 of record CM059187.1, on the reverse strand, counting down.
TGTTATCCTCATAGTGAGCAAACCAGTTCTTGCCATACCATATCAATTCCAAGCAACAGTCGAGGAACAAACATGCATCAATGTATTAAGTTGTGAGACTCGGTCGGGGTTTGAACCTACGACCCATCGCATGGGATATGCTATATATTATATACAATATACTATATATATACTTACTCTATATGCTGCATATGCTGTATATGCTATTTTTTGCTACACACGATGTATGATGTATGTTCTATATATGCTATATATATATTCTATGTATGCTATGAATGCATTGTGTGCTATGTATTCTATGTATACAATATACACTATATATTATATAAAAATTATAATACATATATATTATATATTATATTTTTAATAAATATGTATTATATAATATATGTATAACATATATTATGTGATATATTGTACATACTATTACAATCAAGATATAATATATAATATAAATATAATGTATATTATAAAATATACAGTATACATAATAATCATAATATATATCACTTATGTATTATATACTATATATTACATATATACATATACTAAACGAAACATTATTCTTTCTGCAAACTGTATGGTAGGTCTTGGAGGAGGGCGGGCGTGTGGTATGGCGGGGGTGGCTACACGATGCACACTTCTTTCTTAGCTTGGCTCTGTCGATTATAGACAATTGCTTACTGTGACTTGCTAATGAAGAGGTCTGCGGGCTAGACTCAGCGCGTGCACCTCGCGATCTATAAGGTGCAATAGTAGAGAAAGCGCCTCAGGTGGTGGAGAGCGCCTAATGGAACTGCCTGGAACTCCCTGCCCTCACACAGGCGGCACAAAGCCACAGGGACTGCCGCCAGACAACCACCTCAGTACACTCACCACATGAAGGGCACGGTGCAAGTGCACTGGATGTGGCCAGGGACATCTTAAGCTGTACACTAAAAGGGTACAGTGTGCATGGGTGTTTTAAATTGTTTGTTTGATATAAATTTGAATTGTGTGCCATGCCATTATCATTGGGGGAAAATAATGGGATGTAGTTCCAATTTGCTCCAGAAACTTAAAATAGTAATTTTATTTCATTACCCTGGATATATATATATATATATATATGTATATATATATATTATAACATTTCTTGTCCACCATTTATATATATGAATTTATAGCCATTCATAAATATTCATACGAACATATATATGTATAGGAAAGTATATGACTACATTTTTGTTTTAGGTTCTAGCAACATCTAAGGTCATATCAAGACGGGTACCGACTTGTGACAGTGCGCACTCATGGCGACTTTATAGTGCTGCCTCGCTGGGAAATCAGGCCACCAATACCATGACCTGATATCCCACTCAGTCACATTATCCGGAGACTGAGTGAACCAGCCCTTGTCTTATCCAAATAATGCCGAGTGCAAGGCTAGGAAGCGACAAGTATACATTTTAAAGTCATATTGACTCGACCAGGGTTCGAACCCACGATCTCATGGGTTTGGATCTCCTGATCTCCCAAAGCTGGGGACGGACACTCAACTCATTCGGCCACCCCGTCCGGTCATATAACTACACACATACACACACACACATATATATATATATATATATATCTATATATATATATATATATATATATATATATATATATACATATATATGTATATAGGATGTATAATGAATTATGCAGGTATAAAACAGGCGGAGTTTCATTATTATTTATTATTTCGTATACTTTGTTACGATATTATTGTCCAATCGTTGACCTGCCCGGGATTTGCCCCGGCTAGCCGGGCCCGAGCGCCACCACCGGGCGATATCTGCCCCGGGCAGTCACTCTGCCGCTACATTTCAAATCTATATATATATATAGATGCACCGATATGCATTAATGTAGGAAGGAGTCATACAAAAGCATAAATTAGCATTGAAAAATTATGAATTTTGAAAACACTTTAACGGCAGAAAACACTTTAAGGGCAGAAAAAGTGCTAGCAAATTAAACCAACCAATTCAACAAATATTTTCTACGACTGTAAACTGAGATAAGCGTTCGCACATGACAGGTTCAGAGTCTGTTGGAACAGACCAGCAACCTCTCGTATTTGATGTAACAGAAACAATGCACAGTGCACCAGTATACATTGTATCAATACACCGGATACTTGGTGAATGTGAGACTTCAGTACCTACTTCTGTTAGTTATAATCTCCCTAGATGGTTGGTTGTTGAAGTTTTATGTCCTGGCCACATCTAAGGTCATCTCAGGATGGGTAACGACCTGTGACATGGCACACTCATGGCGACTTTATAGTGCTGTCCCACTTTGAGACCAGGCAACTGGCACCGTGACCTGATTTCTCACCCAGTCACATTATTCCTAACACTGAGCTAACCAGTCCCTGCTCTATACTATTTAATGTCGAGCACCGGCCTAGAATGCGACAAGTATCAATTTTAAAGTCATTGGTTGACTCGACCGGGAACCGAACTACTGACCTTCCGCACGCGAGGCCCGCGCTCTACTGATTAGGCAACCACGGCCTGCATCTCCTTAGAAAATGGGCCGGAGGAGCAGCCAGGAAATGGTTATAACTGCTGGAATGATGCTTGTTTGTTGGGGTTTTCCATCCTGGTAACATCTAGGGTCACATCAGGATGGATACTGCCTTGTAACGGTGCACACTCTTGGAGACGTTATAGTGCTGTCCCACCAGGAGACCAGGACACTCGCACCATGGCGAAAAGTAATAATTTTGTAAGTCATTGTTTTGACTTAGCTGGGTTTCAAACCGCTCTACCGATGAGTTGAGTCAACCCAATGACTTCAAACTTGATACTTCTCGCTTCCTAGCCAGGCACTCGGCAGTATTAGGATAGGTCAAGGACTGCTTGGCTCTGTGTCAGGATAATGTGACTGAGTTTGATATCAGATCATGGTGCTGGTGGCCTGGCCTCATAATCCTAGTGGGGCAGCACTATAAAGTCTCCATGAGTGTGCACTGTCACAGGTCGGTACCCGTCCTGATATGACCTTAGATGTTGCCAGGATGTAAAACTCCAACAATAAACAACAAAACCGATTTGGCCACTAACAAAAAAAAAAGTTTGGTTCGCTGAAATGAAGCTTTCGTCTTAATGTTAAAAGGAGAGTAAACCGCTACGCACAAGTAAAAGAAGCCGGGTCCCGCCTTGACGAAGAGTATCTCTGACGTACGCCCCGTGACGTCAGGTCTGGTCAGGGCGAATGACGTCACGGCCAAGGCAACCCCTATCTCCCTCTATCGGTTCCAATGAAATGGTCAGTAATGTATGACATCATTCTTTTCTCTAAGAGATAATTAATGCATTACATCTGCAACCATTTAGTTAGTTGAAGCTAAAGATTGGTTGATTTAATGAGCTGATGCATATGGTTTTATTTATTTTTGGCAGAGGCTATGTTGGTATCAATGTACTCTTTATGGGATATACCTTTTTTTTTTACAAATTAAAAAAAGAACAAAAGATACCGGAGAATCTAATTTACACAGGAAATTGTGAAGCTGAATGAATTGTAGGTTTATCGTGTAATCAATATAGATCGTATTCAATGAATAAGTGTAAGAAAAGTAGCAGCTCTTTCAGCAAGCTCTTTGTAAATTAATGAAAGAAAGGAAAGGGCAATTATTTTCATTAAACCTGAAGGAAACCTTGATAGACAACCATGCGTCTTGCTGCTGTTGAAGCTCATTTACGAAGAAATGACAGTTGGACCGCTGACGTGTGTGACAGCGCACTGATTTGATTGGCTGTTCAGAGGTCAGAGGTCATCGGGTGAAGGTTGGGAGCACCAGCTGAGTTAATAATGCCAACAATTCAGGTTTCCTGCGAGTCGGTGCTCTCTACTTGAATAAACACCTTGAGGAGGTTGGGAGGGTGTGGTGGTGCCACTGACCACCATGTGTGTGTGTACATACATGTACTAGTCTATGTGTGTGTGTGGTGAGGAGTCGCCAGGTTGAAGTAGGATGAAATCTAGGTAAGAGATTTGGTTTTGAAAATGTGATGGTTTTCATCGGACTGTGGAGCTTTAAATGCAGCTTTACGTGTGCAGCTTTAACTGCCTCTGTTTAAGCCGTTTTCACACGTACAATGTTAGACCGACTTAGATGAGGCGAACTAGATGAGTCGAACTAGTGGAGCATTCACACATACCAAGTTTTGAAAGTGTGTCGCATTCACACACACACTTTAAACCGGCTCAGGTCGACAAGCAGGCCTATGTAGTTTGATACATATGTACATACATACAAACATACACACATAATACACCCACACATACATACACGCATGCATCCATACATACATCCACACATACATACACACAAACATACCTACACACATACAACATCCACACACACATACATCCACACATACATACACACATACCTACACATACATACATACATACACACACATACATCCGTACATACATCGACCGTGATCTGCTTAAACCAAGTTTTGAAAGTGTGTCGCATTCACACACACACTTTAAACCGGCTCAGGTCGACAAGCAGGCCTATGTAGTTTGATACATATGTACATACATACAAACATACACACATAATACACCCACACATACATACATGCATACATCCATACATACATCCACACATACAATACATACACACAAACATACCTACACACATACAACATCCACACACACATACATCCACACATACATACACACATACCTACACATACATACATACATACACACACATACATCCGTACATACATCGACCGTGATCTGCTTAAACCAAGTTTTGAAAGTGAGTCGCATTCACACACACACACTTTAAATCAGCTCAGATCGACCAGCAGGCCTATTTTCATACATACGTACATACATACAAATACATACACACATACATACAAACAGACATACACACATACATATACCCACACCTACATACATGCACACATACATACAAACAAACATACATACTGTCACGTATAATAACTAATGCCTAATCTTAGAGACTAGCTAATATAGTGAGGAGAAAAGAGAATTTGGAACATCTTCTATTCTTAGTAAAGAAGACAAATAACGATACACAAATATGTACTTATAACATATATTCACAATTACAAAGTGTACAGTTACATATAAATTCTCAATGGTATGATATTACACTCACAACTGTCTGTGTAGTCCATATGGATGATATATACACTCAGTCCTCTTGGTGCTTATTCTATGTCTCAGTTGCCTTGAGGAGTTGATAGATATAGATGATCCATTGTCTGTGAGCTGTCGCCAACCATACAGGTATAGAGTCTCAGTTGATGATGGATGTACATGTCAGCCTAAGCAACAGTGATGTGTGAAAAGGCAGACACCACAGTCACTAATCCTCCTAATGTCCATTGATCCATATTGTAGAAGCTCAGCAAGTTGAATCCATCCCATAAGCTGAAACTAGCCAGATCAGGTTTCAGGCCTAACTGACTTGGAGATGTTGACGCCTCGATGTCTGGGAGTAGAGTGCCGAGAGTGGTATGGTATGGTATGGTATGGGGTGTTCGTAACCTTACAACGGTTACCGGTTGCAGGACTGCAACATTTATAGAGAGGCTCCGATAAATCGGCCCAGTCTTTGGTTAAGACATGTCTTCTGTGGGTGAAGTGGTCTCAGAGGAAGTGTTGTGAAGGCTGGGGACATCCTTCAAGACGTGGTGACGACGGGGCGCCGGGTGGCAGCGGATCTCTCCGTGCCGTCTGTTTGTAGTAATCTGTATGGTGTCTGTAATGCAGCACTTGTATCCGGTCAGCAGGGGTTTGAGGAAGGCGGGCAAAGGTGGGAGCAGCGGTCATTCCAGCAACAAGAACCAGTCAGAGAAAAGGAAAAAAGGTCAAGAGCCCCCCCCAAGAACACAACAACCCTGGTTAGGGGAAGAAGTGAGCCTGGGAGAAATCGAATGGGCAGATCTAGGAAAGAGAAATGAGGAGAGTTGAGTCAAAGGCCCGTGCCTATCTGCCCTATGGTAACCAACCGGCGAGCCATAGACACGGACAGAGTAAGGGTAGAAAGTGAAAATGCCGGCAGGCACCCCCTCCTGGAACTCTTTTCAGACATATCAAGGAGGTGTCCGGCCGGCGGAGAGGTGATAGAGAGAGGTGTGGACGAGGTGCGGTCCGGATAGCAAGTGTGTGTGACTACGCTCCTTATATAGTTGCTGGGTAGGCCAGTCCTAACGAAGAGATGGGACGAGTAGGACGGTCCAAACATGTGCTGTACCCACTATAAAAGGCAAACTACCTGTTAGGAAGCAGTCTCCATATATTCACTGCTATGTTACAATACATACACACATACATACACACACATGCATACATGAACACATACATGCACACATACATGCACATATACATACACACATACATACATCGACCGTGATGTACTAAAACCGCCTCAACTAAACCGCTTGCATTCACACACACAACTTCACACACACACAAGTCGCCTCATCTAATCCACCTGATGAAGCGGGTTACTTGAGGCGAACTAGTTGAGTCGAATCAGCCCTAATTCGCCTCAGCTGCACGTTCACATGCACGTTTTGAGGCGATTTAAGCCCTGTTCACACACGGGCGTTAAGTCACCTCAACTAGTTTGTCTCATGTAAGTCGACTCACATTGGCTGTGTGGACGCTACGCTGAAGCGAATTAGGGCTAAGTCGCCTCATCTAGTTCGCCTCAAGTAGACCACCTAGCGAGGTAGTCTAGATGAAGCGAACTAGCTTAAGTTAGCCCATCTTGCTTGTGTGAATGGTAGCGGTTTACTTGAGGTGGCTTAAGCGCGTCACACGCATGCGCAGTCGAGACCTGAGTTTGTTGATTTTCCGGTCGATCAAAAGCGCATATTATATAATTTGGTCTATGAAACTGCTAGCTGTACACATCTATTTTTTTCATCATTTATTTTTAGGTTTTCACTGCCCAGCAGAAGTTTTGATCATTCCAAAACAATACGATTCAGTCGATACATATCTAGGTCGAACCCACACTCTCTTTTGGTGACATCAACTAATCGAAACTGGCGCTGGTTAGTATTGACTTGCTCATGCGCAGATATCGATTTCCGCCTTAAACCACCCCAAGTACTGCATGTGTGGACATGACACACTTTCACGCCTAGTTCACCTCATCTAGTTCGCCTTATCTAGTTTGGCCTAAAGTTGTGTGTGTGAACAAGGCTTTAGATGAGGCAAACTAGTTGAGTCGAATTAAGGTCCGTGTGTGAACAGGGCTTAGGTGTGCAACTTTAAGTATGCAGCTTTAAGTATGCAGCTTTTTAGTAACCAGGATGGACGCAGTGTCAGGTATGAATATGAGAGTTGGCTGTATACAGTACCAGGGTTGTGTGATGGGTGACACAACAGGAAGTGGTTGTGTGTAGGGGTCAGAGGTGAGAAGGCTGTCAGGGGTTGGGATGCAAAGGTGTCAGGTGGTGCATGGGACATCAAGAGGGTGGATAGTACACGTCTAATGTAGCAGTCACACTACGACGACAAGCAGCGGCGACAGCCCTGCGACATCCACTTCCGGCCTGTCGTCGATTGTCGCCGATTGTCGCGCAGTTGTCGCGCAGGAGTCGCCGCGACCCCTCCGCGACAACTCCAGTTTCTCCACTATTTCTCGACTGTCGCCGAGTTGTCGCGGGGATTTTGGACATGTTGAAAAACTTCGGCGACAGCGGACGACAGCCGAGGTTGCGGCACTGTCGCGGCACTGTCGCGGCACTGTCGCGGCACTGTCGCGGCACTGTTGCGGCACTGTCGCGGCACTGTCGCACTGTCGCGGCACTGTCGTGGCACTGTCGTCTTGTCGTCAAGCTGTAGTTGCTTCTCTCTCCATGTATGTGTCTCTGTGTGTCTCTGTGTCTGTGTCTATGTGTGTGTCTGTGTCTATGTGTGTCTATCTGTGTCTATGTGTGTGTCTGTGTGTCTGTGTGTGTCTATGTGTGTGTCTGTGTCTATGTGTGTCTATGTGTGTGTCACACTCACACTCACTATCACACTCACACTCACTGTCACACTCACACTCACACTCACTATCACACTCACACTCACTATCACACTCACACTCACTATCACACTCACTATCATACTCACTATCACACTCACACTCACTATCACACTCACACTCACTGTCACACTCACACTCACACTCACTATCACACTCACACTCACTATCACACTCACACTCACTATCACACTCACTATCACACTCACTATCACACTCACACTCACTATCACACTCACACTCACTATCACACTCATGATAAAGCAAGCTAAACTGAGCCATGTTTGCACCGTCCCATTCTTGATATTTCTCATGAAGACTGCTTCCTCACAGGTCCGCCGCATAGTCTAACACACATGTTTGGACCGTCCCATTTCTTCATATATCATATGAAGACTGCTTCCTCACAGGTCACCCACTTGCTATCCGGACCGCACCTCGTCCACACCTCTCTCTATCACCTCTCCGCCGGCCGGACACCTCCTTGATATGTCTGAAAAGAGTTCCAGGAGGGGGTGCCTGCCGGCATTTTCACTTTCTACCCTTACTCTGTCCGTGTCTATGGCTCGCCGGTTGGTCACCATAGGGCAGATAGGCACGGGCCTTTGACTCAACTCTCCTCATTTCTCTTTCCTAGATCTGCCCATTCGATTTCTCCCAGGCTCACTTCTTCCCCTAACCAGGGTTGTTGTGTTCTTGGGTGGGGCTCTTGACCTTTTACCATTTCTCTGTCTGGTTCTTGTTGCTGGAACGACCGCTGCTCCCACCTTTGCCCCGCCTTCCTCGAACCCCTGCTGACCGGATGCAAGTGCTACACTACAGACACCATACAGCTTTACTACAAACAGACGGCACGGAGAGATCCGCTGCCACCCGGCGCCCCGTCGCCACTACGTCTTGAAGGATGTCCCAGCCTTCACAACACTTCCTCTGAGACCACTTCACCCGCAGAAGACATGTCTTAACCAAAGACTGGGCCGATTTATCGGAGCCTCTCTATAAATGTTGCAGTTCTGCAACCGGTAACCGTCGTAAGGTTACGAACACCCCATACCATACCATACCTCACAGGTCCGCCGCATAGTATAACACAGATGTTTGTACCGTCCCATTTCTTTATTTTAACCAAATTATAGATAAGCATTCATATTTCTGTGTGTCTGTGTGTGTGTGTGTGTCTCTGTTGTGTGTCTGTGTCTGTGTGTGCGATAAACCACACACACTCACACTCACAATCACACTCACTATCACACTCACACTCACACTCACTGTCACACTCACTATCACACTCACTATCACACTCACTGTCACACTCACTATCACTATCACACTCACTATCACACTCACACTCACTATCACACACATAGACACACACATAGACACAGACACACACATAGACACAGACACACATAGACACAGACACACACATAGAGACACACACAGAGACACAGAGTCACACACACAGACACAGACACACAGACACTGTCGTCCCGCTGTCGTCCCGTCTGTTGTCCCGATGTCGTCCGGATATGGTCCGGATGTCGTCCGATTGTCGTCCAATTTAGCCCGAATTTGCATATGTCGTCGTGATTTCTCAAAATTCCAGCCGCCGGGCTGTCGTCCTCCCATTGTCGTCGTAGTGTGACTGCTACATTAGTAAGACGCAGCAACAGAGGCAGCCTGAGGTGACGAAAGTGGGAAATATTTCGCATGGAGCAGGTTTAGAACCCACATCTCTTCCATCCCGGGCAAGTGTGGACACCATTACACCACGTAGGCTCCCTAATGCATCCCTCTATCCACGCGCACCTGTCTATGTCGCCTTTTGCCTGAGAGGTCGTGCAAACTACTACAATACCCTTTTTCTTTACAACTACATTCGAAGCTAATTAAAAATATATAATGGTTGGTGAAGCTGCACTCAAATTTGTCCAGTTCTCACATCAATTCCCATATTTGTAACTGTCTTCGAAAATATCTGGAAATTGTTGGTGGCACTACACTCAAATGCTTGATTCACTTGTCCAATGCTCAGACCAATTTCAACTGAATTAATAACCATATTTGTAAACTACACACACTAAGAACAACAACAACAAACTGGAAATAACCAACTCTTACATTAAAATTGCATACGATGTGTGTTTATATGTTTGTTAGTTGGTTGTTGGAGCTTCATGCCTTGGCAACATCTAAGGTCATATCAGGATGGGTACCGACTTGTGACAATGTGCACTCATGGCGAATTTATAGTGCTGCCGCACTGGGAAATCAGGCCACCAGCACCATGACCTGATATCCCACTCAGTCACATTATCCTGACACTGAGCTAGCCAGTCCTTGCCCTATTGTATTAATACCTACTGCCCGGCTAGGAAGTGACAAGTATCAATTATATAAGTCATTAATTTGACTCGACTGGGAGACAAACTCCTGATCTCCTGCAACGCGAGGCCTGCACTCAGCTGATTCAGCCACCGCGCCCGGAAGAATCGCTCAGACTGACGATTTGTTCTCCGCGATGTGTTAGTAATCCGTCCAGAAGTGCTGACAACGTCAACATAAAATAGTCCCCAATAAAATTGATGATCGATGTTTGTTAAAAAATATGCAGACATCTTTTATTGTTTGAACTTGTCGCGAATCATCCGGTCATCTTGTCATGCACACAAATCAACAGTTTTTGTGTTGCTGGTATTTTTTGTGCATTTCTTTTTCCAAGAGTCGCAAACTTAAAATTATTTAAATTTATTGTCATTTCCGCACAGACATGACTGATAAGGCATTGGGAGCGTCGAAATGAACACGAACCATTTAATCAATTACCATGTTCTTGTGCAGGCTCTCATTTATAATCCCTTTTTGTGTGTTGTTGGCGGGTGGGCTTAGAAGAACTCACCCCCATCCGCCAAAAAGAAAAGAGGAAGGCCCACCGCATCAAGCCTCATTGAAGGAGACAGCCAACTTCTAATGACAATTGCAGGCAGACACCAACTTTACGACCGAAACTTAATTCCACAATTTACTTTGCAAATTTGTATTTCAGCAAGCCCAAGACCGCTTCTAAGTATGCATGGTTCTACGATAGAGATTAAATTTAGTGTTGTGCGACCTTAACACGGCTGAATCCAGCTCAATATGAATTACCCCCGGCGATTGGCCATCTTGTGATCGCCTCTGCCAGCAGTGATATACTGACATTGATATGTACAGCATGAAGGAGGTTGGTTGGTTGTTGGGGTTTTACGTCCTGGCAACATCTAAAGTGATATCAGGACGGGTACCGACTTGTGAAAGTGCGCACTCACTCATGGCTACTTTATAGTGCTGCCCCACTGGGAGACCAGGCCACCTGCACCATGACCTGATATCCCACTCAGTCACATTATAGTGACACTGGACTAACTAGTCCTTGCCCTATCCTAATAATGCCGAGTGCCTGGCTCTGAAGCGACAAGCATATATATTTATAAGTCATTGGTTTGACTCGACCAGGGTTCGAATACGTGGGTTGGAATCCCACGATCTACAAACACGGGAGATGGATGCTGGACTTATTCAGCCATTCCGTCTGGTCGCATGAAGGAGTATAATAAATACCCTTACAGCTTCCATAACCCCAGCAGTATGAGGAACGTGGATCGACTGTGGACCTGGCGTAGATGTAGAGCATTAGCCTTTCTCTGACCCAAACAGTCCTGTGTCCCAACCTGCTAGTGCCTGCATGCCTATAGATAATGGGTGTTAATGAGGCAGTTCCAAGATACCAAAGGTGGTGTCCACTCAGCCGCTACTCAGAATCTCGGATGTGCTAGTGTGGGCTTGAACCATCATAGTACCCATAGATACAAGAATGATTGAGAGAAAATGAGTGAGAGAAAAAAGTAAATCTTTGTAATCATTGTAAAAAAAAATACCACCACTCCCCCACTGATACAGGAAGTGGGATTTGATCTAATTGAGGCTATTTGCAAGCACTGCCATTACATTACGATCCACTTTGAAAACAGTTGTATGGCAAGAACCCCATTAGATTTGGTAGCCAGGAACTGTATGTTTATGGTGAGTTAAAAGTATAAGTATTGGGCATATTAGTGAAGTATAGATCTGGGGTGGGGGCATCCTTACCACTTCCGGCGCGTACACACGCCAGGTCGCAGCTTCAGGAATCAGCGGAACTTCTACATTCAGCGTGCGTTGGTGCTGTGTGAATGGAGGCTGTGTTGTGTGGTGTGTATATATATATATATATATATATATATATATATATGTGTGTGTGTTGTGTGTTGTGTGTGTGTGTGCGTGGGAGGGAGGGGGTCGTAAATAGGAGAGAGGTGTCGTAAAGAAGCCCTGTGCAACATGCTTTAAGCCTTTGCCAATATTCATGGTGGGTCAAGTGCAAACTGTGCTCGTAAATGGACGTGGGGAGCATGCGCGGTAAGTGCGCAGAATCATGATGGCATTAACCCTCTGCACCCCGCGCATGTCTCTTGGCACCAGGCGCATACACGCGGCAGTCCATGCACATATATGTGTAAATATCCAATGTCTCACATATGGGTATTTTATTTGACAACAAAAAGTCAGTATGCCATAATGATAAAAGAACATGCATATAAAAGCTGCATAGTCTGATGAAAGCATCACATTTTCAAAACCAAATGCTTATTTAGATTGTATTCTACATATCCAACTTAGATACTAGTGCACTTATGAAGCTTGTGGTGATACATAGAAGGGAATGATATTATTAAGTCAATTTAGTAGAACTTAGGAGCTGCTTACTGCTAAAGTTTATGTTATAATTCACAGCACAAACAAGCAGCTCATTTCAATAAAACATATATGGTTGTAGTGTTTATTAAATAGTTAAAGTTCATCAGTTAATTGTTCATCCGTTAATTGTTCTTCGACTCAGGCCTTCAACCCATCACTTGACATTGTTCATCTGTTTGAAGAGATGGGTGTACGGCTGAGCAGTGTTGCTTGTCCAGCTGCTGGAGGCGTAGTGATGGTTTGATGGAACTTGCGGGCCGACGATGGGTGGAGGTGACGTCACGGGTCTTGTGAGAGACCTGGTTCACGGGAAACCCGGTAAGGGCGTGGTGGATAGCGGGATCGAACCCAGGTGGCGACACCGGGGAGACTCCTTGTTCGCACGCAAATTACCCATGTTGGCGAACCAACATGAACAATTTCAATATGCATGCCAACATTAATTTGGCATTTTTCGCCTTGAATATTTCCAAAGTTAATCATTTATTATCAAAGTTACTTCAACTAAAGAATTGCAGATAATACCGACATCATCATATATTGATTTCAGATAATGGCAGAAATTCAAAAGAATCAGACTGCGCAATTTCAATAATTATTGTCTACCTTACCTGGGATTGAAGTAACTTTTATTATAAATGGCTAAATATGGAGATATTTGAAGTGAAAACATGCCAATTTAATTTTGGCATGCACTTAGAAATATGGAAACCATAGACTTAGGAAATGACATGTTCTATTAAATTAACTTAGTCTTACCTTCTATATAAGCCGTGTTCACACGGGCAATGTAAATCGATTCGTAGAAATCGACTTGCCTAGTTCGGGTTACATTTCGCATGTGAATGCGCGGCTGAGTCGGATTAGGGCTGAATCGATTCCTGTGATCTGGATACTGTAAACCACTTGTAGAGGTGGATTACGTAAATCGATTTCTGTGAATCGATTTATTTTGCCCGAGTGAACGCACTGAGCCGGATTAAGGATGTCACACTATATAATATAATTTGGTCTATGAAACCGCTAGCTGTGCACAGATATTTTTTTCATCATTTATTTTTAGGGTTTCACTGCCCAGCAGAAGTTTTGACCGTTCCAAAACAATATGATTCAGTCCATACATATCTAGGTCGAACCCACACTCTCTCGTGGCGATGTCGACTAACCGAAACTGGCGCTGGTTAGTATCGCCTTGCTCATGCGCTGATATCGATTTCCGGCCCAAGTATTGCCCGTGTGAACGCGCATCTAAATCGATTCATATGATTCGCCTTGGCTGAATCGCTTTACATTTTGCCCGTGTGAACACGGCTTATGATGCAACACGTGTTTAATAATGCACTAGTGATATATACCATCTCAATAACCATTTTGATTAGTAAAATGTGACGCTTTCATCAGCCTATTCAGCTTTAAATTGGGGAACGCTGACAAAAATAAAATCCATAGAGGTGAACTAGCTGCAACCAATGACTGAGACACCTACTGCGACCACTGTTCTCTAATTTCACACTCTTGAAACAAATGTCAGACAAACAAACACAAGGCACACGTGCAGTGCAACTCACATTACCGCAAGGTGTGCTGTGTCGTCGTAGGTTGGCGGCCAACACACAAAAAGGACCACATGTGGTGGCCGAATGGCGGAGTGCAGGATTGCCACGTGGAAGGTCGGGATTTAGAATCCCAGCCGAGTCAAACCAATGACTTATAAAATTGATACTTGTCGCGACCTAGCCTTGCAGTTTCTGGATAATGTGACTGTATGGGATATCGGGGCATGGCAGACTGGTCTCTCGGTAGGGCAGCACTATAAAGTCGCCATGAATGCGCACTCTCACAAGTCGGTACCTGTGCTGATATGACCTTAGATGTTGCAAGGATATAACGCAACAACCACGGTGCATTAATAGGATAGGACAAGGACTGGTTAGCACAGTTTCAGGATAATGTGACTGTGTGGGATATCGGGTCATGGTGCTGGCAGCATGGTCTCCCAGTGGGGCAGCACTATGAAGACGCTATGAGTGCGCACTGTCACAAGTTGGTACCCATCCTGATATGACATTAGATGTTGCAAGGATGTTAAACAACAACAAACAAGCGAACAAAAACAAACACACATGGGATGGGGGCCTGTGGGAGAGGATGTGTAGATGTATATAGTAGGCTAAGTTATCATACACAGGTTAGGAAAAAACTTTGAAAATTAAAAAAAAATAATATAGAAACTACTAACACCAAAAACCGCAAAAGATTGGCCCGAGAAGGATCAGGTAAACACTCCTGAGTGCGGGACCAGACCAATCCAGTATCACAGCTGTCCAGCGTTGACAACAAGCACCCTAACGGGAGCTTACATGTTATGGGCAGAATAAAAAACTTGTCACAAAAAAAACACCCAAAACAACACAATTACAACCCTGTATGCAATGTCACGTGCACTGTGCGATACATCGTATCTTGCCATACAGTCTGCACTGTAGTTCCTAATACCGTGACACCTGTAACACATGTAACACCCCTAACACCAGTAACATATGCAACACATGTAACACCTGTAATACCAGTAACACCAGTAACATCTGCAACACCTGTACCACCTGTAACACTTGTAACACCAAAAACAAAGGTCTGTTGCTGGGAAACCAATACATACAAGAGGTCCCACAGCCACCGTGGGCCTATTCGATTAAACAACTTGGGTCACCCGAACCACTTTTTGGCACATGCGCATAACCTACAACCTCGGGTTGCATTGGCGAACACGCTCGGGTAGGGAAAATGGTGGCTTAATCCAAAACCTTTTTTTAATAACCAATATAACTACAGTAAAATAGAATTTAAAGTATTTTATGATTGCATAATTTAGATATATGTCCAATTTAATGGTCTTTTACATTAAAAAAAAGAAGAAGTAGATTTGCAGTACATGCCACACACAGGAACTAGCAGAAATTCTCATAGCACCCCGAGCCAAGACATGGGTTACTGGGGTCGGGTCGTTTTGCACACGACCCGTGTATTTATAGACTCCACTCGCGGTGTTCTATTTGAAACGCCTCGGGTGACCCGAGTCGCCTGCAGCGTCATAATCGAATACGTATGGGAATGGTTTCTCCGTGGACATGCAAATGGACAACCAACATAGACATTCTATATGCAGTAGTGCAAATTTAAAGCTGCACAACCCGATGATTCTTTGATAGCATCAATCTTGAAAAGCACTTTTGTAAATTTGATCCTACATAGGCCTATCCCAATTAGATACCGGTGACTCATTAAACATTTATTTCAGTTTGGTGCGCCACTATGCTAAGTATAAGGGGTAAAGGAAGGCTATGTCCAGCATGCATGTCCATACATGCACATACATACGTGTGTGTACATGTGCATGTCTGTACATACATGTATACATGCATGTATGTACACACATGCAGGTACATACATGTATGTACATGTATGACCATACATGATTGTATATATGTATGTATATACATGCACATTTATATACATGTATGTACACACATGTATGTACATACATGCATGTATACATGTATGTATAAACATGCACATGTACATACATGTATGTACATGTATGTACATGTATGTACCTGAATGTATGTACACATGTATGTACACACATGCACATGTACATACATGTATGTACACGCATGTATGTACATACATGTACATACTTGTATGTACATGCATATATGTACATTTCTGTACACATGTACATGCATGTGCATGAATGTTCGTACATACATGTATACATGTATGTGTGTACAGAAATGCATGTACATGCATGTACGTGCATTTCTGTACATACATGCATGTACATGCATTATGTGTGACGCCCGCTCTCTGATATTAGAGTGTGTTCCTTCACCATAAGATGCCTGGCGAGCAATACTTAAACTCCCAATGATCTTATCCCAGAAGTGGAGAACCTTGCGCATGCGCCGTTAAGTGTTGCTGTTTGGGCCCATTGTCTGGCCACTTCTTTAACACAGTAACAGTAGCCGGTGAATGAGAACTGGTTTTCAAGGACGTCTCCGGGATAAAGGAAGTCAGTTAATAACCCACTGATTGCCCCTGGTGGATGGTTCGAGAACCATGAGGTGCAGGAGCAAGTTGGGCACGCCGGAAAGCAGTCTTTTGTACCACTGCTGCTCATTACACAACCCGGTGTAACGATTTCAACTTCCCCCCTTCCCAAGTTCCCCCCCGGGAATCTGAAAACGTTTTCAACTTCCCTCCGGGGAACTTTAAAACGTTTTCAGATTCCTGGGGTGGAACTTAAAAACAGTTTTCAGATTCACCCCCCTATTTTCAAATTCCCCCCTCCGGGAATTTAAAATTGTTTAAAATACTTTAAAAAACGTTTTAAATTTCAGACCTATAATATTTTTTTCTTAACCATCTTGGAGACTTTTTGTGTCATTTGTGGTTAAATATATTTTATTGTACTAGTAATAATTTCCATTATGTTATTCTCTGTATATTATAATATTTGTCATGAAAAATAATCAAAAATAACAAAAAAATTACAAAAATAAAGAAATTCCCCAACTGGGGGGAAGGAAAGTTAAAATGAGGAGGGAATTGAAACGTTTCAAATCCCCTGGGGAATTTGAAACGTTTTCAGTCCTGGGGGGAACTTGAATATGGGGGGAATTTGAAATCTTTACACCGGTGCTGTCCACAAACACGGACCTACTCCAAAGATTGTAGCGAATCCTGGTCCGTCTGCAGTCCAGAGCACCATGTGTGGTTGGTTGTTTGAGTTTTACGTCCTGGAAAACCTAAGGTGATATCAGGACAGGTACCGACTTGTGACAGTGCACACTTATGGTGACTTTATAGTGCTGGCCCACTGGGAAATCAGGCTTCCGGCACCATGACCCAATGTCCCACTCAGTCACATTATCCTGACACTGAGCCAACCAGTCCTTGGACTATCATAATAATGCCGAACCAGACGGGATGGCCGAATGAGTTAGAGCGTCCGTCTCCCGTGCTGGTAGATCGTGGGGTCGTGGGTTCGAGTCCCGAGTGCCAGGCTAGGAAGTGACAAGTCTTAATTTGATAAGTCATTGGTTTGACTCGACCAGAAACCGAACTCCCGATCTCCCGCACGTGAACACCGCGCTCTACCAATTCGCCCACCGCGTCCGGTCGCACCATGTGCGGGCGTGGTGGTGATGTTTGACAACTTTTATTATTCGGTGGGTTTGCATCTGTGCGGCAGGTATTGGCTTTATAAGTCGAGTTTGAAATCGAGTAGCAGACTGACTTAGGCCTGCCCGGTCCGCGGCGTTGCCGGGGAAACACGGGCAAATCGAGGCAAGTCAGCGATTGGACATAATAAATAGTGTAGATGGTAGATTAATAATAGTAATAATAATAATAAGGAATATATACTCCGCCTACTTATATACGCATAATTAATTATACATCCTATATGTATACATTCAGGAATATAATATATCCTCGGTGCGAGTAGCGCTTTGGAGTGTACGATAGGGAGGAGGAGTGCCGGTGGCGGCGCCACCAGTCAGGAGCATAGCAAGGAGGTGGCAATATACAGAATAATAATAATAACAACTATATAATTACTCCAGATTTTGGTAGTGTATGCCCAGTTTAGCTTAGCTTAAAATTATGCATTAGGTAAATACAAAAAGATCATTCTGAAATTGCACAGTGGGCTTTGGAGCGTCATTTATCGAAGTTACATTGAACATGAAAGGATTTCTCAATGTTACCGACTTAATCAGATCCTCTGAATAATCTAGCAACCAACCACCCTTGGTCGTTTAGCTATCTGAAGCTATTGAGATTTGATGGTATTTCTAAATGAAATGCAATGGAATATTCACCAGCAATTCACATAGATAAGCCACAATTAATTTTGATATCAACTGCCACCACTATTGCCGCCCACAGTTAACCACGCACTTGCTTTTTTGCATATTTAGTTATAAATTTAACGGGCCAAACATCCATGAATTCAACTGTTTGTAAGTGGATTCTAATTACAACAAGTAGAGCTTGTTTTTTATTTAATGACGCCTCTAGAGCACATTGATTTTTGTATCATCAGCTATTGGATGTCAAATGTATGGTCATTCTGACATATTTCTTTGGAGGAAATCCTCTGCCGCCACATAGGCTACTCTTTCTGATAACCAGCAAGAGGTCTTTTATATGCACTTTCCCACAGACAGGACAGGACATACCACAGCCTTTGATGAACCAGTTGTGGACCACAGGTCGGATTCTAACTACAGTGCACTGAAGCAGGGACAACTATAGTATATTTTTGTTATAGAGACCGGATGCCGTGTCCTAATCGGTAAAGTGCAGACCTTCCGTGCGGGTGATTGGGAGTTCGATTCCCTATCGAGTCAAACCAATGATTTACAAAATTGATATTTGTCGCTTCCTAGCTTGGCACTCGGCATTAATAGGATAAGGCAAGGACTGGTTAGCTCAGTGTCAGGATAATGTGACTGAGTGGGATATTGGGTCATGGTGCTGGGGCCTGATTTCTCAGTGGGGCAGCACTATGAAGTCGCCATGAGTGCGCACTGTCACAAGTCGGTACCCGTCTTGACATGATCTTAGATGTTGGCAGGATGTAAAATTCCAACCAACACCATGTTATAGATCTAGCGGGCTATTTATTAAGGCTACAATAGATGAGTAGATGCCACTTCCACGGTCCCTGTCATTAAACCTCCACGCATAGTTCCCCCAGCATTCATCAAGTCTCTGGCATCCTATTGTTCCGTCGCCTTGCCCCTCTTATACTGTCACCATAGTTACAGCCGTCCAGTCCGAAATAACAAGTAGTTCCCAGTTACAAATAGTCGCCAAAGTCACCAAAGTCACCAAAGTCACTGACCCATAGTTCACAAAAAGATGTGCACGCTCAGGCAAATATCATAAAGTTCAGTCATCTAACTTATTATACAACTAATTCGTCGCAACAGTTAAATCTGTATACTCGGTGATGGATTTGAGTTTCTGTCTTTAACAAATAAAAGATCAATATATTAGGTTGATCATCATAATCTACTTGACTTTAAGCTTGACGTTACTTAATTTAAAATGGCTAACTTTGGAGATATTTGTAATGTGAACATACGGTGTTCATTTTGGCATACACATATTATGAAAGCTCGATAGGCTTCAGCAGTAAAATATTAGATTACATTGAGTTAGTATTCCCTTCTATGGAGCTCCAAATGCTGAATAATTGGACCCTTATTTAAAAATGGATATGTAGAATCAAATCTAGATAAGTGTTTTGTTTTTCGAAAATGTGATGTTGTCATCAGACCATGCAGCTTTAACTGTGCAATAGCGTTTGTATGAGTTTTCTTTTTTACGTCAGCAGCATATATCAGGATGGGTACCAACTTATGACATTGCACACTCATGGTTACTTTATAGTACTGTTGTACTGGGCCTCTGACAACGTGACATATCATCCCATTAAGTCACACTATCCTGACACTGTGACAACTAGTCCGACTTACTATCCTAGTAATACCGAGCGCCGGGTATGTTCGTGACAAATAATCAATTTTGTAAGTATTTGGGATTGAAGCTATGCCTTCCGACACTGTAAGCAGATTATAGCCACTAGATACATCCCGCTCGGTATATGCCAACCAGTGCCTACAAGTTTGGTGAATCCCAGTGCTCAACTATCGTGAACCAAGCGATTGGGAGTTTGCGACAACATTAACAAGTTTAAAGGGTTCACAGCATGTTGTGATTTCCTCTCGGGTATGTCAATATGGCCGATAATCGCAGAACTCAGGTCATGCCATAACAGAGACAGATATAGACACAGGTACATATACAGATACAGACACAGATACAACCACAGATACAAACACAGATACAGGCATAAATACAGATAGAGACACACATACAAACACAGATACAAATACAAACACAGATACAGGTACAACAACAGATACATATACAATGACAGATACAAATACAAACACATATACATACATAAACACAGATACAGATACATACACAGATACAGATACATCGACAGATACAAATACAGACACGGATACAAACATAATATACAGACACTGGTGCTGATAGTGGCACTGGTACAAACACATACCGACACAAACAGCCACAAACACATATCTTCTTATTGGTTGTCCATCAGTGACAATGATGACAGCAACTCATTTGTTGTGAACTTGTCATTGACTGATGAGTCCAATTTGTGCTCGGAATGTTGGGCATGTGTGTGTACCTGCTGTCAGAGAGTCTGGTATATGAAGGAGACAATCTTTTCTCTGCTGATGCTTTTGTTTAACTTGATATATATGATCAGTTTCAAATTGTGTTGTCCCTTTATGAATAGAAGCATGCCCGGAAGTTCTTGGCCACTATTTCCCAGGTTGTAGTGTTGACATTACATTTCTTCAGGTTGTATTTAAGGCAGTTCTTGAAACTTTCCTTCTGACCACCTTGATTTCTGCGTCCTTTTACAAGTTAACAGTAGAATAGAGCTCATCCATATCAACTACATGGCCAGCCTACCTAAGTTGTGCTCTCATAACCATGCAGTCAATGCTGACCATTTTTTGCCCTCTCTGGGATCTTATTCTACCACGTGATATTCATAATTTTCCTGGGACAGCCTAGGTGGAAATTGTTTAGTTGCTTAGTGTGACGACGGTATGTTGTCCACGATTCCCATGCATAGAGTAAGGATGTGAGAGCTACAGCCTTACATACTTGAAGCTTAGCTTGAAACTTGAGACCTCATTTATCTCAGACATTGGCGCATAGTCTTCCAAATGCAGCATTTGCCTTAGATAGATGCTGAGTAATTCTGTCGTCAATACAAACATTGTGAGATAGTGTGCTGCCTAGATAGGTGAACTTGTAAACCAAATTCAGAGCTGTTCCATTGATGGTTATTTTGGGGGGAGTGTGCACTTTTCCCGGAGCAGGTTGGTAACATCACTTGTCTTCTTCAGGCTATTGACAAACACATATACAGAAATGCACACATACACACATACACTGGCACAGACGCAAACACAGACACATGGACACTGGCACACATATAGACACATACACACATACATAGACACAGACAGAGATACATACATAGACACAGAGACACATACATAGACACAGAGACACATACATACACACAGAAACACATGATAGACAGAGACACACGTATAGATACATAGACACCTATATAGACCCAGAAACACACACATAGACCCAGAGACACACATACCGATAAAGAGACACATATATAGACACAGAGACACATACAGAGCCACAGAGACCCATACATACAGCCATAGTAATTTTTATTAGTATGTGCATACGCATACGCATACGCATACGCATACACATGCGCATGCGCATAACCATTCCGCCAGCGTTTCAGCGATGTGGATTCTCGTCAGCTTTCCCGTCCACCCAAATTACTCTATAACTGGAGGAAGGGACTCCTAACTTTCACGTTATGAGGGAAGTGTCATTGCGTCTGAAATGCTGCAGACAAGACAATCACCCCCTGGTGGCATCTGCCTTCCTCTTTTTGTTATATTGTAGGCGCCATTCTGAAGTGCAGGCACGTAGGTGTTGTCATGTAGGCTCAACGGTATTCCTCTCGCGGGGTGGAGGGTTGGAGGTTATTTGGCGGTGCATTATTACTGCAAGACACCTACCATGAATGGCGGTGATCGGCATCATGCGAACCATACACCTCTGGGATTTGCGACTTTCAGCTAAAACCTGTAGTTTTATCAAAGCGCTATGCCCTACGGACTCGGTTCTTGTACTGGGTTCTTGATAGCTGGTTGGCAGGTTTTGTGGTGTTTCTAGGGTAGTTGTCTGGCAGGCATAATGCTTTGGGAACACATCGATAACAATACATCAAATCTCATTCCCCTGCTGCACACACGCGGGTGTACACGTGACATTCTCCCCGTGTACCGGTGGGGGATCGATCCCACTTTCACAACCACCACCACCACCACCACAGCACCACACCACCACCACCCCACCTCCACCACCACCACCCCACTACCCCACCACCAAAGCACCACACCACTGCACCACCATACCACCAACACACCACCACCACACCACCACACCACCACCACAGCACCACACCACCAGACCACCACGACCACGACCACACCACCATCACACCCCCACCCCACCACCATACCACCACCACACCGCCACCACACCACCATCATACCACCACCCCACCACCACAGCACCACAGCACCACACCACCGCACCAACATAACACCACCACCACACCGCCACCACACCACCACCATACCACCAATAACCACCACCACATCACCATCATACCACCACCCCACCACACCACCACCACAGCACCACACCACCGCACCACCTACCACCACCACCACACCGCCATCACACCCCCACCTCATCACCATACCACCACCACCATCATGCCACCACCACACCACCACCAGAGCACCACAGCACCACACCACCGCACCAACATAACACCACCACCACACCGCCACCACACAA
Source organism: Branchipolynoe longqiensis (assembly GCA_030323885.1). Lineage (NCBI taxonomy): Eukaryota > Metazoa > Annelida > Polychaeta > Phyllodocida > Polynoidae > Branchipolynoe > Branchipolynoe longqiensis. The sequence goes on along the minus strand of CM059187.1, from coordinate 34,514,083 downwards.
CCATCACACCCCTACCCCACCGCCACCACCCCACCACCACCACTCCACCACACCACCACCACAGCACCAAACCACCGCACCAACATACCACCACCACCACCACACCGCCACCACCCCACCACCACCCCACCACCACCACCACCACCACCACACCACCAACCCACCACCACCACTCCACCCCCACAGCACCACACCACCGCACCACCATCCCACCACAGCACCACCACACCATCCCACCACCACCACCACCCCACAACAGCACTACCACAGCACCACACCACCATCACCCCACCACACCACCACACCACCACCACAACACCACCACAGCACCACACACTGCCGCCACCACACCACTACCACCACGCCACTACCACACTACCACTACAATATCACCACCACACCACCACACCACCTCACCACACCAACACCAGCGCACTACCACCACACTACCACCACCGTCGCAGAAGCCATCACGGCCACAGCCACTGCTGTCTCTGTCATGAGCATGTTATACATACATATGTATTGTTTTTATGTAGCTCTTATTTTAATTTGTTTCTAATATGATATGTATTAAGGGTAGATTCATGAATGTATGTATGAATATGATTAATATATTTGATATTTTTAAATTGACATAGCTATATATTGAACGATGTATATGTTATTAAAGTATATTTATATATTATATGCACCTACTGTATATAATATTCCTGCAGACTTCACTGCCCCACCTCCACCCTCTGTCTCTTGCATTCTACCCACGGTATAATGTGTCTCAAAACCACCCTCCAAGGGGGGGGGGGGGTTCTTAAAACATTAGCTTACATAATATATATAATACTTCATCTTACTTTGCTCTTTTGGGTTGATGAGGTCCAAACCTGGCATATTTTGGGTGTAGATTATAAATGATTCTTTGATAACGCCGGTCTCGTCAGCAAGCACCACTGAACATTGTGGTGTTACCACCCAATCGGAGTGTACTCCATCACCCACACACACACCCACCCTCTTCACAACCTCCTCCAGCACCCACTGTCTCCACCGGCTTTACCTGCACGGCACGTCGGGGAGACCCGCTCAGCGCCCGGCCGGCTGCTGGGGGTGGGGGAAGGGGTGGAGGTATGGGTGAGGGTGGGTTGTGGGTGGGTTGTGGAGGAGGTGATGGTGGGAGTGGGGTGAGGGTGGGGTAGGGGTTGGAGTGTGGGTGTTGGGAGTGGGTGTAAGGATGTGGGTGTGGTTGGTGATGGGGTTGGGCTGTGGTTGGATGCGGGGTGTGAGTGGTGTGGGGATGGGGTGTGAGGTATATGTGTACGGATGTGGGTGGGGTTGGTGATGGGGGGGTGGTTGGATGTGGGGTGGGGGTGGAAGTGGGGTGGGGGTGGGATGTGGGTGTATGGATGTGGGTGGGGTTGGTGATGGGGTGGGGTGAGGTTGGATGCGGGGTAGGTGTGGGGGGGGGTTGGTGATGGGGTGGGGGTGTGGTTGGATGCGGGGTGGGTGTGGGTGTGGGTGTGGGGTGGTTGTGATGATGTGGGTGGGGTTGGTGATGAGGTGGGGTGTGGTTGGATGCGGGGTGGTGGTGGGAGTGGGGTTTGGGTGTGGTTGGATGCGGGATGGGGGTGGGAGTGTGGTGGGGTGGGGTGTGCTCCTAAATGTCGGCCCTGTTTGCTGGAACCGGGGTGGGGGGGGCTGGATGCGGGGTGTGGGTGTGTGTTGGGAGTGGGTGTAATGATGTGGGTGGGGTTGGTGATGGGGTGGGGCTATGGTTGGATGCGGGGTGGGTGTGGGTGTGGGTGTGGGTGTAAGGATGTGGGTGGAGTTGGTGATGGGGTGGGGGTGTGGTTGGATGCGGGTGGGGGTGGGTGAAGGATGTGGGTGGAGTTGGTCATGGGGTGGGGGTGTGGTTGACTGTGGGGTTGGTGTGGATGTGGGGGGATGAGGATATGGGTGCGGTTGGTGATGGGGTGGTGGTGTGGTTGGATGGAGGGTGGGGGTGTAAGGATGTGGGTGGGATGCTGATGCGGTGGGGGTGGGGTTGGGTGCGGGGTGGGTGTGGGTGTGGGTGTGGGGGGGTGATGATGTGGGTGGGGTTGGTGATGGGGTGGGGGGGTGGTTGGATGGGGAGTGGGGGTGGGAGTGGGGTGTGCTCCTAAATGCCGGCCCTGTGTGCTAGAACCAGTGCTGAAATAACGCGGCAGGAGCAGCGACCATCCGGGGCCGCTGCTTGTGTACACCATGGCATTAGGGGGCCGACGTCACGTGACACAAGGGACCGGAAGTGGTGTTCTACAATTCAATTCATCAAGCATGCGGCGGGTGAGAAAATAAAAGACAAGAAAATGAAACCCGGTCGACCCGGCACCCAACATACTCTTTTTTTTTACTAACCTTATCCAGCATTACATCCTTTGGCAGTTTAACCTAAACCCAGGCTGTACCCATATAATCCTTCAGCGGAAACCACCTACATACATCCCCACACAGAATTAAACAAATATATATTCAGAGTATGATGGCCTCTTAGCGACAATATGTATTGTACTTATTTATCATTAAAAGCTGCTTAGTTCGATGAAAGCATCAACATTTAAATTCCAAAAAGCATATCTAAATTTGATTTAATTGCTGAGGGAGATGAAGCGCTCACTCAATTCAGGTAGGTTATACCAAAGACCCTATAATACTAAGACGGCTCACTCCCTATCTCTCCAATGGTAATGTTAATTTCGCAGTGCCACCTTGTGGTGGGTTTGATCAGCCGGCTGCTGGTTGGTGTTTCACATGTAAACACATACAATTATATTATACATGAGATAGGTAAGTATGAATACACATCAATATGAAATTGCTATGAACAAAATAATACCCATCATCACCAGCGTCATCATCAGCATCGCCATCATCACACATCTTTCACATTCATATATACATTTATACATATAACATAGCACCTGTTTAACCAAGAGAACAGCCAGCGCACCAAGTGGTGGGTTTGATCATTTTGATTACACAGTACAGGCTGAGTGAGCCGTCTTAGTATTATAGGGTCTTTGGTTATACCTGCAGCTTTTGCAATCAGTAGAGAATGAAACATCGATGCGTAGAGAAAAATACCAAAGGAAATAATAATCTTGAACTGGTGCGAGGCAGCGACAAGTATCAATTTGTAAGTTATTGGTTATTGACCAGGGCTCGAACCCGTGGGTTCTAACCCCACGACCTACCAAAACCTTCTTAAAGTTGAATAATCCGATTGTTTTGAGTTTGTGTCATTTTCTTGAATACATATATTTGAAGGTGATTGTTATAATCTGCCTTGCTTTTTATTTTGAAGTAACTCTTATTTCAGATGGATAACTTTGGAAGTTATTTGAAGTTAAAACTAACTAAATTAATTTTGGTATCCATGTCAATATTATGACACCGTATGCTTCAGCAGTCAGGGGTTCTATTAAGTTGAATTGTTATTCTCTTCAATGCGACAATAAATGTTTAAGGAGTGCACCAGTATCTAAGTTGGAAATGTAGGTTAATTGGTTGTTGGGGCTTTACGTCATGGCACCATCTAAGGTCAAATCAGGACGGGGGAAATGTAGAATCAAGTCTACATATGCGGTTTTGTTTAACCAAATTTGATACTTTCATGGGATTGTGCAGACAAGCATTAATTATTTAAAATTGACACCAACAAAGATTAGCTGGACATGTCTTTCCTCTGGTTAAATGCAAATGGTGACGAGCGGTGAATGGTGAATACTTTGTTGTAAGTGAATGGTGAATGATTATTCAAGCTTTCTAAAGAAACTATTCGAAGTGAAGACAAATGTGTGTAATAAGTAGACTGCTGCTATAGGATGAACATTGATTTGCTGCCAACAGCTGAATCTTGGAGGTTTTTTAATTGCTGGGGGGCTGGCTTTTGACTAAATAATAATCTGAAATTGCAATTGCAAATGGGTGGAAAAGGCTACGAGAGGTCTCAGTAAAGATCTCATCTCATTCGACAAGTATGGACATGTTTGTTGCAACGAGAAGCTTTGGCAATCTAATAGTTAATGCTGCATATTCAGATGAAAACATCAAATTTTGAAAAGCAAGGCAATTATCTAGATTTGATTTTACATATCTAACTTAGATACTGATGCACTTTTAAAGAATTTATCACCACATAGAAGGGGATACTGAATCAAATTAATATAACCTGTTACTGCAGAAAAACCTATGGTGTCAGAGTTTTGGCATGCTTGCCAACATTAATTTGGCATGTTTGCACTTCAAATATCTCAAAAGTTAGCCATTTAACAGACAAGTTACTTCAAGCAAAAGAAAGGTAGATTATAATGATCAACCTAATATATTTATCTAAAAAAAATTCAGAAACTCAAAACCACCGGATTATACAACTTTAAGAAAAGCAGGAATGCAAGTTTGAGTACCACGCTATGCTCACCCCTTTAAAAAGAAAGCAATTGATTAAAGAATAGTTTTAAGATCCTCTACTACCTGCACAGGGCTCAACTCGGTCGACGGTCCTCGGTGTGAGGGGGTCCAACATGCAGGCTTTGTGCTTATTGAATCCTTGAGCAACTATAAGCGGATTGAGCTGTACGCGTGGGGGCGCCACCTACCGGTAGCGCGGGGACCCACTTACTCCTCATTAGACTCTATTGATAAAACCCGCTTAAGACCTCCTCGATTATAAGTATTACAAAAAAACCCACAAATACCCCAACCCCCCATCCCCAACCCCAGCCCCACCGATTATTCGTTTTCATTTTTATTTGTAAACTTTGATTTCTAGATTTCGCTCCACAAAGGCCGCAGTGTGTTATTGATATGCAAGGTTACAGTACTTTATTTTTATATGCGAGGGTGAGGATGGAGGTGGGGGGGGGGTAATATGATGGATGGTCGATTTGAGCGTGGCTCAGTGGCGCCCGTGGGTCACTTTGTCAGGCTGAGGAAGTGGGTCGAAGCTGAAGGGTGGATGGATGGATGGATGGATGGAGGGAGGGAGGGAGGGATGGAGGGAGGATCGAGATCGGGGCGTGAGTTTGAGAAGGTGAGGGGGGAGCCTTTGTGGGGAAAGTGGAGGGGGAGTGGTGTTGGGGAAGTGGTGGTTGTGGAGTGGTGGTGGGGAGTGGTGGTTGTGGAGTGGTGGTGGGGAGTGGTGGTTGTGGAGTGGTGGTTGTGGAGTGGTGGGGAAGTGGTGGTTGGGGAAATGGTGGTTGTGGAGTGGTTGGTGGTGCGGGGTGGTGTTGGGGAGTGGTGTTGGGAGTGGGGGTGGGGAAGTGGTGGTTGTGGAGTGGTGGGGGTGGTGGTGCTGGTGATTGGGGAGTGGTGGGGAAGTGATGGTGGGTGGAGTGGTGGTTGGGGGAGTGGTGGTGGGGAGTGGTGGTGGGGAAGTAGCGGTTGGGAAGTGGTGGTGGGGTGGGGGTGGTGGGGCGTGGTGGTTGGGGAGTGGTGGTCGGGGGAGTGGTGGTCGGGGGAGTGATGGTCGGGGGAGTGGTGGTGGGGGGAGTGGGGGGTGGAGGTGGCGGAGGGGTGGTCGGCTCAGCTGGGCTCTATCATAGATAGACCTTTTATTTAAAGTTGCATGGTCCGATGGCATTTGAATTTGTTAGTTATATTTGAGATAAATAGCTCAGGTTGACCATTATATCCTAATATTCATTAGTACTGAGTAACTTTGATGAAAAATGGCTAGTTTTGGACCAATTTGAGCTGAAAGAACCCAAAATAATGTTGAAAAGCTTGCCAAAACTCATGTGGCTATGGCCCAGATGGTCATCTCGTGGTAACCATGTGATGTGAGATGACCTACTAATCCTGAAACCTGACAGGGCTGTAGGTAGGTATTTCTGTTTGGGATTTGAACATTCTGGGAACTGATTGGTGCCATAGGTCCGTGGCACTAGGGTTTTTAACAAAATATTATTCTGTAGAATGGTTAATTTGATTTATCTCTATCGAATTGACCAGGTAGCATAAATTATCCAACATCACATATATGTCAGTATGTGATTGACATCATCCCAATGGCAGAAATTTCAAAACATCAAACTGTGATACAGTTTGATGTTTTGAAATTTCTGCCATTGGGATGATGTCAATCACATACTGACATATATGTGATGTTGGATAATTTATGCTACCTGGTCAATTCGATAGAGATAAATCAAATTAACCATTCTACAGAATAATATTTTGTTAAAAACCCTAGTCCCCACTCCCAAAGTCAACAACTTTCAAATGCACATATCTCACTCCATATGGTTCACTCATTTTTACATTGAATAACAAAAAACTGTTTTCCTTTTATATACAGTGTAACTAACAAATTTCAAACAGATGCGCGCAAAACACATGTATGCGCATCCTCACATACATTTAGACCACCAAGGATATGCGTACTGCTTGCATTTCTCAATAACATATTATTCCTCTGTTATTATTTACTTTTATGTCATCCATATGTCTCATCCTCCCTCACACCATACATAGTCCCGATGGCAAATGTAATAATTTCAAAATTTAAATTACCCAAATCGATTAATTGTATTTATAGAATTGACCAAACAGCATTGAATATCCAACATGGAGGGGGGGGGGCAACATCCACCTCATTTCCCCTTCCCCTCTATGGCCCTGCACAGTAGGCCTACTTGGTCAGGGAGGCTAATGAGGTCATGAGATTGGCCTAATTGGTTAATGCCCTCCCTGCACAATGGGTGTTTCAAAGTGAGTGTCCGAAGGGGTGAGGTTATAAATTCACTGGTTATTCTGTATATGCTGTGCCAAATCATTAGCCAATACACCAGTATCTAAGTTGGATATATAGGATCAAATGTAAGTAGTTGTTTTAATTTTGACAAAATTATATTTCATCAGACCATGCAACTTTAACAGATGTATTATGGCTGAGTGAGCCTAAGCTGACACTAGTGACAGAGAGCGGAGGCGTGAGAGAGGGGGAGTCCGAGAGAGAGGGAGTGCGACAGAGAGGGAGATAAACCGATTGCGAGAGAGGGACAGAGAGGGAGAGAGAGGGACAGAGAAGGGGCGAGAGAGAGGGAGAGAGAGGGAGAGAGAGAAGTGGAGAGAAAACGACAGCACTCAGTTATATTATCGTGACACTAAGCCAACCCAGTGTTTGCACTAGCGTAGCCATGGCATGGTAGTGAACAAATATTAATTTTAAGTCTTTGGATTGACCCCACACCCTCCCAGATGGTCCCCAGAGGGTCGTCCGGCGCTGTGAGAGAAGCAGAGATCATGATTGCGCTTACAAGAGAAACAGAAACAGAGAGAGATTAAGAGAGATAGAGAAAGGCAGTGGAGAGAGAGACATACAGAGAGAGATGGAGTGACAGAGAGACATATAAATAGAGACAGTTAGAGACAGAGATGCAGAGATAGAGAAAGCTGTGAAAGCCAGAGGCAGAATTACACAGACAGAGAAATAAAGTCAGAGAAAGACAAAATGAGACAGAGAAAGACATAGAGAGACAGAGATAGACAGAGAAAGCTAGAGAGACATATATACAGATTGATTGAGAGAAAGAGAGGCAGATAGAGACATATAGAGACAGAGACTGAGAAATACAGGGACAGAGAGACAGAGAAACAGGAAAAGAACAGAAAGACAGAGAGAGGCAGAGATATACAGCATGACTGCGAGATACAGCTTGACAGAGAAAGGGAGAGAATGAGAGACAGAGAGACAGATATAAATAGAGAGTCATAGAGAGGCAGAGTGAGACACAGAAAGCTTGGAAAAGACAGAAACACGGAGCCACAGAGATACAGCTTGACCGAGATACAGCTTGACAGAGAAAGAGAGAAAGTGAGAGAAGGAGAGAAAGAGAAAGGGACACAGGAACACAAAAAGAAAGAGAGAGAGAGTGTCAACGGGTGGCATGTACGGGGGGCTGACTGTGACCAAAGCAAGCTACGCAACCTGAGTAAACTCGCAGTTTATAGTGCCGGGAATAACAGAACAGCGTGTGGGTGGCGGAGCGGAAGGAGAGCCGAGCATTTATTCATTGTATTCAGAACGAGGCGTGAAAGGCCATAGCACCAGTGTGGCGTCGCCTTGTTTTTTGTGTGTGCTCTACACAGTGGTGGTGTGGGACGCTGTATGTATGCAACTGGGAGGAGAGAGAAAGGTCCAGGACCATGTGTGGGGGGTGGGGTAGGGGTGGAGGTGGGGGGGGGGTGGCTGGTTGGTTCAGCTTCCATCATTTTAACGCCTACGCTGTCTCTCACACACACAAGTTTCGGCTAAATAAAACATATTCCGGATTTCACCCCCTGCACGGTTCGCCGGCCGCGCGCATGCCCGCGAGATTCCGATTTCACGCGTGAGTTGGTTGGGGTAAACAAACCAAACCCCTGGCGGACTGGCCGGGGTGCCGGGGTACCGGGGGACCGGGGTGGGGGCGCGGGGGGCGGGGTGCCAGTCGGGGTGACGGCCGGGGTGCCAGTCGGTGTGACGGCCGAGTCAACGGCCGAGGTATGGGTGTAATGCCAGGCCTTTAACTGGGCGGAATGGCCAACACGACAGACTGTTGATTAGTTGACAGTTAACTAACTAGCCAACGGCCTCGCACTCAAGTCTGAGCGATATACAATAAACAATTTTTGTAAAGGTGAAACAAGGGACGCGACGAGTACACACTGCCCGATACACGTGAGGCCAGCCGCCTCACTAATTAAATCTGACACCGAGTATCTGCTCTGACCAGACGGGGTGGCCAAATGAGTTGAGCGTCCGACTCCCGTTTTGGTAGATCGTGGGATTCGAAGCCACTGGTTCGAACCCTGGTCGAGTCAAACCAATGAATTACAAAATTGATACTTGTCGCTTCCTAGCCAGGCGCTCGGCATTATTCGGATCGGGCAAGGACTGGTTGGCTCAGTGGCTTGTGACTGAGTTGGATATCAGGTCATGATGATGGTCTCCCAGTGGGGGCAGCACTATAAAGTAGCCATGAGTGCGCACTGCTACAAGTCAGTAGCCGTCCTGATATGACCTTAGATGCTTCCAATAACCAACCGACCGACTATCTGCTTGGTTAAAAACACAGCATTTTAGTCGTCACCAGGGGCGCTGGGTACCACAATGTGGCCACTCAGTTAGAAGGACACCACCCCTCCAGGGTGGCACACTTTGTAATTGCCCCTATGTTCCCATAGGTACGGGGGTTCTTTGAAATTTTGTTCAGTTTTTGTTAAATGACTTTGGAGGTGGATCTTTATTTTTCAACGCGGAGGAACTTCCGTTTCCAGCCGTTGATATGAATTACTGCCTCGTTCTTGGTTTAATAAGTAACATCATACGAAGGTAATGGATATCGCCGTTTATTCAGGTGGTGAAGAAAAGATGCTGTTTAGGTCTCCCTTGTGTCGAATTAATGACTGCTGTGCATCTCATTCTTAGTTGGATCGATGCTTTTAGCTACGTCAGCATTTCTGCATCTGTGTTTATCATATAGGTGTGGTGATATGTGTGACATTTTTGTTGGGTTTTAGGTCCTAGCAACAACTACTGTTATATCAGACTGACACTCACTTGTGAAACTAAAACTAAAAGGACTCTAATAGTAATAGTGATGTCTCAGTGCTATACCGTCGACACCATGACTCGATAGTTCACTCAGTCACATTATTCCAACACTGAGCGACCAATATAGTTACTGCCTTATCCTAATAATTCCGAAACCCAAGCGAGGTTTGTTTGTTAGGGCGTTATGTCCTAGCAACATCTAAGATCATATCAGGACGGGTTCCTACTTGCGACAGTGCGCACTCATAGCGACTTTATAGTGAGAAAACAGGACGCTGGCACTATGGTCCAATATTCTACTCGTTCACATTATCCTGATATTGAGCTAACTAGTTCTATTATTACAGAGCGCCAGACAAGGTAGCGACAAGCATCAATTGTTAAAATCATTGCTTTGCCTCGATCTGGATTTGAATCCACCACCTCCTGCACCCCCCCCCCCCTCCCACCATGAGGCAACCAATACCAATTTTTGAAAGTTTTAGTTTTGACTCGGCCAAAGATTGATAATGATAGCACGACCTCCCGTATGGGAAGCGAGCGCTCTACATGGTCGGCTATCACGTCATATTCGGAGGAATTGGGCAAAACCCCGGCAGTAATCAGTCTAGTTAAAACTGGGCATTATCAGGTGGTATATGGGTGTGTGAGTGTGTGGGTGTGAGGAAGGGTAGCGGGCCGTGAGCTTGGCATATGGGGTGCTCCACAGGGGGTCTGGACAGGTAATAGGGGCTAGAGGTGGGGGGGGGGGAGGTAGGTGGGGAGTCAATGCGGGCGGGGTGTGGGGGCTCCACGGCCGGGGACACGGAGCGTTGAGGTGCAGGGATCACAGGACTCATGGGGTCGCACCCCCGCAGGCAGGCAGTGGGAGCGAAGGGGAGGGCGAGGTGTCGGCACGGACAGGTAGCAGGTGTGAAAATACACACCTGGGACGTGGCCAAGAACAAAGTGGCTGTTGGAGGGGGTTGGTGGTGGTATGTGTGTGTGTGTGTGTGGAGGTGGGGGGAGGGGGAGAGGGGGAGGGAGGATAGAGGAGGGAGAAGGGATGTGTGAGGAAGGAGGTGTGAGAAGGGAGGTGGGAGGAGGGAGAAGAGATGAGAGAGGAGGGAGGTGTGAGGAGGGAGGAGCGAGGAGATAAGAGGGAGATGCGGAAGAGGGAGGTGGGAATGAGGGAGGAGGGGAAGAAGAGGGAGGTATGGTGAGGGAGGAGGGAGGTGGCAGTAGGGGAAAGGGGAGGGAGGAGGGAAGATGGAGGTGGGACGAGGGAGATGGAGGAGGGAGGGAACGTTGGTTGATTGTTGGAGTTTTACGTCCTGGCAACATCTATGGTTATACCAGGGCGGGTACCGACTTGTGACAGTGCGCGCTGATGGTGACTTTATAGTGCTGCCCCACTGGGAGACCAGGCCGCTGGCACTATGACCTGATATCCCACTCAGTCACATTGTCCTGACACTGAGCACACCAGTTATTTCCAAAGCACCAGGCTAGGAAGCGACTAGGACCAATTTTGTAAAGGCCCTGCCAGCTTAATCAACTGATGTACAAAAAACATACACACACAAAATAACTAGGTATTTTCAGATTGTCAGTCTAACATTGTCCCATCTGAGTTTGAAATATGAGATCAAATGTAAGTATGTGGTTTGTTTAAAAAAAAAAGAAGCTTCTTCATACCATGCAGCTCTAAAACATGGTTCGAACACATGGGTTCAAATCCGATGACCTACAATGACTTACATGAGTAGGTCAGCCCATATCACATCACATGCCAACAAACAATTGATGGTGCAGTGGCGCCATCACTAGAAAATGCTAGGTGACCAGGCTATTTTTAATTTAGGTTATTCTACATCACGTGGTCATTGCGAGATGTCAAAAGTGGTCATAGCGACAGGACTTTTGGAAAGCTTGTCAAAAGTATTTTGGGTTCTTTCAGCTCAAATTGCTTCAAAACTAGTCATTTTTCATCAAATGACTCCAGACTAATGATTAATAGGTCATAACGATCAATTTGATATATTTATCTAAACAATAAGACAAAAATTCAAACGTGATCGGGCTATGCAACTTTAAGTCATTGGTTTGACTCCCAGATCCCCAGCACGGGAGGCCTGCGCTCTACCGATTCGGCCACCGCGTCAGGTAAGGGAGGTAAGAAGTAGGGGGAGGGTGTAGGGAGAAAGTAGTAGGGAGGTCGGAGGAGGGATGAGGGGGGATGGGGATGGGGAGGAGAGAGAGTACGGAGCTCAATGGGTGGTGGGATGGGGGTGAGAGGGGTGCGGGCGGTGATGGAGTGGTCCCACCTCACCCTGACTGTCGGGCAATGCTCACGGCTCTGTAAGCTTCTAGCCCGCACCCCGTCGAGCTACTTCGGCCAACTTCTCTCACCTCTGCCGCTCCTATCCTATCACATCCCACACCTCACTGATTGACTCACACAGAGACATGTAGAAGAAGAAATAAGGTCCAACGTTCATGTGAGGTTCTACAAGTGGTGTGTAGGTCTAATGCTCTTTTTCTCAGTTCTCCTGCACTTGGCCTGACTCTCCATCTCTCTCTCCCGTTCTCCCTCCCCCCCTCTCTTCCTCCCTCTCTCCCTCTCTCTCCCTCTCTCCATCTCTCCCTCTCTCCTTCTCTCCCTCTCCCCCTCTATCTTCCTTTCTTTCCCTCTCTCCATCTCCCTCTCCCCCTGTCTCCCTTTCTCTCCCTCTCTCTCCCTCTTTCTCCCTCTCTCCTTCTCGCTCCATCTATCTCTCGCTCTCTCCCTCTTTCCCTCTCACACCATCTCTCTCCCTCTCTCTCCCTCTCTATTCCGTTCTTTCCCCCTTTCCCTCTCTCCATTTCTTTATCCCTCTCTCTCCCTCACTCTCCCGCTCCCCCAACCTCTTTGTATCTGCATTGTTAGCTAGGAGTGAAGAGTACAATATTCTTAAATGTCTGTATTGAATGGAGGAGAGACGCACACCTCCTTACTTCTTGGTCACATGGATTCCACTATCACTTAAAAAACACATTCTCTGGTGACCAGAGTGATGTAGCTATTTCAGATGCAAATATTGTCTAATCTCTCTGTTTCACCTCGCTTAATTTGACCATATTCCCCCTTCAGTGTAATACAGGCCCAACTGTTTAAGCGTCTCACATTTAGTTTAATATCCTATCTATATTTCCTAAGGGGTGCTATTTACAAGTTTGTTTTAATGCCAATTTGCAGCTTCTACTTGAGGCAATTTGCGAAGAGTCCATCAAGTATGCATCGTGTTAATATGATAGGTAGACGGGCGTTCTGGAACTAATTTTCATTTGTGTCAAATCCCATGTAACAGTTTAATGTAATTCACAAATCGAATTATCTCCCAGTTCATTCAGATTTTGAAGTGAAATCTGACAAATATTATAGACAGCAGCCATTTGTATAAACAATAAGGAATGCCTTGCTTGGTTGTGAATTGTTAGAGCTCCCAATGATTAAGATGACATGTTGTCTCAACTCATTACCATCTTCTAGGTTGTTATCATTACAGCCTGCTTGAAGCAAACTCTAACTAGTTGAGTAAATAAGCAATGTGGCAGTTGCTAAAGGCCCAGTCATACCATACCGGATTGGGGAAACCGAAAGAAACTGGATACAGTCCGGTGAAATACGTCAATGTCCAGTTTATATATGGTCAGCATCCGGTGTTTCCATTCTCTGTCCGGTGGTGTCCGGCGTGTATGGTGGCAAGTTTTGAACCTCTACAAAACTTGGAACGGATGCCGCCGGACTGACTTGTACAGTTGTTGTCCGGTTTAAGTTTGTTTATTCCGTTTTGTCTGGTTCATGTCCGGTACCCACCTGTAACATCTCTGGTTAGCTTCCTGAATAGTCCGTTGATGGGAATTCGGTCCATCGGCTTTTTATATATATTTGGCACATCCGTCACATGATGTAAACAGTCTGGTATGTGTCTGGTTCATGTTTGGTCCGTCTGTTTGACATTCGGTTTTTGCCCGTCGGTTCACCGTTCCATGTCCATTTAGCTTTCATTTCATCCGGCGGCCTTTGACCCGATAGCGTAACATTTCGACACATTTCGATACATTTTGATACCGAACACCACCAGACTAGAAAATTCTTTGTCCGGTTATGTCCGTTGCTCAATCCGGTAAGGTGTGACAGGCACTTTAGGCAAACAGGAGTTGCTTCCGCCACCTGTGGCAATCATGAGTACTACCCGGGGTTGTAATAGAACCTATTCCACAGGAATAGTAGTACCTCTTCTACAAGAATAGAAGGGAAGGTTAAGTAATAACCCACAAAGTCCAGGCAATAAAGGAAGGCATCTATATTATCCCCGAAGGGAAAACACAGCTGAAAAAATGAACAGCAACTACCTCTACCTATAATTGTCTTTCTATACTTTTCAAAAGCTAGAAATTAGTCGACCTAAGATATTAAGATTTAGACTTTGTATATTTTGTTAAGATATACTAAACATTCATCTCAAGAATACATGTTAAAATCGGGTGACCAGATCGTTTAAGTCCTTAATCGAACTGCAAAGAAATTGTAATTAAACAGATAGAGCGCAAATGCAATTCACGCGTTGATCAGAATAACATTCCTAATGGGTTCAAATCTTAATGTTCATTCAATTAGTTGGTGAAGATGCTGTTGCGATAGTTGACCACTTCGGTGAACTTTTGCCATCGCTGCTAAAGGGTCTTATTTCCATCCATTCCTAGAAGCCTATTTGGTGTAAGCTTAGTACGCTTTCAATAATATTGACACTACTAGTGGTAGGGCTTTTCCCGGGTTTTCCCCTCTACTACATGCATCACTATAGCTGTTGCCAACTCAACAGACCGGATGTGGTGGCCAAATCGGTAGAGTGCAGGCTTCCCGTGCGGGAGGTCGGAAGTTCAAATCCTGGTCGAGTCAGACCAATGACTTACATTACAAAGTTGATACTTGACACTACCTAGCCTGGCACGTGGCATTACTAGGATAGGGCAAGAACTGGTTAGCTCAGTGTCACAATAATGTGACTGAGTGGGATATTGGGTCAGTTTCCCGAGCACCAGGCTATGAAGCGACTAGTACCAATTTTGTAAAGGCCCTGTCACATTACGACGCATCTCTCAACGCGAGGCCAACGGGTAAAGTTGCCATGAGTGTGCTCTGTCCCAAGTCGGTACCAATCCTGATATACTCTTAGATGTTGCCAGGACGTAAAACCTCCAACAGACAAACAACCAACTCAAAACGTGGCTTTCTCTGTGGCAGAGTGGTTAGAGTGTCTGACTTTTTTCTAGGTCAGACTCCTAACCTGAAGGTCGGCGGTTCGATTCCCTGTGCCCCCAGCTCTGCCAATTTGGATTTCCACCGCTGTGTATAACTTACAGCGTCATCAAAGGCCGGTTGCTCTCATACCATGTCTATGTGGTGTGGGAGGTTAAAAATCCCTTGGGTCGGTAAAAGTGTAGGCTCGGGCTTTCTATCGACCAGCAGTGGAATGAGGAAGACCAGTCGTCTATGACTGAAATTTCCCCTGCTTAAACAAGTAATGGACCAAAAAATAAATAAATAAAAAATAACTACACCCCGATGACAATGGCTGAGGTTTGGTTGAATTGAAACTTACGCCTTAAGTGAAGTTCCATAATGGTTTTCAGTTTCCTCCATATATTTAAGATAACCATACCATGATGATCGGTCTGATCTCCCCTACTTTATTTGAAGTAACCTCGATTATAAATGCTTGACTCTGGCCATATTTGAGGGGGAAACAACAAAACAATTACTTCTTTTGCATGCATGTTAAAATGGTGGACGTCATAGGCTTAATCAGTAACAAAAGAAATAACCTAATATTCCCTTCTATGTAGCACCACAAGCTTTAATAAATGCATCATTATCTAAGTCGAATAACTATGTAGAATTAAATCTAGGGAATTATTTTGTTTTCCAAAATCTGATATATTAATTGAACTTATACAGCTTTAAA
The DNA here is from genome assembly GCA_030323885.1 of Branchipolynoe longqiensis. Classification (NCBI taxonomy): domain Eukaryota; kingdom Metazoa; phylum Annelida; class Polychaeta; order Phyllodocida; family Polynoidae; genus Branchipolynoe; species Branchipolynoe longqiensis. The sequence goes on along the minus strand of CM059187.1, from coordinate 34,498,519 downwards.
CGACAAAACCTACCATGAACAAGCATCATTGCCTCAGTGAATCCGATCCGATTAATTGCATTTAAAACTAAAGCACCCAATTTGCTTCAGTTAACTTTAAACAAAAAAGAAATCCACAACGTGTTTTCAATGTGAAAAGGATACATTGCCGCAACAGTAGAAGGACCCATATTTCTTCTCTTTCTTACATGTTTGTGCTATAGCCGACGCCAGCCCGGAGCGCCACCATGCGGGCGGCACCATTACAGATGCAACACAACTCATCTGCGCCGAGCCCCAATCCGATTGAATGCTAAGCCAAGATTCCATAATTTTTGCTAGCAGAAGAAAAGGGGCATTGCCCGTAAGCTGGCGGCAGTGTCCCTACTTTGCCGATGGTTTCAACTTTAATCTGCACGGAGAGAACTCTACGAATAGGCTTTAAAACAATGTTTATATTTATGTTTGTTTGTTTACAAATGTGTCATTAGGAAATGGAATTTGTGTAAAAAAAAAAAATCGAAACTAGATATTATATAATTTGCGACTTCGCACATTATCACATATTAACTAAACTTTTGGCGGGGGGTGGGGTGGGGGGGGGGGAGAAAATGAAGAAAAGGAATCTCTACACCAGCAAGGTATGGAGGGCTATTACATATTCTTTTACATACATGACACTACCGAGTTGAGTTTAAGGATATGGCGCAAATGTACTAATAAATTCTCCAAAAAAAATCTTCCCCAAAAGGACCCCTCATAGTCATACTAAGGATATATATATAAAACCGTCTGTGTTTGCACATATCTTTTCACAGATCATTTAATAAAAACATTTTAAGCACCCTTAAAAACAATAATTAGGTGATTGCTTGGAACTCGCTCATGGAAGTCTGCAATTTGAATGAGAATGGTGTGTGAACTGTTGGTGCCACCGACTGCCAGGAAAGGCAGCGGTGATGTATGACCGGGCGGGGGGGGGGGGGGGGGCGGCTGGCGCGGGTCGCAGTAGGCTTTCTTTCTACATGTAATCAAGGCTTGAAGCAATCACTCTGTCGTCGGTGATTAGGCTTCTGCTAAGGCTACCCGGTCAACCCCCTAGCCCCCCCCCCCCCCCCCCCCCCCCACCACCCTCTGGCGGGTTGGGAGGGATGCGCATGCGCGCACAACTGGGTGGGAGGGTGGGTGGGTGGGTAGGTGCACTAGTGAGGAGTGGTGACGCGCCCAGATGTGGTGGTAGTGGCAGTGGTAGTGGTAGTGGTAGTGGATGGCGGTGTGTGGTGATAGTAATCTACAGATAATGGTGGTAGATGATAGGTTGGTTGTTGGAGTTTTATGTCCTGGCAACATCTCAGGTCATATCAGGACGGGTACCGACTTGTGACAGTGTGCACTCATGGCAACTTCATAGTGCTGCCCCACTGGGAGACCCGGCCACCAGCACCATGACCTGATTTCCCACTCAGTCACATTATCCTGACAGTGACATTGAGCGAACCAGTCCTTGCCCTATCCTAACAATGCCGAGCTCTTGGCTACAAGGTGATAAGTATAAATTGTTAAGTCATTGGTTTGACTCGACCAGGGTTCGAATCCCACGACCAACCAAACGGCTCAACTTATTCGGCCATCCCGTCTGGTAGGTTGGTGATAGGAGTCTAGTGATATTGGCACTGGTACTAGTGGTAGTGGTGGTGGTGGTGGTGATGGTGGTGGTGGTGGTGGTGGCAGTGGCGGTGATGGTGGTGGTGGTGGTGATGGTGATAATGGTGGTGGTGGTGGTAATGGTGGTGGTGGCGGTGGTGGTGGTGGTGGTGGTGGTACTAGTGGTAGTGGTGGTGGTGGTAGTGGTGGTGATGGTGGTGGTGGTGGTGGTGGCAGTGGCGGTGATGGTGGTGGTGGTGGTGATGGTGATAATGGTGGTGGTGGTGGTAATGGTGGTGGTGGCGGTGGTGGTGGTGGTAGTGGTACTAGTGGTAGTGGTGGTGGTGGTGGTGGTAGTGGTGGTGATGGTGATGGTGGTGGTGGTGGTGGTGGTGGTGATGGTGGTGGTGGCGGTGGCGGTGATGGTGGTGGTGGTGGTGGTGATGGTGATAATGGTGGTGGTGGTGGTGATGGTGGTGGTGGTGGTGGTGGTGGTTGTGATGATGGTGGTGAAGGTGGCGGTGGTGGCGCTGGTGGTGGTGGTGGTGATTTACGCGCGGCCGTGTATGATAGTGGCGGAACTGGTGACATTGACAGTGACTGTGGTGACAGTGGGGCGGCGGCAATGTCGTGGCAGTGGGGTGGGTTTGCTGTGATAGCAATGGTTGCCATGGTAACGTCGGGACGGTTGTTTTCGTGCAAAAAAAGGACTTTGCTGCAAATCACTGTTGACAATGGTCCACACATCCAGGAACATCTGCATATTGATTGATTGATTGGTGATGTTTTTTTACGCTGTGTCTGCAGCAAAGGCCATGTTCATGGCGACACATCTGTACATTAGAATTTACATGCACCAAATGGTTGGTTGTTGGAGTTTAATGTCCTGGCAACATCTAATATCATATCGGGATGGGTACCGACTTGTGACATTGCGCACTCATGGTGACTTTATGGTGCTGCCCCACTGGTGGGAGACCAGGCTGCCAGCACCATGACCTGATATCCCACTCAGTCACATTATCCTGACACTGAGCCAACCAGTCATAAACCCATGTTAATAATGCTGAACACCTGGCTAGAAAAAGACAAGTTTCAATTTTGTAAGTAATTGGTTTGACTTGACCAGGAATTGAGCTCTCGACCTTCCGCCCGGGAGACATGCGCTCTACCGATTCGGCCACCGCGTCCGGTGCATGAACCAAATACAGTTTTGACATATGAGCCTGTCTCAAGAGGTGATAACCCTTTTTTTTCTTGTGCATTGTAACGATTTACACAAAACATCACAGAAATGGTTACGCTGAAAACACAGGGACATTTGCTTCAAATCAATGTGTATTCTATTGGGATTATGAAACACCATAAAACAAACACATCAGTTTATCCTGAACAAATGCATAAGCAGATAGTCTGTTGATCGTTACAATGGACAAAGTTTTGTCCCATATTGCTTAACACCTTTTGAGACAGTCTCATATATATGGATGTTTAGATTCACATCATCGGGACATACTGTTCAGATCCACATAGTCGGACATAGCGTACATAGGCTAAAGCCCTGGTCACATAACCGTTAGTGGACGTACTTGAACGTAGGTGAACGTAGTGGAGGGTAATACGGGTCAAATGTGGTGTAAGTTTATTAAACTACTTTGAAATACATTATGGTTCAACTACTTTCAACTATGTTAGCCTCCACTATGTTCAACTACGTTCAACTACATCCACTAACGGCTATGTGACCACGGCATACACTATGTGGAATGGCCATGGTTTCAGGCGGGTCAAAGTATGCTAGAGTATGCTAGAGTACATTAAGAGGTACGTCCTACTATGTTCTACTACATTGGAAATTCAGCCTCTAACGTACCGCTCTTTTGAACATGTCCAAAAATTCAATCGGAGATCATGGCTCACCCATGTTATTACCAAGTTAACATCAAGGACAAGTATGGATGCTGGTACATTCAACTACCTTCAACTACCTTCAACTACCTTCAACTACCTTCAACTACCTTCAACTACCTTCAACTACCTTCAACTACCTTCAACTACCTTCAACTACTTTCAACTATGTTGGCCTTCACTACATTCACCTCCGTCCACTAACGGGTATGTGACCAGGGCTTCACTGAACACCCACACACGGGGTGCAACCTTTTGTTCGTTTGTTGTTTTACGTCCTAGCAACATCTAAGGTCATATCAGGACGGCGGGGTGCAACCTTAGAGAGCAATTTGGCGCTCGGCAACAATTGGATGCGCAGAGAAACAGACCACATGCTGTGCGCAGATTATCTGACTGAGGCGTACAGAGTGAGATTGGTGAGGTAAAAGTGTAGCCTCAGACAGAGAATGGCGCCGGGACAGATGAAGATGGACAGAGATTGAGACAGACAGCGACTGCGGGTCGGTAGGCCCGCAGTCGTCGCGCGGGGAAATGGGACTGAGATTAACCACGAAGCCGACTGTACACCACACGATAATCTGTCTTCATCCTGATCGGGAACAATTCTACGCTCGCACCCCACGCGTCTGCGTGGTGTTAATTAACTTGGCGGAGACCCGATATCTTGGAGGCGACCCTATCCTCCGTATCGACTCCATCATCGACACATTCGGTTGGAAGCTGGAAGTGGGTCATAGAGGCTGGTTCATTCGGTCTGATACTTGGTAGTTGTCCTTGTTACTCTCTCTATTGTTGTCCCCAGTACTAACCCTTTTACTAGCCCTTTTACTGTCCCCATTGCTGTCTCCATTGCTGTCCTCATTGCTGTCCTCATTGTTGTCCCTAGTGCTTTCCCGATTGCTGTCCCGATTACTGATCCAATTGCTGTTCTCATTTCCTTCTTCACTGCTGTCCCCATTTCTATCTCCATTGCTGTCCAGATTGCTGTCCCGATTGCTGTCCCTATTACTGTCCCCATTTCTATCCCAATTGCTGTCCCCATTTCTATCCCCATTGCTGTCCCAATTGCTAGCCCAATAGCTGTCCCTATTGCTGTCCCTATTGCTGTTCCCTTTACTGTCCTCTTTGCTGTCTCCAATGCCGTAGCTATTACCGTAAATATCACAATGCATCTTGATGTAGCCCTACATGTTAGTGGTATTGCCTACATTAATGTAGCTATTTGCTCTACTTATTGCTGCAGCATTTGATGCAACTATCTTCTTTTCATTATATGTTTTTATTCGGCAAAGATGTTTTTATTCGGCAAACTAATTCTTCAGCTCCAAAGCACACGTTTCCGAGAATTAAACAGTTGCATGTTCCACTTACATAACTTTCACTGTCGCTGTCACTATGACTAAGTTCTCACCCTCTTTGGAGGCTCTTCATAGGTAGATACAGTCAGTCATTGGCGCTAAGAACATTTAAATTGCAATATTTCTTCAGCGGTGATTGAGTAGGAGGCGATGCATATTGCACACAGGTAATAGCTGGAAGTATTCCCTAAGCAATCTAGGTTTTTTTACTCTCATAACATAGCTCATATATACATATATATATATATATAGAGAGAGAGAGAGAGAGAGAGAGGGAGAGAGTGATGAGGAGAAGCTGTTTGGCCGGCAGGTATCAGGAGCACGCCTGAGATTAATCCTGATGCGCAGGTGAGAGTTGAGCTGACCGAACACACAGCATTGGCAGAATTGACATTCATCACTCCTAGATGATCATCCGTATATAAATATATATATAAATATATATATATGTATATATATAGAGATGATCACGATTATCACAATAACTCTAGGAGTGATGAAGGTGAGTCCTGCTACTGCGGTGTGTTTGGTCAACTCAACTCTCACCTGGGTGTCAGGATTAATCTCAGGCGTGCTCCTGACATCTCCCGGCTAAACTGCCTCTCCAGACCAGTCGATTATATATAGCTCATATATAGGCATATATATATATATATGTATATATATATATATATATATATATATATATAAATATGAACAAACAGGGACCGGACTGGTTTAATCAGTATCAGGATAATGTGACTGAGTGAGATTTTGGGTCACAGGTTTGATGGCCTGGTCTCCCAATTGGGCAGCACTATAAACCCACCATGAGTGTGCACTGTGACAAATCAATACCCATCCTAATATGAACTTAGATGTTGGCAGGACCTAAACCCCCTTCAAACAAATAAACAAAAAAATAGAAAATGTGAAAGTAGAAGGTGTCATCACGTTGGCCAAATCTGGGCACAAATGGGAGGGGCTTCTCCCATTTGCAGACAGGGTGGCAGGTGATTGCCGGTCACTACCTTAGTACCTATTATCATGAGTGATAATTGATAGTACAACTATATATGTGTATTAATCTGAACTGAGCTCTGATATATATATATAATGTGCGTGCGTGTGTCTCAGCTATAGTGTCCTGGGGTGAAAATATCTGATTAGTGCTAGGGGGAAACTCACGAAGGAAATTAAATAAAATAGCATTAAAATATTATGAAATCACTGAGGCAAGTCATTTAAAAAAAATCACATATTCTAACCAACTTCCAAGCAATGCATTATCATTAATTCAACGGGATCCTTAACATCGGTTCTTATATATATATATATATTTCTTTTGTTAGGCAATTATTGTGTTAAGGCCCAGTCAGACCTTACCGGACTGAGTACCGGACACCACCGGACAAAGAATTTTCTAGTCCGGTGGTGTTCGGTATCAAAATGTACCGAAATGTACCGAAATGTACTGGATGAAACAGACACTAAATGGACAAGGAATGTACATTAACGAATATCCACTGGACGAGAACCGGACAAGAACCGGCCGAAAACCGAATGTCAAACGGACATACCGGATTGTTCACGGACGTGCTGAAAACATATACTGACCGAATTCCAGCAATTAAAAAACACACCCAAAAAACACCATCAACGGACTTGGCAGGAAGCAAACTGGAGACGTAACGGATGGGTAACGGAGATGAAATGGACAAAACGGACTAACTGGACTTAAACTGGACACCAACCATACACTTCAGTCTGGTGGTGTCCGGTACAAGTTTTGCGTATTTCACCGGACAGTGTCCGTTTACTGTCCGTTTCCTCAGTCCGGCGAGGTCTGACTGGGGCTTAAGGCAATTATTGATTTCATAGAAGACAAAAAAAAAGTAAGAATCACTTAGTGGATATAAAACACAGAGGAGGCTCGCACTTTAATATCGTGTATAATGTGTAACCCTTAGGAAGTCCCCAGTAGACACCAGAGAAGGCGGTCCTAGCGCGGGGAGGAGAGCAGGCTCAGGAAACTGGGCGGGGCGGGGCGGAGCGGGGCGGGCCATGGTAAGGCGGGGCAGAGTGAGGCGAAAGATCGGGGTTCCAAGGGCGAGGTTTGGTCGGCGATGCTGGACGAAGATGGGCGAGGCGGTGCGAGGCTGGGCGAGGCAGGGCGGGGCTGGGAGAGGCGGAGCGAGGCTGGGCGAGGCAGGGCGGGGCTGGGAGACGCGGGGCAAGGCTGGGCGAGGCAGGGCGGGGCTGGGAGAGGCGGGGCGAGGCTGGGCGAGGCAGGGCGGGGCTGGGAGAGGCGGGGCAAGGCTGGACGAGGCAGGGCGGGGCTGGGAGATGCGGGGCGAAGCTGGGAGAGGTGGGGCGGGGGCTGGTCGTGGTTGGGCGAGGAGATGGAAGCCTGGGCGGCGAGGATGGAGGATGGGCAAGGCGAGGTGAGGCGAGGTGAAGCCGGGTGAGGTGAGGCGAGGCGAGACTAGGTAGGAGGCGGGACTTGGGGGAAGGGTGAGGAGGAGACTGGACGGGGCGGACTCGACTAACTTGAAGGAAGAGACAGAAAGAAAACTACATCTGCAGTAACGCACTGCGAGCTGAAGAGAGCTTAGCTGGAGGCGGTTTCTTTTACTTATGATGGACGGACCTGGGAGGTGAGGAGGGGAGGAGAGGAGAGGAGGAGGAGAGGAGGAGGGGAGGAGGGGAGGAGGGGGGGAGGAGGAGAGGAGGAGGAGAGGAGGAGAGGAGGAGAGGAGGAGAGGAGGAGAGGAGGATGGCGGAGGGGAGGAGGACGAGAGCAGGATGGGACAAGGGGAGTAGGCAGGAGGGGAGAAGGGGAGGAGGGGAGGGGAGTGGGAGAGGAGGAGGGGATGAGGGGAGGAGGAGAGGAGTAGGGGTGGAGGAGAAGAGGAGGATGGGGGAGGGGAGGAGGGGAGGAGGGACGAGAGGAGGGTGGGACGAGGGGAGTAGGCAGGAGGGGAGAAGGGGAGCAGAGGAAGGGGGGGGGGATGTCGGCAAATTACTGCTGGTGAATTATCACTGTCGCTACGTGCTGTCTACTTCCCCAGTTATTAAAAATTACACCGATGCTTCCACTAAAATAACTGTAATCGGGTGTCTGGGGCATTAGCGACGAAGGACTACCATGTTGACTGCTACGTAAATTGGGGATTGATTTTGCGATAGGGAATGCGTTAGGGGGAGACAGAGAGAGAAGGTGAGAGAGAGGGATAGGGTGAGAGAGTGAGAGAGAGTGAAAGTGAATACGATGTTGTAAACATTAATTTAACAGGTCAGAAGAAACACTCACTCTTCAAGCAAGTCCCAGCCGGCTATGTACTCACATGTTAGAGTTTTCAAGCCAGTAGTCGGACATACAGACATACAGAAGTTGTGGAAAGTGGAGGGTTACTCTCTATTTCTCTTAGATATACAGACAGAGGAGTTGTGGAAATTGGGAGAGTGAATCTATTTCTCTCGGAGATACAGATAGAGGAGTTGTGGAAAGTGGGAGAGTGAATCTATTTCTCTCGGATATACAGATAGAGGAGTTGTGGAAAGTGGGAGACTGACTCTATTTCTCCCAGATATACAGACAGAGGAGTTATGGAAATTGGGAGAGTGAATCTATTTCTCTCGGAGATACAGATAGAGGAGTTGTGGAAAGTGGGAGAGTAACTCTCTATTTCTCCCAGGTATACAGACAGAGGAGTTGTGGAAAGTGGGAGAGTGAATCTATTTCTCTCAGATATACAGATAGAGGAGTTGTGGAAAGTGGGAGAGTAACTCTCTATTTCTCCCAGATATACAGACAGAGGAGTTGTGGAAAGTGGGAGAGTGAATCTATTTCTCTCGGATATACAGATAGAGGTGTTGTGGAAAGTGGGAGAGTGAATCTATTTCTCTTGGAGATACAGATAGAGGAGTTGTGGAAAGTGGGAGAGTGCCTCTCTATTTCTCCCAGGTATACAGACAGAGGAGTTGTGGAAAGTGGGAGAGTGAATCTATTTCTCTCGGAGATACAGATAGAGGAGTTGTGGAAAGTGGGAGAGTGACTCTCTATTTCTCCCAGATATACAGACAGAGGAGTTGTGGAAAGTGGGAGAGTGAATCTATTTCTCTCGGATATACAGATAGAGGGGTTGTGGAAAGTGGGAGAGTGACTCTCTATTTCTCCCAGACATACAGACAGAGGAGTTGTGGAAAGTGGAAGAGTGACTCTATTCCTCCCAGATATACAAACAGAGGAGTTGTGGAAAGTGGGAGAGTGAATCTATTTCTCTCAGAGATACAGATAGAGGAGTTGTGGAAAGTGGGAGAGTGACTCTATTTCTCCCAGACATACAGTCAGAGGAGTGGTGGAAAGTGGGAGAGTGACTGTCTATTTCTTTTTCCATTGCAATATACTTCGTTCTGCAATTCATAACTAATTACTGTCCTTACTATACTGGTAATTTCGCATAATGTTTTTCGCCCTCTCCCTGTGTCATTTCTTTGTTTATGCCTGCGCTTGCCCCCTGTTCCCCTGTCGTGTCACTCACCGTGTAATCTAGTTACGGGCCAGTCTGGTTGTGTGCCGCCGGGGCGGGCGGACCGCATATGGTTTTGCTCAAGTATTCTACACACATTGGGAACGCCCTTCCATACAACATTGCAGGCCTTAAAGCTGCATAGTCTGATACAAGTATAACTATTTTAAAACCAAAATACATACCTATATTTGATCCTAGATATCCAACCGACGATGCTGGTGCACTCATTAAACATTTTATTCATTCTTCGAGGGGAATACTAATCAATTTAATAGTACAACTGACGAGTCAAAACAATGACTTAAAAATGTATACTTGCCGCTTCCTAGCCAGACGCGCTCAGTATTATTTGGATAGGGCAAGGACTGGTTGACTTAGTGGCAGGATAGTGACTGAGTGGGGTATCAGGTCATGGTGCTGGTGGTCTGGTCTCCCAGTGGGGCAGTACTATAAAGTCAGTATCTGTCCTGATATGACCAGGACGTAAAACTCCAACAACCAACCAAGCAAGTTAGTACACCTGATGTCCCGCATGTCACAATTACTTTGACTGTTTTCCTTTCAAATATCTCCAAAGTTAACTCTTTGAAATACAAATTACTTCAAACTAAAGTAAAGTGAACATAATATAGTTGTCTAAAGATTATGGTAAAAACTCTCATAACATTATGCAACTTTAAATCGAGCCGATTCTGAACATTGACCAACATTCAGCATGCGTTTGTTATACAGGCTGTAAATAATGATTTACATTCGGTGGTAAGTATCTAGATGTGACTCCTTCCACCCTCAAGTAAAGTTTTAAAACTTTAGCTTTTTATACAAAATCGGGCCAATATTATTCATAAAAAAAGACAAAAAAACTTACATGGAAACTAAATTTGCAAATACAGTAAAACCTCCCTTACCGACCACCTGCACAGATCGACCACTCCCATATATCGATCGTTTTATCTGGGTCCCAACAATACCATTGTAACCATATTCTACCTCCATAAACAGACCACATCCCTAAATGGACCACTTAAAGTCGGTCCCAAGGTCGGTCGATTTAGATAGGTTTTACTGTACATAAGTTTCCCAATGCTGTTTTACTTTTGAATCTCTCGATCAGTATTGTCTTTCTTACCAACCTCTTTTATGATAGTATCTCTGATGTCAGCTTCTGTGGTAATGTTCTTCACGAGCTCTGTGTTATCACCACTAGAATTCTCTCTTCTATCTTGCTAGCATCTTTAATTATCGTCTCTCTGATATTAGTATCTGTGATACTTTTCTTCATGAGCTCTGTATTCCCACCACCAGAATTCTCTCTCCATTATCTACCCCCACCCCCTTCTTCCCATCTGGTACCTTAGTAAGGACTGAAGTTGAGACCCAGCACGCCGGGTCACAGCCCTATCCTTCATTATAAACTCTAATATGAATAAGCAATGCTTAGAACCGACCCCTTGATATAACTACAGCAAAGTTTTTTTTTTTTTTACTCCACTCGCAGTGTTCCATTTGAAATTCTAGCAACTCGGGTGACCCGAGTCACGGTTATGATAATTGAATATGGCCGTCATTTCCGAGGAATAAACTACTAATATTTCATTTGTACATCTATGTTTATGGCAAATTGTTCTTTATTTCTTTTAATTTTGAATAAAATCAAAGTTGTGAACTGTGCATATCAGCAAATTCTATGGCAGCAGGCATTTGTTTTGATATATTATTAACCAATCGCTGACCCCGAATACCATCAATTGGGCCTATGGATTGCCACTGCAGAGTAGCACGGAGGAACACAAACACTGGTCCCAGTGAAGTCATCACACCATATATGGAAGATCTGTAGTGAGGGACCAGTGTAGTTGTTCCGCGACTTGGCTTGTGCTACTCTGCGGCAGATTCGATTTGAAATTCTATCAACTGGAGTGACCCGAATACGGCCGTCATTTCCTCGGAGTAAGCTATTAATATTTCATTTGTGCATCCATGTTTATGCCAAATTGTTATTTATTTCTTTTAATTTTGAATAAAATCTAAGTTTTGAACTGTGCGCATCGGCAAATTCTATGGCAGCGGGCATTTGTTTTGACCAATTGATGTCGTCCACCCTGTGTGCTGCGCGTAGCAAAGCTCGGACGAGCGATTTCCATTTCCGTTTGCTGGATTTTTGCTTGGATGTTATTCAACACGAGTTAACAAATGGCGGCGCCCATAGAGGGCTATTTCTGTTTCCGTTTGCTGGATTTTGGTGAATTCATGTTCCACCTCTATGAGTACAGGTATTGTTTAAGCATATTTGCATATATGTACACATGTTAGTCATTAGCCTCCCCGTGGGTGGGTCGGTATAATTTAAACTTACTTTTCACCTGTAATCCCACATCTCCTGAAAACCAAACTTGGTGCGGTTATGGTTATGATTTCCAATGTTGGTTGTTTGTTGGAATTTTACATCGTGGCAACATTTACGGTCATATCAGAACGGGTACACACTTGTGACAGTGCGCACTCATGGCGAATTGTATAGTGCTGCCCCCCTGGGAAACCAGGCCGCCAGCACCATGACCTGATATCCCACTCAGTCACATAATCCTGACACTGAGCCAACCAGTCCTTGCTCTATCCTAATAATGCTGAGCGCCAAGCTAGGTTTAAGTTGGTGGGGAAGTATCAATTTTTATGTCATTGGTTTGACTCGACCAGGTTTCGAAGCCGTGGAAATCGAATCCCACGATCTACCAAAACGGAGACGGCCGTTAACTCATTCGGCCATCCAGTCTGGTCAGGGTTTCCAATGTAGATTGTGGTGAAATTGTCTTTGAAAATATTTGACATGATGCAAAATACCACTTCCTGTTTTATGGTGAATGTGTAACCATCACCTCACATACTTACTAGTATGTGAGCTGGAGCTGCGACCTGGCATGCTTGGTATTATGTGTGTAATGTGGGGTCTTCAGTATATGATTAATGCATGGGTCAGTGATCCCGAAGAGGCTGGCAGCCACTGCACTGATCTGCTGGTCCTGTAAGGCACCCAAAAGCCAAGTCTATTTGAATTTGATTAGATCTCTTATTAAAGAATCAAACAGAATATTCTCACCATATTCTGATAGATTGCGTCCTCTGTATATGTTTAGTGCTTACAATGTACTAGTTATACGGACCTAGAATATCCTGATGGAACAACAGACATTCTGCAATAGAACACCACTTAAGGTGAGGTTCCATCAACACATATACAGTCAACCTTTTCAACATTGTCACGGTTGTACAAAGCATACAAAGCAGGGCTCGGATGGGTGTTTGTCTTGTACAACTTTTATGGTTTAATCAAATCTTAAGTATATTGTAAGCATTGCTATGTCTTTTTGTAAAGTCCATGGCTGGAATCTGTGTTTGTGTAGGCAGGCTATAATGAAATCACTACAGGCAAGAGAAAGGAAGAGTATAAAGAATGAAAGTAGAGAGAGAGACAATGCCCTCAGGTTTATTATTTATAGTGGTACATGGATCTGGTATGGCATACCACCTAACCGTGTTCTCCAATGAGAATCAAACATTTACAGTTCCACCAATGAACATCAAGCATTCCTGTGTCACCATGGCTACAGTGATCTGCCCACCACAACCATGCAGTGTGGCTGCTTGGCCACCACCTGCCTGAGCTGAGTGTGTGGTGATCCGTGACTAACAGAGGGGGGAGGGGGTAGTGAGTAGAGCTCTAAGTGCCCCTTACACACTATCTCCTAGTACCTCTTTCACACTATCTGAATAATACACAATGACTATTGACCATGAGTAAAGTATCACCAGCAACTACATAAATACATTCATGCACCTGGCACTATATACAATTTACCATTATAGACCATTTGCATTCCCCCACCAATGCATTTTATCAGAATACTTTACATTTTGATACAACGTTCACATGTATTGCTTTGTGGAGGATGGAGAGGAGGGGGCTCTGGAAAAGTAGTACTTTTTGTATGGCTGAAAATGTTGACAACTTTGGATGACCCCCCCCCCCCCCTAAGGTGATTCCATCATTGCGTAATTGTGTGTGTTCTTGCTGTGGCACACATGCTTGTACACAGAAATCACCACGTGTAGCGAAAGGTGTGTTTTCAAGCACAAATTCAGATGGGCATACCATAATAGGACTGGATGCTAAGCCCCACGTCACACATGGCAAGCCACATGTGGCATATTACATTGCTACACCACATGTTAATGGAATCCCAGCTTTAAAGAAGCCAACACACAAATATCAATGAAACATATTTAGGTTCATTACAGCAACCTCTGCGTTGAATTAAGGACAGATTGAGGACTGCAAATTGCAACGCGGGATTGCAAGAGAAGAACAAAATAATAAAGACGAAATATTACAAGCAAGTGATGTTCATTCAGGTGCATTGGAAATAAGATATTAGACTGCTGCTAATGAAGTTAGACTATTCTGGGTGACATTTCCATAGATTTGACATGACCATTGAATGTAGACACGTATAAGGTGCATTGTGTTGCTTTTACTTTTAGCGAGTCTGAATGGGGAGTGGGGTTAAAGGACAGACCACACATTGCTCGGTGCACTACGTGATTGGTTAACAGGAGCAGCAGCAACACAATACCCGATAGACCTTAGTTATAAGTAACAACATGCACAGTTCAACTCGGTGCCCAGTGAGCAGCTCCTGTTTTCATTTAGAATGAAATTGCGCTTTTCTCTCAGGTCAAGATCGGGTTGCGCGCCCACTCGAGCGAAGCCACCTGGGAAGCCAGGAGAGAAGCCACATGGGGAAGGCAGGAGAGAACCCACATGGAAAGCCACTGGATGGGAAGGGATATGATGCTGTGATTTACGCAGCGGATCGAAGCAAAGTTCAGTGTGGGGAGCAGCTCGGTTTGATGAGCAGCTCAGCATGAAGGGTAGGTAGGATGGTGTGAGTGGGACCAATCATGGAAGGGTGAGCGGCTCAATGTAGGGAGTAGTTCAGTATAGGGAGCAGTTCAGGGTAAGAAGTTCGGTATATTGAGCAGCTCAGAGTGTGGAACAGCTCAAGGTCTGGAATAGCTCAGTGTTGAGAGAAACTAAATGTAGCGAATAACTCAGGGTAGGGAACAAACTCAATGTAGAGAGCAGTGGGTGAGTGTGAGTAGTGCATGAGTGTGAGCAGTCGATGGGTGTGAGCAGTCGATGAGTCTGAGCAGTGGATGAGTGTGAGCAGTGGATTGGTATGATCAGCATGTGAGTGAGCAATAGCTGGGTGAGAAACCGGAATGATGTGTGAGCAGCGAATGAGTGTGAGCCGAGGCTGGATGTGAGCAGCATGTGAGTGAGCAATAGCTGGCTGTGAACAGGAATGGAGTGTGAGCAGAGGCTGGGTGTGAGCAGTAGCTGGGTGCGAGGAGCAAGTGAGTGAGAAACAGCTGGGTGTGAACAGGAATGGAGTGTGATCAGTGAATGAGTGTGAGCAGTGGATGAGTGTGAGCAGTGGATGAGTGTGAGCAGTGGATGGGTGTGAGCCATGGTTGGGTGTGAGCAGTGGATGAGTGTAAACAGGAACGGAGCTGGGTGTAAACAGGAACGGAGTGTGAGCAGTGGCTGGGTGTGAGCAATGGCTGGGTGTGAGTAAATGCTGAGCTTGAGCAGCAATAACACGTGAGCGGAGACTGAGTATGAGCAACAACTGCGCGCGTGTGGAGCAGCTCAGTGTGAGGAAGGTTCATGCTCAGTTATCTGCTCCCCCCCCCCGCCCCACGTCCATACAGGCATTAATCAAGGGGTCTGACGGCGAGAGGCTACAAAGAAAAAAATACCCTTCATGTAACGCAGGTGAAACGGTTACACCTTTTACCATAGGAGATGATGTATTCACTGTTACACATCTGGTTCGCATTAGGACACTGCGTGAATAATGTCAATTGCCATATTCCTGTTTTTTTGTGGGTTTTTTTTCTTTCTCTCCCCACATCTTAACAAGTTCGCTAAGTACATGGCACTACACAGAGGAAGGGGGTGAAACCAACAGCGTTCCTGCGTTCCTGCGCGATCTTCACAGATCAGTGTATTTTTGGTAGCGATCTATTCTGGAAGGATACGGAAGTGAACAGTGGGCAGGCGCACATATCTTCCCAGTAAATAAGCAAATAACGCATCGGAACCAACTTGATAAGCGCACGGTGTTTTATATATAACATATATATTATATATATTATATATATATTATATATATTATATATATTATATATATTATATATATATAATATATTATATATATAATATATAGTATATATATAATATATAGTATATATATATAATATATATGATATAATATATATAGTATATATATTATATATATTATATATATATTATATATATTATATATATTATATATATAGTGTTGAGTAGTTTTAATCTCTGGGATTATCGACCCTTTCCCCTAAAAAAATACTACCATTTATCATATAACAAAGTTTGTTTGTTTGTTGTTGTTTTACATCCTAGCAACATCTAAGGTCATATCAGGACGGGTACAGACTTGTGACAGTGCGCACTCATGGCGACTTTAAAACCAGGCCACCGGCACCATGACCTGGTATCTCACTCAGTCACAATATCCTGACACTGTGCACACCAGTCCTTGCCATGTCCTAATAATGCCAAGTACCTGGCTAGGAAGCGACAAGTTTCAATTTTTAAGTCATTGGTTTGACTCGACCAGGGTTCGAACCCACAACCCCACGATCTACCAGCACGGGAGACGGACGCTCTAACTCATTTGGCCATCCCGTCTGGTCGAAAAAAAAGTCGGTTAATCCAAAGTATCGGTTAATCCAAACAATATTGTCGGCCCCAGGCCACTTCCGGTACAGTTAAACCAAAACTTCATGTGGTTTTAAGGTCATCTGAGAATTTTTATATGATAAATGGTAGTATTTTGCCTGGTCGCCGAGAAAAGTTTGGATTAACCGATCATTTGATTTAACCGAGGTTGGTTTAATGGGGTTAAACTGTATATACATAAAAAATCTAAAAAATCATAGTGTCCACATATATTGTACATTCATAATGCACCTCCGTTTTTGCCAAAGCAAAGTCAAAGTCAAAGCTCGGTTAAACCAATGATCGGTCAATCCAAGCAAATTTCTAGGGTCCCTTCAAATTTGGTTTAACAGGGTTATATAATAAGAAAAAGACAAGGTGAAGAGACGAGTAGTGGGTGAAAACCCTAATTTATTTGCTATGGGGCCCTTGGCCGAGCAATACAGCCCTACCGGTAAATATCATAAAGCTAAAACCCATGTGAGTGTGTGGCGTTGGGTCACTTATGCCAGTTACGTCAGAGATGGGGGCGCCACTAGCGTCCGTATGAGTTGTCCCGTAGCGAATACGTAGAAATAGGTAAATAAATAAAAAATAAAATAATATCAGTATGTGGAGAACGGTCCGCCATTTTATATAAATATAATACATTATGGAATATATATGTGTGTATATATATATGTAAGTGAATTGCCTGTACGTATATGAAGAGTTCAGGCGCAAAACCAATCCAAAAATGGAGATAAAATTGGAATCGAACCTTCAAATTTTGTATTTGTTATATTCCTACTCTTTTTTTCATCGCTCCATAACCATATGATCATATAAAAAGTGTAATTAGTGAGAATTAACATCATTTTCGGGTACAAATCTTTGATCTAAGCTGCATCTTCAAAGACTACGGGGGTGAGTGTAATAGTCGGTACTGACCTCTGAGGCAAACACCCAAATAGATAGATAGCTCGACATAGATAGAGTGATTGCATCAGGGAGTTTAGATATTATGACGGTTAGTATGCTAGCCCCAGAATGAGAGAAGTGTGGGTTCTAATCTCCCTCTAGCCCCAATGCTCCTTTATTTGTACCCACCTCCGTCCATCCCTTCAAAGGCACTTTCGTCGGATTGTGCAACTTTAAACTGCATAGTTCAGTCAAACTTCAATATCGACGCTAGTGGTTCATTTAAAGCTGCATAGTCCGATGAAATATCAAATTTTCAAAACCAAACCAATTATCTAGATTTGAGTTTACATATATACCTTAGATAGTGATGCACTTATTAAGCATTTGTTTCTGCGTAGAAGGCAATATTGAGTCAATTTAACAGAACCTGTTACTGCAGAAGTCTATGGTGTCAGAGTTTTGGCAAGCTTGCCAAAACTAATTTTCCATGTTTGGACTAAAAATAGCAAAAATGTTTACCACTTATAATAAATGTAACTTTGAACTAATGGAACATAGATACTAGTGATCGATCTAATATATTTATCTCAGAAAAAATACAGAAATTCAAAACCATCGGACTATGCAACTCTAAGTAATAATTATTTTTAAAAACCCACCCAAATACCTCCACATTTTCATTGACCCTCACCGATCTCAATCTGAATTGAGCCATGAGACCAATAAGACTGACGGATCGTCCCTCGTATACTCAGATCAATAATAAAAATCCACGGCGTCTAAAAAACAACACCGCACTGATCACCTGCACCGGCTTTACTAAAACGATAATCTTGCCGACCATATGCTCTTAATTACTATGAAGGTTGGCGGGGGTTTTGTTGTTGCTGTTTTCTTTTGATGCAACTTTCCAGGATCTTGGACCCTTTGTGATGGGCAGAGATTTGGCGGGCAAGTGACATTAATTAGGTGTCCTTACTTGATATCTGCGGCGGACGGGCCGCCCCAGGGGCGACATTAATATTCACAGTCCGAGCGGGTTTTTTTTCTCTGTCATGCGCACTGAGGCGCAGGTCTCATTCTGCGCGCGCATGTGGAGATCAGGCCCGAGGCCGCTGTCGAGGGCTGGGGGTAGGGCTAGGGGTGTGGGGTGGTGGTGCTGGTGGAGGTGGGGTAGAATTAGGGGCTACGAGGGGGGCCAGTGCTGATTCTGTGCATAGCTTTAACCAACCTGATCCACTGACAAGGCTGTTGGCGTCTGATGAAATTAAAACATAAAGCCCCCATTCCAAAGGCATGATTTAAATAAATTGATACAAGATATGCATGAAAAGTACCCACTTGAAATTGTTATTGGACTATTAGGGAAATTGCATGGATCCTAATTCCATACACAACACGTGATGTGATGTATGTGCGTGTAATCGAATCGGCCCATGTATAATCGGTACAAGGCATGCCTACGCAATACCATGTATACTATTTCCATGCCTATGGAATGTAAGCTTAATGGGGCCAACAAGACCAATACAATTTTACTTATTAATAATTATTAGGATCAAGTATGACTAGTCATAATTTGTTAAACAACCTATTATCTTGTAGTTATTCAGCGCCCAACAATGGCTGAGGGTATTTGTGGTTAAGGTGAGGTTAGTAGTATCACTAAGTCCTATTGATCATGCTTACCTGTTATAGTGACGTAGACCAGGGAAGGTTTACACAGCTGGATATACTTTCTCTATTAAATAGGCCTCGACTCATGAGTCACTAATTAGACAGAACAGCTATAAACAATCAGTGTCCTATAATATAAATCTCCGAGGAAACTCGAGGAAACCATACTCTCACTAATAGTACATTTGAAGCTCCTTGACTGTGCCTTATAACATACCTATTTCCACCTTTCTCTTGTCTGCCTGGTGTCACAGAACTACTAAGAATAGTGATCGGATACTCACAGTGTATTGGTGCTGAAGAGATCCGTCACAACCTGCTAGGTTGGAGCTTAAAGTTGCATAGTCCGATGGTTTTGAATTTCTGTATTTTTTCTGAGATAAATATATTAGATCGATCACTAGTATCTACTTTACATTAGTTCAAAGTTACTTTTATTTTAAATGGTAAACTTTTGAGATATTATGAGTGCAAACATGGAAAATTAGTTTTGGCAAGCTTACTAAAACTACCATGGACTTCTGCAGTAACAGGTTCTGTTAAATTGACTCAGTATTTATTGCCTTCTACACAGAAACAAATGTGTAATGAGTGCATCAGTATCTCAGTTAGATAAGTAGAATCAAATCTAAATAATTATTTTGTTTTGAAAATTGAATGCTTCATCGGACTATGCAGCTTTAAATAACCCATAGCCTAACTGCAATGACATTGATCTTTCTAGAATATGATATTTAGTTAAAATACATGGAATATTTATCTAATGAATACGTAGTGAAATCAGGTAGCCAGGCATTCAAGCCTTATTAGCTTGAACAGAAATAACAAGCGTGGATTTGTTTCTGATCTACCATTGCATCATATTCTTAATAGTACAATTATTCCGACAATGGTTTAGTCCGATTTTTACCTGCTCTGCGTCGGTTTTGTTAAAGTTGCATAATCCGATGGTTTGGGGTTTCTGCCATTTTTCATTATTATTAACTTTATTTTAGTGTGAACTCAGTTTTATTTTCCGATCGGTCCATGTAGCGATCGGTGCGGCATGCGGCATGCGGCAAGTGGGGTGTGAATAGAAACCTGAGTCTGATGTGTCCATTAGTTTAACACTAGGAGAGGCGACTGAGCATTACGGAACGGTCACACACAGGGGTGCGGAGGGGACACCAGGCATAGAGGGGTGCCGTGTACATAGTGATTAGTGTGTGAGGAGGGGAAACATATGGTGGTGGTGGTGGTAGTGGTAGTGGTAGTGGTAGTGGTAGTGGTAGGGGTGGTGGTGGTGGTGGTGGTAGTGGTGCCATGTATATAGTGATTAGTCTCACATGGGGGTTCCTTCCTTCATAATTGCCAAAGCATAGATAACTATTCCTATTTCTGTGGATTAAGGTAGGAACCCCTGTCTGAGACCTCGCCGCATGCCGCATACCGCATGCTGCATACCCGCGTAGAAGGAATCATGCCCATTCGCATACCGCATGCCGCATACCGCATGCCGCATACCGCATACCGCGTATAAGGAATCCTAGCTTAATGCAAAACACCAGGCAAGGGAGCGACAAGTATCAATGTTGTAAGCCTGAGGGAAGGGACCGGGACGTGCATGTGCACCCTAGGAAGTTGGGGTGGGCAGAAAGGATAGAGGTGGGGGGGGGGGGGGTGGAGGTGGGGGGGGGGTGGATGTGGGTATTGCGTTGGGGAGTCAGTGATGTGTTGGGGTGGGGAGTATACGTGGTGGTGGGAGGGGGGTGGTCAGAATGGCCCTGAGAGGACCCAGAAGGGTCTGATAAGATGGAACGGGGCAGAAAGAGGAAAGGCGGGGGATGATGATTCAGCATGTGGGGGGGGGGGGCGGGAGAGGAAGCGGAGGGAGAGGAGAGGGGGGTGAGGGTTAGGATGAGGCAGAGGAGGTGTGCGGTTGGGGAGGGGATGGGTAGGGGTGAGGGGGTTGATGGACGGGTGACGGGGAGGGGGCAGGCGGAGGGGGAGAGGAGGGGTCGTAGGGGGATGGGGGAGGGGAGAGAGGAGAAGGAGAGGGGAGTGGGAGGGGGGAAGGCACTTCAGAGGGCCATAGAGGCCATGGCGAGTAGACAATGAAGGGAGCTAAGGGTGGGGAAGGGGACCAGGAGAGGGAACCGGCCTGGGCCCGGGGTGATCAGAATAGGATATGCCAGCGTAGTAAGCACTGAATAGACAGGATGAGTGGCTGAAGGAGGGGTTGCTGGCATGTAGGTGCAACCAGGTATTGAGGAGGGGACGGCGGAATCATTATCCCCCGATCTGCCCGAGACGGTGGTGCCAGGCTGGGATGTGGGAAGCTGTTTCCCACCTCCAGTCGATCCGCAATCCATTAACAAATCAACCTTTAGCGGCAACACAAAACAATGAATGCTACTGCGCCTTCTCTCTCTACCAATTTAAGATTCACTTTACTATTCTCTTCTTGAATAATATGAAGCGTTATGTATTAGTGGGTTGGTGTCGGAAATAGAAGGTATGTTGATGGGTTTGAGTGGGAGTCGGATGGAGAGTGGGGAGTGGGGGAGGTCGGGATGGGAGGGACAGAGCATGCCTGCTGTGCAATGGGGTGAGTATCCTGTAGTGGGAGGAGTGGAGAGTGGGAGAGGGTTGCAGTAGTCGAGTGGTGAGTGGAGTGTGTAGTGGTTGCAGTGGATAGGGTGGGATGAGACAGGGCTTGGTGGAGTGTAAATGTCGGGGTGAGGGACAGAGAGTGGTCTGCCGGCATGAGAGTGAATGGCATTGGGTCTGGGATGAGAGTGGAGGTGCTGAGAGTAGACTGCAGCTGGTACAGTAAAGATAGGGTCGGATATGACGGGGTTAAATGAGGTGAATTACTCAACGCGCTGAGTGACGCGCAGTCACCGTGGTATCAGAGGGGATGGGGGTATTGAGACGTGAGTGGGGTGGTTGTTGGAGTTTTATGTCCTGGTAACATCTGAGGTCGTATCAGGACTTGTCACAGTGCGCACTCATACTCATAGTGACTTTATAGTGCTGCTCCACTGGGAAATCAGGCCACTGGCACTATCCCACTCAGTCACATTATCCTGATACTGAACTAACCAATCCTTGCCCTATCCTATTATTATTAATGCTGAGCACCAGGCTTGGAAGCGACAAGTATACATTTTTAAGTCATTGGTTTGACTCAACTGGGAATCTAAATCCTGACCTTCCTTCATGGGAAGCCTGCGCTCTACCGATTCAGCCACCGCGTCCGGTATGCACTAGGTTGGTCAGGGGGGGGGGGGGGCTAATTGAGGTGGGCGTGGTATCACCCACCTTGCTCATGCGCCTGGATGTGCAGGAGGAGGGTTCGATAACCACTCACCCCTCATCAAAAATAGCGCGCTGTGTGACACAGATAAGCCGGCGATATGAAGGTTCAGCGACCCGTAAACTTCCACCCTCCCCAGAAAAGAACGCCTCCATCCCTCCAACCGTGAACCGTCATTGAATCTGACATCAAGTTCTAGCAATCTAATAATTCAACTGTCATATATGCCATTATGAATATGTTGACTGGAACTATGGAATGCCTTTTGTTAATGTTATTCTTTCTATTTAATCAGAGCTCAAAATAGATTTGCATATGAGTTTAGTCATCGCATTATAGATACAGTAAGATTGAGTTACCCGAAAATGCATCGAGGTTGCACTGCTATTGGTTCCATATGATTACAGTGAGCTATTTATAGCAGACAGACGATCTGAAAGCAGGCAGTCTGCAGTCAGTGCCTCTGGGCAGGCGAGTTGGCGCTGAGGTATTACTTTACTGCAGGTTCCCTCCCCCCCAAAAAAAATGTTGTATGGCTGCACTCTGTCACTGTGAACACCCCACTGTGGGAACTAGGGGCCAAACCTTTTATCGGCTCAGGTGTTAAGGGCGGCTGGCGGGTTAGCTAACATCGGTGTTGGTATATGTGTCATGGGAAATGTATGTAGCCAAAGCACGGCAGCGTTAGCTAACCTAGCAGTTGTTTATAGATTTGGGAAATCCCTCTGTGCCTGTTTACATCCGTCGATTCGACAATATGAATAACGCCGCCAATGTGGCGGCAGCGTTAATATCGCTTCGAATTTAGGGTCAATTTCATGAAATTTCACTTATTGCATATGTAATTCTGTTAAATATGATAGCATTGAATCGATTTGGGCCTAAAATATTGCCGCCGGCGTTATGCCAGTATGGATATCGACGTCGCGGTGGCGGAGGTGATGTTTAGTTGACGTTTGACAGTATGGATATCGATGATGCTGCGGTGGCTGTTTACATTCGTCGATTCGACAATATGAATAACGCCGCCAATGCGGCGGCAGCGTTAATAACGGTTCGAATCTAGGGTTAATTTGATTAAATTTCACTTATTGCATATGTAATTCTGTAAAATATGGTCGCATTGAATAGATTTGGGCCGAGTCGGTCCCTAACACGGACGTTAAACTTGCTATGGCTTGGTGTTAGCGCAGGCAACGTTAACTCCCGACGTGTTTGCCTAACCCGGGCACATACATTGCCACTTTTGGCTGCTAACCCGGGAAATCCGCATGATGCACAGGTTAGGACCGCTAACCCGGCTTCATACATTTGGCCCCAGGACTGTAACCTATGAGGTGGTGGTGTACCCACCCCCTCACCCCTCCCCACCACCCCCTCCACCCACCATGGCTTCCCTGTACGGGACTGGACGCGGTCGGTAGCTGAATTGGTAGAGCGCAGGCTTGCTATGAGGAAGGTCGGGAGTTGGAATCCTGGCCGAGTCAAACCAATGACTTACAAAATCTATACTTGTCATTACCCAGCCTGGCACTGGGCATTAATAGGATATGACAAGGATTGGTTCACTCAGAATCAGGATAATATGACCGTGTGGGATATTGGTTCATGGTGCTAGCGGCCTCGTCTCCACTATAAGGTCGCCATGAGTGTGCTCTGTCACAAGTCAGTACCCATCCTGATATGACCTTAGATGTTGCTAGGATGTAAAACAACAAAAAATAACCAAAACACCCCCGTATGGTACGCACACACATATAGTTCTGATATTGCATGTTTGAGGTAAAACATTGTTAATTTGGTATTAAAACAATTTTGCCAGTCCCTCCTTGAGGTAAAGCATCTGTGACTTGGCATTTAAAGCATGCTGACATTGCATGCATGTTATGATATGTTATCGACTGTTTCAGTGATTAGGTCATGAAGGAGAATACTAGTGATGTCTGCCCCAGGCAATAAGTGCTGGCAGCTTTGTAGAGTCTTAACCGAAAGTTGCATAGGCCAATGGGTTTGAGCTTTGGATATATATCTGAAGTGAAAAGATATCAAATTAATTTATTCACGTATGCTGTTTAAATGCTAGATCCCATAGGCCGATGGTTTTTTGGCTTCTGCCATATTTTTAGGTACATAAATTAGGTTGACCTTTCTGCTCCGCTATTTTCCAGTTTGTAGTAGCTTCTATTTTCTCGGCTTAATGTTTGGAGATATTTGAAGTGAAAAAATACCAAATTAATTTGCTAATGAATGGTGCTCACATGATATTGATAGATCACATGCTAGGTTCTATTAAATTGAATTACTAGTCCTTCTACGCAGCAATAAATGATTGATAAGTTCGCCAATATTCTTATTTGGTTTTACAGGATCAAATCTATATAAGTGTTTTGCTTTCTAAAAATTGGATGCCTTAAACAGACTATTGACCTTTAAGCCTCATCGGCTATCTGCAATGTTTCATCCACAAAGAAACAATAGCTCTTATTACATACTCTGACATTTAATTCAAACTGAAACAGTAGAACTTCACTACAAAACACAGCGTTTTGACATGTGATAACGGGGACTGAATGAATAAGCTGCATGACCCCTAGCCCTCCTGTCCTTCCTTATTCTTTTATTAGCAGTTAGTATTGCTCAGATGCCCAATCCGGATCTAACTTGATTTTGAGATATTTAGTGACTTGTTATTTTGATGGCTGTTTCAGAGCAGTAATTCCATTTCTTTAACACTAAATGGCAGAATAGACGCTCCCTTAGGCTCCTTTTAATATTTTGCAAAATCAAAACAAAATAAGCAATACTCTTGTGTTATGACAAACACATTCCTGTTGCTAAATTCGACTCACGTCATCATCATCATCATCATGCTGTCAGTCGCGATGCGACAAAGACTGCTTTCATTACTTGACTGCCGCTCTCCATTTAGCTCTCTGCTGTGAGAGTTGTGTCCATGAGTCAGTCTTAATGTCTCTCAGCTTCAGGTTTTTCTTGATGGTATCCTTGAATCGGAGATGATGGTGCCCTCTCTTTCTGTAACCAGAAGACTTTTGTTGCGTTGTGTTCCTCTTAGCTGATTTTCCGCTGTCGACGGAAGATCAGCTCGAGCAGCGCGGTACTTGGTATCCCGGCCGACAACCGAGCCAGTATGGTGTTTTGTGCGGTTGTACATTTCATGAAAGCCACCTGCAAAAGTATTGAAGTGCTGCTGGCTTTTGCAAGTTACCAGCGGCACTCTCTCGGAGAGCAAACAGAGCTTTCACACCAGCAAGAACATGTCAAGACAGGCGCAAAACTGTTTGTCCCTGCAGTGGCTGGTTGGGAGATGTTGGGAGTTCCATACATCAACCGCCCTTAATGCTGCCACAGTGACATGGTTTTCTGTTTAGGGTTTGCTCCCTTAGCCTTTTGTTCTATCAAGCACCTGTACCACAAGGCAGTGGTTTACAACTCTGCAGGGCAGGGACGTCAAACTCCCTGAGGTATTGCTATACCTGCAATACCTGCATACCGACTCACGTGAGCTTCAAATTAGACATGATTATACTAAAAGTTTTCTGATTAGACCCTGTCATGTATTACTCCCTGTACATCGAACTATTACTCCCTCTATATAGAACAATTACTTCCTGGACGTAGAACAATTACACTCTGTACATGTACCCATTGCACTCCGTACATAGAACTAGTATTTGCTGTACCTAAAACTAGTACTCTCTGGACCTAGAACAAGTACTCTGTGTACCTAGAACTAGTACTCTCTGTACCTAAAACTAGTGCTCTCTGTACATAGAATGATTTCTCTCTGTACATAGAACTAGTACTATCTGTGCATAGAACTATTATACTCTGTACATAGAACTATTAATCTCTGTACATAGCCTAATACTTTCTGTACATAGAATTATTACACTCTTACATAGAACTAGTACTCTCTGTACAAATAAGTATTACTCTCTGTACATAGAACTAGTACCCTATATGCAAATAAGTATAACTCTCAGTACATATAACTATTATTCCCTGTACATAGAACTATTACTCTGTGTACCTAGAACTAGTACTCTCTATACAAATACTTTTGCTCTCAGTACATAGAGCTATTCCTATTTGTACATCTATTACTCTCTTTACATAGAACTTTGTTTGTTGTTGTTTTACATCCTAGCAACATCTAAGGTCATATCAGGATGGGTACCGACTTGTGACAGTGCGCACTCATGGCGACTTTATAGTGCTGCCCCACTGAGAAACTATTCCACCAGCAACATGGCTTGATATCCCACTCAGTCACATTATCCTGACACTGAGCCAACCAGTCCTTGCCTTATCCTAATAATGCCGAGCGCGAGGCTAGGAATCTACAATTATCAATTTTTAAGTCATCGGTTTGACAAAGGTCGGGAGTTCGAATCCCAGCTGAGTCAAACCAGTAACTTATAAAATTGATACTTGTGACAACCTAGTCTGGCGCTCAGCGTTAATAGGACAAGGAGTAGTTAGCTTAGTATCAGGATAATGTGACTGTGTGGGATATTGTGTCATAGTGCTGACAGCCTGGTCTCCCAGTGGGGCAGGACTAGAAAGGCACCATGAGTACACACTGTCACAAGTTTGTAGCCATCCTGATATGACTTTTTGACGTTGCTAGAATGTAATGGGGCTGTCACACTACGACGTAACGACGTCAACGTAGGGAGAACGTGAAGAACGTTGAACTTCTCGGCGTAGTGTGCAAATTTGGGCACAAGTTGAACGTGGATGCAGCATAGTGGACGAGAGAGTAACGGCGGTAAAGCGTAGTGATTCCATCATTCAACGAGAGAGGACAACGTAATGACGCTGACGGAACGTTATGAACGTTATTCCATCGCCAGAACTACGTTGCTTTACGTTACCTTACGTTACTTACGTCATTAAACGTTGGCAAAACGCTGAACGTACGTTCTCCTGACGTTCTCCTGACGTTCTCCTGACGTTCTCCGGACGTTCTCCTGACTTTCCCATTATGCCGCTTGGACGTTTCCACTTGCTTTAATGTGGGTCAATGAGTGGAACGTAGTGGAACGTAGTGGAACGTAGTGGAACGTAGTGGAACGTAGTGGAACGTAGTGAGGAACGTTTGACTAACCTGCGTTTAACATCATTGACGTTCGCCGAACGTGTACAGAATGTAGGGCGAACGTAAACCCTTATGTTCACATCACGTCGAAAGTTTTGAACAAGTTCAAAACATTGACGCGCGCCGACGTAACACGACGTAACACGACGTAACATGACGTAGTTCTACATCAGTCTAACGTCATTATGACGTCATAATAACGTAACCCAACGTACAACAACGTAATGACCAAATGTGATCACGTCAGGCTTACGTTAGCCCTTTACGTCGTAGTGTGACAGGGGTATAAAGGAACAACAAACAACAACTATAGCACCAATTATTGCTCTTCGTCGGCCGAGTGAGTCGGCTCAGTGCATGAGCACCTATACGTCTGGTCTGCCGAACAGTCTGAGACCGTTGACGTCGAAGCAAGTCCGATGAATTCTGTCCAATTGACACTTAGCATTGCAGACACAATTCCCTCTAGTATAGTAGTATCCACCCACCATTTCAGGAAGTAGTCTGCGCATGCGTGTTGCCGCCATGGCCGGCACCCCACCCACTCACCTGTACATGGGCATAACTGTTTTCACCACTCCACTAGACCACTAGAGGTGCTGTGTGTATATATATATATATGTATGTATATATATATATATATATATATATATATATATAACAGCACTGCTACCCTTCACCTCCTCCCCCTCCTCCTCTGTCTACTACATCCCCCCCCCCCCTCACCACACCTCACTTCCGCCTTTCTGTGATGGGTGACTTCCATAAAGCAAGTGAGGCGAACCGAGCGCCTGTCAGGCATCGTGAGCTGCTCTTAGAGCAACTCATAGACAAAGGATGGAGTTGGCATGGCTTATTGATTAGGCCCCGTCCTACTCACTGGTCGTCAGCTAAAGCCAAGCGCACAGCCTCACAGTGCGCTGTTGTTATTAGGATGTTATGGCCCTGTCACACTACGACGTGACTACGTCAGCGTAGGCAGAACGTGAAAATAATTATATTACGTCGACGTTATGGGCGTAATATGCAAATTGTGGACGTGAGCGTAACGTGAAAGTAACGTCGGTGTACGTCGTGAGCTTAGCTGTAACGCGACAACATTAGGGGGGAGAGGTAATTGGCGACGTGACCGGGCGTTAGTGTAACGTGAGCGTAACGTCGCCGTAACGGGTGCGACGTGGACGTAACGTGACCGTAACGCCACGGTAACGTGACCGTAACATGACCGTAACGTGACCATAACATGACCGTAATGTGACCGTAACCGTGACCGTAACATGACCGTAACGTGACCGTAACGTGACCGTAACGTGACCGTAACATGACCGTAACGTGCAAAACGCTGCCCACACGTTGCTCCAACCCCGGCCGTCGGTCTGACGTGACATAACGTGACTCTAACGTCATTTACGCTGCTATAGCGATCGCGAAACGTCTACCTAACGTCATTGTCACGTCATCCCGACGTAACGGCTTCACGTCGAGATACGTCGAAAGTTTTGAACAGGTTCAAAACCTCGACGCGTGCCGACGTAACACAACGTAACATGACGTAGCTCGACTTCATTCTAACGTCATTATGACGTCATCATAACGTAACCCAACGTACGGCAACGTAATGACAAAAAATCATCACGTTAGGCTCACGTTGGCTCGTTACGTCGTAGTGTGACAGGGGTATTAGTGACTAGTGTAGACCCGATCACATAGACCATACGATGACCATATATATATATATATATATATATATATATATATATATATTTCCTTCAGTGTGTGCGGCGCGATGCGGGGTCCACAAGTATACATTACCCCGACAGCTGGTGAGGGGGGGGGGGGGGGCACTCCACTCCGGCGACGATAGAGGAATATAGTGAGAAGTATATCCTCCCCCAGCATTTATACTTACATAATGCGTCGCGCATCGTATACATATCATATATATATATATATATATATATATATATATATATATATATATATATACGCACATGGTGACCATATTTACAAATGTGTGTCATCAGTAAGGATCAATTGTAAAATCTTACTAGAGAATGCTTTTAGTATGTTGGCAAACATGGATGCTAATGTGCAATGCAAAAAAAAAAGAATACGAAAGAAAACGAAGAATATAGGCTGTGTCTGTGAGTGTGGGATGTTGGGAGGTGGTGAGGTTGTGGTGGGGGTGGTGGGGGTTACATCGACAGGCAGGGCGGGCGCCCGGCACTGCCCCCCCCCCCCCCCACCACCACCACCACCACCACCACCACCACGGGCGGCGCAGTGCTTTCTGAAGGCGGTCCACCGTCACTATAAACATGCTCGCCCGGCCGCGGCCACTGCACTTTGACGGGCAGAAAACATTTCTCAGATTGCGCTGACAGCAGCCGGCGCCATAATGCTCGCCTGCCATTTATGTTTCATGATGGCGACCTGCCTTTGCATTCTGCAAGACACTTCACGGGGGGGGGGGGGGGGGTGGGCGAGCTCGTCTGGGAGTGGGGTGAGGAGGGAGATGGGTGAGGGGTGAGGGGGAAGGTGGGGGGCGGGGGGGGTGATGAGGAATGGGGTGAGGGGTGAGGGTAAGAGGGAAGTGAGGTGGTGGGGGTGGGGGTGGGGGTGGTGTCGGGTGAGGAGGGAGATGGGTGAGGGGTGAGGGGGGAGGTGGGGCTGGGGGGGGGGGTGATGAGGAATGGGGTGAGGGGTAAGAGGGAAGTGAGGTGGTGGGGGTGGAGGGGGGGGGGTGATGGGTGGAAGGTAAGATCAGGGTAAGTGGTTGAGGTGGAGGTGGTGTGTTTGGTGCGGTGACGGGTGGTGAGTTAGAGGCGCGGTGATGAGGTGGGGGTGAGGGTGGTGAGGGGTGAGGCTGAGAGTGAGTGGTGCTGAGGAGTGCGGTTAAGGGTGAGGGTGAGTGGTGAGGGTGGGGTGAGTGGTGAGGGTGATAGGGAACTGAGATGGTGGGGGGTGGGCTGAGGGGAAGGGGTGATAATAAGTGGGACTGATGAAGAGTGGATTGAGGGTGAGAGCAGAGTGAGGTGGTGGGGGTGAGGTGAGGGGTGGTGAGTCAGAGAGGTGGTGATGAGGTGGGGTGGTGAGAGGTGAGGGTGGTGAGGTGAGGGTGGCGAGTGAGCATGTTGGTGAGGGTGAGAGTGGTGATGTGAGGTGACGTGTGTGAGTCAGAGGGTGGTGATGAGGTTGGGGTGAGGGGGTGAGGGGTTAGACTGGTGAGAGGTGAGGGTGGTGAGGTGAGGGTGGCGAGTGGGCGGGTTGGTGAGGGTGAGAGTGGTGATGTGAAGTGACGGTGGTGAGTCAGGGGCTGGTGATGAGGTTGGGGTGAGGAGGTGAGGGGTTAGACTGGTGAGAGGTGAGGGTGGTGAGGTGAGGGTGCCGAGTGAGCGGGTTGGTGAGAAAGAGGGGAAGTAGGCGGTCATGGAGAGTTTAACATTGGACCCATAGGGCTACATGGGGAGGTATTGCTCTGACCACGTGATCAGACAAAGCGCTATCTTATTTACGAAGGACATATGTCTCCACCCCCCCACCCCCGCCACGCACCCCCTCCTGCCCCCCCCCCCGCCCCTCATTATTCATACATAACAGGGTGTTGGACTAGCTCAACATTTCTCTGACACTAGTGACAGTGTGGCCTATGCTTGAGAGTCTATATAGGGATATAATATATACATGTATATATATATATGTTATATATATGGATGTATGCCCTCTACACACACAAACAAGGGTGGCTCATCAATTTGATCGTCAGTTTGGCTCAAAGTTCTAGTGTAGTATTATTATATATAGAACCTTATTCAAAAGCTAGAAAAGTATATCTATATATATAATATAATTATACCAGTAGAAGTTAGAATAGTGCATGTATGTTGGCATATATCTCTCTCTATATATACATATATATATGCCCGCATACATCAACTATTCTAAGTTCTACCGGTATAATTGATTGAAATATTTTTCTTCAATTGACAACATCGCCTCAACAATTAATTCAAGCAGACTCTTCAATACGGTGAGCCCTTGTGAAGTCCACATTATGCCTAGCCCATTATTTCTGACAAGGGAAGGTAAAACACTTAAGCAATTCGACAATCCAAAGGGTCATACACTTCAATGAGTCTGAAAATGAATCATATTGAAGTAGTGAAATAAACGAGATGATGTACATAATATACATGTATGGGTATGAGCAGGATCATCAAGGTTATTTGTGGGTTTGTTGCTCCCCTTACGCTATTGTACAAGGTCAAATGTGAACCATGTTAGCCCGCCTTCCTATGCGGGGTATCGTAGATGGCAGCAGCCTCACATTGATGCCGTATTCTAAGCAGAGCCTTGCCCCAAATTCCAAAAATCCCTAAAGTCCCAAATCGTTTCTTTTGTGCCTGTGTGTCAAAATCGGAAAGGAAGGAAATCATTTTTAAAATGTACAAAATTGAAGATTGACTTGCAAAATTTCATAAATACATTTAATAAATATTATTTCACAGATACTAATGTATATATATATATATATCTACATAGATGTTTAAGGTGGGGTTATTTCTATATTTTGTTGGCCCGTGTGCATTAATTGATTAAATAGGGAAAATTTCAATTGCAAACAATTGGTTTTCCATCATTCCACTGCTCCTTTTCATATCCGAGTAATGCTGAACACCAGGCTAGGTAGCGACAAGCATCGGTTTGACTCAATCGGGGTTGAAAATCCAAGGTTCCTAATCCCACATCCTACCAAAACGGGAGGCGGGCGCTCAATTCATCTGGCCATCCCATCTGGTTATTTTGCGGAGGACTTGAGCAAGTCTGCGAAAATAATAAATCTGTAATAATTTGTTTTTGCTGGAGGTGGGTGGGGTGAAAAGAGTCGGTGAATTGTTAGGAAGTAGGTGGTCACGAGGGGAGTGGGTTGCCACAGTGAGGCGCCACCATCGATCATCACACCTAGTGTGAATACTCACATTGAGGCGCTAAGGAAGCCCTACTCCCAGCTGAATGTGGGTCCTTAGTCCTTGTGGTGTGAAGTGTTCCTGGGTCCGCACAGAGGGACATCTATCGGCAGAATTTGGAACCACCCTCGTCGGTTCTTTTCCCTAACTGCCTATGACTTCATGTGCTATATCTCTGTAAAGAATGCTTTGAAAAATAATAAAATGCTTGATTATATTCAGATATTCATATAGTAACAGGCATCAAGCTCATATCCTTGTAATATATATATATATATAAGACAACTATATTGTATTTTTCTTTGGGGTTTCACCGCCGCTCTCTTCACATGTATTAAACTCCACCAGTTAAGCTAGTGACATCTATTGGCAGAATCTGGAACTACTTTAGTCGGGTAGTTTCCACCGTAATTGGCGGTGTCTATTGTAAGGTGTCCCAGAGCCATATCTCAACTGGAACCCAAACCGCCAATATTGCCCAGTCTTGCTGTAACTTGTAAGCAACCAATTTCTACAATTATGTATGAACTATTGAACATTCTGTGTAAAAGTGACAGCTAAAGAGCGGTGTGACAGAATCCATTTTAATCGCTTCTCACCGTGGATATAATATTAATAAGCCTGTTGATGACAACACTTCGTAAAATCACCATCACTCGCTCACTTGTGTTGAATTGTGTATTACACTGACTTAGACCGTTGGAAGGATATTCTATAGCCATACTGACCATGGTTATTTAATTGCCACCGGTGCTGCTGGTGCTGCGGTTTCTGCCGGTGCTATCGGTGCTCCCTGTGCTGTCGGTGCTGTCGGTGCTGCCGTGTAGGGGTGGAGTGGGTGCTCCCCTCCCACAGTGCGGCCTCCGGTGGGATGTCTGCCTCTACGCCTTCTTGGTCATTCCGCTCAGTCCTTGTCAGTTGGAGGAGGCCTGACACCCGTCACAGTGTGACACAGTGTGACCCCCACCCCCACCCCGATATGTGTGACCGCAATGTCCGTGCGGAAACCCACGACGTGTTGCTACACCACGTGATCATACTTACATATGAAGGCCGGGATTAACTGCATAACGAGTGGGGGATTAATACTAAAAGTACATCCACCAGTTATTGAGAACAATCATCTCTTTGTACATCCCACATTTTTTCCGTATTGCATCTTTCTATTATATTAGGCGACATCACTATACGTAGGTCCTTTTCTTTTATATACTTATTTGTTTTCTAGTGGGGTAGAATGTTATGTGTCATCTAGTAAGATAAGAATTTGCCATTTTGTAGTGTGGGTATGATTTTCTCAACAATATAGTGGGGTAAGATTTTATTATTGTTTTGATGGTAATTCTGGAAAGGAATATCGGTTTGTCATGGGTCCCTTAATAAACGTAGGATTGTTTTGTTGAATGGTAAAGGATACAAGCTACGTTACTATGTAGTAGGCCCCTACTATGAAGTACTATGTAGCACTATATCATACTAGATAGTGATGTGTACTACCATGTAATACTATGTGGTACCATGTATTACTATTACTACTATATAATACTATGCAGTCATTTGCAGTACTATGTAGTAGTATGCAGTACTATGGAATATATCAATATTGTGCAGTACTGTGGAGTATTATGCAGTACTATGTGATGGTATTCGGTACTATGCAGTACTATGTTATGAACAAAAAAAGAAGAAGATTTTGATAAAAAAAAAGACAACCATTAGCTATCTAACGGCCCTTCCCTATTTTGCATCGACCTTGGATAGCCAAACCCAACACAAAACAAGCTCAAACATCTACGAGCCAAGAACAGACTTAACTGCCAACAGCTAGCTACCTAGCAGTCCTTCCCTATTTCGAATCGACTTTGGATAGCCAACCCCAACACAAAACAAGCTCGAACATCTACAGATACTAAATAATCACCATTTACCTGCTACTGTGTGAGAAACAAAAACATCTTATCACCCCCTACTGTGTGGTAAGATTAAACCACTACTACAACTGGCCAGCATTGAAAACAAGCCCGAGCACTCGAGCTTACATGCTATATAAACACAGCATCACAATTTAACAAAATATATATTTTAAATGCGGTAGTATGCAGTACTATGCAGTACTATGTAGTAGTATGCGGTACTATGTAGTACTGTGTAGCATTATGCGGTACTATGCAGTACTATATAGTATCATGCGGTACTATGCAGTATTATGCAGTACCATTGAATATATATAATATTGTGCAGTACTATGCATTATTATGCAGTACTATGTGATGATATGTGGTACTGTGCAGTACTATGGTGTACTATGTAGTATTATGCAGTATTATGCAGTACTATTTAGGCAATATTATGTAGAACTATGTATTACTAGATTGTATTATGTTGCACTAAAAAATACTATGCAGTCCGATGTAATACTATTACTATGTAGTACTAAGTAATACTATATAGTACTATTTAGTATTATGTAGTAGTATGTAGTACTATGCAGTACTATGTAGTACTATGCAGTACTATGCAGTACTGTGTAGTACTATGCAGTACGCTGTCGTGCTATGCAGTACTATGTTGTACTATGCAGTACTATTCAGTGTTATGTAGTACTATGTAACACTAGGCAGTATTCTGCATTCACCTTACCAGACAAAAGGAAGTGTGTGTGAGGGGGGGGGGGGGGGTCACTTCCCCAAATGTATGTAGGTAGGTTGCTTATTTCAGGGAGCCAAGGTGATGCAATGTTGAGACCCTCATCCCGGAATGGCAGAAATGTGAGTTCTCGGCCCATTCTCGGCATGATGTCCATATGTTAGCAACACCCCGCAACATGTACACAGTCCATGCAGCGAAACTCTGTTTGGCGGGTCAGCTGGGGGTCCGATGGGGTACTATATTGAATAGAATTTAGTAAACATATGCATATATGCATACTGTTGACTATGCTGGGGGTGATCAGTAGTTAAACTACCTAAACTTGCATGGCCCGATGAAACATAATTTGGTCAAAATCGAAACACTTACCACAATTTCGCTATATCTGCAATTTAAGATACTCGTGCATTAACTCATGATTTGGGACAACATAGAAAGGATAATCAGGGAATGTATGATACCATCGCATTGGCAACATACTTTGATAAAGCCATTAAGCAGGAACACCACTAACAAATTAAATAAATCTCATGACCGCATTAGCCTTTCACTGATTCTAAGTACAATGTGTAGTGCAGACAGGTTCCAGGAGGCTACCTACATTTAGTAGGTCAGTCTACGTCATGTGTCCATCGCGAAATGAAGATCGGGGTCATAGCTACAGGAGTGTTGGCACGCTTGTTGACATTATTTTGGATTCTTTCCATCCAAATTGCTCCAAAGTTAGCAATGTTTCATCAAAGTTACTTTCTTGAGACTAATGAATAGTAAGTCATAACTGTCAACCTAATATAACTTTCATTTAATGTAGTCAATACTGTCACTCACTGCAGAATGTGATATTTTCTCTGCAGTAACTAAGTATTACATCGACTATTTTTATTCAGCAAATAACAACGCCGACCTGCTATAGAGGGAGTGCACGTGACGTCATCACTCAGCAGTCAGCGGTCTGTGGCCAGCCATCTTGGATTACGAGCACCCTCCCTAGCCATGTTTTGAATGCATGCATATGCAGTAAAACAGAGTTTTCTTGTGTTCTTGGAGGTTCTGGGCAGTTTACATCCAATGTGTTTACTTACAGCACTTTAGCAACAACTTTTAAGGCCAAACTGCTCAAAACAGTGACAAATAAACCAACAAATTAGTAAATAATCACAGTGTGGGCAGTCTTCTGTATGTAATCCAATATGGCCACCGAAAGTTGTCTTGTGATGTCATTACACCCCCGCTATATTGATCTGTTATGTGTCTAAGTTGAGGACACTTCAGTGGGAAATACACTGATACAAACCCTGTGTGATAGGCTGTCGTATATGTGGTTGCCGTTGTACAGTAGTTTAATTCGCTGCACTCGGAGGAAAAAGATCAGATAACAAGTAGTTTAAAAAGAGTTTATTTAAAGAAAGACAGTCAGCAACCAAGTAGTGGTCTATCAACGTGTATCAGTAGGCGACTATGGCCCGAAGATCTGCACGGTGAGTGGTGCCTGTCATCATGTATCAAGTCCAAGTACAGTCCTAAGGAGGAGAGGAGAGCAGTTATACGAGGAGGTCAGCGCTCACCCCACCCCCAGGTTAAGTGGGTGAGAGGGTGGGGAAGCGAGGTGTAGAGCAAGGAGCCACAGGGGCGGAATAACTAGAGGAAAGCGAGAGAGTGCCGGTGAATGGTAACCATATTAATCAGGTGTTCAGACACACCGTAGCCGCTTTGTGGTTGAGCAGCCCTAAGCCATCAGGTCGGCAACCAGCCGAAACCAGCACAGCACCAGACTGCTATGCAGAACACTGTGCCATGAACACCAGCCTCACGCGATCGTCACATACGTCAGCTGCCTACTTGTAATGCGGCATTCTAAATGTCACGTGCATAATGGATTTTGTAATATATACGTGTTATTAATATTATATGTATATATGTAGATATGAGTATTATAATTTATATGCGCATATGAATACATTTATTGTTGGGGTTTTACGTCCTGACAACTTCTAAGATCATATCAGGACGGGTACCGACTTGTGACAGTGCACACTCATTGTGAATGTATAGTGCTGCTCCACTGGGAGACCAGGCTACCGGCATAATGACCAGATATCCCACACAGTCACATTACCCGCTATACTGAGTTAACCAGTCCTTGCCCTATCCTATTAATGCCGAGCGCCAGAGTAGGTAGCAACAAGTATAAATTTGATAAGTCCTTGGTTTGACTCGGCTGGGATTCGAACTCCCGACCTTCCACACGGGAAGCCTGCGATCTACAGATTCGGCTACCGTTTCCGCTCATATATCTGTATGTGTATTTATAGACATTTGTTTGTTTAGCGGCCCCCCAGCACAAAAAGCGGGATATATATGTATATGTATACATACATAATATATTATATATTATATATAAAGCTGACAATATGAGCAGACTGGCAGTATTTACTCGATGTTTTCCCTTCATATTGTGTACGGGAAAAAAGGGTCCAGTCTTGATGCTTTTTATGGAGATATTCAAATCTAGTAGTAGCACTAAGGACGATGCATCAATCACTGTCAGACGACACCCAGTCGGAGGGGTGGGTTGTAAAAGAAATACATGTCCTTCAAAAACACTTTAGGAGCTACGATTAATTTGTTTCTGAATCAGTTGTATTTCATTTGGGTTTTGAATATTAGTTTGATATTTGGTGAATTATGTATTCATTAAACAAATATATCTGTGAAGCTTCGTATTTCGAATCTAACGCTAGTAGGTAGTTAGGGTAATGCTAGAAACTATGCAATACTGTTCGCATTATCTACTTTGTGAGGATGTTTCTTAACTGGAAAAACTAATTCACGCCACATTACTTCAATCATATTTACTTTCTAAATTATAATATAAGCGAAGAGAAAAATGAAAGCCTTTATTTTTTTGGTCATTAATCTTAGAGCAGGTAAACCAATATATATTTGTTAAATTGTCTTTTGCCGACTTATCCATCAGAATATGTACCCCGCCCCAACCCGCCTTACACCAGACGGGTGGCCGAATGATTAGAGCACCCGTCTCCTGTTTTGGGAGATCGGGAGATCTGAACGCATGAGTTTGTGGGTTCGAATCCTGGTCGAGTCAAACCAATGACTTAAAAATTGATACTTGTCACTTCCTAGCCTGGTGCTCGGCATTATTAGAATAGGGCAAGGACTGGTTGGCTCAGTGTCAGGATAATGTGACTGAGTGGGATATCAGGTCATGGTGCTGGGGGCCTGGTGTCCCAGTGGGGCAGCACTATAAAGTCACCATGAGTTTGCACTGTCACAAGTCGGTACCCATCCTGATATGACCTTAGATGTTGCTAGGACATAAACCAACAACAAACAAACAAACCTGCCTTACTTTCACTACCCCCCAACATATATATATATATATATACATATATATATATATATGTTAAAAGCTTTGCTAGCATCACAAGGATAACTGCTCTTTTTAATGACATATATAACACCGGATATATTCCATCAGACTTAAGAAAATCTATATTTATTGCCCTTCCTAAGAAACCAAAAGCGGTGGAATGCTCGGATTTCAGAACAATAAGCCTCATGAGCCATGTTATTAAAGCTTTACTCAAAATACTACTAGAAAGGATTAAAACAAAAATTAATCGAGAGGTATCAGAAGAGCAATTTGGATTCAGACCAAACAGTGGAACAAGGGAAGCCATTTTTAACATGAGAACAATAATTGAGAGACACCTAGAACTAGAAGTAGATAAGGATATATACATATGTTATATAGACTACGCTAAAGCATTTGACAAAGTACATCATAAGAAACTCATAGAAGCTCTACAAAAAATTGGTCTAGACGGTAAGGACGTTCGGCTTGTGGCCAACCTCTACTGGTAACAGTATGCTGCTGTAAGAATTGAAGACTCATTGACACCAGAAGTGAAGATCAAATGTGGAGTGCGACAAGGATGTGTTCTATCACCTAGTCTTTTCAACATTTATACGGAAATGATTTTCAGAGAAATAGATTACATCATAGGAATAAATGTTGGAGGTGGAAATATCAATAACACAAGATACGCAGACGATACAGCACTGCTAGCCTTAACGTCAAATCGACTACAAGATATAGTGGATGAAGTAAAAGAAAAAAGTGAGAGATGTGGCCTCAAAATGAATGTAAAGAAGACAAAATCCATGGTTGTCAGCAGAAAGGAATACAAACCAAGAGCAGAGATAAAAGTTAATGGTGTAATCTTGGAGCAGGTAGAGTCATTTGTGTATCTGGGCCATTTAATAACTAGTGATGGCGGATGTGAAAGAGAGATTAAACGGAGAATAAACATTGCCAAAACAACATTTCTAAAGATGCAGAAAGTACTAACATCTAGAGACATAAATATAAAAACAAGACTCCGACTGCTAAAATGCTATGTGTGGTCTACACTTTTATATTGCTGCGAGACATGGACTTTGAAGAAAGCAATAACAACAAAGCTCGAGGCATTTGAAATGTGGCAATACAGAAGAATGTTAAAAATTCCATGGACAGCAATGATAAGCAACGTGGAGGTCCTAACAAGAATGAAAATAAAGAGACAGATAATACAAACGATCAAAAACAGAAAAATTAAATACTTTGGCCACATGATACGGCACCAGGAATCACAGAGAAGAATACTGGAAGGGAAGATAGAAGGGAAACGACCAAGAGGGAGAAGGAGAACAACATGGATGGACAACATCACTGAGTGGACAGCAATGAGCTATGCGGAATGCGTGAGAGGAACAAATGACAGGAAGAGATGGAGGTCCATTGCAGCCAACCTTCTTGGAGAAGACGGCACCCATTGATTGATGATTGATATATATATACATGTATATATACATCCATATAAACAGCATCATCATCCGCCAATCACCTCACTGTCCTTCACTTACACCGCCATGACAGCTCTGCTCGCCTCCCACCCAGGCTTCAACCACAGTTCTTTATTGGCGTCAGCTGCTGACAATACGGCCCTTTATCGCCACCTAGCGGCGACTGCCGGGTGTACACTTGGTGTCAAGTGCTGTCACCGTCCGCCGCCCCGCCGCCCCGCCGCCCCGCCGCCCCGCCGCCCCGCCGCCCCGCCGCCCCGCCGCCCCGCCGCCCCGCCGCCCCGCCGCCCCGCCGCCCCGCCGCCCCGCCGCCCCGCCGCCCCGCCGCCCCGCTGCCCAGCCGCCCAGCCGCCCCGCCAACGCCGTCACATAATGGTTGTTTGTTGGTGTGTTACATCCTTGCAACATCTAAGGTCATATCAGGATGGGTACCGACTTGTGACAGTGCGCACTCATGCCGATTTAATAGTGCTGCCCCATTGGGAAATCAGGCTGCCAGCACCATGACCTAATAAGTAATATCCCACTCAGTTACATTATCCTGAACTCCCGATCTCCCACACGTGACGCAGTCACGTGTTGAGGGCTAATTGTGACAGTGTGGCCACTCATCACTTCCTGACATTATGTCTGTCTCTGCACGACACCGAGCAGCTACAATCTCAGTGCGGATGCGCACGCATAAGATGCTGATGCAAAAGAACTAAGCCTCAATACGTGAACATCGGTTAATGAGTGCTAGCATGTGGCGCCACGGTGGGTGGAGAGGGAACTAGGTAGGCCCTGATATGTATAAGTATGTTATCAGGTGCTTATAAAGAGATGGCTAAGTGATGGTGGTTTGTTGTTTGTTGGGGCTTTGCGTCTTGACAACATCTAAAGTCATATCTGGACGGGCATTGACTTATGATCGTACCCCTATGATCACTGCCCCACTGGGACACCGGCCACCAGCACCATGATCCGTGACAAGTATTAATTTTGTAAGTCATTATTCCACACGGGAAGCCTTTGCACTTACCAATTCGGCCACCGTATCCACTTACTGATGATGACAGGACCCTTGTGTTTGGTGGCAGTGCCTGGTGATGCTGGGTGTACCTGGTGGTGGTGCCTGGTGGTGGTGGTGCCTCGTGGTAGTGCATGGTGGCGGTGGTGGTGTGGTGCTGGTGGTGGTGCCTGGTGGTGGTGTCGCCTGGTGGTGGCGGTGACTGGTAGCAGTGTCAGGTGGTGGCGGTGCCTGGTGATTGTGGTTGGTGGTGGTGCGGTAGTGGTGCTGGTGCTGGTGGTGGTGCCTGGTGGCAGTACCTGGTGGCAGTGCCTGGTGGCGAGGGAAGTGCCTGGTGGTGATGGTTGTACCTTGTGGTAGAGCCTTTTGCTCGTGCCTGGTGGTGGTGGTGCCTGGTGGCCGTGTCTGGTGCTGGTGCCTGGTGGCAATGTCTGGTGCTGGTGCCTGGTGGGGGTGCCTGGTGGTGGTGCTTGGTGGTGGCGGTGTCTGGTGGCAGTGTCTGGTGGCGGTGCCTGGTGGCAGTGCCTGGTGGTGGTGGCAGTGCCTGGTGGTGCTGGTGGTATGTGCTGGTGGTGCTGGGGTGCAATAGTGCAGGTAAGCTGATGCCTGGTGGCAGTGTCTGGTGCCGGTGCCTGGTGGCGGTGCCTGGTGGCAGTGTCTGGTGGCAGTGTCTGGTGGCAGTGCCTGGTGGTGGTGGTGGTGCCTGGATGTGCTGGTGCTGGTCGTATGTGCTGGTGGTGCTGGTGCAGGTAAGCTGGTGCCTGGTGGCAGTGTCTGGTGCCGGTGCCGGTGCCTGGTGGCGGTGCCTAGTGGCAGTGCCTGGTGGCGGTACCTGGTGGCAGTACCTGGTGGTGGTGGCAGTGCCTGGTGGTGCTGGTGCTGGTGGTATGTGCTGGTGGTGCTGGTGGTATGTGCTGGTGGTGCTGGGGTGCAATGGTGCAGGTAGGCTGGTGCCTGGTGGCAGTGTCTGATGTCGGTGCCTGGTGGTGGTGCCTGGTGGCAGTGTCTGGTGGCGGTGCCTGGTGGCAGTGCCTGGTGGTGCTGGTGGTATGTGCTGGTGGTATGTGCTGGTGGTGCTGGGGTGCAATGGTGCAGGTAAGCTGGTGCCTGGTGGCAGTGTCTGGTGCTGGTGGCGGTGCCTGGTGGCAGTGTCTGGTGGCAGTGTCTGGTGGCAGTGCCTGGTGGTGGTGGCGGTGCCTGGTGGTGCTGGTGCTGGTGGTATGTGCTGGTGGTGCTGGGGTGCAATGGTGCAGCTAAGCTGGTGGTGTTGGCTTGCGTAATGCTGGCGTCAGGGAGGTGCAGCTATATGGATAAGGAATGGGGGTTACACTCGATCCCACTGGGACTGCTTGTGTCTGT
The DNA here is from genome assembly GCA_030323885.1 of Branchipolynoe longqiensis. Taxonomy (NCBI): domain Eukaryota; kingdom Metazoa; phylum Annelida; class Polychaeta; order Phyllodocida; family Polynoidae; genus Branchipolynoe; species Branchipolynoe longqiensis. The sequence continues at coordinate 34,456,434 of CM059187.1, read as the reverse complement.
GTGAGGCTGAATCTTATCACCGCCACACACAAAGTCAGCCTGCACCAGTTCACTGCAACTCTCTCATGATATAAACACCTACGGCCACCTTCATGTCAATTATATACGTCACATTAAAGTCCAGCATAAGACGAAGCCCTTCCTTCAGGAGCCATCAACATCAACATATATGTACAGTCTAGAATAGGGTACTATTTTTGCTATATGTGCTTTTAAATTTTAAAAAACCCACACAAGCTCTCCTCTGTGATCGTAAAATACAGTAAGACCTCTCTAAACTGACTGACCATGGAACCGACTTTAAATGTTCCATTTTGGGAGGTGGTCGGTATAGGGATATCTTTTTTATTGTTACAATGGTATTGTGTGGACGAACGTTTGAGACCCAAATAAAGTGATCGATATAGGGGAGTGGTCGATCTGTGGAGGTGGTCGGTTATAAGAGGTTTTACTGTACTTGTATAGCATGAAAATTAACTGATATTATATTAGTTATGTCATAATGAATCGATGATTAACACACGTTCAGGTTTTATTAACATTCTCTACAGAACAAGGGCTAGTGTATGGAAATTGTGTTCCCTCCTGAGGAAAAGAAGTCCTCACCAAAGATGCATTCAAAAGTTAATCCATCACAGTTCACAAATAACGCCGTCTAATCAGTAGCGGGAGTTCGCGAGTTCCATTCCTGGTCGAGTCAAACCAACGACTTAAAAATTTATACTTGTCGCTTCCTAGCCTGGTGCTTGGCATTATTAGGATAGGGCAAGGGCTGGTTAGCTCGGTGTCAGGATAATGTGACTGAGTGGGATATCAGGTCATGGTGCTGGTGACCTGATTTCCCAGTGGGGCAGCACTATAAAATCGCCATGAGTGCATACTGTCACAAGTCGGTACCCATCCTGATATGACCTTAGATGTTGCTAGGATGTAAAACAACAACAAACAACAAATCTAACACGCCTGGTTAATCACGCGCCGGAAACCCATGACACTCCAACCACCTCCCTGCCGACCTCTCTGTCCGACGCACAGTAAACAACAATTTTGGATATAACTTGTAAACGCGATTCCACCAGAAGCATACCAAAAGAGAGACTCGAGTCAAATTGTCGCGCAGTGTACTACTGCATTAGAAGAAGAAAAAAAGCAATTTCAACTTGCGACATCTAAGTGTCTGAGGTTGTCTTTAATTAATTAATTGATCTACTTGTGTGTGGTGAACATGGAATCCTTGCAAGAAGTGCCTTAGCACACTGACACCGTAATGATCATCCAAGAGGGAATCGCTTTGTTTCTAAGCCCGTCAGACACTTGACGTGAAATAGTTGCATTGTTGCAGATGTCCGGCGGGTGTTGTTGTCATACGTCCGGCGGGCGCTGTTGCCATATATCAGGCGGCGTTGCTACCATATGTCCGGCGGGTGTTGTTGCCATACAGTTGGCCGGTGTTGCTCTACATCCACTAGGCGTTGTTGCCAGACATCTGGCAGGCATTGTTGCAATACATCCACCTGGTGTTGTTGCCATACATCCGAAGGGAGTTGTTGCCATACATCCACCAGACGTTGTTGTCATACATCCGGCGGGCGTTGTTGCCATATGTCTGGCGGGCGTCGTTTACATAGGTCTGACGGGCGTTGTTTCCATACACCCAACAGGTGTTGTTGCCATTTCATCCACCAGGCATTGTTACAATGTATCCGGCGGGCAGTGGTGCCATACACCCACCAGCCGTTGTTTCCATACACCCACCAGGTGTTGTTGCCATTCATCCACCAGGCGTTGTTGTGATACGTCCAATGGGGATTGTTGCCATATACCCACCATGTGTTGTTGCCATACACCCACCAGGTGTTGTTTCCATACACCCTCCAGGTGTTGTTGCCATTCATCCACCAGGCGTTGCTACAATGTATCCGGTGGGCATTGTTGCCATACACCCACCAGGTGTTGTTGCCATTCATCCACCAGGCGTTGTTACCATGTATCCGGTGGGCATTATTGCCATACACCAACCAGGTGTTGTTGCCATTCATCCACCAGGCGTTGTTGCGATACGTCCGGCGGGCGTGGCGGACGCGCCCTGTAGTTAGGGACTGAGACGCCGCTTGACGCATGCTCACACAGACGCGGCGGCAGCGCGCTTCTTACCTTTGATCCACCACAACCAGCAATTACAGCAGGGATCGAGCCGCGAACACGTGATGTGTCCGCCAGGGGGCGCGACGTCCAGCTAATTGCCACCCCGAAATCCTCCAGGATGTTTCAAGCCAAGCTACAGAGGCACTGGGGCGGTTGTGTTGACGGTTGTTTTGATTGTTTTGGTGCTCCCATTTTGTTTTAGGGGGCGTGGTATACTTTATGTGTTGTCTTTTGTGTGTGTGTTTTTGTGTTTGCTTTTGTGTTTTGTGTGTGTGTTTTTTTATGGGGGGTATTTAGAGCAACTAATCTGTGAAATCACCGTGTGGCTCCCCATTTAGTGAATCATAATAATAATAACAATAATAATAATAATAATAATGATAAAATAATAATGATGACAACAACAACGACAATAAAAACAATAATAACCATAATAACAATAACAACAATAACAATAATAATGGATGAGTGTTTATTGGGAGATCTCTTATACGTCGAATAGGGCACGGGGAGAGAAATTAAATTAGAGGCGTTCCGATTATAGGAAGTATTGTGGCCGGAACGGGCCGTGTTTTGCGAACCCCCACAAGATATGTAGTCCATGTCAAACAGACACCTACCCTGAGAGTCGAAGTGTTGACAATATGGCCGACGCACAATTGTGGCATTTGCAACATTTTGACCAATCCCCATCTGGGGTTAATGGATTCCCGATAGCTGATAGTTCGGCGGTCGTTGTTGCGTTGCTATATATAATACATATATAATACATATATGATATATGTATAATAAAATATATAGTACATATATAATACATACACCATACATATATCATACATATATCATACATAAATCATACATGTATAATGCACATATAATGCATATGTAATGCATCTTTAATACCTATGTAATACATAATACATATATAATACCTATGTAATACATATTTGGACCTATCTGTCCGCCGGGGTACCTGACGGCCCCCAGCCCACCAAGTGATAGACATACATAGCAAAGCGCAAATAAGTCTAAACCAAGAAATTAATTACATTAAAATAAGTCACATAACCTATTATCCATTATATATATATATCTATCTATCTATGTATATATATATATATAGATATATATATATATATACATGTATATCTATATACATGTAATATGCTGACTCACAATGAACTAGCATACATACCAATAACAGATTTAGTCATTTGTACACCTCAATCATGTCCAATTTTAGTTTAATTTGAATGTATCCTGCAACATATAATTACTATCTCATATGTAGACCTGTACAATATGTAAGTCTTGGAATGAATAATAGCGTTATTTCAGCTGACTTGATCTAGCTGTTGATAACAATATCAGACTAACAATTCACATATATTGTAAATAACTGTATTATCACATGACTTGAACACAGGTGTGACAGCGCTGCAAACGACTTTATTCAATGAATAACCTACTTTTACCCCAAAAAGATGATAATAACGATAACAAAAAGATGTGTCGCATCTCCATTACACCTCAGCTATAAGAGGTAACAGTAACCATAGTAACGTGACTATAGGTGTTTAGATGATTTAGTGGTGGCGGGGTTGCATCCGGTCAGTCTTAATGACTTCCGGCTAAGCCGGAAGCTCTCGGCAGTATTCTTACTTTTGAAGTGTTTTTATTCAGTTACCGCAGATGGCAACGCCTTATGCAGATGGAAACGCATTGTGCAGATAGCAACGCACTGCACATAGCAACGCCCTGTGCAGATGGCAACGCCCTGTGCAGATGGCAACACTGTGCAGATGCCAACGCCCTGTGCAGATCGCAACACACTGTGTAGATAACAACACATTGTGCAGATGGCAACACCCTGTGTAAATGGCAACAGACTGTGCAGATGGCAACGCACTGTGCAGATGGCATTGGCCTAGTAGCCATGGTAATCTGTACACTAGAGGCAAACTTTGAAGCATATTCATCGGTCACTAATATTTCTGGTTCTATTTTCGAGGTGTTCTATGTGTTTTCGAGATAACTTTGGATTTTCTAACTGTATCAATTAATATTATTCGATTTTCTATGTTTCTGGATGCTTTCTAGATAATATTTCATTCTCTAAATGTAACAACCACTATTATTTAGTTTTTAAAGGATTTCTAAATATTTAAATAGAAGTTTTCTAGATGTTTTCAATGAGGTTTTAAGGCCTTCTATATGTAAAAACTCTTATTTTTGTGTTTTGTTTCCTCTCAGTCTCACTAAATCGTTTTTAAATCCATCGATTCTATTTTACTGTAGACCAGACGGGATGGCCGAATGAGTTAGAGTGTCCATCTCCCGTGTTGGTAGACCATAGGGTCGTGGGTTCGAACCCTGGTCGAGTCAAACCGATGAGTTAAAAATGTATACTTGTCGCTTCCTAGACAGGCGCTCGACATTAATGGGATATGGCAAGGACTGGTTGGCTCAGTGCCAAGATAATGTGACTGAGTGGGATATCAGGTCATGGTGCTGGTGGCCTGGTGGCCTGGTATCCCAGTAGGACAGCACTATAAAGTCGCTATGAGTGTGCACTGTCACAAGTCAGTACCCATCCTGATATGACATTAGATGTTGTTAGTACGTAAAAACAACAACAAACAAACTATTTTACTGTAGGAATATGCTAATGTTGCCAGTCTGAACTGCTAATGCTAGCGTCATTTAGACTTCAGTCTGTGAAGCATTTGCATGCTAGAACTGCTCTGACCTATTTCTTGCCATGGAGATGAGCTTTGTCGCCGACAAGGCTTTAAACCACAATCTTTCAGTGACTATCATCGCAGATGGTAGCAAACCCAGAGCAATATGCACACTTTATTGCGATACTAAATGGTGCCCATCGAAGTACTTGCACTCAGTGACCATATAGTGTTGCTCATAAAACCACATGAAGCCTCATGAAGCCTCATGAAGCCACGGCAAGCCTCATGAAGCCTCATGAAGCGACATGAAGCGACATGAAGCCTCACAAAGCCTCATGAAGCCAAGTGACACCAGGTGAAGCCTCATGAAGCCACACGAAGACTTATGAAGCCGCACGAAGCCACATGAAGCCTCATGAAACGTCATGAAGCGTAATTAAGCCACGTGAAGCCACATGAAAGCTCATTAAACGTCATAAAGCCTCATGAAGCCACATGAAGCCTCATGAAGCCACTCATGTCAGTTAGCAAGAGCTGTTAACTTGATTAAAGCTGCATAGTCCGATTAAAGCATCAACATTTCAAAACCAAAACATGTATGTAGATTTGATCCTACATATCTAACTTAGATACTGATGCACTATGTTGCCACACAGAAGGAAATACTGAGTCAATTTAAAACAACTGCGTCTGGTAGGCTCGGTATAAGAAATAGTTGTGAGTACTTGCCTGTTTGTATTCGCATAACGCACACTATATCACATACATATGGGTATATGTGATGTATTATTCGTATATACATATATATATATATATTAATTAAGGATGTCGGCTACAGAAGAGGGGAGATGGTTAGTTGGCCTCTCGGAGCGGAGGAAACAGAAACTAAACCCTGTATAATTTAAATAAATCAGTAGATGCAGTACCAGGGAGGTGATATATATATATATATATATATATCATATATATATATATCTGTTGATTATACACAATATATATATATATATATAAATATATATATATATAATAGTTTGCCTACATAATGAACATGATAGTGGGTGAGAGTGTATTTACTCTGGCTAGAGGAACAATGCCCCTTGCCTAAGAAAAATGTTCAGTGGTACAGTGAGTGGTGGTTACAGTGTGAAAGGGGTGATGGCACTACCCTCAGAGCTGAGGTGGGGAGGATGGAGCAGTAGATGACTATGAGAGACTCCCACAGTCCATGTAGCTGAGGGAGTGATGAGGGAGAGGAGGGATATATCGGGTTATTATTCTCATATAATTCTTATACAGCATATATATATATGCTGTATAAGAATTATACGAGTATAAAAACATACGGTACACATATGGTTAGGAGTGTTTTGTAATGCTACCACGTAATGCTCATTCCGTCTAGTATAATTACAACAGCGCATGCGCACAGATGTAGCGGGACCGGAAGTGGCTCAGCCATGTAACAGGAGGCACATGATATCGCTATTCCCACGGCCCATGCGCACTCAATGCATCACGTGTCTATACACGTACCCACATCCTTCCCATGTACATACTATGTCGGATACGGCGCATGTGATGCTAGGCATACACCAACCGCTTGTTGCGATTTAATTGAAGCGCACTCAGGCAATGTGCAAGGCATGCACGGCTGGGGTATGTGGACAAGTGTGCAATCACAACTATATACTTAATGCTGAAGAGTCACCACCTGGTTCAAATGTTTTACAACTATATTGGGGAGTTTTATTTCTTCTGTCAGTGGTTTTATTGAGCTATTCTTTTTGTCTGTGTAGAAATAATTTTCTTTATTGCTGTATTTGCTCTTTAACAATCTCTAAAGCATATTTCCTAATATTAGCCTGGTAATATGACACCAGAATAAAGATGAATGGGACTGCGTTACAAGGACTTATATATTATACTGGCAACTACAACAGTGCCAACAGGGGCAATATGCACGCATACACTCACCGACTAAAGTTGCATAATCCGATGAAAGTATCACATTCTCAAAACCAAATACACTTCCCGTATTTGATCCTAGAAATACTCAGCTTAGATACTTAGTAAAAAAAATGTGTTGCTGCGTTGACGGGAATGCTCAGTCAATGTAATAGAAGTTGTCACTGCTGAAGCCTATGGTGTATAGCATTTCGACGTGCATGTCAGCATTACCCTTACATGTAATCCGTCACCTAATGTATATCTTAGTAATCCTAGTGGACTAGGTTACGACGGTCCATTCCCGCCACTGCGGGGGGGGGGGGGGAGGCGTTAGTGTCAATTGATGTGAGCTGACATGTGACAGTATATATATGTATATATATGAGCCTGTCTGAAAAGGTGATAACTCTTCTTTTCCCCCCCATTGTAATGATTGACACAAAACAGCACGGAAACAGTTACACTGAAAACACAAGGACATTTGCTTCAAATCAATATGTACTCTATCGGGATTATGAAACACCATGTAAAAAAACAAATCAGTTTATCCTGAGGAAATGCATAAGCAGATAGTATGTTGATCGTTAAAATGGACAAAGTTTTGTCCCATATTGCTTAGTACCTTTTGAGACAATCTCAAATATGTTTTTATATACAGAGAGAGAGAGAGAAAGAGAGAATGACATTTCTTTCCTACATAGACATTCATACACAGGAGTTCAAGAAGTTTTGGCAATGCAACTCTAGGTTTTTCTACAACAGATTCAACAGCTCATGGAATCTGTAACCGTTGTTTACATGCAGATGGGAGACCGGGGTACTGGGACCATGACCCAATTTACCACTCCGCCACATTATCCTGATGCTGAGCAAACCTAGTCCTTGCACTATCCTAGTAATGTCAAGCGCCAGGCTAGGTAGGACAAGTATACATTTTGTAAGTCAGCGGTTTGACTGGGCTGGGATTGAAATTCCTAACCTGCCGCATGGGAATCCTGCCTGCGCTCTCTCGATTGGGCCACTGGGTCCCGGTGAAATCAAGTTGAGTTGTGCTACAATGCTAACTGTCGGCCCGTGTATACCAGGGATGAAAGATCTCCGCGATTTCGCGGATTTCCGCGAATGTTGATATTCACTGAATGCCGTTCACAAAATGTCAGTATATTATATATTATACATAACAGAAATTTATTAGTCTGAATCCCATTCTTATATGACCTCAGATGTTGCTAGAGCATAACCCCCAAACAAGAATGGGTTAGGTATGGGTGATAATATAGACACAACAAGGACAGTTGAAGCCTGACTTCCGGCATTTTCCCGCGATTCCCTAACCATGCTAATCCTATCGGGTGGGGGGGGGGGGGGGGAATCCCCATTTTCGCGGAAATTCGAAGATCTCGGCCTGATTTCCGCATTTTTTTGTCGGAGACCACTTCCATCCCTGGTATACGGAGCCTACCGATGCCTCCTCCTACAGGGCACGCCCTGGAGGAGGCCGACTGAGGAGCAGCTGACAGCAGTGGGATCGTGACGGCACGCCAAATCCCTCCACCTCTAGTCCAACACCCCCCTCCCCCACTCCACCCCACCCCACCCCCCACCAACACCCGCCGCCCTGGAGGATGCCACAATAACCACAACACCGACTGGAGTACGCAGTAAGAACATCGTCTGCTGTGTATGTAACAAGACGAGGCGTTCCGTGCCCGTCATATCATTATTACCATGGTTACAGCGCCTGGAGCATTGCCAGGCTTCTTCCTGCAGGGTGCGTGGATGTATCAATCCCTCATCAAAGTGCTACTTCCCTCTCACGCCACAGCAGTAGATTTGTTTGTTGAATATTGGGGTTTTGCGCCCTAGCAACACCACAGCTCATATGAGGAGGGCTATCGCTCGACTTGTGACAGTGCCCCACTGATGGATACTTTATAGAGTTGCCCAACTTGGATATCACGGCCAGATGGCCCACTCCTGTCGCACTACACTCACTGACACCGAGTCAACGGGCTGCTTTAGTAATGCTGAGCACCAGCCAAGGTAACGACAAGTATTAAGTTTGGTAAGTTTTTGTTGTTTCTGGGTTTTATTCTGTTTTGTCTCAGTTCGGGGATTAATCTGACGACCTCCCACATGGGAAGCTGGTGTTTCATCCAGAAGTTCATCCGGTCCTCGGTCCCCGGTCCTCGGTCCTCGGGCCTCGGGTCTCGGGAAGATATGGGAGTACTGGTGTGTTTATGTGCATAATTCCCACATTCATATACATAATATCACAGCAGCAAGGGTATATATTCAGTCATGGCAGAATAACCATGAAAATACAGAAATACTTTGTCTTTCTAATAGCATTTTAAGAGATATGATTGTCATTAATAATAATCAGCCTTATTATCATTGTTGATAATAATCAGCCTTACATATCACACTCTATAGCTTACTAAAGGTATAATAAATGCAGTGTCATACTTACTACATTCGCAACATCACCATCAATCACTTAAAGCTGCATACACCAATGAAAGCATCACATTTTCAAGACCAAAACACTGACCTAGATTTGAGTCTACATACTGGACTTACATACGGGTGCACTTATTATGCATTTGTTGCGACATATAAGGAAATAGCAAGTCAATTTACTAGAACATGTGACTGCAGAAACCTATGGTGTCCGAGTTTTGGCGTGCTTGCCAACATTAATTTGGCACATTTGAAGTTCAAACATCTCGATAATTAGCCATTTAAAATAAAAGTTACTTCAAACTAGAGTAAGATAGATTATACCGATTAACCTAATTTATTTATCTGAGAAAATGACAAAAACTCACTGGACTATGAAACTTTAACTGCGAGGGTCTTCGGCGTGCCGCAGATTACTTTGCACATAGTTTTAAAAGGCCCAGTTTTAAAAGGCCTCCCAGAAACATTTATTGAGACCCACATATACATCACAAACACATACAATCAATGAATCGTAGATGTGTTGCGTATTACCTAAATGGGGCATTTAATCCACTACTTATAGCAGATTGCTGAACCAAGGTATTTGCTTTATCACCTGAAAGTGGACGCACATATCACCACTTGTTTCTTCCCGTCTTAAGCCGTGTTCACACGGGCAATGTAAATCGATTCGTTGAAAGCGACTTGCCTAGTTCGCCTCACATTTCTCGTGTGAACGCACATCTGAGGCGGATTAGGGCTGATTCGATTCATGTGATGCGGATCCTGTAAACCACCTCGCGAGGTAGTTTACGTGAGGCGATTTCTGTGAGGCGATTTATTTTGCCCGTGTGGACGCAACCGACTTACGTGAGGCGGATTAAGAACGTCACGAACCCACACTCTCTCGGCCGACGTCGACGAACCCAAACTGGCGCTGGTTAGTCTGGACTTGCTCATGCGCAGATATCCACTTCCGCCTTAAACCGATTCAAAGCACCGCCCGTGTGAACGCGAAACACTTTCAAACTAATTCGCCTCACCTGATTCGATTTGTCTGATTCGCCTCACATTTTGCCCGTGTGAACACGGCTTAAAACTGACCGCTTACAACGTGCGACTGTTACCCCCCTTCACCCCCCCCCCCCCACACACACACGGCTCACCGCTTGCTTATTCGCTATCCCATCAACACAAACATATCCAGATATATCATCAGCCATATATAGCATAAAATGTATATAAATTAGATCGCGTGTGCAGTAAATTCAGGATGGGTATTTGTACTTCTACGGAATTAAACTTTTCGGTTTAGACAAAATAATCAGTGTTCACAGGGCTGTCTCTATAATAAGTCCCATTACGGGTGGTTACAACAAAGTAGACAACAAACCTATGGTGGAAAATGATTCCTAACCCTTGATTATTTTCACTCAACTCGATGACTGTAGCTTATACACATAGGTATTAAAGTCACGTGTATCTGTACATGGAGCAGCAGTCTGTTTAAACAAACAATTGTTATATACATTTTTGCTTTGACATGAGGGGCTGGCGTTATTTAAAGCTGCATAGTCTGATGAAGCATCACATTTTCAAAACCCAAACAAGTATCTCAATTTGATTCTACATATCTAACTTAAATACTGGTGCACTTTTTAAACATTTGTCACCACATAGAAGGGAATACTGAGGCAATTTAATAGAACCTGTTACTGCAGAAACACTATGGTGTTAGAGTTTTGGCAAGCTTGCCAAAACTAATTTAGCTTGTTTGCACTTCAAATATCTCAAAAGTTAGCTATTTAAATTAAAAGTTACTTCAAGTGAAAGTAGGGTAGATTATAACGATCACCCTCATATGTTTATCTCAGAAAATGACAGAAACTCAAAACTCAGGGGACTATGCAATTTGAATACAGAAAGTGTTCATCCCACGCCCATCGGCAGACCCGGTGCATTACTGAACTTCTTTCCGAGATGTCTGATTTGAAGTGTAGGTGGTGCAGGCGGTGTACAGTGCAGGCGGTGCACAGTGCAGATGGTGCACAGTGCCTGCGGTGCACAATACAGATGGTGCACAGTGCTGGTGGTGCACAGTGCAGGCAGTGCACAGTGTATGCGGTGCACAGTGCATGCGGTGCACAGTGCATGCGGTGCACAGTGCATGCGGTGCACAGTGCAGGTGGTGCACAGTGCCTGCGGTGCACAATACAGATAGTGCAGAGTGCAGGTGGTGCAGAGTGCAGGTGGTGCACAGTGCAGGTGGTGCACAGTGCAGGCGGTGCACAGTGCAGGTGGTGCACAGTGCCTGCGGTGCACAATACAGATAGTGCACAGTGCAGGTGGTGCACAGTGCAGGCGGTGCACAGTGCAGGTGGTGCACAGTGCAGGTGGTGCACAGTGCATGCGGTGCAAAGTGCACAGTGCAGGTGGTGCACAGTGCAGGTGGTGCACAGTGCAGGCGGTGCACAGTGCAGGCGGTGCACAGTGCAGGTGGTGCACAGTGCAGGCGGTGCACAGTGCAGGTGGTGCACAGTGCAGGTGGTGCACAGTGTATGCGGTGCAAAGTGCACAGTGCATGCAGTGCACAGTGCATGCGGTGCACAGTGCAGGTGGTGCACAGTGCATGAGGTGCACAGTGCAGGCGGTGCACAGTGCAGGCGGTGCACACTGCAGGCAGTGCAGGCAGTGCACAGTGCAGGCGGTGACGGCGGTGCCGCCTTCCTCTCAACCGGTCTGGCAGCCTGGAGAGATACCACTTACCGAACACACTGCACAAGTATAGACCTTTAGCTATAAACAATTCGGGATGACCCTTGAATGAGTCTCTCCGACTCTTGCACCATAGGTTTGTTGGCTACTTTGCTCTCTTTATATTTAAAAAAAATATTTATTTTAATATATACATTGATTTCTTCTTCCAGATACTTCTGCGCTTTCAACAGGAAGTCCAATAAACTAACCGCCGCATGCGCGTTGCGACGAACCAGCTGCAGCGACGAAATAAATACCCCACCTGGTGTCGGTTTGTGGAATCACACCTTCACGCCTGGAAATGTCTTGAATTCACGTGGAATTATAAAAAGAATAAAAACCCACACAGACACGCCGAGTTCAGGTACAGGACCTAGACACAAGTCTTCTGTACAGCAGGGATCCTGTTGAGTGCTAACACTGCTGGTGCTACAAGTTTGACATTGGCTGCAGAGAAAGTTCCCGAACATAGTGTTTACATCCGCATAGCTGAAGGCCCGGCACAAGGAGGTAAGGGCTAGCAAATAAATAAATACATAAATAAATAAACCACCGCTCTCGAGACCGTGTAATGATAAGACCCCCCCACACCCTAAACAAAAAACCACACACCTCCACGTACCCTCTAAAAGAAATGTAGTGTTTATTGTGTGATATCACGTAGCAGACACATATATACATATACAAGCAGAGGAAATGGGCATTTCACTCTTCGTCCGACTCTCACTGTCTAAGACCGCCGTACACTACGCTATAATTTGATTTAACTCCCTTTGATCGGGAATTGGGAAAAGTATAATTTCAGATTAATCCTCCCCCCCCCCCACCCCTAACCGCGTTGTCCGTGACTCTAGTCCTCCATGGCAATTTAGCGTTTTCCTCAACAAATAATTAGGGATCCCACACTCCCGCCATCTTGAGTCGAAAACGAGGTTAGTTGCATAGTCCGATGGTTTTGAGTTGCTGTCATTATTCTGAGATAAATATATTGAATTGATTGTTATAATCCACTTTACTTTAGTTTGAAGTACATTTTATTTTAAATGACTAACATTTGAGATATTTGAAGTGCAAACATGTCAAATTAATGTTGGCAAACACGCCAAAACTCTAACACCATAGAATTCTGCAGTAACAGGTTCTATTAAATTGACTCAGTAGTCCCTTCTATGTGGAACCAAATGCTTAAGGGGCTGTCACATTAGGTTTTTTGCGGGAGCGTATGGCGGCGTAGGCGCATTACGTCATATACGTCGGCATACGCCGTATACGCTACTCATACGCTACGCATACGCTACTCATACGCTACTCATACGCCGCCAGATGCCGCCAGATGCCGGCTTATGTGAAGCGTATGAGGCATACGCCGCCATACGCTTTCATAAATCCGTCCGTCCAAAATTTTTTGTGCATGCTCAAAAAAACTCGACCTATGAGGGCGTATGGCCCATACTGTCAAAAAATGTCACAGCACGCTCCCATACGCTCCTCATACGCTCCTCGTACGCTCCTCGTAGGTTCCACATACGCTCAAAACCACCCGAAAGGTCACCAAATGTCATCATAGGCCGGCACGCGCAGGACCTACGTAGGTTTTCAATACGCTCCCGCCATACGCCGTAATGTGACAGGGCCTTTAGTAAGTGCATCTGTATCTAAGTTACATATTTAGAATCAAATCTAGATCATCGTTTTGGTTTTGAAAATTTGATGCTTCATCGGACTAGGGAGCTTTAAGTTCATTGAAGATTACCACGTAAGTTTGAGGCTGGCGTTGGTTGTGCGGGGTAACGATTAGATTAGGACCACCTGGGAGTCCATCTGCCATTTAATTAGCTTTCTGTAGCTCCCACTCCTGCTGCCCAAAATGTGGCTGATCTTCAAAAGTTGCAGCGGCGCAATCCATCACCTGAGCAACTCAAGCGCTGTCTGTCCTTAACCTTCATTTACCGGCTGTTATGCCATCATATTTACACTGTTGCCTAGCTACCCCTGTCACTTTTGACAGGGAAGATTAAATGCTGTACACCCCGAAGAAAGCATCACATTTACCAAAACCAAAACTCTTATCTAGATATGATCCACCATATCCAATTTAGATAAGGGTGCACTTATTAAGCATTTGTTGATATGTCTCCAACTTAGATAGTGGTGGACTTATTAAGCATTTATTTCTGTATGTCCAATTTAGATACTGGTGCAATCATTAAGCATTTGTTGATATATATCCAATTTAGATATAGGTGCACTTATTAAGCATTTGTTGATATATCCAATTTAGATATCGGTGCAATTATTAAGCATTTGTTGATATATATCCGATTTAGATATTGGTGTAATTATTAAGCATTTGTTGATATATATCCAATTTAGATATTGGTGCACTTATTAAGCATTTGTTGCTGCATGGTAAGCCAATTTAAAATTGCATGGTTTGATAATTTTGAGTTTCTGTCATTTTCTGATATGCATATGCTAGGGTTATTGTTATAATATGCTTTACTTTAGTTTGAAATAAGTTGTTGTTTAAACGGCTAACTTTTGAGATATTTAAAGTACAAACATGCTAAATTAATTTTGGCAAGCATGCCAAAACTCTGACCCCATAGGCTTCTGCAGTAGCAGATTCAATTAACTTGATCCAGTATTCCCTTCTATGTAGCAACAAATGTTTAATAAGTGCATCAGTATCTATATTAGATATATATGATCAAATCTAGATAATTGTTTTGGTTTTGAAAAGTTTATCCTTTCATCGGATTATGCAGCTTTAGTAGAAACCATGACTACAGAATCCTCAGGTGTCAGAATGTTGACATGCTTGTCAAAATTAATTTGGTATGATTTCATTTCAGATATCTCCAAAGTTTAAAATCAAAGTTACTTCAAACTAAAGTAAAGTGGATTATAGCAAAAACCCTATAACACTAAGACGGCTCACTCAGCCTGTACTGTGTAATCAAGAGAACAGCCAGCACACCAGGTGGTGGGTTTGATCATTTTGATAGCATTGGAGTGTCAGGAGAAACCCTGTTGTCGCTTGGTAGGTGTGTGGTGGGGGTTTAGGGATGTGGTGTGGGTTTAGATATGTGGTGGGGGTGTAGGTATGTGTGTCTTGGTGGTGTAGGTCTGTGGTGGGTATGTGTCCTGGGGGTGTAAATGTATGGTGTGTGTGTCATGGGGGTGTAGATGTGTGTGGTTGAGGTGTACGTGTGTATGGTGAGGGTGTAGGTGTGTGGTGGTGGTGTATGTGTGGTGTGTGTGGTGGGAGTGTGGGGGTGTGGTGGGGGTGTGGTGGGGGGCATAGGCATGTGGTGAGGTGCTTAGGTGTGTGTGGTGGAGGTTTAGGGCTGTGGTGAGGGTGTAGCTGTGTGGTGGGGGTTTAGCGATGCTAAAGATTGTGAGGTGCCACTCTGCAAGACCCCTACAACTCCAGCAGAAACCACCTACATCTCCACCACACACACCCTACACAACCACCACACACACCTACACCTGCACCCCACCATACCCACCTACACCCCAACCACACACACTGTCAACCCCCACCACACAGAATGTGTGTATGGTGGTGGGGGTGGATGGGGTGGAGAGGTGGAGGGGCAGGTGGGGGGGTAGCACAGTGGTGGTGGGGTTTCTATAGGAGTAGCAACACGCAACCAGTGGGGTCCTCCCCCCCCCCCCTTACTTAAATCAGGGAGGGGGAGGGGGTCGCTATGTGTAGTGTGAGAGTGCAGACTGAGGTGGGTGAGGAGGGGAGGGGGATAGGGAGTGCGGGGAAGGAAGAGGGAGTGTGGGGGAGGAAGGGGGGAGGGGAGGGTGGAGGAGGAAGAGAGGGAGGGGGAAGGGGGATGGAGGTGTGGTGTGAGAGCGCCACGTGAGGTGGGTGAGGAGGGAGGGGGAGAGTGAGGGGGAGAGGGAGTGGGAGGAAAGAAAGGGGGGGAGGGGTAGCCAGAGCGGAAGGGGGGAAGGGGGGGGGGGAGGAGGAGGAAGGGGCAGGAAGGGAGAAGGGAGAGTGGTGTGGTGTGAGAGCGCTGGGTAAGGTGGATGAGGAGGGAGATAGGGAGAGGGAAGGGTGGGGATGGAAGGGGAAGGGGAGGGGAAGGGCGGTGAGGCCGGGGGAGGGTGGGACAGAAGAGGGGAGCGGAGGAAGGGGGGAGGGTGGTGAAGTCGGGAGGAGGGAGGGTCAGCAGGAGCAGAGGGGGGAGGGAAGGGGACAGAGCGGGTGAGGGCGGGGGAATGAGGGAAGGAGGGCGGGGCAGAGGGAGGTGGGGACCAGGCAGTAGGCGCAACATCAGCAAAATCCAAATAACAGGCAATCTCTCTTTTTAAAATTTTAAACTCACCCTCTCTCCTTGTAGGCCTATGTGTTTATGTGTGAAACACCAGCCAGCAGCCGGACTGATCCGACCCACCACAAGATGACACTGCAAAATGTACATGTGTGGTGGGGGTGTGGCGAAGGGTGAGGGGATGGGGATGGGGGTGAGGGGGTGTGGTGAAGGAGTGTGGTGAAGGAGTGTGGTGAAGGAGTGTGGTGAAGGAGTGTGGTGAAGGAGTGTGGTGAAGGAGTGAGGGGTGGGGAGAGGAGTGGGGGAGGGGGTGTGGTGAGTGGATGGGGGTGAGGGGTGACCGTTGGGGTGAGGAGTGGGGGAAGGGGTGAGTGGTGGGGTGAGTGAGTGGGGTGTGAGGAGTGGGGGAGCGGGGGTGGTGAGGCGAGGGGTTGGGTGAGGGGATGGGGTGGGTGAGGGAGTGGGTGAAGGGGTTTGGGAGGGGGTGTAGGAGGGGGTGGAGAGAGGGGAGGGGAGGAGGGGTTGGAATGAGGGGTAGGGTGAGGGGGTTGGGGTGATGGATTGGGGTGAGGACGTTGGGTGAGGGATGGGGAGGAGAGGAGGAGAGGAGGAGAGGCGAGAGGGGAGGTGTGGGGTGAGGGGTTGGGTGAGTGTGGTAAGAGGGAGTGGGGAGGGAAGAGGGAGTGGGGAGGTCTATGTTATAAATTATAGCATGTTTTCAATTTCTGCGAGGACTTTTTGGGGGTTTGCATATGTGTAAAATATAATAAGCGGTTTGCTGCTTCACTCAAGTTCCCTCCGCCGCATTTACCCCTCAGGACCAATGCAGGGTCGTGATTAATTTTAATGACGCATCGCTTTGGAATGTGACATGTTGCCAGCTTACTTCTGAACGTCTTAACATTTCTTTTTCTCCTCCAAATTTGATAGTTGAATGAGCTTGTCACCACCTATAATGTAACTTAGATAATGGCCGCAATATTTTGCGCTGTGGAACACAAACCTGTATTTTCACAGCACACACACACAAAGAGAAGATTAGTTGATTTATTTACTCCTTTGATGCTCAATAGTGTATTTTTTTCAATATAAGCGACAAATACTTTGTTTGTTTGTTGTTGTTTTACGTCCTAGCAACATCTAAGGTCATATCAGGACGGGCGACAAATACTTATTATCATTTAAAACAGTTTGGTGTCATTGAAAGGAATAACAGCACAATAGGATATGGTTAAGTGTAAACATATTGGCACGTTTTTGGTAGGCACGCCATTTTTTTAGATACACTAATTAAATATCCTTAGATATATTTTCCTTAAAGAAACCAGACGGGGTGGCCGAATGAGTAGAGCATCCGTCTCCTGTTTTGGGAGATCGGGAGATCCGAACCCATGAGTTTGTTGGTTCGAATCCTGGTCGAGTCAAACCAGTGACTTAAAAATTGATACTTGTTGCTTCTAGCCTGGCGCTTGGCATTATTAGGATAGGGCAAGGACTGGTTGGCTCAGTGTCAGGATAATGTGAATGAGTGGGATATCAGGTCATGGTGCTGGTGGCCTGGTTTCCCAGTGGTGCAGCACTATAAAGTCGCCATGAGTGGGCACTGTCACAAGTCGGTACCCGTCCTGATATGACCTTAGCTGTTGCTAGGACATAAAACAACAACAAACAAACAACTCCTTCAAGGATCCACTCTTAGGGTTTTCACACAGTATGTTCTGAATAACCGAAAACATTCCTCTTATTGAGCGCTGCAGGGAGATCTCTGTCCATCTCTGACGATGTCCCTACTTTAATTGATATATACTCGAAGCAATGGAGACAATGCTATAGCATAGAGCAGCATATTATGTCGACATTATTTGGGCAATTATCGCCATGAATATGGCCTTTGCTGCTGACAAAGCATAAACTGTATTTCACTTTCTATGGTTGTTGGTTTTTGGAATTTTTCGTCCTGGCAACATCTAAGGTCATCTCAGGACGGTCACTTGCTATGTGATAACCGGCAATGAATTCCAAGCTACAACGTAGCATTAGCAAAAGTAGTACATCATATTATCTAAATGAAATAATAATGTTGTTTATTTGTTTGGGTTTTGCGTCCTAGCAACATCTAACGTCATACCAGGATGGGTACCTACTTGTGGCAGGGTGCACTTATAGCAACTTTATAGTGCTGCCCCACTGGGAGAGTATGCCACTGGCACCATGTCCCACTGAGTTATATTAGCCTGATACTGAGCAAACTAGTCCGTTCCCTACTCTATTATTTTTGTGCCCTCAGGCTAAGTAGCAACAAGTATCAATGTTATAAATCAGTTGTTCGAACAAATGATCTTCTGCATCAGAAGCGGACCGGTGCTCTTACCGATTCAGCCATCTCATTGAGCAAAATAATATTATTTAAACAGGTAAATGTGAGTTTAAGAAGGCACAGTTTATCCTATTCTCACTCTCGCGGCAAATGTCCAACAATACATTTAAAAGGAAAGAAACCGCAAGAAATAATTACACTCACAATAAAGGGTAGAGAATTTAACAGGTACACAAATATAAATATATGTTCACAGTACTATGTCGCAAAGTGTTCTCTGTGATGGAGTGGTTAGAGTGTCTGACTTTTTTCTAGGTCGGACTCCTAATCTGAAGGTTGGTGGTTCGATTCCGCATGCCCCCCCCCACCTCTGCCAATTTGGATTTCCACCACTGTGTATACATAGCTTACAGTGTCATCAAACAAAGGCCAGTTGCTCTCATACCATGGCTATCTGGTGTGGGAGCTTTAAAATCCCTTGGGTAGGTAAAGGTGTAGCCTCAGGCTTTCTATCGACAAACTGTCTAATGGTGAAAACAAGTCTATTCAGACTTATCCATGATAGGCAGTATAAATCTTTAATAAAAAACGCAAAAAGCAAAAAAAAAATCACTCAACAATATCAGCAGTATTCTAATGGCGCGAAGCCTTAAATAACATGGATCAGCTTTAATAAACAAAAACACTAAGTCATAGGTCTACACAACCTGGAGTACAACGATATGTTATTCAACTTGCTTACCGAAAAGGCATACAGAATATATCACACTGAAACCTGACAAGGCAAAATGGCGCTCAATTGCGATTCTGATTAGGTTACTGTCAATCGCTGCTAGGAGACGCTACTCTCAGAAATCAGATGCAGAAATCCTCATAGTTCAAAACTACTGGTTCTAAAAATATGCGAGGATATATCAGCTTCCTCCATCTTCAGTTGCACGAACATTCTACTGAAGACCTCAATGGAGCCATCTTAGATACTGAAGCGAATATGAGATTTCCTAATTCCACTGGTCCCTCAGTGGAGGAGGACTGAAGCTGGGACCCAGCATGCCCAGGCACAGCTTCAGCTTACACACCAGAAGTTAGAGTTTGTGCCATTCCCATCCCTTTATCATTTATTTCGGATGTTATATCTTGAATTCACGTTGCACCTATAATTATATGCCTCCCGATGACCAACCTGGGTAGGATTCCTGCCATACAGTTTGTTTATAATGTAGATTGTAGTGAAATTAACCTAGCAAATATTTGACATTAGATTAAATACCACATTGTGTCAAGTGATGGACGCATTGATGCTGAAATACAGAGGAGGATGGCCAAGGCTAGCGCATCTTTCGGCCGACTACGCCAGAGACTCTGGAACAACCACCATGTGTCCATGCGGGTCAAAGGCAAGATCTACCGTGCAATTGTGCTATCCACCCTACTATACGGATCCAAGGCCTGGACAGTGTACAGACGACAGGTGAAAAAGCTACATGCCTTCATGATGCGACATCTGCGTTCAATCATGAGGCTAACCTGGAAGGACAAAGTGACAAATAAGGAAATACTCGAATGGACAGGGCTGCCCTCTATGGAAGATCTTTTGATCAAGAAGAATCTCCAGTGGACTGGACACATCATGAGGATGTAATCAGACAGGCCACCAAAGCAGATCCTCTATTCTCAACTGTCTTCTGGTTACAGAAAGAGAGGGCGCCCTCATCTCCGGTTCAAGGATACCATCAAGAGAAACCTGAAGCTGAGAGACATTAAGACCGACTCATAGACATCACTCTCACAGCAGAGAGCTAAATGGAGAGCGGCAGTCAAGTAATGAAAGCAGTCTTTGTCGCATCACGACCGACAGCATGATGATGACGATGTGTATGTGTATTCACCACCTCCTCCACCTCCTTTTCTTCCTTTGGCATGTATACCTGCATATCGATATACAGTTCGTTTATTTGTTGGGGTTTTACATCCCGGCATCATGTAAGGTCATATTAAGGTGGGTACCAACATGTGACAGTGTGTACTCATGGTGACTTTATAGTGCTGTCCCACTGGAAGACTGGGCCACTGGGACCATGACCAAATATCACAGTCATCCACATTATTCTGATACTGGGCAAACCAGTCCATGCCCTATCCTAGTAATGCCAAGCGCCAGGCTAGGTAACACCAAGTATCTATTTTGTAAGTCATTGATCAGGGTTCGAACCCATAATAATCTAGCCAGCACTCTTCCTAATTTGGTCATCTCATCCGGTAATCCATATACATAAATATATACCTCGTATATACACATGTATAAATATAATGCATATATGCATATATGTACATAGATACATATATCTACACATATAAATCCATTTGTATATATACACAGCTATATACACACCTATAATATATATACCCCACCTAATGCTTGAAGTGGGTGATTAAAAAAAAACCACTACATGTCTTCAATGTGGGACAGCAGTAAAATTAACTTCTAATTGACAAGTGGCTTACCTAATGAATGGCTTCTTGGCACTCATTAACATATGCGAAAGCCGGCTTATGGAGAGTTCCGTTATAAGGATATTAACATGGAATCTCCCCGCTGTCTACGAGGCTCCTCTGTATATTACACATATACCACCGATGACACATTGACAGTAAGCTGGCTTAATCCCGAGTAAAATACTTTGGATTGTGTGAGGAGTTTTCTCGTGACAGCCACTCACCGGATTTAATAGTAATACTCAATGTGAATTGAGTAATGAATATCAAAAGGCAGTTCATGAAGCAATTGTTCGCAGCTTTTAAAGAAAACTGCAATCTTAAGTCATAATCTGAGACTTGTATTGAGAAAGACAAGGTCTTCCACTCAGTGCCAGCTTAATAAATGTATTACAGCGTGGTAAATTCTTCCTAAAAGCATTTGACACCTGCATTTAGATGTAGAAAAGTCTAGATTTAGACCATGAGTAATAGTTACTTTTATGGTGCAGGTTTTCATATTTGATTCATGCTTTCATTGTTTCTGATGGTTGATACAAAGAATAGAAAATGGATAGGATGCAGCACTATGCAAACCTATGAAGCCGACTCCACATAAGAACACTTAAACTTTCTGCATTTAGGTCTAGATACTTATAAAACTAAAGAAATCAAGATTTATATCTAGATGTCTAGAATTGGTACTTTAGTTAGTTGTTCCCAAGAGTATATTTCTGATTAAACATCAGACATTGATGATCACTTTATTATTTTATTTCATTTCATTTTATTTGTTTATGCATGTGCACGGTTAATAATCATTAAATTTAAATGGCAACGCTATACACACTTTGCACTAAATTCTAAAGTTGATGACGAGACGGGGTAGCCAAATTGGTAAGAGCATTGTCAAGTTTCCCATGCGGAAGTCGTGGGTTCGAACCTCAGCCAATACAAGTCAAACCAATGACCTACAAAATGGATACATGTCACTGTCTCGCCTCGTGCTCAGCATTACTGTCTGAATTCTCTTCGAAAGCCACGGTCAGAGAAACTAGTTAAAAGCAATAACTTCATCGACTGTCGCTATGCTCTACTGGTTGACTCACTTCCAAGATAAGTATTGAAACCCCTTATTGAATGTTAGCTATTGAAACTGCTATTTGAAACACACAAAGCTACTGCGAAAGCCCCTCTCAGAAGCCACTGCTGAACCTTTGAAGCAATTGCTGAAGCCACTTGGTGCAAGAATCCTCTCTTAAGCTCAGTCGCTGCTAAAGCGCGCCAGGTGAAGCCACTTGTGAAGTGACTGCGCAAAACCAGGTTTTGAAGCTGCTTTCTGAAGCCATATTATAGAACTACTGCAACAAAGCCACACTCGGCAATAACTAACACTATGCAATCACATTTTATCTTTTGTCAATTTAATTTACCGAGCATGGTGGCCTAATTGGTAGAGCGCGGGCCTCGCGTGTTTGGTTCCTGGTCGAGTCAAACCAATGACTTAAAAATGTCTACTTGTCGCTTCCTAGCCTGGCGCTCGGTATTAATAGGATAGGGTAGTGACTGGTTAGCTTAGTTTCAGGATAATGTGACTGAGTGGGATATAGGGTCATGGTACCGGCGGTCTGATTTCCCAGTGGGGCATCACAATAAGTGCACAATGTCACAAGTCGGTGCCTGGCCTGTTATGACCTTCGATGTTGCTGGGACATAAAACAACCAACAACCAACCAACCATCAATTTAATTTAATTTACTGAATCCAGCGCCGATGCATGGTGGAATAAGCCATTTTCTTGTTGGTGTTTTAAGTTCTATCAACATCTTAGGTCATATCAGGATGGGTGGCGACTTGTGACAGTGCACATCCATGGTGACGTTATAGTGCTGCCACACTAGAAAACCATGTCACGAGCACCATGATCTGAAATCCCACTCAGTCACATTATCCTTTCCCTATCCTATTAATGCTAACCACAAGGCTATATAGTAACAAGTATCAATTGTCTACGTCATTGGTTTGACTCGGATTTGGTATGAAACTCATGAACTCCCACACGGGAAGCCAGCGAACGCTCTGAACGATTCAGGTACCCCACCCGATAAATATAACACTGAGAGTAAAATATTATCTAAATACATGTGGATTCTAGACTGGTAATGTGGATTGCGCCAATAAAACAGACTGCTTTAACAGTAACAGTTTCTACTTCTCAAGATAACATCCTGTTTAGCGCTTGCCATTTCACACTGACCTCTGACCATTCAGGCAGATTGTAGTTTCCATTAGCCAGCATCTATTCAGAGAGGGCGGACTTTCAGTCGGACTGATGGAAGGATCTCAAAACGATATCCCACCAACCATAAAGCCACATGCCATGTCTCCACCCCACCCTCTCCCTTGGGTTCACATTCTCCATTCCACTCAGATGCCCTATGGCAAGCCGTTCGTTTACCTAAGTCGTTCAATGCAGAAGTCTTGTGGCAAACCGGTGGTAATAAATCAATATACAAAAATTGCTTCTTCAAAAGAAGCCATTATTTAAACAGTTGAAATTGCGTTTCAGGCTCGAGAGCATCTAGGATGAGTATATCGACATAGGCTTCAGTTTGGTCGATATCCATATAACAGTTCCGAGAATCTCAATTCCCATAGTAGGGTCTTAAATCATTGATTAAATTAATTCAACTTTTAAACCTCAATCATTTTTATATGTAATATATTTCAATATATTTTAGTCGCAATTGACTGGCCATAGCAAAACACAACACTTTATTAGAATGAGGGACTTGCCTAACCGATATCAGTTTTTATCACGTTACTGGGAATAGAACCTCGCCAGTTAAGCTAGTGACATCTATCGCCGGAATCTGGAACTCCTCTAGTTGGGTCGTTTCCCCGACTGCCTATTATGTCACATGCTTGGAAAAATCATAAAACGCTTGATTATATTCAGATATTCAATTCATAACAGGCATCAAGCTTTTATTCTTGTAATATATATGAAAACAAAGACAACTATGTTGTATTTTTTTTCTGGGTATCACCGCCGCTCTCTTCACATGTACTAACCATTACACCTCACCAGTTAAGCTAGTGACATCTATCGGCGGAATGTGGAACCACTCTAGTCGGGTCGTTTCCAGCTTAACTGGCTGGGTCTACTGCAATTGGTATATTATGTAGAGAATATGTTAGGTGCAATATTTAAAATTGTTATTAAAATTGTATTATGCGATAGTTTTTAGTTTCTGTAATATTTTCTTTTATATAAATATATTAGGTTGACAATTATATTCTATTTAAATCTGACGTAACTTTGATATTAAAGAACTAAATTTGGAGTTATTTAAGAAAGAGAAAATATGTTAAATCAATTTTGGCATACACTTCAAAATGCTGGACATTGCAGATCTCTGCGGTCCAAGGGTCTATTAAACTGACTTGCTGTTCCTTCTATCCAACTGTAAATGCTTAAAGTTGCATGGTCCGATGGCGTTTGAATTTTTATTATATTTTTTAGATAATTATATCAAATTGGTCATTATAACCTACTAATCATTAGTCCGGAGTAATGTTGATGAAAAGTGGCTAGTTTTGAAGCAATTTGAGCTGAAAGAACCCAAAATACTTTTGACAAGCTTTCCAAAAGTCTTCTAGCTATGACGCGTATTGATGTCTCGCGATGACCACGTGATGTGGGATGACCTAATTCAAATGTAGCCTGGTCTCCTGGTATTTTCACTGATGGCGGCATTGCACATCATTTGTTTGTGGGCATGTGATGTGATGTGGGCTGACCTACTGATGTAGTTGTGGTAGGTCATGACATTCAAACCCATGGGTTTGAAATTTGTTTTTAGATCTGCATGGTCTGATGAAGCATAATTATTTTTTTCAAAATCAAACTACATACTTACCTAATTGATGAATACGGCTTCCTTGTGTGATGGGTTTCTCAAAGTAAGATGAGGTAGTAAATTCACTGATTATTCTATATATGCTGTCCCAAATCACTTGTTAATGCACCAATATCTAAGATGGATATATAATCAAATTAAGATACATGTTTTGGTTTTGAAAAATAAATATTTCATTAGACTATGCAACTTTATTAAATGCACCAGAATATTGTTAGTTGGATATGTACGATCAAGCCTAGGTAAATGCTTTAAATTAGAAAAGGTAATATTTTCATCCGATTGAATAACTTTAAATGATATTAACATTTCAGTTTTTTTTTAAAAAGGTATCTTCATTCCAATCAGATGTAAAGTCTACACCATTCTGAATTCTGTTAAAAGAAAAAGTATCTTCATTCCAATCAGATGTAAAGGCTACACTATTCTGTATTCTGTTTTTGCAAAAAGAAGTACCTTCATTCCAATCCGATGTAAAGGCTACACCATTCTGAATTCTGTTTAAAAAAAGTATATTCATTCCAATCAGATGTAAAGGCTACCCCATTCTGCGTCCAGTTTATTTTTTTAAAGTATCTTGAATATTACATAATTATGAAGCAGACAAATATCATGACACCTACGGTCACTATGCATACCACATTTGTGGCGGCTGCTAATAACTGACCGGCCACTGCCCTCCCCATGCGCAGGCGTGACCGGAAAGCCCCGCGTGTAGCTGTTGCACCCGGCCTCTGGATATTCTTTTCAGATCCACCGACCTTTGCTCCCGGGCCGCGTGTAGGCCGGGACCCCGGGAGTAGCTCCCCGCCGCGGATAGGCCGGGACCCCGGGAGTAGCCCCCCGCTGTGGATACACCGGGACCCCGGGAGTAGCTCCCCGCCGCGGATAGGCCGGGACCCCGGGAGTAGCTCCCCGCCACGGATAAGCCGGGACCCCAAGAGTAGCTCCCCGCCGCGGATAGGCCGGGACCCCGGGAGTAGCTCCCCGCCATGGATAGGCTGGGACCCTGGGAGTAGCTCCCCGCCGCGGGTAGGCCGGGACCCCGGGAGTAGCTCCCCGCCGCGAATAGGCCGGGACCCCGGGAGTAGCTCCCCGCCGCGAATAGGCCGGGACCCCGGGAGTAGCTCCCCCCCCCCCCCCCCGCGGATAGCAGCGGCTTTGTACCGCCTCTAAAAGAGCCTTCAGGTCCAAACAAAGAGGGGGAGATGGGGAGGAGGGTATACCCAGAATTTCTAAGCACCCTCTTTTGCACCCGCCCACGCCTCCCGTAATGGCGCTTAAATGCGGTTTGGAATCTCAAAGGAATTTCTTTATTCTTGCCGTATCCAATTTACTTTTCGTCTGGACATTTCTCCGCATTCTATATATATGTATATACATATGTATGGTATAGATATTTATTTATGGAAATGTGGATGGAACTGTGCGTTTTGGTTAAATGTATATACCATGTATATGTACCATATATATGTATATAAATACATATATATATATACATATACATAATATATACATATATGCTTAACCGTCAGGCTATTCCACCCCCGCTTAAGGCGAGCCTTCGTGTTAATTTATATAATTATTTCCATGTGAATTTCCTGGGCCTGCCGCGGGCCGCCGCTGCCTCTCGTCCCATCTGTAGGTAGTCCGTCACCGTAATTGTAATTCCCGGGCTAAGGGTGACCAGCCAGAGTATCATCTAAATACCGGTTTTTGCCCTTCTAGCATTTATCGGCCTAAAGCAATTACTTAGTTATTTCGACTAGTTGGCTGTCCTCCCCGCCTTTCAGTGTATTTTAATATGTTTATATTAATCCAGAACT
This sequence comes from Branchipolynoe longqiensis, assembly GCA_030323885.1. NCBI lineage: Eukaryota > Metazoa > Annelida > Polychaeta > Phyllodocida > Polynoidae > Branchipolynoe > Branchipolynoe longqiensis. The sequence continues at coordinate 34,429,623 of CM059187.1, read as the reverse complement.
AAGCAGACACGCTAGTGTTGCTGCCACTGTCTCTGTGAATCAGCCTAAGTTACTCTCATATTTTAGCCAAAAGAACTCTACGTTAATTCCGGTAATATGTATGTTATAATCTTCCCACAGATGGGTTAAGTAGCTGCATAAGGCATATTAGGCATAAGGCCATTAATTATATATAAAGCAATCGAATATCAAGTTTGACCATAGCGGTTAATCTACAATAAGAAGTCTGGAGAATAGTAAAGAATGCAAGGAACGTTCCAATTTACCTTTCCAAGAGCTCACGGCTTTATTCTTAACCAATCTAACAAGCAATCATAGCAACATGTTGTATATGTACTATTAATTCCCCTCCCATATCATTAAGTTAAAACCAGTTTAGAATTTTGACAATAAGAGCCTAAATCTCGGCTAAAACAGCAGAGTGTGCATAAACACGTCCGATACGTCTGGGTCCGAACGCCCGACCTCCTCTCGCTGCCAGAAGAGTTGCCATTGATGTCTTCTAGCAACGCTTTACGGCCGGAAACCTGGGGCCTCGCAAATGTTGGCAATTGCGAGTCTGCCATGGCGAGTAGCCCGCATTTCCAAATGCGGGTTAATCGGCCCAAGCTCACAAATGTCACAAGGCGAATAGTCTCACCCACTTCATATGTATACACATATATATGGTATAGATATTTATTTAGGGAAATGTGGACGGAACTGGGCGTTTTGGTTGTATAATATGTTCATTGTCTCTAAGGTATGTGATATTAGTACCGGACGCGGTGGCCCAATCGGTAGAGCGCAGGCTTCCCGTGCAGAAGGTCGAAATTTCGAATCCCAGCTGAGTCAAACTAATCACTTATAAAATTGATACTTGTCGCTACCTAGCCTGACACTCAGCATTAAAAGGATAAGACAAGGACTGGTTAGCACAGTATCAGGATAAAGTGACTGTGTGGGATATCGGGTCATGGTCCCGGTGGCCTGCTCTCTCAGTGGGCCAACACTATTAAGTCGCCATGAGTGCGCAGTCACAATTCGGTACCCGTCCTGATATGACCTTAGATGCTGCTAGGACTTAAAACAGCAAATAACTATGATATTGGCCTCGACTGCAGGCAGCTGTTCATGTATGACTATGAGCCGAGAATAGGTCAGTTGGTCTGCGGTTTTAAAATTAATTAATACTGTTTATGACATGTCGAGGGAATTCTAATCAAATGCGAATAACGTGCCTAGAGTCGGACTCGAACCCTTATATCTGCAATTCCGGGGCTAGGATCGTAACCGTTACATTATCTAGGCTACCTGATGCAATCAACCAAACCACACTTATCAATGATTTGGGCATTTCACCACGGGTGGTCTGTGTAACACACACACACACATATACATATATATATATATATATATATATATATATGTATATATAATATATATATATATATATATATGTGTGTATAACGCAGCGAGCGGCTGACATATGTGCATGCTGGGATATGTACCATTTACCACCCAAAGTCCGGTTCCCCAATTGTGTGATGTTGCGATAATAATATGTGCCCGCTTCTATTAGTAGTAAGTAAACCTTAGGATACCAGCTAAACATTTTCACCCTAGCACTGTATATTATATTAATACTATATTATATTATATAACAAACATCTTTTGCCTTGCACAATAGGTTTTCAATATAACCCCCATGTTTTTGTTGTATTTCTTTAGTGTTTTTTGTCTTCTTTTAGTTATAATATAACATACCCCTGCTGCTTCCAAGGTGAGGAATTGCGCATGCGCATGCGTCATGTCAGCTCTCTTCCCTATTTGAGCATTCCGTGCATAGTGACCCGAGGACGTACCCCACTTACGCAGTCTACCCACGGTGTGAGAGACCTACTCGGCAGCGTGCCTTACAAAGCATTGCGCATCTCCTCGGGTTCATTATTAATTAATGTTGCATAGTCCGATAATGTTGAGTTTCTGTAATTTTTCTGAGAAAAAATAGATTAACCTGACCGTTATAATCGAATTTACTTTAGCTTCAAGTCCTGTTTATTTTAAACAGTTATGTTTTGAGATATTTGAAGTGCAAACATGTGGCAAGCTTGCCAAAACATTGACACCATAGGCTTTAGCAGTAACAGGTTCTATTAAATTGCCTCAGTATTGCCTGCTATGTGGCAACAAATGCTTAATACATGCATCAGTATTTAAGTTAGATATGTAGAATCAATTCCAGATAATTGTTTTGGTTTTGAAAATGGGATGCCTCATCGGACTATGCAGCTTTGAGGACAAGCCCAATTTAAAATCTCATATTCAATAATCAAATGCACAATGAATACCTTTAGGGAGCTTTCAAGGTCATCAAGATCATCCAAGTCTTTATATGTAAATGTAGTCGGAGGTCATGCACTCCTACCGTGCACTAAGGTGAGAGCAACCCCCCCCCCCCACCCTAACCTCTCACACACCACCTCGTCCCCTTCCCGGCTACCCCCCTCCCACATCCAGCCCTTGTCTCTCTCCACCAGCACCCTCTCCCGGACACCTTTCCTCTCACCTTCTCCCCACCCACCCACCTCTCCTCCAACCCCTACCCGCCCCCCCCCCCCCCCCGTTCCTTCCCCTCCTCTCTTCCCTTCCGGTCACCTTTCCCCACCCACTTTCGATTCGAACACTGGTCGAGTCAAACCAATGACTTAAAAATGTAGACTTGTCGCATCCTATTCCTAGCCAAGCAATCGGCACTATCAGGATAGGGCAAGGACTGGTTCGATCAGTGTCAGGATGTGACTGAGTGGGATATCAGGTCATGGTGCTGATGGCCTAATCTCCCATTGGGGTAGCACTATAAAGTCACCATGAGTGTGCACTGTCACAAGTCGGTCCCCATCCTGATATGACCTTTGATGTTGCCAGGACATAAAGCTCCAACAACAACCCCCCCCCCACTCTCCACCCCTTCCCTCCCACCTCCCCGCCGTTCCCCTCTCCCTCTCCATCACCCCCCCCCCCCCGCCTCCCCTCCCCGCCTCCCTTCACGGGTGCCTGGAGGAAGTGCATGGCCTGTGCCTGAGGTGTGGGCCGGTGTTGGGTGTTGGGCGGTAAAGGTGCACCCTCCTCTATACTTCCAGCCTCCCTGCTGACAACCATTCACCAAATAGCATGCAACGCTGACCCTCCATTGAGCCTCACAGCGGGACTCCTCCTTGCGCATGCGCACTCATGGGGGATGGGGGAGGGGGGAGTTAGGGGGGAGCCGCGTTTATCTGCAGGAAGTGGCCTGTGTGTCACTACTATTTGCTCAAGTGTACATCTTATGAATAACCATCGCGCATTATTTACACACTCTATCCAGCTTTCAGCTTTTAGCGTCACATTAATCTGAGACTTGGACAAATTACAATGGAGCTTGCTACTTAAAAAATGATTTATCCTAACTCTCCTCTTGGTGTTTTCTCTCTGTCTCTCTGTCTCTCTCTCTTTCTGTTGGTGTTGGTGACGTGAAGGCTCCTTAGTTATGGTTGGTGTCACTGTGGTAATACTTGCAGCTGTGCCAGCAGTGACACATTTTCCTCACAGCATGTGGGCTGCAGTCCGTTTAGCAGGCGTGGACCTCACATACCGGAACGAGTGAGAACTACAGCTCTTTACTTAGCAGATTTGTGACACTGAAACAACCCTTAAAGTTTAAGGTCGACTCACATTACAACTTTGATTTGACAGGTCGGCGGTCGAGAATCTATAAATCAGTTGTTTGTTGTTGGAGTTTTATGTCCTGGCAACATCTAAGGTCATATCAGGACGGGTACCGACTTGGGACAGTGTGCACTCATGGCAACTTTATAGTGCTGCCCCACTGAGAAATAAGGCCGCCAGCACAATGGCCTGATATCCCGCTCAGTCACATTATCCTGACACTGAGATAACCAGTCCTTGCCCTATCCTATTAATGCCGAGCGCCAAGCTAGGAAGTTACAAGTATCAATTTTGTACATCATTGGTTTAACTCGACCGGGAATCGAACTCCAGATGGCCTGCGCCCTTCCGATTCGGTCACCACGTCCGGTACCTATTAATCAGGTGCCTGAGACTGAGAGAAAAGAAATAGTCCGTTGTCGAATAAAAATCCAAATGTTGTCAAGAGGTCACGATCCGGCAGGTATTTTTTGTATTCCAACCAATTATCGCTATATAGGTGCATATTAGTAAGAATAAATAATGTATCATGTGTAACGAAATGATAATCTACTTTGTATCGTTTTGGGATCAAACAATTTTGTCTATTCGCAGATTATATGACCCTGCATTGGTATGAAAATACAACAGCCAGGTAACTAGATACTATTGTATAGGCTATAGGCCACATTCGCCATGCATATGGCCTATACTGACGACACGGCGTAATGAAACCACCAATCAATTAATCAGGATCCTAGAAACTAGAATTCTAATTACTACTACTAGTCACCCGAGGTTCAGGCAAATTAACATAATAACAACTAATATGACGCAGTGATACTGACCAACAGGGGCACCACTACAGGTCCGTAACACTGAACACTATGTTAATAGCAAGGACCATTATTATTTTTCAAGTAATTATTTGGATTATTTGTTCCGCTTGCGATTAATGCAAGTGTCTTTTTTTGCTGACGTCATTGCTTTTTGTGTATATTAAAGCTGTATAGTCTAATGAAAGCATCACATTTTCAAAGCTAATTACTTAGATTTGATTCTGTATATAACTTAATTACTGTGCACTTGTTAATATGTTGCTGTTGTATAGACGGGAATATAAAGTCAATTTAAAAGAACCTATTAATGTTGAAGACTATGTTGGCCAGCATTTCGATATTCACGCCAAAATTAATTTGGCATATTTTCACTTCATATATCTTCAAAGTTAGCCATGTATAATACAAGTTACTTCAAACTAAAGCATAATAGATTATAATGATGAATTAAATGTATTCATATAAAAATATGGCAGAAACTCAAAGCCATCAGATATGTGTATGGTTTCAATTATTTGTTATATTGGTAGTGGTACATAAAGTGTTACATACAGGTCAACAGTGAAAATTGTCACAATTGTATTCTAATTACATTGGGTATGTTCATTAGAATCTCTTGTACCAAAAGAAAATCACTTAATTGAGCAAAACTTATTTTTAATTGAATTTGAATAACTTCTCAATGGGCAAAATCTTTTGCTCATAACTTCATGTCCTAAAATTCCATACAAAACACCATTTCTTTGCCTTTTCAATCAAAATTGATTGTGATATATACTAAACAGTGGATTTATGTGTTCAATTAATATATAAAAAAAAGCATTATATCTGTTTATAAAACTGATATTAAAAGAGAAATATGAATCAAGGACACTGCTAGGAGCAGAAGACTTGTAACAAAATGGACGCCATTTTCCCCCTCATTCCGATCTATTTGTGCCTATTACAAAGCCTTGTTTTTAATTCCAACTGCCGAATTAGGTTTCGCTTGCTTCTCACACATGTTTTCCTTAAATGCATATCATCAGAACATTTCTAAGTGAACTTGTGCTTGTAAAATCACACTTCTTGTGAAGCTGGTATCGGGTGTAACCATGACTGAACCTGTGCACATATGCAACTCTAAAAATAATAATAATAATAATAATACTAATAGAAACAACAATAGGCCTATCTATACACGGTTTCGTGACGGCGCACTAGTGCAGGTATGGTGAGAGATTTATTTTCTGCGAACTCTCTGACAGTGAAATATGTAATTGTATTTCGGCTTCGCCTCGTCTCCTCCGGCTGTCACGTCGAGGTGTGCGAGCTGTCAGTCTCCGCTGTCAGAGGTGACAGCGCGCCGGCCACGCGGTGACAGTGACTGCGGGCGGCGCGGCGGCCCAGCTCGGCCGGGAGGGAGGCTCCGTCTACTGATCTGGGCTGCTCACTGACAGTGGGACTTGGGTTACGGGGACTCCAGTAGAACGCTCAGCATGATAACGAGGGCGTGGTCCTAACTGTCATCGACAGTATGACTGATGCTGCACAACATGCATTATTCCCGCCGTGCCATGTCGCACTGTGAGGATGCACCATGTACCCTGCTTAGCCCCGTATCCTCCCACCCAACTCCCCCCCCCCCCTGCCCGGGCTCCCCCGCCCCCTACCGGACGATCCCTGCTGTCGGCGTGACACCGTGACGTAAACAACGCTGCACTCTAAAGGGTACATTCCTTACACGCGGCATGCGGCATGCGGTATGCGAATGCGAATCTGACAAAAAATCGAAACGCCTTGAAGCCTATGGGCTACATTCCTTACACGCGGTATGTGAATGCGAATGCGACAACTCGATCGGTCCATGTAACGATCGGTGTGGCATGCGGCACGCGGTGTGCGAATAAAAATGTCAGTCGCACTTGTCCATTAGTTTTATACGAGGAGAGGCAACTGAGCATTACGGAACGGTCACACACAAGGGTGCAGAGGGGAACCATATGGTAGTGGTGGTGGTGGTGGGGTTCGGGTTGGTAAAAATGCTACCATAGCCACAAAAATATGAATACTCATCTATAATTTGGTAATTATATAGGTAGGAACCCCCATGTGACGTAGCAAGAGGTACATAGATATAAATGCCATATTAGGTCATATACAGTGCAGTATTGAGTATACTTGTTTATTTAGATTTTTTAAATATAGCCAGTCATGTGCCACATGCCGCATGCCACGTGTAAGGAATCATGCCATTCGCATACCGCATGCCGCATGCTGCATACCGCGTGTAAGGAATGTGTGCTTAAATGCTCTATAATAACTCTTGGCGGCAGTATTCAATCAGCCGTGTTATAATGCATATGCCGCGCAACATGTCGCCGCAAACTGGATCCACCTTCCTGACCTTTCTTTCTTTCTCTTTCTTTTTTTCTTTCTTTCCTTTTTTCTTTCTTTCCTTTCTTTCTTTTTTTCTTTCTTTCTGTCTTTCTTTCCTCCTTTCTTTCTTTATTTCATTCCCTCCTCCTTTCGTTCTTTCTTTCTTCTTTCTTTCTTTATTTCATTCTTTCTTTCGTTCTTTCATTTATTCTTTCATTCATAGCCCTGTCGTGCTTACTCATACACCATGTTCATTGTTGTTTATATCATAGATTTCCTGCACATGCGCATTGACTGGTTGGCAGAAGTACCTCGTAAACATCACCTTTAATGCTGCTAGCTGAGGTTCTCCAGCCTGTGTTTCTTTCTTTTTTTATTTATTTATATTTTTTATTTATCCACATTATTTTGGAAACATCAGGTAGTTACATACATGATAAAGTGACACAATTGTGGCGCGTTGAGATTAACACCATTCAGTGCCTTTGCCACTAGCACATTGGCTGTTCTGTCAAAAGGTTTGTTTGTTTGTTTATTTGAGTTTTGCGCCCTGGCAACATATATAGTCATATCAGGATTGGTACTGACTTGTGACAGTACACACACAAGGCGACTTTGTTGTGCTGCCCCACTGAGACACCAGGCTGCTGGCACCAATACTCGATTTCCCACTCATTCACATTATCCTGATGCTGAGCTAAGCACTCCTTGCCCTATCCCAGTAATGCCCAGCGCCAAACTAGGTAGTGACAAGTATCAATTGTGTAGGTCATTGGTTTGACTCGGCTGGGATTTGAACTCCTAGTCCTAGCCTTCCATACGGGAAGCCTGCGCTGAGCCAATTCCGTACCGGGTCCAGTCATGAAATCTATGATGTAAAAAAGAACACATATATGTGTATAGAAGTAGTGACATTACGGGTTACCTTAGTTACTCCAGTCTCATGGAGGACTGAACCTGAGACCCAGCACGCCGCTTCACAGCTTCAGGATCAATATCGGAAATTAGGGTTCATCCTACTCTCAGCCCAAATTGGTCGGTTGGTTGTTGGAGTTTTACGTCCTGGCACCATCTAAGGTCATATCAAGACGGGTACCGACTTGTGACAGTGCACACTCATTGTGACTTTATAGTGCTGCCCCACTGGGAGACCAGGCCACCATGACCTGATATCCCGCTCAGTCACACTATCCTAACACTGAGCCACCCAGTCCTGTCCATATACAAATAATGCCAAGTGCCTGGCTAGGAAGTGACAAGTATCAATTTTTAAGTCATTGGTTTGACTGATGTTGCACAAACACGCATTATTTGGTCCGAATCCCACGATCTACCAAAACGGGAGACGGATGTGAACTCATTCGGCCATCCCGTCTGGTCTCTCAACCCAGATAATATGAAGTATACGGTATATAGTGAAGGCTACACCTGATATCCTTCACTATATGAGTAATACCTGCCCAAGTCACAAGCAATTCACGTAATCATTCTGTGCATGATAAACACACAATATGGGATGCTCTATTAACTTTTCAAGTATACATGATGTTGACCTAATAAATAAATATTAAAATTTGTTTGATATGTTTACTTCATTAAAGATTTTTAAAAAGATTAAAATGAAAATGTAAAGTTGCAGATTCACACACTCACACGGAAGTTTTGTAGTGTCGACATGTTGCCCTGTATTTTCCTTTTACCCGTGATGTGTGTGGTGGAAAACTACACCCCACCCAAGAACACATCAAACCAGCCCCTCAAAATAGTGCTATTGTTTTATGCTCCTTCATTCCCTCACTCAATTTCAACGACTAGCTTTCTTTACCAAGCCGGTTCCAAACTCCACAAAACCGACACTATTCCAACAGCACCCACCCGATATTTGTGTCAACAACCTCTTTCCTGTTCCGTCTAAGTTCACCCTAGGTCAACCCCCTCCCCCCTCCCCTCCCCCCTCCTACTCTCCACTATCTCTCACCTATCGACTCTTCAACACCCTGAATATGCCAACCACAGGCAATTTGTCATACATCACACACTCCCACCCAATTCGGTTCACACTTCACTACGCCCTCCTGACCCGTAGATAACAATCCCATCACGCGCCCTCTCCATCCTGCAGCACAATCCTCATCCTTCCTGCCTTCCTTCCCGGCATGCTCATCCGAACCGGCGCATTCCACGCCGTCATTTCCAATCTGCTCCACCTCACTAACAGTAACACCATTCCCCCGATTCTACCAGGACGCTGTGTGTGTCAGTATCCACGGCCCAGCGCCATGACAGTAAGAGATTCGAGATAACAGATGAAGGCTAATAAAATAGGCATGGTAATAAAGGAAGGGGGATAATAAAAGATGGTAAATACTTTTTTTTTAAATCGTCATGATAATAAGAGATTGGGGATAATTAAATATGCTAAATATTTAAAAATAGTCATGGTAATAAAATATGGGGCATAATTAAGGATGCTAAATAATTAAAAATAGGCATGATAATAAAATGTGGGGGAATAATAAAATATGCTAAACAAATAAATAGGCATGATAATAACATATGGAGGATAATTAAGGATGCTAAATAATTAAAAATAGGCATGATAATAAAAGATACAGAATAATTCAAATAAGCATGACAATAAAACATAAAATGATAAGATATGCAAAATAATAAATGATATACATGATGATACAAGATGCAGAATAATGAAATTAGGCAGGATACTAAGGGATGTATGATAATAAAAGGTGCAGGATGATAACAGATGCAGAATAATAACAAATGCGTTAAAATGAAAGATTGAGGGTTATAACAGATGCAAAATAATAATGATATTGATAGTGAAAGATGTAGGATGATAACAGATGCAAAATGAAAATAGGCATGATAATGAAAGATAAGATAATAACATATGCAGATTATTAAAATAGACACGATAATTAAGTGATGGAGGAGAACCAAATGTACCATAATAAACTAAGCATGATAATAAAATATGGATGACAACTAAAATATTATGAAAATAACAGGCTGTCATCTGGTTCTGAATTATATCTAGGCCGCCTTTAATAAAACCCAGATGGATCGGGAGTAGGATCTCCCTCCCTCTCTCCCTCTCTCCCTCTCTCCCCCTCTCCCTCTCTCCCTCTCTCCCTCTCTCCCTCTCCTTCTCCCCCTCTCTCCCTCTCTCCCTCTATCTCTCTCCCTCTCCCCCGCGCCCTCTCTCCCTCTCCATTTCCCTCTCCTACCCGATCCCACTCCTTCTCCCTTTCTGTCCCTATCTCCCCCTCACCCTCTCTCCCGCTCTCCCTCTCTCCCATTCCCCCTCCCCATGTCTCACATTTTCTTTAGGCCTCTCTCCCTCTCCCCCCTCTCTCCCTCTCTCCCCCTCTCCTCTCTCCCTCTCCCCCCTCTCCCTCTCTCCCTCTCCCCCTCTCCCTCTGTCCCTCTCCCCCTCTCTCCTCCTCCCTCTTCCCCCTCCCTCATCCTCTCTCCTCCTCCTTTTCCGCCTTCCACCACCCTCTCCCCCTCTCTCCCTTCCCCCCTCTCCCACTGTCTCCCTCTCTCCCTCTCCCTCTCCCTCTCCCCCTCTTTATCTCTGCCGCCCAAGTTTACTTTGGTGTGCATCATCCACGCATGCAGGTAGGTAGACAACTACATGCAGATACACAGCCGTCTCCCCATCCACCCCTGGTACATATGTATACACCCGACACTGGTATAAACCTACACACGGGTGTACTATCTCTGACCGCGACCCAGCGTGAGGATACCAGCACAACCACCAACACACAGTGGCCACATACACATATACACACACACGACCACCCCACAACAGAGGCTAGCAACCCCCATCCATGTGATAATATCAGCGCATATGTTTTGAGTGGTGAGTGAGGTAGGAGGTAGGTGGCAGGTCGCGGTTAGTGTGTTGGGGACCCGTTGAAGGCGCCACCATTCATACATAATGAACATTTAAATGTGAATAGAAATGTTGGTAGATCTTCCATGGTATCGTATTATTCACATATATATCCTTATATATCCCGTCATATCATTCGATATATATATAAACATATAATGTATATATGTATATGTATATATATATATATATATATATATATATATATGCAATGAGTGAGGACGCGCAGCCGTTAGAGTGTGAAGCGGGAGGTGGCGCCACGATCGGAGCTGAGGTTGACTACGCCGGAGCAGTAGATGACTAGTCCAGGCTTCAGCAACATATGACCGAGGGCGGTGATGAGGAGCAGAATGAAGATTCCGGGCTATTATACTCGTATAATTCTTATACAAAATATATATATATATATATATATAGAGAGAGAGAGAGAGAGAGAGAGAGGGAGGGTGGAAAGCCGTTTCAAATCTCAAGAATAAAAAAATTGTACGCTTGCCTAATTTTTGCCAAATGTAATTTACAATGGATCATTGAATTGTTCACTTAAAACGAAAATATCTATACTGCTGTCATGCATGTAATTGAATATCTTAAAAAAGAAGAGGTCCTTGAACTGTAAACATGTGCATATGTTGTGTTCATCGATTGCTATAATGGAAGGTTGCATATTGTGAACAATGCTAAGGATAATGGATACTCCTTCTCAAAGCTGAACTCGGGGCGTTGTATTTCTATATATATATGTATAATATGTATTTATATATATATATATATATATATATATATATATATATATATACACATATCCCGATAATTGCGGTAACTTGATCGAGAACCGGAAATGGGCCAAGGACCGGCCGGTTAGGAGGTATGGGAGGACATGGGAAGAGTCGAGGAAGACCGGGGAGGGGGGGGGGAGGAGGCCGGGGGGCGGGGAGGGGGCCAAGGAGGAGGCCGGGAGGAGCTAGTGGAGGAGGCCGGAGAGGCGAATCATGAGGACCGGGAGGAGGCCGGCTGACGAGGCCTGGGAGGAAGCCGGGGAGGCGGGGAGGAGCCGGAGGGGGGGGGGCGGGGGAAAGGCCGGGGAAGCCAGAGGGGGGGCCTGGGGACGAGGCCGGGGAAGAAGCCGGAGGGGGCCTGGGGACGAGGCCGGGGAAGAAGCCGGAGGGGGCCCGGGGACGAGGCCGGGGAAGAAGCCAGAGGGGGCCCAGGGAAGAGGCTGGGCAAGAAGCCGGAGGGGGCCCGGGGAAGAGGCAGGGGAAGAAGCCGGAGGGGGCCCAGGGAAGAGGCTGGGGAAGAAGCCGGAGGGGGCCCAGGGAAGAGGCAGGGGAAGAAGCCGGAGGTGGCCCGGGGGCGAGGCCAGGGAAGAAGCCGGAGGGGGCCCGGGGACGAGGCCGGGGAAGAAGCCGGAGGTGGCCCAGGGAAGAGGCAGGGGAAGAAGCCGGGGGGGCCCGGGGACGAGGCCGGGGAAGAAGCCGGAGGGGGCCCGGGGAAGAGGCAGGGAAAGAAGCCGGAGGTGGCCCGGGAAAGAGGCCCGTGAGGCGGTGGGGGAAGTGGATGGGTGTATGTGTGCGCGGGGGGGGGGGGGGGGTTCCTGGGAGGCGATTAGGCCTAGTGTTGTAAGGTGTTGGGGGGGGGGGGGGGTCCCCTCGGGTTAGCTAAGGATAACGCTAATCGGGGACGAGGTGTGCAGGGTAGGGAGGGGGAGGGGAGGCGTCGGAGGCGTCGGTGAAATTACCCGCAGAGGATCGAAGGAAAGGTCCAAGTATGAGGCGGGCAGGGTTTCGGGAGGAGACCGGGCAGGGTGGAGATACGGGGTATGTGGGGATGTGGGGGTGTGGGGGTGTGGGGACTATATGGCAGTGTGTCTTGGTGGATGTGGGGGTGGAACTAAGTTTGCAGTGCTGGTGTCGGGTGAGATTCAGCCATGCAAGTCTCTGCAAAGTTTTCAATCGCCAATAGCAATTTCTGATATATAGAGTACAGTAACAAAAGAATATGGCTACACTCACATTCACAATCAATGTTACTGCTTCGTGACGGATTGTGAGAAACCTAGCAATTTTCGCAAGTCACCTTTGAACTAATGGTTTTAAGTTTGTCAGTCTTAAATTTTTTTTTTTAGATAAAGACTTTCTGTGGAGTGTTATAATCTACATTAATTTCATTTGAGGTAATTTTATTACATGTGGCTAATTTTGGAGATATTTAAAGCGAAAAGATGCCAAATTACCCTTTCAACGTGTAGATGAAAATGTTGGACGCCGTAGGCTTCAGCAGTAACAGGTTACATTAAATTGACTTAGCATTCTCTTGTATGCAGCAACAAATGTTTAATAAGTGCACCAGTATCTAAATTGGATATGCACAATCAAATCTAGGCGATTGTTTTGGTTTTGATAATTTGATGTCTCATGGGACTATGCAGCTTTAAGTCAGGACTGTTGACTGTATATATATATATATATATATATATATATTATATATATATATATATGTATATATATATATATATGTATATATATATATATAATATATATATATGTGTGTGTGTGTGTGTGTGTACAGGAAAATCTCTCTATACCGACCCCCTCCACAGATCGACCACTCCCCTATATCGATCGCTTTATTTGGGTCCCAACAATACCATTGTAAGGATATTCTAACTCTCTAAACCGACCACCTCCCTAAATGGACCACTTAAAGTCGGTTCCATCTGTCGATTTAGAGAGGTTTTACTGAATTATAGTTTTCAGCTACTCTTATGATCGACTACCCCATATCGTTGGCGGACAATTTTTCAATGTGCAAACTGTTTTTGTCTCATTTGATTTCCCTGTGATAACTGGACACCGACTGTGTCAGGACAACATTAGTTTAGACGCAGATTTGTCATTTCAAGGCCGACACTACTGCATATCTATATATACACAAACATATATATATATATATATATATAAATACATATATATATATATATGTATAAATATATATATATATATATAGATATATATACATACATTCATGGCAGTACATGTCGGCTCCTGCCGCCCCTGTACCCCATCAACAAGCACTCTGTGTGCAGTTTGTTGACACGGCCCCTCCTCCAGGCGAACAGATATACACACGACGCGGGTGTTACCCCGGTGAAATAATAACAAATACTTCATGACTGGAGTCATTTATTTTCCTCGCGTTACCAACCTTCTTTGGTCTCCCGATGCACTCACCCCCACACATTTACCGCACCCTCGCCCACTCCTCAACCTCTCTCATCCTCCCCCACCCTCCCCCATGCTCTCATACCCACCCACTCCCACCATCGCCCTCCCTCATCCACCTTCACCATACATTCCCCAATCCCCCCCCCCCACCCTCATCCAACCTCATCCAGCCTCCCCCACCCTCCCCCACCCGTACCTTCCACCCCCGCCCTCACCCACCCTCACCTATCCCCAGCCTCCGTCACACACACACACCCACACCCTCCCCTCCCCTCCCTCCCATCCCCCTTCTGTCCCCTCCCTCCCCTCCCTCCCATTCTAGCCATGTGCGTCAGCTGCCGCCCTAATGCACATCCAGATATAGAAGTAACTAAAGGCCCTGTCACACCTTACCGGATTGGGGGAAACGGACAGAAAACGAACAATGTCCGGTTTGTGTCTGTACAAGTTTTGAACATGCACAAAACTAGGAATGGATGCCGCCGGACTGACATCTACAGTTCTTTCCCGGTTTGAGTTTGTTTTGTTTGTTGGTTATCCGTTCATGTCCGTTTCATGCCCGTTTCATGTCCATTCTTAGACCCGATATCACAACACTTTAACACATTTTAATACATTTTGATACTTATCACCCCCGAACGCCACTGGATTAGACAATTATGTCCGTTGCTCAATCCGGCATAGTGTGACAGTCACTGAAAACACTTACCCCTTAACAGTTAAATTACCATAAACAGTACACCCAGGTCTGATAGTCACAACAAACTTCATACCAGGCCACATATCACACAGACATATGTTTAATTGAATATAAATTGTAAGCGGGGCAAACCAATATCAGTATATCAGTTGGCCGTGCAGCCAATCAGATCCATGAATCTTTCTGATCTGATTCCTCGAATAAATCTGCGTGTATTCTCACCTGCTACCATCTCCACCCTTCCCCATTTCTCATCCTGATGTCAGTTGTTCAACTGAGGACTGTACCGACACGACAGGCTCCCTCCGTCATTTATCAAAGTTATATATTAAAGCTGCCCACTCTGATGAAAGTGTCACATCTTTAAAATCCATATATTTAGCTGTGTTTGATCTTACATATATACACGTTTTATACTGGTGCTCGCATTCACCGGCCGCGGAGTGCCCGAATCGGTAGAGCGCAGGCCTCCTGTGCAGGAGATCTGGAGTTCAATTGCCAGTCGAGTCCAACTAATTAATGACTTACAAAAATTGATACTTGTCGCTTCCTAGTGATGGGCTCTGCATTAATAGGATTGGGAAAGGACTGGTTAGCTCAGTGTCAGGATAATGTGACTGAGTGGGATATCAGGTCATGGTGCTGGCGACCTGATCTCACAGTGAGACAGCACTCTAAAGTCGCCATGAGTGTGCACTGCGAAAGTCGGTACCCGTCCTGATATAACCTTCACAAAACAGTTCTTTGTGTAAAGCTAGCATGTGAATATTATATAACTGCAAAAACTGTATCTCTCAACAACAACAAAAACACCACTAACAGAATTATTTGATAGAATATAATTATTCACTTACCAACAGTTGAGCACAGCAAAATGCACTTTATTTTTGGTAGATGAATTTTATTCATATATATATATATATATATATATATATATATATATATCTATTGTCAGTGCATAGGCATTCCCATGCAATAAGAAAACCAGTTGCTGCAGCGTGTAAGCTTCCAGACGACCAGTTTCCTTGTGTAATATTTTTTATAGTTCATTATTGTCACTAGACCAGCACTAACTACTCCTGTATATTAAAGCTGCATAGTCCGATGAAATATCAAATTTTCAAAACCAAACCAATTATCTAGATTTGAATTTACATCTAACTTTGACACTGATTCACTTATTAAGCATTTGTTTCTGTGTAGAAGGCAATACTGAGTCAATTTAACAGAACCTGTTACTGAAGTCTATGGTGTTGGAGTTTTGGAAAGCTTGCCAAAACTAATTTTCCATGTTTGCACTCAAAATATCTCAAAGGTTTACCATTTAAAATAAAAGTAACTTTGAACTAATGTAAAGTAGATACTAGTGATCAATCAAATATATTTATCTCAGAAAAAATACAGAAATTCAAAACCATCGGACTATGCAACTTTAACCCAGAACTCTGACGCTGGTCGACAAGTGCTGCTTCCCTGCTTAACCGTCACTTCCGGTTTATTATAACGTCCTATTTTTGCTTCTTTGTTTGTTTTTCCGCTTTCCCCTTTTTGTTGTTGTGTTTATTGTGACTTGTTTTAGTGTTATTTTGTCGTTATTTCGCCCCCCCCCCCATCACCCCCCCTTGCTGTACGGATGGCCGTAAAGCCGCAAAGTGAGTAACGTGAGAACGGGTTCCTGATGGTGTTTGAACAGGCGACAGGACAGAGGGCCGCAGACTGCACAGGTCATCCAGGTGAACAGCCATGTTAGGACGCCGCCATGTTGGTCTTATCAATCTGGGCTGTGTGCTTTGTGGGTTAGGATGATCAGTAGATATAGTTGAGATCAAGGGAAACCACAGCTGAGATTACAGCACAGAGACGATAAGAACTACTGTATTCTCTCTCTGTGACTAAGCACAACTTGATGTAGACAAATAAGTACAAAATTCAGACTAACGCACTAGTCTCTGTGATTAATCACAACTTGATGGATGACTAAGTACAACACAGAGACTAACACACTAGTCTCTGTGATTAACCACAATTCGATGGACAACTAAGTACAACACAGAGTCTAACACACTAGTCTCTGTGATTAACCGCAACTCGATGGACAACTAAGTACAACACAGAGACTAATGTACTAGTCCTGACTTGATGGATGACTAAGTACAACACAGAAACTAACACACTAGTCTCTATGATTAATCACAACTTAGTGGGTAATTAAGTACAACACAGCGACTAACACATTAGTCTCTGTGATTAACCACAACTCAATGGACAACTAAGTACAACACAGAGAGTAATGCACTAGTCTCTATGAATAATCACAACTTAGTGGGTAATTAAGTACAACACAGCGACTAACACATTAGTCTCTGTGATTAACCACAACTCAATGGACAACTAAGTACAACACGGAGAGTAATGCACTAGTATCTGTGATTAATCATGACTTGGTGGGTAATGAAGGACAACACAGAGACTAACGCACTAGTCTATGTGATTAACCACAACTCGATGGACAACTAAGTACACCACAGAGACTAACACACTAGGCTCTGTGATTAATCATGACTTGGTGGGTAATTAAGTACAACACAGAGACTAATGCACTAGTCTCTGCGATTAATCACAACTTGGTGGGTAATTAAGTACAACACATCCACTAGAAAGCTAGGCTCTCTGATTACTCACAGCCTGATGGATAACTACCTACAACATAAAGACTAAAGCACTAGTTTCTCTCTGACAAAAGGCAACTTAATAGATAACTAAGTACAACACATAGACTAAAAAACTAATCTCTCTGACTAATCACAATTTGAGCGGACAACTAAGTACAACAGACATACTAGAACTAGTCTCCGTGATTAATCAGAACTTGATGAGTAATTAAGTACAAAACAGAGACTAAAGCACTAGTATCTTTGATTACTCACAACTTTGTTGATAACAAATTTTGTGTACAACACACACACTGAGGCCCTAATCACAACTTGATGGACAACTAACTGTTTGTGTAGACTGCTCCTGTTTGTTGGAGTTTTACGTCCTGGCAACATCTAATGTCCTATCAGGACGGGTACCGTCTTGTGACAGTGCACATTCATGGTGACTTTATAATGCTGCCCCACTGGGAAATCGGGGCACTGGCACCATGACTCAATATCACACTCAGTCATATTATCCTGATGCTTAGCTAACCAGTCATTGCCCTATCCTATTAATGCCAAGCGCCAGGCTAGGAAGCAACAAATATACATTGTATAAGTCATTGGTTTGACTCGACTTGGAACTGAACTCCCGACCTCCCGCATGCGAGACCTGCGCTTTAACGATTCGGCCACTGCGTCCGGTAGCTCCTGTTTGTGATAATATACAGAGAGGTGTCTATTTACCTATTTATTCATTCTAGTGCCGAATGAAAGGACCTTCACCTAATTAAGCCCACTGTAGTGCAGTTATCTAGAATCTGAATAGTCCATTCAAATAAGACCGATATTTGCGAAGAGTAATAGCGTTTCCATAGACATAATTGCCTATAGTTCTTGCCAGAAATACAACCGAAGCGACTAAATTATGCACTTTTCATCTCGTCCATAATAGCAAATTCCTTCCGAAATAGCGCAATATTAGATCTTGTGGTGGATAGTGTAGTTCTAGATTTTTGTGTTAAAAAAATTGACGTTTGATTGATTGATTGTTGGGTGTTTTACGCCGAATCGGCAGCATTAACCACAACTCGATGGACAACTAAGTACAACACAGAGTCTAACGCACTAGTCTCTGTGATTAACCGCAACTCGATGGACAACTAAGTACAACACAGAGACTAATGTACTAATATCTGTGATTAATCATGACTTGTGGATGACTAAGTAAAACACAGAAACTAACGAATTAGTCTATACGATTAATCACAACTTAGTGGGTAATTAAGTACAACACAGAGACTTAAGCACTAGTCTCTGTGATTAACCACAATTCAATGGACAACTAACTACAACGGCGAAAACCCCCCGAAAAACCTAATCTCTCTGACTAATCATAAGTTGACGGACAACTAACTACAACAAAATTTACGTTTATCCTTTGACCTAATCTTTCCAACATTTCATGTAGCTTTACTCAAACAATGGATGTATCTCATGTGTTGCCTTAAGAATTTTTTTCTTTGCAACCATATATAAGTTCCTACCAACCGTTGTGATAAACATATAGCACCTTTGCTGTTCAGATACACTTGCTTCCCACCAGGTGGCAGTGTAACTTCACTGACCTGGGTGCACTGTGGAACGGGTCAATATAAAGCTTTGCTCTAAGAAATTCATAAGAAGATTGGAGAGGGGATAGGAAGTGTGTGGGTTAGAACTTAGAAGTGCTTGTGGTATTGATGATATTGATGAAAATCGTTGATGATTCGATACAAGACGGTTCTTTCTGCATTAGTGCGGTGGGATGATAATGAAGAGGGCGTTTACTTGACCCCTACTTCCGGTGTGTGAGGCCTGCCGCTATGACCTCTGTAGGCTTACCCTCAGAACCCCAACTCATCTCACAGGGCGCACACGGTGCACCAGAGAGCAGAGAACTGGGTTCAATACTCTCTGGTTGTGCCAACACATTACAAGTACCGTATTTCCTTGATTAGTAGGACAGGATGGGTAGTAATTACTAGCCCCTTTTGTGACAGCTTCTGAATGGTTGAGCCAGCTTTCCCAGGAGGGAGGGGTGGAGGGAGGGATAGGGAGATAGGAATTGAGGGAAGGTGAGAGGGAGATAGAGAGGGAGAAGGGAAGAGAGGGAGGAAGAGAGGGAGAGAAGAAAGAAGGAGGAAGAGAGGGAGCAAAGAAGAGAGGGACATAATAAGAGAGGGAATGAATAAGAGGGGCTGAAGTAGAGTAAAGAAGAGAGTCAACGAAGAAGAGAAAAAAGGGGGGCAAAGAAGAGAGGGACATAATAAGAGAGCGAGTGAAGAAGAGGGGCTGAAGAAGAGAAGAGTAAAGAAGAGAGTGAACGAAGAAGAGAAAAGAGGGGGCGAAGAAGAGAGGGGGCGAAAAAGAGAAGAGTAAAGAAAAGAGGGAGTGAAAAAGAGAGGGAGCGAAGAAGAGAAGAGTAAAGAAGAGACGGAGTGAAGAAGAGAATAGTAGTGTAGAGAGGGAGTGAATAACAGAAGAGTAAAGAGAGTCAACGAAGAAGAGAAAAAAGGGGGGCAAAGAAGAGAGAGAGACATAATAAGAGAGCAAGTGAAGAAGAGGGGCTGAAGAAGAGAAGAGTAAAGAAGAGAGTGAACGAAGAAGAGAAAAGAGGGGGCGAAGAAGAGAGGGGGCGAAAAAGAGAAGAGTAAAGAAGAGAGGGAGTGAAAAAGAGAGGGAGCGAAGAAGAGAAGAGTAAAGAAGAGACGGAGTGAAGAAGAGAATAGTAGTGTAGAGAGGGAGTGAATAACAGAAGAGTAAAGAAGAGAGGGAGCAAAGGAGAGAAGAGTAAAGAAGAGAGGGAGCGAAGGAGAGAAGAGCATAGTAGTGTAGAGAGGGACTGAATACGAGTGGGAGTGAAGAAGAGAAGAGTAAAGAAGAGAAGGAGTGAAGAAAAGAGGGCGTGAAGAAGAGAAGAGTAAACGAGAGAGGGAGTGAAGAAGAGAAGAGTAAAGAAGAGAGGGAGTGGAGAAGAGTACACGAGAGAGGGAGTGAAGAAGAGAAGAGTAAAGGAGAGAGGGAGCGAAGAAGAGAAGAGTAAACGAGAGAGGGAGTGAAGAAGAGAGGGAGTGAAGAAGAGAGGGGGTGAAGAAGAGAAGGAGTGGGAGCTGGAGGGAGTGGTGTAGAGAGGGAACTAAGAAGAGAAAGAGCAAAGGGAGGGGCAGGGAGAGAGGTTTTACATCCTCGCAACATCTAAGTTCATATCAGGGTGCACACCTATGGTGACTTTATAGTGCTGTCCCACTGGGAGAATACTCTGACAAGGCTGCCAGAACCATGACCTGATATCCATACAATGACATTATTCAGATATCAAACTAACCAGTCCTTGCCCTATCCTATTAATGCCAAGCACCGGGGTAGGTAGCGACATGTATACATTTTATATGTCATTGGCTTGACTAATATAAACCAGGATTCGAACTACCGACCTTCCACACGAGAAGACTGTGTTCTTACTGATTCGGCCACCGTGTCCGGTATTATATCAAAAGAAGTAGAAGGTGGCCCGCTATTTTCATTATTATATAACCTTCATTATTGTCAGCAATGGGTCTCCAAGTGATCTACATTGCTAACTCAAATAAATGTGCATACTATCAGTCAACTGTTCTGGATTATCCAGTGAGATCACAGTATATGGAGATGCACTGACCTCTCAGGCAAGGAGCCACATAGACAGGTGGGCATCGGTAGGCTGATGACACCAGGGAGCCTAGGTGATGTATTGGTTAGCACACTGGCCCAGAATGCAAGAGATGTGGTTTCGATTCCTTCTCTAGGTGTAATATTTCCCAGTTTCATCACCCCCACGACACTATCTATAAACTAACCTTAACGACCAGACGGAATGGCCTGATGAGTTGAGCGTCCGTCTCCCGTTTTGGTAGAGCGTGGGGTTCGAACCCCGGACAAACCAATGACTTAGAAATTGATACTTGTCACATCCTAGCCAGGCGCTCGGCATTATGAAGATAAGGCAATGATAATGTGACTGAGTGGTATATCAGGTCATGGTGCTGGCGGCTTGGTTTCCCAGTCAGGCAGCATTATAAAGTTGCCATGAGTGCACACTGTCACAAGTCGGTACCAATCTTGATGTGACCTTAGATGTTGCCAGGACGTAACACTCCAACAACCAACCAACTATTTATACACTTTAGTCTTAGGTGACGCTGGAGCGGTGGGACAATTTATGGGGACGAAGAAATATTTACGGTGGCTGGAGTTTTCTTTCACTTGCTCTTGAAAAGACGCTGGGTAAAAAAAATGGCTGACTTGTTGATGGACGAGGAAGTTTGGTACGTTTTACACAGATGGGGTTCGCATTGTCTGATAAGGTGAAATAACTCGTCCATGAAATAAAAAGAAACATTTTTGTTAAAGTCATTTTGTTACGCAAGTTGTCGGTTTTTTTTGTCCACTCTGTTATTTTGATGAGTAGTCAGTAAAACTATTTGCACCGTTGTAATTAATAACATCCGCAATAATGTGTCCTAATGTGCGAATACAATTAATCAAATTTACTGAAAGAAATGTGATTTTAAGAGTGTTTGCCAAATGCAAGCTGATTTGAATTTAATACGTAGAAAATAAAAACACATGCGAATTTCCCTTTTGTTGTTGAAGTTTTATACTGCCTATCATGGATAAGCCTGAATAGGCTTGTTTTCACCATTAGACAGTTTGTCAATAGAAAGCTCGAGCCTACACTTTTACCGACCCAAGGGATTTTTAACCTCCCACACCACATAGACATGGTATGAGAGCAACTGGCCTTTGATGATGCTGTAAGTTATAAGCAGCAGTGGAAATCCAAATTGGCAGAGGTGGGGCCACAGGAATCGAACCACTGACCTTCAGATTAGGAGTCTGACCTAGAAAAAAGTCAGACACTCTAACCACTCCGCCACAGAGAACACCACCTTCGAAGATGCATAGTCCAATGAACTTTTCGGAACCGAAAGCACTCACCTAGATTTGACTCTACATTATCTAACTTCCAAAACTGGTGCAATCGTTACACATTTATTGCAGTTTGGTGCTCTTGTTGTATGCTGCTTCGTTCAAAAATGGGAAAGCAAAGCCTACATATGTTTACACACCAAATTTAATTTGGCATGCTTTCCCTTCAAATACCTCTTCAAAATAAAAGTTTCTTCCAACTAAACTAAGATTTGTTGGGGGCTGTGTAATGGCTTTATAAGCAAATCAGAAATAAGCGTACATTTCATTTAATAAGTAATAAGTCGAATAGCTAACAACGAGTTATATATATATATATATGTGTGTGTGGTGAATACATATATGATAGTATCACAGATATACATCACATACATATAATATAATGATATTAATATAATTGATATGTAAGAAATTATATATTTTTGTATTAATAACGATATATATATATATATACATATATATGACCTTCTATATTCATACGAACACACACGTATATGTATATAGCATATATATATATATATATATATATATATATAAGCTATATGTACATAGGCTCTGTCTCTATTCCGGGAATGCTTCCCGTCAGTCCATCGCCACCAAAGTGAGCCCTGCGATCTGCGAAATGTAATTACTTGTGCTTTGTTAGCTCCTGGTCACAGGAGGAGGCTGGAGGCTACTGGAGGAAGAGGGCGGGGGTCGGTGATGAAGGGGGCGATAAGTGGTGAGCGCACCCGACCGACACTAACGCTACTTTGTAGTGGAAACGAGGCTGGACAACCAGTGTGTGTGCCGTATTTCCTCTGATAAAGTGATAGTAATATTAGTATCCCTTGTTGAATAAGCGTCACTTTGAAATAATAGGTGAAACAAGACTGGACAACCCGTGGGTGTACCATATTTCATCTGATAGTATCCCACGTTGAATAAGCGCCATTTTGAAATAGTAGTTTGAAACGAAGCTGGACAACCAGTGTGTGTATCGTGTTTCCTCTGATAGTGTCCCCTATTAAATAAGTGCCATTTTGAAATAGTTGTGGAAACGAGGCTGGACAACCCATGTGTGTACCGTATTTCCTCTGATAGTATCCCCCATTGAATAAGCGCCATTTTGAAATGGTAGTGGAAACGAGGCTGGACAACCCATGTGTGTACCTATTTCTTCTGATAGTATCCCCGTTGAAGAAGTGTCATTTTGAAATAGTAGTTTGAGACAAAGCTGGATAACCCATGTGTGTACCGTATTTCCTCTGATAGTATCCCCTATTAAATAAGCACCATTTTGAAATAGTTGTGGAAACGAGGGTGGACAACCCATGTGTGTACGCTATTTCCTCTGATAGTATCCCCCATTGAATAAGCACCACTTTGAAATAGTTGTGGAAACGAGGCTGGGTAACCCATCTGTGTACCTATTTCCTCTGATAGTATCGCCTGTTGAATAAGCGTCACTTTGAAATAATAGGGGAACATGACTGGACAACCCGTGGGTGTACCATATTTCATCTGATAGTATCCCCCATTGAATAAGCGCCATTTTGAAATAGTAGTGGAGACGAGGCTAGACAGCGAGTGTGTGTACTGTATTTCATCTGATAGTATCCCCTCG
Organism: Branchipolynoe longqiensis; assembly: GCA_030323885.1. NCBI lineage: Eukaryota > Metazoa > Annelida > Polychaeta > Phyllodocida > Polynoidae > Branchipolynoe > Branchipolynoe longqiensis. The sequence continues at coordinate 34,405,662 of CM059187.1, read as the reverse complement.
TTGAATAAACACTATTTTGAGATAGTATTTACTGACCATTTCAAATGTAGGTCTGCAAGTTTATGGTACCCCAGAGTGTGGCGTGTTCAGCGATGCTTTATTGCCTATTTCCGATAGCAATAATTTGTATATGAATAGATCATTATCTACTCGGAATTGCCTTCATTGACTAACAATAACGTAGGGGTGTGCGTTTATTCGAGAAAGGCTTTGTATTTATTTGTTTGGCTCCAAATATTGAAGTTCGATGGATGAGGGTGTGTGTGATGGGTGGATGGAGAGAGGTTAAGAAACGTTAGGCAGTCAACCATTGTTGGTCCAAATTACTTTGTTTGCTCCTAATTCCAGTACCAATTCCCGATTAGTGAGATCGTCGAATAGATGGTTTAAACAAAAAAAGATTAGAGTGACAAAATGAATGACGGAAATCTTTCCCGTATATGTTTTGGTGGGATAATGAGATTCCCTGAATTAAACAGGGTTAGATTAACAAGCGTTAGCTATATATATATATATATATATATATATATATATATATATATATATATGTATATATATATATATATATATATAATATATATAATAGAATATTCATTATATAGCTAATGCTTTGTTATATATATATATATATATATATATATATATATATATATATATATATATATATACCTCTGATGAATTCACGTCCCACACACAGCTGGTAGAAGAAACCTCCCTTAAATAACCAATACCAAAGAACACAGGTCCAGGACAAGAACTAATATAGATAATTTCAATAAGCTTCCATTTGTATGTGTGCCCCTTGCTAATTGCATAGTCTGATGGTTTTTAATTTCTGTATTTTTTTATTAAATAAATATATTAGATAGATCACTAATATCTACTTTACATTAGTTCAAAGTTACTTTTATTTTAAATGGTAAACTTTTGAGATATTTTGAGTGCAAACATGGAAAATTAGTTTTGGCAAGCTTGCCAAAACTCTGACACCATAGACTTCTGCAGTAACAGGTTCTGTTAAATTTAGTCAGTATTGCCTTCTACGCAGAAACAAAGGCTTAATAAGTGCATCAGTATCTAAGTTAGTGGTTTTAAAAATGTGATATTTCATCGGACTATGCAGCTTTAAAGCTGCATAGTCCGATGGAGCATGATATTTTCAAAACCAAAACAATTATTTAGAATTGATTCTACATATCTAACTTAGATACTGATGCACTTATAAAGTATTTGTGCCAAAGAGAACTTAGAAGGGAATACCGAGCCTATGGTGTCAGAGTTTTGGTGTGCTTGCCAAAACTAATTTGAGATGTTTGCACTTCAAATATCTCAAAGCTTAGTCATTTAAAATAAAAGTTTCTTCAAGCTAAAGTAAGGTAGATTATAACAATCAATTTAATGTTTTCATTTCAGAAAAAAACCCACAGAAACCCAAAACCATCCGGCTATGCAAATTTAAATTAAATGAACAACAAAATATATAAATGTGGCTAACAATTTATCTATGGGAAACAGTTCCCCACATACCCCACACACAGAATCCCACCCTTTGTTCACTAGCAGCCACCCCCCCCCCCCCCCGATCCACCACAACTTACCTCCTCACTCTAGGCAGGCTAAAGATCAATACATGCTCTTATCAAGGAAAAACAGTACGTTGTTACATAGTCTTTATCTAACAAAGAACCACAGCAGAACAGGTTTCGATACTGGTGCCCCCACCTTGTGTTTTGTCCACTCTTTCGCTTTGGTCGTCTGCTCAATTTCCCTCCTAACATGGCTATTGAGCTACTCTTGCCGGAAGGCTTGGATGACACAACTGACACATGCGGATTGTAGAGATTACCACATCACACACAATATGCCTTTTTCACAGAGAATATACTACCAGTTCGTTTATTTTCTCCCGGGCTTACTCCCCCCCCCCCCCCCCCCCCCTTGTCAAGGGAGTTGTTTCCTTGGGTGGGGCTCTTTTCCCTTTCGAAGTGTCTACCCATACGCGACCATACGGTAGAGTTGAAGTCTAGGCGTATGTGCGTGCGCTGCGCGCGCATCTGTAGGGTTAGGGTTAGAGTTAGGGTTAGGGTTAGGGTTAGGGTTAGTTCTTGAATTTCTAATTCCTTTTGTCTTGGATATATAAGCCCGTATGGCCGACACTACACAAAGTACATGTACACATCAGCCTGTAAAGTGACTGAAATTGTATGTTTCTCAGCTCAAAATGCTTAATTATGGAGAAGTGTGTCTTACACGAATATGGTCAGGTACGCGAGGAATGGCGGCGCATGCACACATACGCCTAGACTTCGAGTCTACGAATACAGTCATGTACGCGTAGACACTGCTAAAGATACGTGAGGAACGAGGGCGCATGCGCGCGTATGCCTAGACTTCCAATCTACGAATACGGTCACGTACGCGTAGCCACTGCCTTTCCCTTTTCACTGTTTCACTTTCCATCTTCCTGCTGCGGGTCTCACCTTTCCCCCCGGCCTTCTTCCTAACCAATAGGTGACTGGACACAAGTGTACTTCAACAACTTGCTGTTATTGTTGTAAACCCCCTCCCCACCACTTGTACAACCAGCCCCTCTGAAGTTTACTGTTCATCAAAAAAATGAACCGATTTATCGGGGCCTTTTCCTAATAATGCTGATATCAGGATAATGTGACTGAGTTTGAAATTGGGTCATGGTGCCAGTGGTCTGGTCTCCTAGTTGGGCAGCACCATAAAGTCGCAATGAGTGCGCATTGTCACACGTCGGTACCCGTCCTGATATTACCTAGTTGTTGCCAGGACATTAAAACCCAAACAAACAAGCCACTTCTCATACAGTCATAGTACTCTACAATATGGTCTTTGTAGTGGCTGGGTGTTCACCATGTTTTGTATTTCCGAAATGGCGTATTGCCTGCGCTTTGACTGCAGCGTCTGGGCTGCCTGAGCTATCATTAATTGACGGGTCTTCCTGATACATTGGTTATCACGCTGACAGTTTCGCGAACTGTGCCCAGACCCCCTCCTGAGAATTGTTGACATGCTCAGGTAAGTGGCACAAGACACATAATTGAAGGGTGTGCCTTTAAGTAAAAGCATAATATATTAGACGATTATTAACTAATCAGATTGAGTGTGTTTATTTGGTTTAAATGCATATATATATATATATATATATATATATTATATATACCGTCCGAGCAGGTCTGGAGGCGGTAGTGACCAGACGCAGCCGGTATCAGTGTGGCCAGGAGCCACTCACAGGTGGCACCCTAGTGGCAAAAGCAGGAACTAACTCCTATAACAGTAGGATAGTAGGTAATGACTAATATATAGAAGGGAACTGATAAGTGGTATTGTACTTGTTTATATTCCCATAATAGATTATAGAGCACTTATATATATACAATAAAACCTTTCTAACCGACCACCTCCACAGATCGACCACTGCCTTATATCGATCGCTTTATTTTGGTTCCAGCAATACCAATGTAAGGATATTCTAACTCCCTAAACCGACCACCTCCCGAAATGGACCACTTAAAATCGGTCCCATGGTCAGTAGATTTAGAGAGGTTTTACTGTATATTTAATTCCTCCAGTGTGTGTGGCGCGAAGGGGGGGGGGGGGGGGCACCCGTATACAACTCCTCGGCAGCTGGGGAGGGTGAACATTGAAATAGTGGTAAGTGTTGGTATTTACCGACTGCGGTATACAAACCCCATGTACAAGTATATAGCTGAGTAATGTTGGGTATGTACAGAAAGTAGTTGGACAGGTAGAGAAAGTGAGAGCTATAGCTGTGTTTATATGAAAACGATTATGCCCCCCCCCCCTCTTCCTTCAGAAGAACCTAATCATATCGTGCGATAAATGATTTGTCCAATGTCTGAAATTAAATGGAAATACATAATTAATGAATAATTAATTAAAATAATTTGAATTTGGAATTAATTGTAATTCAATTGTTTCTCCTGGTCACCATAAATCTGCGCGTGCTTTGTCAGTGTCATTTTTCGAAACTATTTAATATCCGGTCTTTTTCCACACTTACATTATTCATTCATTTCCATTGGGCATCATGTGGGAAATTGTGAAATCGGATGAAATGTGGTATTTCAGAAGCGGGGAAGGTGAATAAAAGAGCACTATTGTGCTATAATGTATGTAATATATATATATATATATATATTTATATATATTTTTGTTTTTATATATGTATCTATGGATTTATATCGATTGTTTATGTATATATATATATATATATATATATATATATATATATATATATATATATATATATTTGTGTGTGGTTGGTTGTAGTTTTTCGTCCTGACAACATTTAGGGTCATATCAGGATGGGTACCGTCTTGTGACAGCGCACACTCATGGTGACTTTATAGTGGTGCCCCACTGGGAGACCAGCCCACCAGCACCATGACCTGATATTCCGCCTAGTCACAATATCCTGAGTCAACCAGTCCTTGCATTATCCTAAAAACCGGAGACGGACGCTCAACTTAATCGGCCATCCCATCTGGCGCGCTGGTAATAAGTCATTAATCACGTATGATTATGTAATGTGAACTTATAGTTATAGGCCCTGACTCGCCGGGTCCGGATCAATGCGGTTCAAGACGCACAGCGTGTAATGTACACCGGCATTTGTGCGACACTCGCCACCTCGCACTCGGACGCATCACGCCAGGGGGCGCTGATGGCGAATGCGCGTGATCCTGCAGGGTGTTCGCGTGTACACGTGAGTGTGACCCCGTGTAATAAGAGAAGGCATTGCCGACGTGGGTGCACCGAGCTTTGACACAGTTCTTTAAGACAGGGCATAAGAATGATATCGCCATACAGCCTTTGCATGAGGACCGGTAGCGGGACGTAGCTCAGGCGGTAGAGTGTAAACCTGTGAAGGTTTGGATCATCTGATTGATCCTGCTCAGTGGACACATTTGCAGTTTGGGCAATTTTCCGTTCCAACCAGTGGTCCATGACTGGTTCATCAAAGGCTATGGTCCTGTCTGTGGGAAAGTGCATATAAAAGACCCCTTGCTACTTATCGGAAAGAGTAGCCTATGTCAGAATGACCATATGTTTGACGTCCAATAACCGATGATAAAAATCAATGTGCTCTAGAGGAGTTGTTAAATAAAACAAACTTCTTTGCATGAGAACCGGACGTGGTGGCCGAGTCTGTTAGAGCGCAGGCTTCCTGTGCGGAAGGTCGGGAGTTCGGATCCCAGTCGAGTCAAGCCAATGACTTCTGGAATGTGTACTTGTCACTCTCTAGCCTGCTGGTCTGCTAGCCTGGTGCTTAGCATCACTAGGATAGGACAAGGACTAGTTAGCTCTGTGTCAGGATAATGTGACTGTAGGTGGGAAGTCAGGTCATGGTGATGGTGGTGTGGTATCCCAGTGGGACAGCACTATAAAGTCACCATGAGTGTGCACTGTCACCAGTCAATACCCGTCCTGATATGACCTTAGATATTGCCACTTACCTAAACCCCCAACAAACTAATTTAAATGAGTCCGAGACCAGTGTAATATCACGTTCCAAACACCGGTTCTCGTCGAGTCACTGAAGGTAAAGCTCCTGTCACACCTCGCCGGTTTGAGGAAACGGATAGAGCCGGACAAAAATATTTTAGTCCGGTGTGATTCGGAAGTGAAATGTATCGATTATATAACGGACAGTAACGGATGGGCAACAGATGGTAATGGACGGTTAGCAGACTGTAATGGATGGGTAACAGACAGTTACGGTTGATAACGTATCTAACGATCAATGGACAATTCAGTATACAAAAAGAACTATAAAGAATGGCAACGGATGTGTAATGGATATGTAACCGACGGGAACGGATGGTAATGGATGAGTAATGGACGGGAACACACGGGCAACGGGTGGTAACGGATAATAACTGCATACATCAGTCCACTGCAATCCGTTACAAGTTTTGTGCATGCTCAAAACTTGTAACGGATCGGGCCGGATATCAACGGATATCAACAGATATCAACGGATATGCAACGGATATGCAACATATGCACACCAGACTTTGCCGGATATCAACAGACTTTGTTCAGTTTCTTTCCGTTTCCCCAATCCGGTACATCCTTAAGATGTAGGAAACACTGCCCCATCAGTAACCTAGGTAGATGGATTGGGAATGCAGTAGACGCCCTGATAGAGAGGATAGAGAATAGAGGATAGAGGGGAAATATGTCATTTACCAAACAAAAATGTAAAGAGTTAAGCAACTTATTTTGAGTGTGTGTGTGTGTGGGGGGGGGGGGGTATTTAAAAGCTGTTATTACTCTCGGGATACAACAATTGCATTAAAGAGTCGTTATATCACCCTAGCTTTATGGTTTGGTTTGGCTTATTTGGGGTTTTACATCCTAGCAACTTGCTAGGCCATATTAGGACATGTACCGGCTTGCGGCAATGCACACTCATGGCGGCTTTGTAGTATTGCCCCACACAGCCACCGGCACCATGGTCTTCGACCCCACTCAGTCGCATTATCCTGCCACCGAGTTGACCAATTCGTGCCATATCCTAGTAATGCCATCCAATGTCGCGACAAGTGTTAAAGCTGCATGATCCAATGGAAACTTCAAATTTTCAAAACCAATACACTTATCTAGATTTGATTCTAACTATCGAACTTAGATACTGGTGCAGTTATTAAACAGTTGTTGTCATATAGAAGGGAATACTGTGTCAATTTAATAGAACCTGTTCTTGCAGAAGCCTATGGTGGTAGAGTTTTGGCAAACTTGTCAAAATTAATTAAGGACGTTTGCATTTCAAATATCTCAAAAGTTAGCCAATTAAAATAAAAGTTACTTCAAAGTAAAGTAAGGGAGCTTATAATGATCAACCTAATATGTTTATCTCAGAAAATGAGAGAAACTCAAAACCATCGGACTATGCAACTTTAAGTTGATGCGCCTTTAAGTGAACTCAGTCGGGGATGGATCTCATAAGCCCGGGGCGGGGGGCGGGGGGCGGGGGGCGGGGGGCGGGGGGCGAAGGGGGGGGGGGGGGAATGGGGAGCCGGGAGAGGGGGGATGGTAGCCGAGGTGCAGAAATGGGAGAGGGGCGTGGAAGGAAGGGGAGTGGGGTGTGGAAAGGGAGATGGGAGATGGCAGAGTGAATAGGGGAGCGGGGAGAGGGAATATGGGAGAAGGGAGATGAGAGAGGAGAAGCGAGAGTAGAGACGGGAGATTGGAGCGAGGAGAGTAGAGAGAGGGGAGAGGGGAGCGGAGGGAGGCGGATTGGAGTGTGGAAATGGAGATGGGAGATGGTAGAATGAAGGGGGAAGAGGGAAGATGGGAGAGGAGAGGAGAGATAGGAGAGGAGAGAGAGGGGAGATTGGAGAGGGGGCGGAGGGAGGAGGATTGGAGTGTGGGAATGGACATGTGAGATGGTAGAATGAAGGGGGAAGTTGGGAGAGGAGAGGAGAGATAGGAGAGGAGAGAGGAGAGTAGAGAGAGGGGAGATGGGAGAGGCAGAGGAGAGGAAAGAGGGGGAGATGAGAGAGGAGATATGGGAGAGGGGAAATGAGAGAGGAGAGATGGGAGAGGAGAGAGGGGAGAGGAGAGAGGGGAGTGGGAAAATGGGGGCGGGGAGCGGGTGTTCTGAATTGTGCATTCATATTTCTATGTATATCTTTCAATATTCAAACACCACAATCTACGCACAAATCGGTCCGTGCCTTTGGGACCTCATACACTTGTGTGGTAGGCGATGTGTGAGAATAGCTGCAGCCTTGGCTGTGAATCACCACGCCCCCCCCCCCTCCCCGCGCACCCCCCCCCCCTCCCCACACCCGTCTACAGTATCGACCACATGAACCATTAAGTTGACCAGACCCCTTGATCGGCCCGGGTCAACTGATCGCGTAGTGCAAAGGTGGCGCTAAGGGTTTACTGGTGTGATTTACAACATATACATGTAATGTATGGGTATGTGCAGCCTGCACTCTAGAAATGTACCAAATTAAAGCTGCATAATCTGACGAAAACATAAAATTAAGCATTTAAAATAAAAGGTACCTCAGACTAAAGTAAAGTGCATTATAATGTTTGATCTAAGAATATATGGCAGAAATTCAAAACCATCGGATTATGCAACGTTATCCATGCTTGGGTTATAGTGCATATTGATACGATGTAGCTATGCTATATGGCACCCTATATCAGTTTTTCCAGCGTCACCACGTGGATATGACAGCTTTATTTCTCTTCCAATCACAGTCCTGGACAGGAATCACCTAATATATAACAATATAATTTCAAAAGATGTCACCACGTCAATTATTTACACACGGATGTAGTGTGTATATGATCTCAAGAGTGAAATAATATCTCACATCCGCACTTTGATGGTCGAGCATGTCATACTCTATATTCCCTAAGTACGCTGACACCAGGGTTCTGCAGTAAGGGCTGAAGTGAGAAGCATGAAATAGTACCCACCCATCCGCCCCCAATAAAGAGTAGCGATGAGAAATATGAAAGTATGATTGATTGATTGATTGGTGGTTGCTTTATGCCATGTCGGTAGCATAGGCCATATTCACGGCGATAAATGTTTGTTTTTTGTTCAAAACATCCCTTTTACATGTAAAAGCAGACAATCAATTATGTGCTAATAGACACTCATTAAATTAGAAAGCTCACAATCATATATTTGTGGTCAAGGGAAACAAATTCCCATAGAAAAAGAAAAGTTTTTTTAATAATTGATAGAATCTATTAGTAAACTATATGAGGTGGTACAGTCCAGCTGCCCTCAAAAAGGCTAAAATGTTTTCCTGTTTTACCTTAGTAAAAAGGTCATGCATACTGTCTGCAGTGTAGAACTGTTGGCGCAGGGCCAAAAAATTAACGCAACTTAGTAAAATGTGTTTGAGTGTCAGTGGGGACTGACACCCAATACATTCAGGGGGAGGTTCCCCCTTGAGCAGAAAAGCATGTGAAAGTATGATGTATACCTTTGGAGATATTCTGTATGGGATCGAGAATTTGGATGGAGAACTTGCCTCCTTTGACAGAATTTTGTGGGATCAATCTCCGGCTGGGTCAAACCAAAGAGGGATAAGAGGGATATCGCGTGGTGGTAAGCCCTACTGGTGGCATGATATCCCAGTGGACCAGCACTATTATGTTGCTATCAGTAAGCACTGTGCATCTGGATTGAAACTTAGATATTGCTAAGATCTTGCACCCCAAGAAACAAACCACACTTGTGATCAGCTCACTAGCACACGTCTCCTATCTATGTAAGCAAGAGTTCTGACTCCCCCAAATAAAATGAATGAAATGAATGAAATGAATGAAATGAATGAAATGAATAAATGAATGAAATGAATGAAATGAATGAAATGAATGAAATGAATGAAATGAATGAAATGAATGAAATGAATGAAATGAATGAAATGAATGAAATGAATGAAATGAATGAAATAATGAAATGAATGAAATGAATGAAATGAGTGAAATGAGTGAAATGAGTGAAATGAGTGAAATGAGTGAAATGAGTGAAATGAGTGAAATGAGTGAAATGAGTGAAATGAGTGAAATGAGTGAAATGAGTGAAATGAGTGAAATGAGTGAAATGAGTGAAATGAGTGAAATGAGTGAAATGAGTGAAATGAGTAAATGAGTAAATGAGTAAATGAGTCAAATGAGTCAAATGAGTCAAATGAGTCAAATGAGTCAAATGAGTCAAATGAGTCAAATGAGTCAAATGAGTCAAATGAGTCAAATGAGTCAAATGAGTCAAATGAGTCAAATGAATCAAATGAGTCAAATGAATAAAATGAGTCAAATGAATAAAATGAATCAAATGAATAAATACATGTAAATTTCGGTGAATAAAGTCTTAACCGAAGCGTTTTTGATGGGGAAATCAATATAAATAATGAATAAATAATAATTTAAATTGAAAAAAAACGACTAATAAATTAAAATAAATTAAAGTAATGTAATTTATATCAAAATAGATATGAATAATAAAGTTGATAATCAATTAAGTAAATTATGAAAAACGAAGTAAATACAAGTAAATACAAGTAAATACGAGAAATACAAGTAAATACAAGTAAATACAATTACAAGTAAATATAAGCGACTACAAGTAAATACAAGTAAATAAAAGTTAATAAAGTAAATGCAAGTAAATACAAGTAAATACAAGTAAGTAAAGTAAATACAAGTAAATACAAATTAATACAAGTTAATACCAGCAAATACCAGCAAATACAAGTAAATACAAGTACATACAAGTAAATACAAGTAAATACAAGTAAATAAAGTAAATACAAGTAAATACAAATAAATACAAGTAAACACAAGTAAATACAAGTAAATACAAGTAAATACAAGTAAATACAAGTAAATACAAGTAAATACAAGTAAGTACAAGTTAATACAAGTAAATATAAGTAAGTATATGCTTAAGAATATATGCAGATGTGAATAGGTATGACTTGATACGAATCGATATGTATCGATATGAATCGATATGAATCGATATAAATATATATTACTAGAAATCAAAATGAATGATATAAATAAATATTAACATTATATTATATTTTTTCAAGATGCAAAATAAAACAAATGAAGCGAATACAATAATAATCTAAATACATTTTTTTTTTTAGAAAAAAAAGAGAAAGAACCGGTGCAAGTTAACAGTGCATCTGGGCCTCGTCCCACGTCATCATTGGCGTTCCACGTAGACGCCGGGGTCAGGGGGTTGTAGCGCAATGAACCCAGGATTGCCGGCATTCGTGACGCATCTAAACAGGCGGCACTGAGTGGGGTCCGGACCGGGCAGATCACAGGCTGCCCGGCCGGCCGGCGCCTAAATACCGCCCGCCTATGGATGGGCTGACGGCAGCGTGTAATTCAACACCCGGACACCGGCCCGTGTCCCTCGCCGACCCGCGACGTGCCCGACGCACGGCCGTCATTACGCGCCGTGATGATTGTGACGAAATAGACAACCGAAACCGAGAAGGGTCCACAGCGAGGAAAGGAGCAAAAACGGCTGACCACTGGGTCATATTGAGCATACCCTTGCAGGATGAGTTTCCCTATTCTTTAAGTCCTCATATTGTATGATTTAAACAGAAGTTGATGTTGATAAATTAAAAATATACTTCAAGCACTTTAATCTGTGCAAAAGATACATATATATGTGTAACTATGTCTGAACAAGAAACTACTAAAAAAATAATGTGATCTTTCCATAATTTGAGCCAATCAGAGCTGTTCTTTCATTGCAATGGCCCCCTTATGGGGGCCGCCATTTGCAATAAATAAAAAAGAACACAACACATGATTATGATAATTGAAATAAATATCATTTTATAGTAATAACAAAGTTACTGTTTATTGTCAAGTATTTCTGTTCTATAATATATCAATAACGCGGATAACTAATCTACCTCACTGAGTTCTTGCGAACACGAGAAGAGGAAAGTCTATTTCCGGCAAGTTCAAACGGGCTCAAACGAATTCAACCGTGGCTGGTTGGATCGCAACCGTGGCTGGTTGGGTCGTTCCGTTTAGCGCTGAATATGCTTATGCCGAAACCACACCGAGGAGTGTTGTGTGGGGTGGTGGTGCCTGTCCGCCAGTGTTGTGATTAATGCGGCCTTTGCATCCTGAAAGTCCTGCGTCAGCCTGAACTGCGACGCGCTTTAAGCCCCAGTCAGACCTCACCGGATCGACGAACCGGATAGAAAACGGACACTGTCCAGTGAAATACGGCAATGTATGGTTTATATACGGTTGGGATCTGCTGTGTCCGTTATCTGTCTGGTTGTGTCCGGCGGTGTCTGGTACAAGTTTTGAACATGCACAAAATTTGTACCGGACACCGCCGGACTGAAGTGTATGGTTGGTGTCCGTTTTAAGTCTGTTTAGTCCATTTTGTCCATTTCATGTCTGTTACTCATCCGTTCGGTGTCCGGTTTGTATCCTGAAGAGTCTGTTGACAGTGTTGGGGGAATTCGGTCCGGGGGGGGGGGCAGCACACACCACTCACCACACACCACTCACCACTCACCACACACCACACAACACACACCCCACAGAACACACAACACACACATCACTCACCACACACCCACCCCACACCCCACTCACCACACACACACCACACACCACCACACCACACCCCACTCATCCCATACACCACACATCACACACAACACACACATCACTCACCACACACCCCACACACCACTCACCACACACACCACACACACCATTCACCACCCACCACACACCACTCACCACACACTACACACACCACACCCCACACACCCCACACACCACTCACCACACACCCCACACACCACTCACCACTCACCATGCACCACACACCACACTCACCACACACCACACACCCCACTCACCACACACCACACACCACTCACCACACCCCACTCACCACACACCACACACCACTCACCACTCATCACACACCACTCACCACACACCAAACAGGGACAGTCCGCCGGACTCCGGTTGCTATTCTTAATATGTTCGGCCCGTCCGTGTGACATTCGGTTGTCGTCCGATTATCGTCCAGTTATCGTCCGGTGGCTATTCGTTAATCTACGTTCCTTGTCCGTTTAGCGTTCGTTTCATCCAGTACATTTTGGTACATTTTGGTACATTTTGACACCGGATACCAACGGACTAGACAATTCTTTGTCCGGTGGTGTCCGGTACTCAGTCCGGTAAGGTCTGACTGGGCCTTTAGGCACTCCATGTGATGTAGTTCAATGCGACCGGGCGGGATGGCCGAATGAGTTGAGCGTCCGTCTCCCGTTTTGGTAGATCATGGGATTCGAACCCACGGGTTGGAACCCTGGTTGAGTCAAATCAATGACTCAAAAATGTATTCTTGTCGCTTCCTAGCCAGGCGCTCGGCATTATTAGGATAGGGTAAGGACTGGTTGGCTCAGTGTCAGGATAATGTGACTGAATAGGATATCAGGTTATGGTGATGGTGGCCTTATCTCCCAGTGGGGCAGCACTATAAAGTCGCCATGAGTGTGCACTGTCACAAGTTGGTACTCGTCCTGATATGACATTAGATGTTGCCAGGATGTAAAACTCAAACAACCAACCTGCAATGTATTTCAATGGTAACTCGTTTCCGTCCCACGCGTGCCGGCAGGATGGCTGAATTGGTTAAAAGCGCTGGCTGGCTTCTTGTGCGGGAGGTCATCGGGGCCAAACCACCGCCGAGTCAAGCCAATGACTTATCAAATTTATACTTGTCACCAGCTAGTCCAAGGTGCACAGCATTAATAAGACAGTACAAGGACGGGCTTGCTTGGTATCAGGCTAATGCCTGGTACACACCTACCATATAGGATTCGTGCACTAAAACTCGCGACTCGACCCGACCCGCTTAAAACTGAAAACAGGCCGATTCATTTTTCGAATCGCGAATCGCAATCGTAATCGGCCGGTTTTAGCCCTAAAACTGAGGTTTTATGCGTGAATCGGGGAGCACACACCTAGCGATTTTTGTGCGCGAAACGGGCAGTTTTAGATCGTATATGGTAGGTGGGTGCGCACAAACGGTAGGTGTGTACTAGGCATAATGTGACGGAGTGGGATATTGCGTTATGGTGCCAGTGGCCTGGTCTTCCATATTAAGTGTGTGCACTGTCACAAGTCGGTACCCACCCTGATATGCCCTTAAATGTTACAAGGATGTAAATCACCAACCAACACCGACAATTCGTTTAAGTTATAGTATACTCAGATGAAAGCATCATATTTCCTAAGCCAGAACAGTTACATATACTTGATTCTATATATCCAACTTATGTACTGGTGGATTTATTAAGCATTTGATCTTTTATAATTTAACTTTACGCCACAGGAATGTAGAAACTGGTTCTTTCGCCACAATGGTTTGCTCGCTGGCCTTGAGAAACTGAGATGGGATACAACAACCAACCAACCAACTCATCCTCATGCCTTCCTTCACTCTGCTATATCTCATCAATTCTTTGGCTATGTATAAATATACCACCACCCCTCCCACCACCACCACCACCACATGTGCCTCCCCTAAAGGGCGCATTCCATATACGCGTAATGCATAATGCGTAATGCGTTATGCGTTATGCGAATGCCATCATTCCATACACGCGTTATGCATTATGCGTTATGCAGTGAAGTATATAAAAAGTATGGTGCAAACATGTAGGTTTATGCGGCGGACCTGTTAGGAAGCAGTCTTCATGAGAAATATGAAGAATGGGACGGTGCAAACATGTAGGTTTATGCGGCGGACCTGTTAGGAAGCAGTCTTCATGAGAAATATGAAGAATGGGACGGTGCAAACATGGCTCAGTTTAGCTTGCTTCGAGGGATGTTGGACCGTCCCAAATATGAAGACTGCTTCCTAACAGGTCCGCCGCATAAACCTACATGTTTGCACCGTCCCATTCTTCATATTTCTCATGAAAACTGCTTCCTAACAGGTCCGCCGCATAAACCTACATGTTTGCACTGTCCCATTCTTCATATTTCTCATGAAGACTGCTTCCTAACAGGTCCGCCGCATAAACCTACATGTTTGCACTGTCCCATTCTTTATATTTCTCATGAAGACCGGCTGTCCGTAATTATCAGTCGCCTCCTCCAGCCTTATATCAATGGACAAATGCGACTGATGCTTTTCTGTTCGCACCACTTTGTCCCGGCTGTCCGTAATTATCAGTCGCCTCCTCCAGCCTTATATCAATGGACAAATGCGACTGATGCTTTTCTATTCGCACCACCTTTACGCATTACGCATTATGCACCAATCGCTACATGGAGCGATCGGGATAATGGATTTCTTTCGCATTCGTATTCGCATTGCGCATTACGCGTGTATGGAATGTAGCTCATAGGTTTCAAGGCGTTTCGATTTTTTGTCGCATTCGCATTCGCATTACACATTATGCGTATATGGAATGCGCCCTTAACTGTGTTCCTCGGTCCTTCCTCCGTTCACTACACCCACTTCCGGTCTTCCCCGACAAACCTCTGAGACGAACTTTGACCCGTTGCACCCTCCCACAAAACACAATTGTGTATTTTCAGTTTTTATTTCTCTTGGGTATATGTTTCTATATTTATTATATGCTCAATATCTTTCGCAACCCAACACGTGAGGCACATAAGGTCCGACATCACGTGACATGCATCACGTGTTTACGGCACCGTCGGGGCGCCGCCTAGCGTCGGCCGCTAACACTATAATAGGTGCCAACGACGTGGGTCGGCAGTAGACGCAGCTGCCATCCACCATAAAGGCAATAAACTCATCAGCGAAAATATACACCAGGCACCAGCGAACCTGTTAAGCAGCTTCAGCGTGGCGTTGCTGTGCGTTGAGTAGTTGCTGGTTGGTTCAAGTGTGCATGGAAAGTTTTATAACAATCATTGTTTCTGATATGTGCTGGTAGCAAGTGATGACTTTTTCATTCTCGTTAATTTTGGCAAGGGTAGCCTTTGCCACACCCGTGGTGACTTTGCTAACATTTATTTATCACTTTTATGCAGTAATGTAGAAACTCAAGTCTGATACCCCAGTCACACGAGAGGCAGTGTTCGCCGCCAACCTCCTTATGCCCAAAAGGACGCCAACCACCCGGCATCCCATTCGATACATTGATTCAAAAATGATGTCGCCATCCTGGCAGTGTCCTGGTGCCGATAGGACGCCGACAGGATGCTGACAGGTCGGCGTCAGGGCGCCGACAGGGCGCCAGCTGCTATGGTGGTTGGTGACCTGGCACTGCCCTGACTGTATGGCGCCACCAGGGCGCCGACCTGGCGCTGCCAGGGCGGTGACCACTTTGTCAGCCTATATGCCAGGTGTCAGGATGCATCTATCACTAGCATCTAGGTGTCTGGAGGGTACACAGTGCATGTACGCATATACGTGCTGTAAAAATGCGAACACGGCACCGCCAGGTTGGCGCCCTGGCCGCGACAACTCGCCGTGGGAGCACCGGCTGGTCGGCAACCAGTCGCCAACCTTGCGCCGCCACTGTTCCCACAGTCCAAAACTGGTGGGAAACAGTGGTTGTCGACCTGGCGACAACCTCGCAGTGCCAGGTCGCCACCAGCTCACCAACCAAAACTGAATGGTGCCACCGGCAAAGGGCGCAAGGAGGTTGCAAGCGCTGCTCCTTGCGTCCAAAATTTCCTAAATGGATGCCGGGAGGTTGGCATTCTCGCAGTGCCAGCACGTAAGGAGGGCGGAAGGAGGGCGCAATGAGGACGTTTTGACGTCGCGAATCGATCGTAAGCGAACCTCGTGTGACTGGGGTATTAGTTAGAGTGTCTAAGCAAATCAAACATGACACACACTGACTAGTATGTTCTAAAGTCTACGGGGTTCACATTTAGCAAAGCACAAGAATTGGCAACACTTGTAAAGTTAGACATCTATAATAGTAATAATATCTCTCTTCAGCGATACATGCAGTCGACGAATCTCAGTCATCTACAAACAAAAATACAATCAATTTACAAATCGCTTTCCCTCATTTCAGCCCCCCCCCCCCATGACAGGATATCTATCTGCTTTGTCAGAACAACAGTGGTCTGGATGCAAAGTTGTTCTTTGAAGACAGATAACTCTTTAGCTGGCATTATTATGGGCGCTAATGAAAATAACCTTTTTTTTTGGTGTGTATTTGTCAAATTATTCGATTAAAATCTAACGTTATAGACCTATTTCATATGACGTCAGCATAGGTATATAGGTCAGTGCGCGCGCCGTTTGGCTGGAGGACGACACATGGTCACACTGCAAACTCAATGGCTATGAGCAATCTTCATACAGAAAATGTGAAATATCTGTAAAAACACACCAGCTAGAAACAAACGCCTGGTACACATAGAGAAAACAAACTCAACGAATAGATTATATTAAATTCATAAGGTTAGGGTTCTGCATTTCTATTAATTTTGAATAAAATAGATGTTTTGGACTGCACATACTGGCAAACTCAATGCATTGTCAACGGTCGTGAGCGATCTTCACACAGAAAATGTGAAATATCTCTGAAACCATACCACCTTGAAACAAACCGCCTGGTACATATATAGAAAACATATTCAACGAACAGATTATATTAAATTTATAAGGTTTGTGGTCTGTATTTCTATTAACTTTGAATAAAATAGACGTTTTGCACTGCACATACTGGCACAATCAATGCATTGTCAATGACCGTGAGCAATCTTCATTCAGAAAAAGTGAAATATCTCTAAAACCACACCACCTAGAAACAAAGCGCTTGGAACACATATAGTAAACATATTCAATGAACAGAGTATATTAAATTTATATGGTTAGGCTTCTGCATTTCTATTAATTTAAAATAAAATAACAGTTGTTCACTACACATACCGGCAAACTCAATGGCAGTGTGCCTTCGTTCTGCAGCCAAGCTGTGCGCGCATACACAATGTTTATAAACATATAAAGGGGTCTGTGCTACATTTAAGAAGGAGCACATCCTACAAATGGACACAGAAGGCAGTGAGATTAACGACTCCGTCGCTTTCTTGATTACAGACGCGGTGATGTGGCGATGAGAGGTTTCGCTGATACAGAAGGTAGGTGTAATCTCTACTACTAGTACTAGTAGTACTAGTCCGACAGGGTTGGGGCGTGGCAGTGTGGGGCGTGGCAGTGTGGGGCGTGGAGGGGCGGGGGGGGGGGGGGGGGGGGGGGGCGGGAGGGGGGTGGAGCTAGCGCATGCGCGTCATTGTGAACGCTGGGTGGCGGGTATCGATTTCCATTAGACTTAATTTTAATGCAAAGCTGTAATAGGGGGGAAGCTGTTTATTGTCACACACACAAAAAGGTATCTGCTGACTGCAGTTTGTAGTACTTGTGTTAGAAGTAGTGGTAGTAGTAGTAGTACTGGTAGTAATATTACTGGACGCGGGTAGTAGTTTGCTGATTAGTTTTTGGTGTATGCAGTGTAGTGAACACTACATAAAAGATTCACCCCATACTTGCAGTAGGGGTGAAAAACAACCTATTACAGTATTAGAAAAAGTGGCAAAAGGCTCGGTATATGAAATCAGCACGTTAATTCTTAATTCAAGACGCAAAATATATTGTATGTACATCTTCATATTTATCCTATACATTTGAGTTGAAAAATATAATAGAACCATTAATTGACTTTAAAAGTGAAATCAACAGCACTCTGTTGTCGCCATTTTGTCTTTTTGCATTCGCTCCCATTTCATCAACTATGTGCCGATATAAGTAGCCATTAGATACTGGAACCAGGAAATCCACTTCCTGTTCCATACTAAGGGTATTTTCGCCTGTATTTAGACTAAGTTGTCGTTCACCCCTGTACTGTAAGTATGGGGTGGATCTTTTATCTAATTGAATACACCAGAACTGAATACTCACGTGCCTATTTTGTGCAGTTAATTTGAGTTGAGTTAACGTTTGCTCCGCTCGCGCTCATTTGACCCACAAATACCACCCATCCCCCATACCCCGACGCCACCTCCTTTGCTGTTGCCCTACAGGCAATGCACTGCCACTTCCCAGTTGGAACGTTGCTATTAGTATTACCACCTCTCCCCCGGACCCTCCCTGGCCACTCCCTCCTCCCCAGCACCCCACGGCTATATATGTTCGGTGTAAATAAATAGTATTGAGGAGAACTGTCAGGAAACTGACAAAACCAAAATGGTACTCTACCCAGAAGTGCTCATGCCAGAGTTGCAGTTTTCGCGACTTATGGTCACCATGGGTTCGCCGTGAACTCATCAGTCAGTCACAAAATATTTCCCCCAAAGGAGTTTTGTTTCCGGGAATATTATATCAGAATCAAAACTGGTGTGGGTGGAGGGGGGAGGGATCTTATATCAGGGTATTACTGCATCTCCAGTATAATATTTCCTCCTATGAAGATATATATATGTATGTGTCTATTTACATGTAAGTGATGCAGACAACACGTATGAACAATATATATATATATATGCCTGCAAAAGTGTTGAAGTGCTGCTGGCTCTTGCAAGTTACCAGCGGCACTCTCTCAGGGAGCAAATAGAGGTTTCACCCTGGCAAGAACATGTCCAGACAGGCGCAAAACTATTTCTCCCTGCAGTGGCTGGTCGGGAGATGTTGGGAGTTCCATACATCAACCGCCCTTGATGCTGCCACAGTGACATTTTTTTTGTTCCCGGTTTGCTCCCTTAGCCTTCAGTTCTGTCAAGAACCTGTACCACAAGGCAGTGGTTTACAACTCTGCAGGGCAGGGGCATCAACCTCCCTGAGGTATTGCAATACCTGCATACCTAAACAAATATATAGGTAGCTAGATAAACAGATATAGATATATTGATCCATAGAGCTATATATCTGTATACATATAGGATGTATAGATATATAAATATATTTGATATAGATATATAAAGCAGTACATTGCCTGATCATAATACTATTACTAGGCTTTCATTCTACCAACTGCCAAATACACATGCCACCTACATGCTTTATCCACTCCCCTCTGTTGTCAGATGTTGATTTCCATTCAATGTTTTTGTATCGTACCAGACTAAGCACAGCCAAATAAACAGAAGATTATGGGAAACATGAAAGTATGTAAGCATTGATTTGTGCTGGGGGGGGGGGGGGGGGGGGGGGGCTGGGGCTGGGGCTCAATCTAGCCATCCCCGCAAGACCCATTCATCGGATCAATGGCCGGCATTTGCAGATCCCATCATAGATAGGATTACACTCTTCAAAACAGGCAAGGAGAGTCTAAAAATAGCCCCAGTGACAAGGAAATGGCAATATTTCTACATGCATTGCATCAATTGAAAAGTCATGAAACTATGTGGTTATAAATAATTGTTTATCTTTGTGATATTATTCCACACATGACGTTTGTTAGTAGTGTCCACCATTTTCATTAAAAGCTATATTATTTCATAGGGTATGATGCGGTCAATTATGATATGGATTGAAATGAGATATATATATATATATATATGTGTGCTGGAGTACACTGCCCTCCGCAGTTGAAATGCAACATACACAGATAGGCGTGGGTAGATTGGTGGCAGAAGTCTGAGTTCGAGTCCCGCTCTAAGCGCGATGTTTCCTCCTTGTTTGCTGCACATATTTAGCAAATTTCCATTTTGATGTCAGCCTCCATAGTATATCAAGACTCTATAGTGCCGCCATTAGGCCGCCAGCACCATAACCTGATATCCCACTCAGTCACATTATCCTGCCACTGAGCCAACCAGTCCTTGTCCTATCCTAATAATACCTAGCACATGGCTAGGAAGTGACAAGTATACATTTCTAAGTCATTGGTTTGACTCGACCAGGATTCGAACCCCACGATCTACCAAAACGGGAGACGGACGCTCAGCTCCTTCGGCTATCCCGTCTGGTCCTCTAAGGATCGTCTTAAGCCCCAGTCACACATACACGGATCAGGGGCCGGACGAGCCCCGGACCGCCATCTGGGGTGGTCTGGGGCGATCCGGGGTGATCCGGGGCTCGTCCATGGCTCGTCCGTGCCAACACCCCCTGATCCGGCCTGATCCGTGGCTGGTCCGGCGCCGTCCGGGCTCAGCCCCGGATGTTTTAAAATGTTTAAAACATCCGGGGCGGTCCGGGGGATTTTGCGATCTGGGCTCAATCCGGCCTGATCCGGCCTGATCCGGGGGTGGTCCGGGGATAGTCCGGGTATTTCAAGGGTGGACTGGGCCTGTCCGGGGGTGGTCCGGGGTCATTTTGAGCCACGGTTTGACCCGGACCATCCCCGGACTATCCAGGACTACCCCTGGCCTAGCCACGCACCACTCCCGGACTGCCCCCGTAAGACCGGGGGTGATCTGGGATAGTCCGGGGGTGATCCGGGATAGTCCGGGGGTGGTGCGGCCTCGTCCGGGGCCAGTCCGGCCCAGTCCGGGGGCAGTCCAGGGGTCATAAGGGGTGGTCCGGGGCTCATCCAGGGCTCGTCCGGGGCTCGTCTGGGAAAGTGTGACTGTGAGGCAAAAATTGACGAAAACAGTGATTTTATCCGTGGCGGTGCGGGACAGTCCGGGCCGTTGGTCCGTGGGTGGTCCGGCTCAAAATCCGGGGCTCGTCCAGCTATGTGTGACTGGGGCTTTAACATTGACTTTGCCTTAGTTCCTTGGGTGGTCCCTTCGCCGTGTCCTCCTTTCCGTTAACCATTCTATTAATTTTCCCATATCTGTCATTTGTTGTGAATCAGTGCAAATTAAATATAACGATTGCCAAAGTAATCTCAATCCATTAGAAAGATCTTCGTTTGATAGTAGTGAATGGTTTGTTAGTTGGGGTTTGACATCCTGGGAACATCTTCGGTCATTTCATGACGGATGGCGACTTGTGACAGTGCGCACTCATGGCAACTTTATAGTGCTGCCCTACTGAGAGACCCGGCCACCCACACCATAACCCAATTTCTCATTCAGTCACATTATCCTGATACTGAGCTAGCCAGTCCTAGTGCTATCGTAGTAATGTCAAGCGCCAGGCCAAGGTAGCGACAATTATCAACTTTGTAAGTGATTGGTTGGAATCGGCCGAGATTCAAACTCTCGACCTTCTGCATGGCAAGCCTGCACTTTTACCGATTCGGCCACTGCATCTGGTCTAGCAGTGAATCCATTCCAATTGTAATGCACAAATGAATCAGGGGAGGTAGGGCGTGACACCATAGGATTCATGATTATACGTGTAGTTAGACTAAATAATGTCAAAAGTCAATTAATATTTTAGGGGCTGCACTGACCTCTCAGGCAAGGAGCCGCATAGCCAGTAGTGACATAGGGTAGTGACACCAGGGAGCCTAGGTGGTGAAATGGTTAGTCAACTCACCCGGAACGCAAGAGATGTGGGTTCGATTCCCGCTCTAGGAACAATATTTCCCAGTTTCATCACCGCCCACAACACTATCTCTACGCAGTGTGTAGCGGTTGTCCATAGAGAGAGAGAGAGTTCTGACCAGCTAGCCCTGTTTACATTACAGCTGCCCGTCTGTGTATGCCCCGTGTCAGCCGCATGATCTATCCATCAAAAATAGAGCATCGAAGGTCACCACTAAGGTCAAAAGGTTAAATGTCAAGGTCACGTGATGGAATCTAATTCGTAATGTCCACATGTGGGCGGGGGCTGTGTGGCTGTGAGGAGTTGTTGTGTGGCTTGTGTTTATATCAGGGCCCCGATTTGCTAACATGTTACTGATTAAATTCACTCAATTAGTGGAAATAATTAGGTAGACATTCCCATGATAGTATACATGTATATATGTATGTATGTATATATGTATATATGTATATATGTAGTCGTCAGAATTTCAAATAGAACACCGTGAGTGGAGTCGACAAATACACGTGCCATGTGCAAAACAACCTGACCCCAGTAACCCACCTCTTGGCTGGGGTTTGCAAGGAGCGATGACATCACATTTGCGCTGGTACCATCCTGCAGGATAACAGCCACCGGTACCAGTCATACATATTTTATTTGGTAATAACATAGATTAATGAAATGGAAATATCACTAAACTATGCCATCATAAAAATATTTAAATCATATTTTGCTGTAATTATATCAGCTATTAAAAAACAAATAAAAGGGCCACCATTTTTGTCACCCTGAGCGTGGAGAAGCATATTCGATTATTCGACCCGAGTCTGCAGGATGTGCGCATGCGCCAAAAAGTGGCTCGGGTGACCAGAGTCGATTAATCGATTACGCCCCTTGTGAAAGGGCATTGAATAATATATGTGTATTCCGAGTGACTATCCGCTGGTTCATGAGGAGGAACTGAAGCTGTGACCCGGCGTATTTACACAACCGGAAGTAGGGTGTTGGTCCCTCCCACTCCCACTCTTCACCTTAGGCGCCATATTTTAAACTCATGGCCAAATGGTTTCTGATTGCCAAACTTGGTAGGATTCGTAACCTACATTTGTTTTTTAATTGGCTTTCAGTGAAATTGAGTTAACGACTACTCGATATTAAAGCTGCATAGTCTGATGAAATATCAAATTTTCAAAACCAAACCAATTATCTAGATTTAATTTTACATATCCAACTTAGATACTGATGCACTTATTAAGAATTTGTTTCTGCGTAGAAGGCAATACTGAGTCAATTTAACAGAACCTGTTACTGCAAAGAAGTCTGTGGTGTCAGAGTTTTGGCAAGCTTGCCAAAACTAATTTTCCATGTTTACACTCAAAATATCTTAAAAGTTTACCATTTAAAATAAAAGTAACTTTGAACTAATGTAAAGTAGATACTAGTGATCGCTCTAATATATTTATCTCAGATAAAATACAGAAATTCAAAACCATCGGACTATGCAACTTTAAATGAAGTACCACTTCTTGTATTTACGCGTGGCAGTGATTAGTTGTGCTTCACCCCAACACTAACAAGGCCAGGGTACCTGACCAATGCTGAGTGGCACCACAACACTAACGAGGCAAGGGGACATTACTATTACTATTAGTCAGGTATTCCAGCACTAACAAGGCAAGGAGACCTGACTAATACTGCGTGGTATCCCAGCACTAACAAGGCTAGGGACCTGACTAATCAGTGGCCTGGACATCAGTGTCGGCATCAGGAAAGTACACATATCCCCATTCTCTAATGGCGACCAGCCCATGCTTCCGCGCCCACCTTCCTAGTCCTACCTTCTAGTACAAGTTCTACCTGACACATTTACACCCGAAGCTGAGCCCACAAAAGAAGCCTAATTAACCCAACCCACATTGGAGTCCGACATTTCTAACCGCCGCCATGTCTGATGCTGCCAATTTCCAAAAGTTGGACAAGATGGGGGCGGGGAGGCCCCCCCCCCCCCCCCCCACACGTTCCAGAGCATTTTGGGGCCAGGGGTGACCCCCTGCCCCCCCCCCCCCACCTAACCCACTCACACACCCCTCCTCCCCTCCTTCCCCCTCCTTCCCCCTCCTCACCCTGGAGGAGTGAGTGGCCTGTGGATTATTAGCTGGCTCTCCAGGTGGGCGCCTCCAGTAGACCCCCCCCCCCCCCAGCGGTGCCTACTGGAGTAATTTCTAGCCCGGTACTTTGTTTGACTGAGCTGGCACCGATTAGAGAGCAGCTCAGTCAGCGACGATCGGTGGGCCCGCGCCACTACCAGATCTGTGTCCAGAACAGGCACTGTTCACTAACATTAACACCTTGGATTAATTCAGTTATTTGGTGTATTCTTAGTTGTTCTTATCTTTTTACATAACTGCATGAAAGTTGCTCCCGGTATGTGTTATATATATTATATGTTATATATTGTATATTATATATCATATCCTATATACTACACTATGCATCATACATCATATCTCATACATCATGCATCACAAATCACATCTCACACACCACATATCACATATCACACACACCGACCAGATGGGATGGCCGAATGAGTTAGAGCGTCCGACTCCCGTGTTGGTAGACCACGGGATCATTCGAACGCTGGTCAAGTCAAACCAATGACTTAAAAATTGATACTTTTTGCTTCCTAGCCAGGCACTCGGCATTATTAGGATAGGGCAAGGACTGGTTGGCTTAGTGACAGGATAATGTGATTGATTGGGATATCAGGTCATGGTGCTGGTGGCCTGGTCTCCCAGTGGGGAAGCACTATAAAGTCACCATGAGTGCTCACTGTCCCAAGTGGGTACCCATCCTGATATGACCCTATATGTTGCTAGGAAGTAAAACAACAACAAACAACATCACATATGACACATCAGATATCACACACCACACATCATAATTCATCACATATCACACATCATCACACATCATCACACTATATCACACATTATCACATACCACACATCACTCTCCACACACCACATATTATACAGTATATCTATTATATGCATGATGTATAATGACTTAAATACCAGTATAAATATGCGGAGGAAATAACGGAGTGAGAAAGCCCCGCGCCTGGGGGGCTTGGGGGGGGGGGGGGGGTAGAGTGAAGCATGCCGGTAACCTCCCCCTCCCAGGAGAGGGGGGGGGGGGTGTCGAGGAACAGGACACTACAGAGCTTATGACACGCGATAACATTAACACTCTTATCACTACCCATATTTGCAATTTCTCTATATTTATTACATAACTGGAAGATCAGATCAAGGTCAGTGTTTCAGCGTTGAATGGATTTTACCAAGGAATAAATTATTTCCCCCAAAAGTATTTAGCAGTTATGAATATGAGCAGTTCCAATCCACAATCTGAGTTTAGTTTAAAGCTGCATAGTCCGATGAAAACATCACATTTTCGAAACCAAATACTGATCTAGATTTGATTCTACTTATTTAACTTAGATATTTATCATTTATTGCTGAATGGAAGGAAATACTAAGACAATTTAATAGAACCTGTTAGTGTTACCGTTGAAGCCTATGTTGTCAGAGTGTTGATGTACACACCAAAATTAATTGCACCTGTTTGCACTTCAAATATACCTTAGGTTAGTAATTTAAAATGAAGGTTACTTCAAATTAAATTAAGGTCGATTGTGACAATCAACCTAATATATTTGTCTATTTAAAAAAAATGACAGAAGCTCAAAACCAAAGGACTAAGCAACTTTAATACTACAGGTGGGTGTAAATAGTGCAAGCATAAATAATTAACCATTTGTGCGAGAATAGTCTGAACATTTTGTTGGTAAAACTGAACTGCATGGCTGGACACGGGATGCTGAGTTATTGATGCTCCGCACCCATGACAAGATGGATGGAAAACAAACACAGAAAAAGAGAACAGTACATGCAATGACAGAAGAAGAGCACCAAAGTAGCTGATAGTAAGCGAAGTGTGCGTGGTGAGAATGGATAAAGCACCAAGCATTCATCATAGTTAGGCGATAGCCTTAAAGGGGCAGTAACATGACAAAGGACAACTTTACGTATTCACAATTATTATGAACGAATGTGAGTATGTATTCATGGTTGGTATATCTTGAAAAAATCTATTCAACACTTTATTCAACAATCTATTCAACAATCTATTCAACAATCTATTCAACAATCTATTCAACAATTTATTCAACAATCTATTCGACAATCTATTCGACAGCCTATTCGACAATCTATTCGACAATCTATTCGACAATCTATTCGACAATCTGTTCAACAATCTGTTCAATAAACTATTCTACAATCTATTCAACAATCTATTCAACAATCTATTCAACAATCTATTCAACAATCTGTTCTCTGTGAGTTATTTGGGACCGCCATAGTCAAGCTGTGACCATTAATGTCATTCGGCCCTCATGTTGCTAGGACCTAAAACCCCACCATATAAACAAACTTTCTCTCGCCGTCTCTCTCTCTCTCCCTCTCTTTCATGTTTACTTTATTTCCAGCATGCTCTTTCTTTCAGTATTCTGTTCTTTCTAACTCTTCTTTACTCTCTTGCTCTCTCTTTCTCTGTCCGTCGGTATGTTTTATCTCGTTCTCCCCTTTCTCTCCCCCTTTTATTTCCAGCCATTTCTACCAGTATTCTATTTTCTCCAACTCCTCCTTGCCCTCTCTCTGGCAACCTTTCTAACTTTTCTTATTTTCTCTTTCTCTTTCTTTTCAGCACGTGCTTTCTTTCAGTATTATATCCTCTCCAACTCCCCCTTGCCCTCGTTCCGTCTGTCTTTCCATCTCTTTCTCCGTTTTCTCTTTCCCCCTTTCTTTCCACCACTTTCCTTCAATATTCTATTCTCTCCAACTTTTCTTTGCCATCTCTCTGTCGGTCTTTCCATCTCCTTTTCCATTTTCTCTTTCCCCCTTTCTTTCCAGCACTTTCTTTCAGTATTCTTTACTCTCCAACTACCCCCTCTCTCTGTCTGTCTTTCTGTCAGTTTCTCTCTGTTCTCTATATATTTCTTTCCAGCACGCGCTGTCTTTCAATATCCCACCCCTCTTGGCAACGTTGGCTATATTGTATATCACCAGGCCTGTGTGCCCGGCTTATCTCTTTATTGCTCCTGTATGAAGTCTAAAAGGCTCTTGCAAAGATACGCCCAGGCTCCCGCTTGTTTACAGCCCGGGGCTGTCTTACCCACAGTTCGCCGAGTGTGTCCCGCAAAGATATACCCTCACCTAATTATGTGCATCCTTAAACGCGGCTGCGTAGTGATCTAGCAACAAAGGCAGGTCATCAAGTTGTTGTCCCTTTTTTGCATATTTGTTGTCCCCCAAGTAGTGACTGCAAAAATATAACCAGCAGTTTATGTCACCTGGGGCCATATGCAGGAGTCAGTGTTAGCGGGGTTTGGTGTTAGAGCCTGTTACCGTTTAGCTATCACCGAGGTCGGGAAGTGTGTCAAGTCATATGCAGGAGCGCGTAACACATACATTGTAGCTAAATCTGAATTTATTTATAGATTTGGGAAATCCCTCTGCGTCTGTACCCATATATTAGGCTTAAATATATTAAATGGTGTCATATTTAACAGAATTACATACTCAATAAGTGACATTTGATCAATTTAACCCTAAATTCGAAGCAATATTAACGCTGCCGCCATAACGGCGGCGATATTAATTGTTATATTTTCGAATCGACGAATGTAATGTAAACAAATCGCCGCAGCCGCCGCATCAACGTCGCTTTCCATACTGGCAGCGGCGGCCATTTGTTTACTTTACGTTCATCGATTCAAAAATATAAGTATTAATATCGCCGCTGTTACGGCGGCAGCGTTATTATTGCTTCGAATTTAGGGTTAATTTCATGAAATTTCACTTATTGCGTATTTAATTCTGTTAAATATGATAGCATTGAATAGATTTGGCCACAACCTTACGCTAACACCGCCCTTAAACGTCATATGAAACGGGGTTAGTGTCACGGACCTTAAACGTGTGGTGTTAGGCCTATCACTGACTCGTGCATACCGACTTTTCGGCGCTAAACCAGAAATCCGCTCTAAACACGTTTTGGCTCGCTAACACTGACTCCTGCATATGGCCCCCATGTCTGTGAATTCTGTGTAGCGATACCTGAATGAAACGCGTGTACATTGGACTCAGGTGGAGAGGCGCACTGGCTGTGTGTGTATGTGTATGAGGGAGGGGGAGAGGGTAGTAATGGTAGCGGTGTGTGTGGGGGGGGGGGGAGGGTTGTAATGGTATTGACGTGTGTTTGGGGGATGAGGGGTGGAGAGGGTGGTAATGGTAGTGATAGTAATAGTTTTTATGTCGCATCAGTAGCAGCGAGCGCCATCATGTCACATATGGGTACCCCGCCATGATTTACTAGGGGCAATATGGCTTAGAATGCCCAAGAAGGCATTCAGGACACACTCTGGATGGCTTTTAAATGAGTCCTTTCAACATTAAAAAGGATGGGAATCTGGGAAGAATGGAAAGTAGTCTATATCACCTATCAAATATGGATTTACACGTCAAAGGTACATCATCATTTAACAGATTAAACTCCTACTTGGGATGGTTCTAGTTAGAGACCCTGCTACCAGAAGTGGTTGCCGAATCGGTAGAGCGCTGGCTTTCCGTTCAGAAGGTCTGGAGTTCGAATCCCAGTCGAATAAAACCAGTGACTTATAAAGTTGATTCTTGTTGCTGCCTAGCCTGGCGCCTGGCATTAATAGGATAGGACAAGGACAGGTTAGCACGGTATCAAGTAATGTGACTGTGTGGAATATCGGGTCATGGTGACAGGGGCCTGGTCTTGCAGTGGGACAGTACTATAAAGTCATCATGAGCGGATGCTGTCATATGTTGGCACCCGTCCTGATATGACCTTAGATGTTACTAGGGTGCAAAGCAAGCTGGAGACCCTGCGAGAGAGATAGACATTTGTCACTGCTTAAAGCCCGAGTCACACCTACCCGGATCAGAGGCCGGACGAGCCCCGGACCGTCATCCGGGGTGGTCCGTGCCTCGTCCGTAGTGATCCGGTGTGATCCTGCGTTATCCGGCGCTGGTCCGGGGTCCGTCCCGGATGTTTTAAACATGTTTAAAACATCCGGGGTGGTCCGGGGCATTTTGCGATCCGGGTAGGTCCGGGGAGGTCCGGGTAGTCCGGGGGTGGACCGTGGGTGGACCGGGACAGGTCCCGGCTGTCCGCGGTGGTCCGGGGCTCGTCCGGGGGTGGTCCGGGGCTCGTCCAGGGCTGTTTCGCCCCGGATGAGCCCCTCTGGTCCGGGGGCTCGTCCGGAAAGGTGTGACTGCGAGGCAAAAAAAGCGATTTTATCCAGGGCGGTCCGGGATGGTCCGGGGGAGTGGTCAGGTGGTGGTTCGGCTCAAAATCCGGGGTTCGTCCGGGTAAGTGTGACTGGGGCTTTGTTTTCTTTAAAGTTGCATGGGCGGACGGATTGGGTTTCTGTCATTGTCTGAGATAAATATATTCGATTGGTCATTATAATCTTTAGTTTGAAGTAACTTTGTTTTAAATAACTAACTTAGGAGATATTTGCAGTGTAAACATGCACAATTAATATTGGTGTGCTTCTCAAAACTAACCCCATAGGCTTCATCAGTAACAGCTTCTATTAAATGCCTTAGTACCCCCCCCCCCCCCTCTATATATAGCAACACATATTTAATAAGTGCACTAGTATCTAACTCCTAAATGGGGTATATCTAGGTTCAAATCTAAGTAAGTGTTTTGCTTTTGAACATTTGATGTTTTTTTCGGGCTGTGCAGCCTTTAGGTTGGGACAGAATCGCGTGTGGATAAAGACATCAAAGTGCGTAACGTAGAAACTGTGGCGTGAGGTGAGCAGCTCAGTGAACAGCTCTGTGGGTGGGTGAAAGGGTGAGTGAAAGGGAGGGTGGCTGGGTGAACGGTTGGGTGGGTGGGTGAATGGGTGGGTGCGTGGGGGGTGAATGGCTGAGTGGGTGCGTGAAAGGGTGGGTGGGTGAATGGGTGAGTGAGAGTGTGGTGGGTCTATCTATACGAAAAACTTCACTCACCCGGTCGGGCTGCGTCAGAGCCGAGTAAAGGCTCACTTTATTGAGTCTCGTACACGATGCCCGCCCGCCCTCCCTCCCTCCTCCTACCCCTCCCCCCTACCGGGCGCGGTGTCCGAATCGGTAGAGCGCGCGACTCGCGTGCGGGAGATCGGGAGTTCGGTTCCCAGTCGTGTCAAACCGATGACTTATCAAATTGATACTTCTCGCTCCCCAGGAGCTCCTCACTCGGCATTAATAGGATAAGGCAAGGACTGGTTAGGTCAGTGTCAGGATATTGTGACTGAGTGGGATATTGGGTCATTGTGCTGGCGGTCTGATTTCCCCATGGGGCAGCATTATAAAGTCTCCATGAGTGTGCACTGTCACAGGTGGGAACCAGTCCTGATATGACCTTAGATGTTGCAAGGACAGAAACCTCCAACAACCAACCAACCCCCTCCTCCCCACCTGCCACCTCCCTACCCTGCTCCATGGGCCAGTAGCATACCTGGCCGCCCCAACAACTCACCTGTAGTACCCTCCCTCCCTCCCTCAGATCAACCGCCCAACAAATTGCCGCCCCGGTCTGTCTGAGTGAGTGACGGAGCCGCTAACTCCCTTCCCCACCACATGAGTGCGCTGTGTGCTTCAGCAGGTGTGAGATAATATTCTGATTTCCACAATAAAGAGACCCTCTAGTCACTTTGCTATGCGTAATAAAGCGACTCCCCACTATAATATTGTGACTGTTTGTTTGTTTGTTTGTTGTTGTTTTACGTCCTAGCAACATCTAAGGTCATATCAGGATGGGGTACCGACTTGTGACAGTGCGCACTCATGGCGACTTTATAGTGCTGTCCCACTGGGAAACCAGGCCGCCCGCACCATGACCTGATATCCCACTCAGTCACATTATCCTGACACTGAGCACACCAGTCCTTGCCCTATCCTAATAATGCCGAGCGCCTGGCTAGGAAGCAACAAGTATCAATTTTAAAGTCATTGGTTTGACTCGACCGGGACTCGAACCCACGACCCCACGATCTACCAGCACGGGAGACGGACGCTCCAACCCACTCGGCCACCCCATCTGGTGACTGTAGGTCAGTGGATCTTTATAGTGGGTTAGGAGATATATCTGTTATTTTTTATTATCTTAAAGATACAATATGTATAGCTACTCATTTTCATGTATTTCGATTTGTATGTGTGTATGTATATTATAGAAGATGTTTGTTTTGGAATGCAAATTTTGTGTTATAAATATTTCTTTGTGATTCTCTTAACCTAAAGTAACAATAAATTCATATTAGAAAATAATTAAACATTTACTTACTAAAAGAAATTTGATGAGGGGAGTCACAATATGATATAGCCAGAGTCGCTTTATTATGCATAATGAAGTGACTGGGGAGGCGCTTTATCATGGGAGTCAGACCGGCGTAATCCGCTAGGTGGCCTCCCAGAGTCAATGACTCTGCCGTGATTCATAAACTTCCGGTTCACTTAGCTTGGTGACCGGGCGCGGTGTCTGAATTGGTAGAGCACGGGCCTCTTGTGCGGGAGATCGGGAGTTCGGTTCCCGGTCGAGTGAAACCAATGACATATACAATTGATACTTGTCACTTCCGAGCCTGGCGCTCGGCATTAATAGGATAGGGCAAGGATTGGTTAACTCAGTGTCAGCATAATGAGACTGAGTAGGATTTCGGGTGATGGTGATGGCACCCTGATTTCCCAGTGGGGCAGCACTATACAGTCGCCATGAGTGTGCATTGTCACAAGTAGGTACCCGTCCTGATATGACCTTGGATGTTGCCAGGATGTAAAACTCCAACCACCAACCAACTAACTTAGCTCGGTTTATTTGCTAGGTCTTAGTGCCATGTTAACCTCGCCAACATGCCTCATGTTTAGGGTCATATCAGGGCGGGTAGCGACTTATTTCTGACATCACGTGCTCGCGGCGACTTTAGAGTGCTGGCACCATGACCTGATATCCCACTCAGCATTTATGCTATCCTGACACTGAGCCCTCCGGCTCGTCTTTGCCAGATCCTAATAATGCCGAACGCCGAGCATGGGAGCGATATCTATTAGTATTAATTTTGGATGTCTTCACTTTTACTCGGCAGGAGATCGAACTCACGACCTCCACTGTGGGAAAGCCATGCGGGGCGGGGCGAAAGGAGGGATGCGGTTCACAAATATTTGCAACCAGATAGGCAATGGGTCTATAAGTTAGTAAAGGAAGACGAGTCCTCCTTCGCTTGGGCCAACTGTGCCCCTCTTGTCTTGACTCAGAATGGCATACTGAAGAATATTAAGCAACGTTATCTGATCTTTGCCACTATATATTTCCGATTTTCAAACCTAATCTGCAATTAAAGTTGCATAGTCCGATGAAAGCAAATCACATTCAAAAGCAAAACATGTATCTAGATTTGAACCTATATGTTCAACTCTCTGATATTGGTGCACTTAATAAGCACACTACCCACCACCCATCTCTCACTACCCACCACTCATCATACAGCACACACCACACATCACACACAATCCTGTAGCCACCACTCACCACCCACCACTCACCACTCACCACTCACCACTCACCACTCACCACTCACCATACAGAACACACCACACACCATCCACCACACACCTACTCTCCATTTGTATGTGGATTTGGCGTTGTTTTGTTCTCGGTTGTTTTTGTTATTGTTGTTTTTATTGTGGCGAGGTGCGGCATCTGATGGGTACATACAGAGTACAGGTGGTGTTGGCGGTGAGGATGTAGGTGATGGGGGTAGTGGGTGGGGTGGGGGTGGGGTGGGGGAGATGGCTCCAGTTGGCCTCAACTACCGGCTGCCCATTAACTTGCAAAACCACAGCCAGCAGCCAACATCCAATCATAATGACTGTTGCCTTCTTTTCTTTCTTTCCTCTTCTTAAAGTTGCATAGTCCGATGAAGCCTAATATTTACAAAACGAAAACATTGATCTATATTTCGTCATATATCTCCAACTTATATACCAGTGCATTAAAGTTGAATAGTCTGATGGTTTTGAATTTCTTTATTTTTTCTGAGATAAATATATTAGATCGATCACTAGTGTATACTTTACATTAGTTCAAAGTTACTTTTATTTTAAATGGTAAACATTTGAGATATTTTGAGTTCAAACATGGAAAATTAGTTTTGGCAAGCTTGCCAAAACTCTGACACCATAGACTTCTGTAGTACCAGGTTCTGTTAAATTGACTCAGTATTGCCTTCTGCGCAGAAACAAATGCTTAATAAGTGAATCAGTATCTAAGTTAGATATGTAAAATCAAACCTAGATAATTGGTTTGCTTTTGAAAATTTGATATTTTATCACACTATGCAACTTTAACTAATGATTTGGGGATGTTTATGGTGAATGATTAAAGTTGCATAGTCCGATGGTTTTGAATTTCTGTATTTTTTTCTGAGATAAATATTTTAGATCGATCACTAGTATCTACTTTACATTAGTTCAAAGTTACTTTTATTTTAAATGGTAAACTTTAAAGATATTTTGAGTGCAAATATGGACAATTAGTTTTTGCAAGCTTGCCAAAACTCTGACACCATAGACTTCTGTAGTAACAGGTTTTTTTAAATTGACTCAGTATTGCCTTCTACGCAGAAACAAATGCTTAATAAGTGCATCAGTATCTAAGTTAGATATGTAAAATCAAACTTAGATAATTGGTTTGGTTTTGAAAATTTGATATTTCATCGGACTATGCAGCTTTAATGAATGCATTACAGGAACCAACCAAATGGACAACTACTTTCAGAAAGGCATGGAGCAGGGACATTACTGATGAAGTAGGCTAATCTTGTGACCTGTTTCCCCAATTCAAAATACCTGCATGACCATCGCAAAATTGGAATTTAGATCAGAACTTCAGGAGTTGTAATGTCCTTACCGAATTGGATGCTTTCATTTCAAATACCTCCAACGTTAGGCATTTGTCATCCAAAGTTACTGCAGACAAATAAAGACTAGCTTACAATGGTCAAAGACCCTATAATACTAAGATGGCTCACTCCCTATCTCTCCCATGGTAATATACATTTTGTAGTGCCACCGTGTGGTGGGTTTGATCAGCCCAGCTGCTGGTTGGTGTTTCACATGTAAACACATACAATTATATTATACATGAGATAGGTAAGTATGAATACACATCAATATGAAATTGCTATGAACAAATACACATCATCATCAGCATCATCATCATCCATGCCATCATCACACATCTTCCACATTCATACATACATTTATACATATAATATAGCAACTGTTTAACCAAGAGAACAGCCAGCGCACCAAGGGGTGGGTTTGATCATTCTGATTACACAGTACAGGCTGAGTGAGCCGTCTGAGTATTATAGGGTCTTTGCAATGGTCAACCTGATATATCTATCTGGAAGAAAAAGAATATGGTAAAAATTCAAAAGCCATCGGACTATGTGCCTTTAAGTTTAACCCATTCAGGAGATGGTGGAGGGCGGGGGGGGGGGGTGTTAGGGGGTGGAAAGAGGGCGGCAGGTGATATTATCCGACATGATAGCTCATTGTATCTCGACCTGCAGGCCCTTCGCCATGTCCAGTATGAAGGGCCGCTATCTGTCTTGATGGTAGCCATGGTAACACAATCTGCAAACTTCATCTGGCGCGGAATCTGCGCGGTCTGTGCGCACCAGGTGGCAAATAACATTGTCAGCGGGACGCTGAGGGAATCTGCGAACACATCTCCGCGCCGAATGCCTGCCTTCGTGGAAGCAATTAATTTCGGGAATTCACTCCCCGAGATAGGCTGGGCCCCCCCCCCCCCCGTTTACCACCACCCATACCACCCACTCCACCCCCAACCCCCCACCGTCACCCCCATCCTCACCTGGGTGTAGTATTCACCTTGAGTTGCACTATGTGTAATTGGGTTTATATTCAGTGGAAAGTGCCCGCGTTATTTTGGTTTCGACAAAACACTAAATTTCATATTGTCGTTATTTTAGTTTTTACGCATTTCATTTCCCTCAGCTAGGGGTTATTTTTTTTAATGATACCTTTTAATATTATTAAAGTTAACACTTGCAAACTACTTGCTAACCATTACCTGCAACTTACAAGAGACAAATGATAATATTAAAACTGAACACTCCAGCCATCACTACTAAAATCATGAGAATGTCAACTACTGGTTCCAAAGCCAGATCAATACATATCAGCTTAAATATGCTGTTCAT
The DNA here is from genome assembly GCA_030323885.1 of Branchipolynoe longqiensis. Lineage (NCBI taxonomy): Eukaryota > Metazoa > Annelida > Polychaeta > Phyllodocida > Polynoidae > Branchipolynoe > Branchipolynoe longqiensis. Next base: position 34,370,326 of record CM059187.1, on the reverse strand, counting down.
CTTCATTCATCTTCACAGAAAAACTGTTTTGGGGATTAGTTTGCTTTGTCTTGCTTTATTTACAAAATTTAATAGAATGACAACACAGGAGGGACCTGGGTGCCAAGAGACAGTGTACAGTGGTTATAGGCAAGGGACACATAGCTGGACAGACTTCCTCTGAATGAACTGAAGGGTCTGCCAGGTTTCAAAATAGCACATCTCAATGTACGTAGCCTCACACATAAAATAGAACAATTAAGAATTGATCTACCAGAGTCAGGAATCAACATTTTCACAGTTTCAGAAACATGGCTCAATAGCCATACAGAAAATAAACTGACATCGATAGCAAGCTACACTTTCCTCAGATCTGATCGTGAAGCAAAACAACTAAATGGGCAAACAAAGGCTGGAGGTGGACTAGGAATTTACTATAGAAGCTCTTTACAAGTAGACCCTAATAAATATGCGGATAAAAACATTTCAAATGCTATGCTAGAACTGCAGTGGGTGGTTGTCACAAGGCCTTATACAAAGAAGATCCTGATTGGAAATGTGTACAGACCACCAGACGGAAGTGTTAAGCAGGCCTTTGAGCTCTTGACCAATGTGATTAGTGAAATACAGGATATAGACAAATATGAAATCCTCCTGATAGGTGACTTCAATGCAGATTATAGTGCTAAGAGAAAGCTACCAGCCATAACCATAAATCAATTTGCTTCGGAACATGAGCTCCAACAGCTGATAGACAAGCCAACCAGATCAACTAGAAATACCACAACAATAATTGATTTAGCCTTTACTAACATCAAGTATTGCACTCAAGCAGGAGTCCTTAACTACAACATCAGTGACCACAAGCCAGTCTATATTGTCAAAAAGAAACCCAGAAACAACCAAAGAATCACAACATACTGGGGCAGAACATATAGAAACTTTACAACTGAGGCACTAACAACAATCTTACAGAGTTATAACTACACCACAATACTTGAAGAGCAAAATTCAAATAAATGTTGGGACCTTTTAGAAGATATAATCAACCAGGCAGCAGATAGACTTTGTCCAATGACTGAACTAACAATAAAAGTGAGCACAGCTGCGTACATCACCAGTGAACTGATAGAACTACAAAAGGACAGAGATTATTTTAAGGAAAAGGCTGACCTGACGAAAGACCCAGGAGACCAGTTCATAGCAAAATGCTTGATAAGCAAAGCCAGGACAGAGGTGAGGAAAGCAAAATCTATGTACTACATTGATCAAGCCATAAAGCACAACCAGAATCCTAAGAAATTCTGGTATGAACTAAGTCAAATTCAACCAGAATCCAAACCACAGATCAACAACATAATAGATGACAGCACAGGAGAGAGAGTGCCTGATGGCCAGTTAGCCGAAGTAATAAACAATTATTTTGTAGATATTGGGGCAAACCTTGCAACAAAATTCAAACAAAACACCAATGATCAAAAAACATACCAGCCAGTCGCAAATCGATACAAATACAATCTTGAAAAAACAACAAGAGAAGAAGTACTTGCCAAGGTTGATAAACTTTCATCATATAAATCATCTGGTATGATGAACATAAATTCTGCCTTTGTTAAGACAGCCATTATCATCCTAATAGACAAATTTACACATCTATACAACCTTGTCATTGAAACAGGTTTATTCCCCGATAAATGGAAAATAGCTACTGTCACACCAATACCAAAGATAAGGAATCCTAAATCATGTAATGAACTGCGACCAATATCAATACTACCCCTTCCTGGCAAGGTCATTGAACAAATAATCCACGACCAAATAAAAACCTTTCTAGAAGACACCAACTACCTTACCAAACAGCAAAATGGCTTCAGAAAAGAGAAATCAACCACAATAGCATTAGCCAGTCTGTTGGATGAACTGCTGATTAACATGGATAGAGGAGAACTGACAATAACCGTCTTTCTTGATTTCAAGAAAGCTTTTGACACCATAGACCATGAAATTTTACTCTGGAAAATTGAAAGAGCAGGACTCTGTCCTAAATCTTGTACATTTATAGCCAACTATCTATCAAATAGGCAACAAGTTACAAATATAAATGACACTAAATCAACAGAGAGATCAATTACAACTGGAGTACCCCAGGGTTCTACACTTGGGCCACTACTCTTCCTCATATTTATTAATGACTTGCCCTTGGTAACGAAGGAGGCAATGTTTACACTTTTCGCCGATGATACTGCCCTCACAGTCCATGGACAAAACATTGAATCTGCAGCGGGGATAGCTGAGGATGTGCTAGCTAAGGTTAACATCTGGTGTAAGGAAAATAAACTGACAATAAATGCAAAGAAATCTGAATACGTAATTTTTGCAACCAAAGCAAAGAAATCAAGAGCACAACCTATCACTCTACATTTGGGTGATACAGCACTGAATGAGGTAGACACATACAAATATTTAGGGACCACACTCGATTCAACGCTTAATGGTAATCGACAACTGTCAAAACTCAATCAAATGATAGCTGTAAAAATGACAACTTTTAGGAAAATTAGATACTATATGAGTGAGAACACAGCTCTTTTGCTATATAAAGCCACTATTCTTCCAATAATTGACTACAATGATTTGATCTATGGACTACTGACGAAACAGCAGGAAACCAAATTACAGAGGATTCAAAACAGGGCACTTAGAACTGTCTACAGAGGTAAAAACCTGTCTGTAAAGGAAATGCATACCAAAGCACAAATCAGCTACCTCAGCCAAAGGAGGGACTCACACCTCCTCACTCTCATGTATAAAAGATCGAATGATGAGCAATATGTTGACCATACAAACAGAGTCACCAGACAGAGTGATGCTACACTCCTAAAAATGCCCAAGCCACTAACAAACAAGCTGACTAAAGCACCGATTTACAGAGGAGGTACATTATGGAATAAACTCCCAGTGAGGACAAGACTGTCCACAAGTCTCCTTGAATTCAAAAACTTAATAAAAATACAACAGGCCTGTCAGACCCCTACACAGTTGCAGGTATCCTAAAGGCCACCCTTGCCCTGACCCCTGTACACACATACATACAAATGGTCTCAAATTCACTACATGGCCCAGTGAGCGAAGCCCCTACCCACCCATGCTACAACGCCCAGTACGTACCTAGTACCTTTTTATCCCCAATACAATCTCAGACCCCCATTCCATTCATCAAATCATACAATACAGAGAACTAACAATTACTAATTAAATGACAGTATTGCAAAATTAACATCATACACATTGACATCTAGTGTTCTTGTCACCATCATACCATATCTTTCAGTAGATGATGACTTACATTTATGGGCAAATCAGTGTAGGTATTTGCTGGATACCAACATATTAATTGTGATCGGATCCACTGATTGCATATATACTGCGCATGTATTTCAAAATAGGTATATATATTTTGATATATTTCTTTCTATACCCTTGTAATACATATTGTTGACTGAATTTGCATGATACTTTGTTGGACTGAATCTGTACACAGGTACTACTACAGCTGATAATTCATTTATAAAATGTATAATACTTCTAGTAACAAACAGGATTTGCATGCAGTCACTATTACAACTGATAGTAGTTTCATTTATGCATGATACTTATTGGACTGGACTTGTACACAGCTGATACTTCATTTATAAAATGTATAATACTTTTAGTACACAGTTACTACTACAGCTGATACTTCATTTATAAAATGTATAATACTTTTAGTAACAAACAGGATTTGCGCACAGTCGCTATTATGACTGATAGTAGTTTCATTTATGTATTAAGGAATTGTACTGTACGGCCGGAAGACCAGTGCTCTGGCGCTGACAAAAGATATTATTCGATGAATAAATACTTGAACCAAAACAAAATATATATATACTACATACATGTAATGCAATTCAGTAAAACCTCTCTAATTCGACCGACCATGGGACCAACTTGAAGTGGTCTATGTAGGGAGGTGGTCGGTTTAGAGAGTTAGAACATACAATCGTATTGTTGGGACCCAAATAAAGCAGTCGATATAGGGGAGTGGTCGATCCGTGGAGGGGTCGGTATAGAGAGGCTTTACTGTATTTTTAAATCTACTTTGTTTATAATATAAAAAGGTAGCACACCTAAAATAGTTTAATGATGATATATATATATATATTATATATATATATATATGTATATTGGATAAATAGGATCTAATCTATATATTATATATTATAGGATCCATGTTATGCATTATGTATTATATATCATACATTATCCATTATATATATTACAATTTTATGTATTATATTATATATTATTCATAGTATGTTATATATTCGATATATTATACATGTTATGCACATGATACATATTATCCATATAATACATATTGTACATATACATAATACAATATGTATCATATTATTATACATATTGATATTACTACCGATTCTTATGCACATTATACATAGTACACATCATACATATATTATATTAAATACATGTACATAATTGTAGTGCATATGTTATGCAGTAAGAATTTTGTTGTTGTTGTTTTTTTTGTTGAAGATTTATACTGCCTATCATGGATAAGCCTGAATAGGCTTGTTTTCACCATTAGACAGTTTGTCTATAGAAAGCCCGAGCCTACACTTTTACCGACCCAAGGGATTTTTAACCTCCCACACCACATAGACATGGTATCAGAGCAACTGGCCTTTGATGTCGCTGTAAGTTATACACAGTGGTGGAAATCCAAATTGGCAGAGATGGGGGCATGGGGAATCGAATCGAATTTAAGCGTAAATTTTTTTTTTTTAACCTGCAGAATGAGCTGTCACTAGTGTCAGGGCACCCAGGCGAGATTGTGTGAGCAGAGCCCCCTGGTGGAAGAGCGGTCAGCCCACAGCCGACCCCATGCAGGGGTATGGGCCGGAAGACCCTTTGGCTACTCCCTAAATTATTACTTATGTCATGATAGTGTAGTGGTCTGCACTGACCTCTCAGGCAAGTAACCACATCGACATGTACGCGTGAGTAGTGTGGTGATATCAGGGAGCCTAGGTGGTCTAATGGTTAGCACACTGGCTTGGAATGCAAAGAGATGTGGGTTCGCTCTAAGTACAATATTTCCCATTTCATTATCCCCACGACAATAATAAGGAGAAGGGGGGGGGCGTATCACCATCCATATATATTCTCACCCGTAAGTTAAATAACATCTGTCAAAACTGAATGAAACCCTCCACTTCAGGTTAAATTTTATTAGTCTGAACCGACAGTAATACTAAAAAAATACCGGAACGGTTGCAAGAAGATCACGCTTTTCGGGGGTGGGGGGTCTGAGGCATGCACACTGCACTAAACATACATGTGACAAAATCAATTCACTTCAAGTTGAGTAAATGTGGCATTAATGCTAACCGCTGTTGTAGTAGTGGTATTAGTAATACCAACACTTTGTAATACTATGCAGTAATGATTATAGTAGATGTATTGGTCTGGGAATGGTTATAATAATGTGTAGTAATAATAGGGAAGTATTATTAGCAGTATTAGTTGTATGAATAGTTGCAGGAATGCTAGTAAGAATAGTGAGTTTTGAGACCTTGGTTTGATGATTGGAATGGAAGTGGCGGATATGTCTGAACTATCCGGTATGACGTTATGTTGCAGTCACACTACGACGACAAGCGGCGATGACAGCCCGGCGACAAAGACTTCCGGTCTGTCGTTCAATGTCGTCGGCTGTCGCTCGGCTGTCGCCTGTTTGTCGCGTGGTTGTCGCAGCGACAACTCCGCTTGACCCCCATTTTCTCCACTGTCGCCGGGTTGTCGTCGGGTTTTTGGACATGTTGAAAAACTTCGACGACAACCGACGACAGGCGATGTCGCGCGGCTGTCGACACGCTGTCGCTACGGTGTCGGTAGAGTGTCGCTACGGTGTTGTCGTTGTCGGTAAGGTGTCGTCTTGTCGTTAAGCTGTCGTCGCTTCTCTCTCCATAGCAGCTGTATGTGTGTCTCTGTGTATGTGTCTCTGTGTGTCTCTGAGTCTGTGTCTATGTCTGTGTCTGTGTCTATGTGTGTCTATGTGTGTCTATGTGTGTCTATGTGTGTCTATGTGTGTGTGTCTGTGTCAATCATATTTCTCATGAAGACTGCTTCCTAACAGGTCCGCCGCATAAACCTACATGTTTGCACCGTCCTATTCTTCATATTTCTCATGAAGACTGCTTCCTAACAGGTCCGCCGCATAAACCTACATGTTTGCACTGTCCCATTCTTCATATTTCTCCTGATATGACCTTAGATGTTGCTAGGATGTAAAATAACAACAAACAAACAAACAATCATATTTCTCATGAAGACTGCTTCCTAACAGGTCCGCCGCATAAACCTACATGTTTGCACCGTCCCATTCTTCATATTTCTCATGGAAACTGCTTCCTAACAGGTCCGCCGCATAAACCTACATGTTTGCACCGTCCCATTCTTCATATTTCTCATGGAAACTGCACATACACACACACACAGACACCTTGGTTACCTTATGGTACTGTCACATTATGACGCTTCTCACCAACGCGCGTCGACGTATGTGATTTTTTGGCGGAACGTCGGGATACGTCCGGAATTGTTACACGCGCGTTAGGTGCGCATTGGTATTCGTTGATGGATGGTGACAGTCGGCAAGGGCTGGCAGTGCATGTCAGCAAATCGGCGAAGTTTTGTGCTTGCACAAAACTTTCGATGTGCGACAACGCGTGGGTGCTAACGTTATGGCAACGTTAGGGGCGCGTCGAGATACGTTAAACACGCTGGAATAACGTTATGTAAACATTATGCACATGCCGCACGTGCATGAGGGTCGTTCCCACACGTTGCGCCAAACTGTTGCTTTGTTTGGTTGTTGTTGTTTTATGTCCTACCAACATCTAAGGTCATATCAGGACGGTATGCCAAACTTTTTTTTTTTTTTCTCACAACGTCGGCCGCAGGCTACCAATACGTTGCGTAGACGCCAACAAGTTTGACGTGTCTCGATGATTAAAAGTGATTTTGCGCATTGGCGGCGCACTGGTGAGAAGCTTCATAATGTGACAGGCCCATTAGATACACTGTATTTCAATCCGCGATGTGGCCACGCTACAGTTACAACTTACATTCATCGTGTTGTGAATTATGTTACCATGTAACAAACACAATACACTGCTGTACTAATACTAGCAGTACCAATGGTAATAGTGTTGATTGAATGATTGATTGATTGGTGATGTTTTAACGTGGTGTCAGCAGCAAGGGCCATTTTGAGGTAAAATGTTAGTGGTATGTATTCTGTCGGGATTGTTTCATGAAAAAAAATTTTTTTAATCACATGTATATGTTTACACAGAAATTCACACAAATATCTTAAATGGTCAGATTTGTTTAAAATGACAGCGAAAGTGCTCTTAGATAAATTTGTGGAAAATGACAGCAAAGTTTTGCTCACAAAACATAGCTAACATTACGTGTAGTATTTATCAATATAAAAACGCTACCGGCAATCCTAACGCTAACACAAAAAAAAACACAAAAACCCCACAATAGCAAACCGTGATACTGCGTCATACTAGGCAAACACCATCTCGACATGTGCTTAATGTAGAGCCCGAGTGGACATGCCTCTGCGAGTTGTGAATCACCCCCAGCTGCGTCTGCGTCGCATTGTGTAGGGCGCTATAAATCGGCCGCGTAATTGACTTGTCATCTTCCGTCGGGCTGTGGTGGTCCGCGGCCCGGCGCCTGCTGTGGGCCCGGCCGCCTGACATGGACATTGCCCGCCATATCTCGCCGACATTGTCGTCAGTGGGGATGCACCCGCCATAATCTACGCTGGCCGCTCCAGTCCACTTAGCGCGAACAAGTGGCCGACGTCCGAGGTATGGCTCTCAATGTGTATGTGAGTGTGTGTGTGTGAGTGTGTGTGTGTATCTGTGTGTTCACGCGTCCAGGGGTGTAGCAGGAAATCGCAAACCCTGTAAATCGCAAACCCCCACTTGTGATTTCCTATGAAATCGCAAACCCCCATGCCATATATGGGCATGGGGGGTTTGCGATTTCCTAGGAAATCACATATCCCCCCTGGAGATCTCAAACCCCCCATGTTCATGATATACCACTCCGTACCAGGTTTAAGGGCGGTGTTAGGTACCAATTAGGCTCAAATCTATTCAATGCTATCATATTTAACAGAATTACATACTCAAAAAGTGAAATTTGATCAAATTAACCCTAAAATCGAAGTGATATTAACGCCGCCGCTACAGGGGGGTTTGTGATTTCCTAGTAAATCGCAAACCCCGGGATGTGCAATTTCCAGGGGTTTGCGATTTACTGCCACACCGGGTTCATTTGACGCTGCAAATAAGTTAATGCATGTCATGGCGTGTCGAGAGAGGGATGGGGAGAGAGCGGTGAAGGGAAGGGGGAGGAGGGGAGTAAGGGGGAAGGATGGTGCTACAGAGAGTAGAGAAGGGGGAGATGAGAAGGGTGGGAGGGAGAGAGATGAAGAAGAGGATGAAGGGGCAGGGAGAGCCAGAGAGAAGGGTGGTGGTGTAGAGAGAAGGACAGAGGGAAGGGGGGAGAAGGGAAGTGTGGAAGGAGAGACAGGGTGGGCGGGATACAGAGAGAGAAAGAGAGAGGCGGAGGCGGAGTTAGGAGGGCAGAGGGAGGTTTGGTTTGTTGGTTGTTGGAGTTTTACGTCCTGACAACATTTAAGGCCATATCAAAATGGGTACTGACTTGTGACAGTGCACACTCATGGCGACTTTATAATTATAGTGCTGCCCCACTGGGAGATCAGGCCGCCAGCACCATGACTTGATAGCCCACTCAGTCACATTATCCTGACACTGAGCCAACCAGTCCTTGCCCCTTCCTAATGATGTCGAGTGCCTGGCTAGGAAGTGACAAGTATCAATTTTGTAATTCAATGGTTTGTCTCGACCGGGAATTGGCATGGGTGGCCTGCGCTCTACCTATTCGGCCACTCCATCCGGTGCGATAGAGAGGAGGGGGGCGGATGAGACAGAGAGAAGGAGAGGATGAAAGGGGAAGGGGGGTGGGGGAGACAGAGGGGGGGGGGAGAGATACAGAGAGAGAAAGAGAGAGCGGGAAGGAGAGGAGAAACGAGGGAGTTACATCGAATGCAGAGGAGTGAGGGGGAGAGTGGGGAAGGGGGAGAAATGAGAACAGAGAAGGGAGGGGGGAGAGAGAAAAAGATTGAGGGGATAGAATGAGAGAGTGCCAACATTGCTATGCATCTTTTCAATTCAAATATCTTCAGAGGTTAAGCCCCAGTCACACCTACCCGGATCAGGGGCCGGACGAGCCCCGGACCGTGATCCAGCGTGGTCCGTGGCGATCCGGAGTGATCCGTGGCTCATCCGTGGCTGGTTCTTGGTGATCTGTGGCTGATCCGGCCTCATCTGGGGCAGTCCGGGGCGATCCGGGGAATATTTCAACTGTGTGTGATCCGTGACTCATCTGGGTTGTCCGGGGGTCGTCCGTGTCTCGTCCGGGGCAGTCCGGGTCATTTTATACTCCGGGAGTAGTCCGGGGGTTGTCCGGGGGTTGTCCGGGGCCAATCCGGGGCTGATCTGGGACTAATCCATGTCTGTGGACCGTGGCTCATCCAGGTTGGTGTGAGAGCGAGGCAAAAACGAAAAAAAATTGCGATTTTATCCGGGGAGGTCTAGGGTGGTCTGGGCGAGTGGTCTGGGGGTGGTCCAGCTAAAAATCCGGGGCTCGTCCGGGTATGTGTGACTGGGGCTTAACCCTTTAAAATAAAATTGACTTCAATCTAAAGTCAAAATAAATGATACTGATCAACCTAATATTATTTTTCTCAAAAAGATAACATTGCTGAAACTCAAAAACATCGGAGTGTGTAACTTGAAGACGTGCGCAGTTCTCTCCTACCCGTCTACTTCCGCCATTACACGGGAGTGAGAGAAAGATAGAAGCAGAGAGCGGAGGAGGGGACGGGGAAAACACAGTTTTCTAGATGGTGATGGGGCATGGCCCAGTGGGGGTTGTGGGGAGGTGTTTTTGGTGGTGGGGGGGGGGGTGTAATATAGATAGTTATGGAGGGGCGGGGTGCAGAGAGGAGGGAGGAAGGCCCTACCACACCACACCCCTACCTACCCCTTAAAGTGATTGCCATAGGCTTCGGGGAGCTCTCACAAATGACTCTCCCAGTTTTAACGCTTTATAGCAGACAGGGCTGCGCGGCTGGTTGAGTTGGGAGTGATTAGAATTGATAGCAGCAGATACGCGCGTGATGATGCCGAGATGGGCGCTGTCCTGCATGATGCACGGCCAGATACAGACAGCGGAGATAAGCGGCGATGAAGCCTGATTACATTCCAACCATCAGCCACCTAGCGTCTGTCCAGTTATTAATTTACGACGAAGTCATTCATGGGAGTCTATGGCTTCCCGTCTCGCACATTGTTATATTATAGCTCTTATTTCTTTGTCTTTTCTTTCCTTTAAACAAAGAAGAAGAAATAGTATAAGCCATATCTGATTGACCATCGTCATTTGTATTTTATAATACCCATCCTGATGTAGCCTTAGATGTCGCCAGGACGTAAAACTCCAATAACCAACCAATATTTTATAATGTGTGGTAATCGATAGTAGTATATGGAGATGCCATCCGACAGATGGTTGGTTGTTTGAGTTTTACATCCTGGCAACATCTAAGGTCATATCAGGACAGGTACCGACTTGTGACAGTGCGCACTCATGGCGATTTTATAGTGCTGTCCCACTGGGAAATCAGGCCGCTGGCACCATGACCCGATATCCCACTCAGTCACATTATCCTGAGACTGAGCTAACCAGTCCACATCCCACAGAGGATGGTGAAGCTGCGACTCAGTGTGATTATACACCTGGAAGTTTGCCCAAGTTAATATCCGCTGGTCTCCGAGAAAGGATTGAAGCTGCGACTCGGCGTGCTTATAAATCTGGAAGTTGGCCCAAGTTAATATCTGCTGGTCTCTAAGAAAGGATTGAAGCTGCGACTCGGCGTGTTTATACACCTGGGGAGACTTTAAATAAAGAAGGGCACTTTAAATAAAGAAGGGCACTTTAGGGCCACTCGGCTAAGGAAGGATCCGGGGGAAGCTACTGTAAAGTGGGCTGCGTATGAATATACCGAGTTATATTGTGATTGAACTATGATATTGTGATTGAACTATTATATTGTGATTGAACTATTATATTGTGATTGAATTATTATATTGTGATTTAACGATTATATTGTGATTGAACTATTATATTGTGATTGAACTATTATATTGTGATTGAACTATTATATTGTGATTGAATTATTATATTGTGATTGAACGATTATATTGTGATTGAACTATTATATTGTGATTGAACTATTATACTGTGATTTAACTGTACATTTATTAATAAATCTTGAAGCTGTATAGTCCGGTAAAAACAGAAACCTATCGAGAAACCAAAACACTTATCTAGATTTGAGTCCCACTTAGATAATGATGCGCGTATTAAGCAGTTCTTGCTGCATAAATTGGAATACTAACTCAGTTTAATTGAAGCTGTCATTGTTGACACCTATGGGGGGGTGGGCACCATTTCTATGTTCATGGCACAATTAACTTGACATGTTTTCACTCCAAATATCTCCAAAGCTAAGCGTTTAAAAAAGTTGCTTCAAATTAAAGTAAAGTAGAGTACTACACACGCCGAGTAGCAGCTTCAATCCTTTCTCAGAGACCAGCGGATATTAACTTGGGCCGACTTCCAGGTGTATAAACACGCCGAGTCGCAGCTTCAATCCTTTCTCAGAGACCAGCAGATATTAACTTGGGCCAACTTCCAGATTTATAAGCACGCCGAGTCGCAGCTTCAATCCTTTCTCGGAGACCAGCGGATATTAACTTGGGCCAACTTCCAGGTTATTAAACACGCCGAGTTGCAGCTTCAATCCTTTCTCGGAGACCAGCGGATATTAACTTGGGCAAACTTCTGGGTGTATAAACCCACTGAGTCGCAGCTTCAATCCTTTCTCAGAGACCAGCGGATATTAACTTGGGCCAACTTCCAGGTGTATAATCACACTGAGTCGCAGCTTCAATCCATTCTCGGAGACCAGCGGATATTAAGGTGGGCTGACTTCCAGGTGTATCATCACACTGAGTTGCAGCTTCAATCCATTCTTGTAGACCAGCGGACATTAACTTGACCCAAATTCTGGGTGTATAAACACACCGAGTCGCAGCTTCAATCCATTCTTGGCGATCACCGGACATTGACCTGACCCAATTTCTAGGAGTATAATCATATTGAGTCACAGCTTCAATCCATTCTTGGAGACCAGCGGACATTAACTTGATCCAACTTCTGGGTGTATAAACACACCGAGTCGCAGCTTCAGTCCTTTCTCACAGTGAGACCTGCACACATTAAATTGATTTGACCCTACGTCCAGGGAACCAGCAGACAGTAACTTGAAAGACACGCATTATCCAATCTTTTCATACACAGGGCCCCAAAATATCAGATTTCCTCCAATTTTTCTTCTCTCTGAAGTCAGCTATTCGAATAGTAAGTCCCTTGCGTTTGATTGTTTCATTTGCTTTTTCACATTGGTCGCGTAATAAATTAATTCCAATCCCAATTTATTAACGATGAAAAACAACAAGAAAAATATCTTTAAGCAAAGATTAAAACTTAAATACACACACACATGGGAACCACAGCATTAACTAAGCGTTCGGCTACTAGTGGAGACAATACGGTAGTATAATTAACGGGAAGGGTGGGGTTCATTACGGATTGATGTAGTGATTACCACGAGAGCGGTCCTCTCACTGGCTGAAGACATGCCCATTGTGTTGTTGTACAAAGACACGATCCGTAGGGATTGCAATATGTGTATGGATTTCTGTCAATGGCAGCATTTCTAATTTCCATTTCATAATTGCTTCCCGTGTGGCCGCTCTCCGTATGAAAATGAGGCGCTGACCGGCTGAGCTGTCGGGAATAGGGGTGGGGTGGTGTTATTGAGTGGGGTGGGTGGGATGGAGGTTATTGAGTGGGGTGGGGTGGGGGTGGGGGAGGCAAGCGGAAGGTTATTGAGTGGGGTGGGGGAGGGCAGGAGGGAGGTTTATTGAGTGGGGTGTGGGGTGGTGGAGGCAGAAGGGAAGTTGTTGAGTGGGGTGGGGGTGGGTGGGGGCAGGAGGGAGGTTGTTGAGTGGGGGTGGGTGGGGGGAAGGAGGGAGGTTGTTGAGTGGGGTGGGGGAGGCAGGAGGGAGGTGAGTGGTGTGTTGAGTGGGGTGGTGGGTGGGGGTGGGAGGGAGGGAGTTGTTGAGTGGGGTGTGGGTGTAGGAGGGAGGTTGTTGAGTGGGGTGGGGGAGGAGGGAGGTTGTTGAGTGGGGTGGGGTGGGGGAGGAGGGAGTTGTTGAGTGGGGTGGGGTGGGCAAGAGGATGTTGTTGAGTGGGTGGGGGAAGCAGGAGGGAGGTTATTGAGTGGGGTGGGGGTGGGGGAGGAGGGAGGTTGTTGAGTGGGGTGGGGATGGGGGCAAGAGGGATGTTGTTGAGTGGGTGGGGGAAGCAGGAGGGAGGTTATTGAGTGGGGGTGGGGGGTAGGAGGGAGGTTGTTGAGTGGGGTGGGGTGGGGGAAGGAGCGGCGTTGTTGAATGGGGTGGGGTGCGGTGGGGTGGGGCAGGCGGGTGTTATTGAGTGGGGTGGGTGGGTGGGGGGGGGAGATGGGAGGTTATTGAGTGGGGTGGGGGAGGCAGGGGGGAGGTTATTGACTGGGGTGTGGGGGTAGGAGGGAGGTTGTTGAGTGGGGTGGGGGTGGGGGAAGGAGGTGGTTAGTGAGTGGGGTGGTGGGTGAGCGACAGGAGGAAGGTTGTTGGGTGGGGTGGGGGTGGGGGCAGGAGGAACGTTATTGAGTAGGATGAGTGTGGTTGGGGTTGTGGAGGGAGTTTTCTTGAGTAGATTGGGGGGTGGGGGGGGGGGGAGATTGAGAGGCATGCGGTTACATAATGCTTAGTGTTAACTGGGACGATGGCGTCTCATAAAAAAATGTTTTTCTGTGGGGAACTCAGGATAGAGTGAGTCCTGTTAATCAGGAGCACCAGAGCAACTAAGCATTTTAATCTGTTGCTGAGCTGTGGGGGTGGAGGCAGGGGTGGAGATGGGTGGGGGGAGGTTAGGGATTGTGTGGAGGTAGGAGCTTGAGAGGCCTTCAGTTACATCATGCCTTATGTTAACTGGACTGATGACGTCTTTCAAAAGTTATCTAGCAACAGAAATGTACATTTAAAATACATGTACGGTAAGTATTGTTAATGCAGTCAAATTAGGAGTACCAGACCGATCAAGCAATTTAATCTGTTGCTGGGCTGGTCGACTGAGTCTTTAGAGGGGCGGGGAGAGGGAGATAATGGGTGAGGTGAAAGCTTGAGAAGCATTCAGTCACATAATGCCTGGTGTTACCTAGTCCGATAGTCTCACAGAATGTTGTCTGGCAACAGAAATGTGCTACGTTCAGAATACGCTGAGTCTTGTCAATGCAGTCAAGTCATGAGTGTCGGACTAATAAAGCACTTGTAAGTTGTAATCTCTTTCAAACTGTCAGGCTAATTGAGGAGAGTTGAGCTCAGCTCTGTGCTCTGTATACTGAGCGTGAGATGTATACTGCAACGTTAGGCGTGTACGATCAGTCAGAATAAAATACCACCAACTGCTAACCTATTAAATAAATTCCAGTTATTGGCATAAAAATCGGCCCAGTTTATGATTACAGCCAAAATAAACGCTCTGTTCTCGTGAAGTTTCTCCAGTTTGGTTTGGATACAATCGGGCCAGTGTGACCAATTAAGGTTGATTGCCTAAAACAGTTACCAGTACCGGTACATAATCGGGACATGCTCTGATTGCAGGCTGGCCATTTACTACTGCGCAGTAATTAGGAAACTGTCAATGATTCTTCTACACCTCTTATTTAAAGAACTGCACTGGGAAGTGATTTGCTTCTTTGGAAGTGTGTGTTGTTTTGTTTTGGACATATTTATGTCTCTTTTCTAAGGGATGCTTAATTGCTTTCCACACTACTTGTTGGTTGACACCAATGAACATTCACAAGAATGCGCTAAGAGCCAGTCACAACCAGACAGGATGGCCAATTGGGTTGAGTACCTGCTTCCCGCATGACAGGTCGTGGGATTCGAACCCGAATTCGAATTAATAAGGACGTAAAAAGAATTATGCTTGTTCGTACCTAGTCTGGCGCTCAACCTTAAGGCCCGGTCACATACACGTTAGTGGACGTAGTTGAACATAGTGGAGGCTAACATAGTTGAACGTAGTTGAACGTAGTTGAACGTAGTTGAACGTAGTTGACCGCAGTCGAACGTAGTTGAACGTACCAGAGAAGTATGGCTGCTGGTACATTCGAATACGTTCAACTACGTTCAACTACATTCAACTACGTTCAACTATGTTAGCCTCCACTACGTTCAACTACGTCCACTAACGTGTATGTGACCGGGCCTTTACAAGGATAGGGCAAGGAGCAATGTAATGAGGAAGGCCAATTGTCCACAATTGAAATTTCCCCAATTTCATCAGTGAATACAAAGAACAAACAAATAGAATTGGTTGCCATTACTCATCCTCCCACGTTGTTAATCGATGAGAGCGATGGCTGACTTCCTGTGCGGCTAATGATGGATTCGAAGCCTGACCGAGTCAAACCAATTACTTATAAAATGGATACTTATCACTACCTAGCGTGGCACTCAGCATTACTAGGATAGGACAAGGACTGGTTTGCTCAGTAGCTGGATAATGTATCTGGCACTGGTGGCATTGTCTCCCACTCCCAGTGGGACAGCACTATAAAACCGCCAAGAGAGCGCACTGTCACAAGTCAGTACCCATCCTTAGATGCTGCTAGGGCGTAAAACCACAACAAACAAGCGAAGTTAATCCCGAATAAAACACTCCATTGTATCTGCATTTCTCCATCTACATCCATAACCACAAAATACAATTACGCCCCCTCCCAAAAGACCGCCCCGCCCCACCTCCCAAAAAAAACACCCCAAAAAACCACCAACAACCCAGCAGCAGCAACCTAAGACAATGTCTTTTGTTCTGCGACCTGGAGACCATTTGTTTGTGCTATCACCAGCAGCTATTTCTTGACATACATATATATATATATATATATATATATATATATATATATATATATATATGAAACTGGAAGGGGGACAGGGAGATGGACTAAAGTTGGGACTGTGTTTTCAGCTTTAAAAGTAGGCAGGGTTGGCGGGTCTCTATGGAGTAGCTGCGTGTGTGTGTTTATGTTTGGGGGCCACACATGGGCTTGCAGGGAGGTAACTGTAATCAGGACCTATTACATGTAATTGAGGGGTGGTCGGTGCCCCTTCACTCGGTCTAATTGGCGGACACACCTCGGCCTTTACCTGCACAGTGCCCGGCCTGTCTGCCTCCTATTCCACACCATACCTACACACCACCCCCACCCCACCCCCATCCTAGGTAAACCACCCCCACTCTACCCTACACCACCTTACCCCACACCACACACCCCCACCCTCACCCCACCCCCACTTCCACCCCACCTCCACCTCCACCCCTACCCAACCCCACTCCTATCCCCACTCTACCCCACTTTACCCAACACCACCCCCATCCCCATCCCAACCCCACCCCAACCCCAACCCCCACACTACCCATGCCATACCCGACACCACCCCCACCCCACCCTGCCCTACCCCAACTCAACTATACCCCACTCTACCCTACCCCTACCCCTACCCCTACCCCTACCCCACCCATACCCCTCTCAACTCTACACCACTCTAACCTACCCCACCCACCCCTACACCCACTCCCACACCCACACCCACCCATTTAACCGACTCGGCCAATTTCAGCTACTAGGCCGAGTGGACAAGTAGTCATTTGTCTCCCCCTAATTTGAAGTGATAGGTACAATTACGCCGCAAATAGAGAATGGAATGAAGTTTAGATTGCAGGTTGTCCGCACTGGTGTACGTATATTCACAATCATGGCCAGCTCGTGCAATGAAAACCGTGCCCATAGTGTCTACGTTTATAAGGATATCGCCACGTTTATTGCTGACAACCAGGACTTCTAATTAGGTCGCATGGCTCGTTGGCCATTGCTTCTAATGCAACCGGATGTGGTAGAACACAATTACATTGGCTATTATTAGATCGTCCACGCTAGGCTTTATAAATTATGTGATGTATGAACACCTTTTTGTATCGAAATTATCCTGTTATTGTACTTATTGTCTGCGACAGTGTCAATACTATCTAGTACTCCTGTAATCTTCTTATGATATGTCCCTTGCTGTTTGGGTTACTGGAGTTGGTGTGCGACCTAGGAAGGGGGGGGACAGGTTGGTTGGTTGTTGGAGTTTTACATCCTGGCAATATCTAAGGTCATATCGGGACCAGTACCGACTTGTCCCAGTGCGCACTCATGGCGACTTCATAGTGCTGCCCTACTGGGAAATCGGGCTGCCAACACCATGACTCGATATCCCACTGTCACATTTTCCCGACACTGAGCTAACCAGTCCTTGCCCTATCCTATTAATGCCGAGCACCAAGCTAGGAAACAACAAGTATTAATTTTGTAAGTCATTGGTTTGATTCGACCGGGAATTGAACTCCCGATCTCCCGCATGGTAGGCCTGCGCTCTACCGATTCGGCCACCGCACCTAGTTCTCCCCTCGTTCTCTCCAGGTGGCGCATCTCGCTCCCATACACACATACTTCCTGTCTGTCCGTTCAGCCTATTGATTGCTCGATTTATCTTAAATTTGTTAACAGACTGTCACACACAGGATCTACCTATCTCTATATTATATACTCGCTATATTTACATCAGTATATATATATGTACATGTGTGTATAATAAACTACACCTACCCAGCCTACTCACACCAAATGCCCGCTATAATTGTATTAGTGTAGTGGGTATAACAGTTAAACTTAAAGCTGCAGAGTCAGATGAAGCATCAACATTCAAAAACCAAAATAATTATCTAGATTTGATTCTACATATAACTTAAGCCCCTGTCACACATCACCTGATTGAGCAATGGACAGAATTGTCTAGTCCGGTGGTGTTCGGGCATCATAAGTATCAAAATGTATTAAAATGTGTCAAAATGTTGTGATATCGGGTCAAAGGCCGCTGGACGAACGGACATGAAACAGACATGAAACAGACATAAAACGGACATGAAACAGACATGAACGGATAGCCAATGGACGAAACAAACTCAAACTAGACAAGAACCATAGATGTCAATCCGGCAGCATCCGTTCCAAGTTTTGTGCATGTTCAAAACTTGTATGGACACAAACCAGACTACCAATGGACTTTGCTTGGTTTCTTTCAGTTTCCCCCAATCCGGCGAGGTGTGACAGCCGCTTAAGACACTGATGCAGTTATTAAACCATTATTTCTATATATAAGGGAATACTGAGTATAAATAACCTGTTGCTGCAGAAGCCTATCATCTGAAGGTTTTGGCGTGCTTTCCAAAATTAATTGGGGGAAACGGACAGAAACAGAACAAAGTCTGTTGATATCCGGCAAGTCTGGTTTGTGTCTGTTGCATATCTGTTGATATCCGTTGATAACCGGCCCGATCCAGTAGAAGTTTTGAACATGCACAAAACTTGGTATGGATGCCGCTGGATTGATGTCTACATTTCTTGTCCGGTTTGAGGCCGTTTAGTCCACTTAGGTATGCAGGTATTGCAGGTATTGCAATACCTCAGGGAGTTTGACACCCCTGCCCTGCAGAGTTGTAAACCACTGCCTTGTGGTACAGGTTCTTGACAGAACTGAAGGCTAAGGGAGCAAACCCTAAACAGAAAACCATGTCACTGTGGCAGCATTAAGGGCGGTTGATGTATGGAACTCCCAACATCCCCGACCAGCCACTGCAGGGACAAATATTTTGCGCCTATCTGGACATGTTCTTGCCATTGTGAAACCTCTATTTGCTCCCCGAGAGAGTGCCGCTGGTGACTTGCAAAAGCCAGCAGCACTTCAACACTTTTGCAGGCAGCTTTCATGAAACGACCGACTCATGGACATCACTCTTACAGCAGAGAGCTAAATGGAGATCGGCAGTCAACTAATGAAAGCAGTCTTTGTCGCATCGTGACTGACAGCATGATGATGATGATGAGTCCACTTACCATCCGTTGGCTATCCGTTCATGTCCGTTTCATGTCCGTTTCATGTCTGCGTCATGTCTGTTCGTCCAGCAGCCTTTGACCCGATATTGCAACATTTTGACACATTTTAATACATTTTGATACTCATCACACCCGAATACCACCGGACTAGACAATTCTGTCCCTTGCTCAATCCGGCATAGTGTGACGGGCACTTAAAGTAATAGAGCCTACAGGATGGCGGTTGTGATCCTGATGATAGGCACTGAGTGGCTGAAGCTGTGAACACCCCTACAGCCACTGATCCCCTCTAGGCCTTGCCCGACACGGGACTCCCCGATGTAGATCCTCACGCCAATTCAATACAGTCGCATTAGGCAGACATTAGACACCGATGTTGTCGGAGATAAGTCTCGCCGAGGGAGAGGGAGGGGCGAGAATTGTGTGCGAGAGCAATCAGCAGCACCCGGCTAAATTACCCACACTGCCCCGCGGGCCTCCGGTAAGGTGTAACCCCCCAACGCACACTTCTAATCGGCCTCTTGTCAGTTTTCACAATTCACGCATGTTCATCACGCTAAGGAGTGTAGCGTGACCACACCCACACCCCTATACACACACCCTACCCCCACCCAGAACCCACAGACCCCACCGTCTACTCCCACCCCCAAACACACACCACCCCCACACATCACCCCCTCATCACTACACCACTCCCACCCCATCACCCCCACCCCCACCTCCACCACGACACACCTCTCCCCACATGTAGTTGTCTGCCTTAAAGAGGCACTTCCAGCATTAGACCTCCAGCTGTGCTGGTGGATAAAAGACATTTTATTCTTTGGTGATGATTGATTTGAAACGGCTAGCTGAGTTCCACTCGCAGGTGGCGCCGCCGTGTCAGTTACCGGAACTAATGTAGACAGAGTGTAAATTCTGCATTGAACAGAGCTTATGTATAGCTTATATATAAGCTCTCTGCAATATATTTATTTATTTATTGCTTATGTATAGCTTATATATAAGCTCTGCCATATATAGCTTTTATGTATAACTTATATATAAGCTCTCTGCAATATACATCTATATATATATATATGTGTGTGTGTATATATTGGTGTACCTTATAATTTATAATGTGAATAAAAATAACAAAGGTAATGACATGTTTTATTATATCATTTACAATTGCGTTCAGTACCCTGATAATCTGTTGCTGCCAGTTGACATTGCTTTGACCATTTCAGATGTTCTCGTAAATTTCAAGGTAGGCATTTAATTTATAGTATATAAGTGTGATTGACAAAACTGAGAGATTAATAGCACTAACCTTTCACAATGAATATGACCCGTGAAGCGTGCATGGCGGCAAAGCATCAGCAATCAACCATTTACTACCCATTGTCCATGATGTGCGCAACATGGGTAATTGAATGAACGAGACTGTGAATCTCAGTAGATTAGGGCACCATGGCGCCGACTATATTCTATTATTAGAACTAATAACTTTGGCTGCTGATCGACGCGCCATCTACATGATACTTCTTGAACTACGCAGTTAGATTAAAATCAGACTGTTGGCGACCCCTATATTCACTTTTAGAACTAAAATGGCCGCCGATTGAGGCGCCACCTATAGTGATTTCCAGTCAAAGCCGATGACGTGGCACTGGAGATATTCACTTCGACCAGACTTTTCAAACCGAGAGGACGTACTTCTTCCATCCAGATTTGCCGTCCCACCCACCCAACTAATGTGATGTATCGATAGGGTTAAGTGCCTGTAAGCCTTGAAATATCTAAGGTCATCTCATCATGAAAGAGTAATGTAACAAGCTAAGATAGAAAGAATTAAAATTGCCACTTTATACTACTGTCTCGTTCTGTTTTCAATTATGGTGAAGCAGACAACTAGTGCCACCTGTAGTCACTTTCCTGTAGCACCACGACTGGTGAGTTCTGTCCGAAACAATTTATTTTTGGCAGGCTTACATAACCCATCAGATATTTCTACATATGACTTACTTACATTGGCTTCAAATGTATGTTTGTTTCGTTGTTTGTTGAGGGGTTTTATGTCCTGGCAACATATCAGGTTATATCAGGATAGGCAGTGACTTGTGGCAGTGCACACTCATGGTGACTGACCGTCGGAACCATGACCCAATTTCCTACTCAGTCACATTATCCTGATACTGAGTAATGTCGAGTGCCAGGGTAGGTAGCAACAAGTATCAATTTTGTAAGTCAGTGATTTGACTTGGCCAGGATTCGAACTCCCGACTATCTGCATGGGAAGCCTACACTCTTACTGATTCGGCCAAGGCGTCCGGTCAAATAAAGAACGTCTTAAGGCCCTGTCACACTACGACGTTTCTCACGAATGCACTTCAATGCGTGGCGACGTGTTGCCTTTTGGGGCGAAACATCGGTACACATCCGGTATGTTACCGGTGCGTTACCGGCGCATTACCAGCGCGTTACCGGCGCATTACCGGCGCATTACCGGCGCGTCAGTACACGTAGACTGATAGCAACGTGTGATCCAACACGTCGGCTCCCTTCGGTGCTGATCGTTTTGTGCTTGCACAAAAACTTTCGACGGGCCATAACGCGCGTCAGCGTGTTGGCGGGCGCATTACGGACGCGTTAGCAACACATCAACATCTGTTGGCGGCACGCCGGCGGAACACTGGCAGAACGCTGATCAACGTCGCTTAACGTTGGCCTTTTTTTCGCCAAAATGCGACCGTTCTGTCGTCGCATCGGCAACGTCCCATCGACGGGTAGTGGGCACGGCATTGGCATTGCTCCAGCATTTCTCGGCGCATTGGACGTGTTGCCGGTGCGCCTGGATGCATTGGCGGCGGGTGTCTATGCACTGCCGGCACGTCCTGACGTGTTGGTGGTGGGTATGTATGCGTTGACATGCTACTAACACGACACCAACGCGCCATCCCCACGCCGTCAACGTGCGACAGTGTGCCGACAACACGCTGATAACACGCTGATAACACGCTGGGAACCCGCTGGCGGGATGTTCACATGTTGTTCCACCGCACATCGAAACCCGTTGGCCGCGCGCCAAAAACACACCACTAACACGCTGCAACCCGTCAAACTTTCTCCCACAATGCCGAAAAGTTGGACGTGTGTCGACGGGTTGCAAATATTTTGCGCGTTGGCGGCACGCCGGAAGAAACATCGTAATGTGACAGGGCCTTTAGAACTGCTAGTGCTAAGAAGTGACTTGTTTTGAAAAATAATAAATTGTTTATAAAATAAAAGGAGGGGAAGGATGAGGAAATAGACACAGCTATGAAGAAAATATAAGTTATATGCACTTATTCACATATTATTTTATAAGTAATGCAGCTGCTTCTATCTACTTGTTATGTGTGTTGTACTAACCTGAAAGGGGGTGCAGTTGCAGCGACCTGGATACCACTTGTCTGTGCTATCAATTACATAACCACACTCGTTTCTCCAGTGCCTGGTCAGCTCCACATTCGACTTGAACCATTTCCGCTGATAAGTGTTTGGGTTTTGAAAATGTGGTGCTTCCATCGGACTATGTAGCTTTAAGAAGTGCACTAGTATATACATTGGATGTGTTGGTTCAAATCTAGATAAAAGATTCACCCGGTACTCGCAGTACATGGGTGAAGACCAGCCTTATATAAAAACGGTTGAAAAATCGGGCTAATGAAATGAGTCTTTCTGAGAGCCTAATTTCACAATCTAAGAAGCAACATTTATTCTTTGTATATATCTTCATATTTCCCCGCTACCTTTGAGTTGAAAAATATAATAAAACATCTGGTTTAATAAGATTTTAAAGTGAAATCGACGGCGTTCTATGGCCGCCATCTTGTCTTTTTGCATTCTCTCCCATTTCACCAACTCTGTGCCGATATAAGTAACCATTTGACACTGGAGCCAGGCATTGTACTTCCTGTTCCATACTAAAGCTATCTTCGCCCGTATTTACACTACGTTGTCGTTCACCCGTGTACTGTGAGTACCGGGTGAATCCTTTATCTAGTTCAAATCTAGACCACTGTTTGGCCTGTGGAGCTTTAATAATACCGCATACACCGTTGCATCGGGTTCTCTTAGTCAGCTTTACTGAAATAGGCCCAAGTAGGGTTACGTCGCCTCCTTTAGGTGCAGACGCCACGCCTGGTCAGGTGTATCGGGCAGGTGTATCGTACAGGTGTATCGGGGCGACGTATCGGTCATCACCCCGCCACCTGGTGGTGCATCATTGTGGTAGGTGTGAAAGGGCTGGCCAGTGTAATCAACCATGCGGGATTTGTAAATGTACACCCCCCCCCCCCCAGCCCTACCCCTACCCCACATAGCCCTACTCCTCCATCACATACACACACACGCATACACACTTCTCCCGACCCGGGGAAGGGCGCGGGCCAGATTTAGGACCTCAGGGCTCCATAATTACAAGTGATCTGATACCACTAGCGCCAGTGTGCATGTGTGCGTGTGCGTGTGTGCGTGTGTGTGAGTATGTGTGTGTTTGTGCACGGCGGGGTTGGGGTGGGGTGGGGTCAGGGACTGTCGCGTCAGATTGATACCCTCCTCCCCCCCCCATCCCTCCCCCCTTCCCTCCCTCCCTCCCTCCCTCCCTCCTCCCTCCCTCCTCCATCCTCCCTCCTCCATCCTACCCCCACCCACCCACCACACAAACAAAAACGACCCACCCACCGCCAAGCACTGCAACTATCAAGCAACCTGACGCTCGCCATTATTAGGATAGGGCAAAGACTTGTTGGATCAGTGTCAGGATAATGTGACTGAGTGGGATATCAGGTAATGGTGCTGGCAGCCTAGTCTCCCAGTGGGACAGCACTATAACATCGCCACGAGTGTAAACTGTCACAAGTCCGTACCCGTCCTGATATGATACCTTAGATGTTGCCAGGATATAAACTAACATAGGCTACTAAACGTACCAACATATACTATCTATCTGCTACTGAAATGCAGACAATCAAATAACTTATCAGCAGCTACTGTTTGGTAAGACAACACCAACACTACAGCTGGCCAGCATTGAAAACAAGCCTGGGTACCCAGGCTTACATGCTATGGACAGAATAAATACAGCCTCAATAAAAAAAAAATTAAAAAAAATATAAAACTCCACAATCATCCCACACCACACCAACACCCACCGACACCCACCCACCTCCCCACCACCCCCAAACAAAAACGACTCACCCACCACCAACCCCTGCAACTCTCAAGTACTCTACACCCAACACGGGTGGCCAGTCGAATTCGTCTCAATGCGTTATGCGCATGGCCTCTCATCAGGGGCGCCCGGCTCCTGATTCCACCCCCACCCCCACCCCGACTAAAGGAGGAGGTCATTTTGGCTGCACGCCGCCCTTAGCCGTGTGTGTGTGGCCCTGAAGGGGTTGCCGGTCTCCCGGGCACAATGCAAGCCCCGGGCTTCCCATCGATAAGGGCCGGGTGGTGATGGCCAATGGCCCGGGAGGTGACAGACATACGGACGGCTCCGAGGTCCTTAACGACAGCGCCATCTAACAACACGCCCCCTGGGAGACGCTGCGTTAACGACTACTCGCTCTGAACATTCCACCGGAAATCGACGCCTTCAAAATGCGCGCGCATCTTTAGTGTTTGCGCGCGCGCGTGTGTAGAGTTATGATTACCTATATATAGCCTTCGTTATTCGATAGTGCGCGGGAATTAAATGCTAGTCGTACTATATAGGTCAAATATAGTACAGTTTGGGTTATTTTTGCTATTATAGTCGGTGGATTGTTAGTAACATTAGGCTATTCGGATGGGTAGGTAGGATGGTATTGACGGTGAACTGTTTTCGGTATAAGCAGGTTAAACAAGGACAGATAAGGTGCAACCGTAGATAACCAGGTATAAAGATGGTAGTTAAGCTAACCCGCCGTGTGGATACTATCACATCAGTAACAGAAGCTCGTGTCTAGGATATATTCCGCGAATAAAAAGAACGTGGGGTAGGGGTAGCAGGGAGTGGTGTGTGGGAGAGGGGGGGGGGTTGAACTGCTGCTGTGTGAAATGTCGGATTTGGGAGTACTTTTTTAGGGTATATTTTACTGAAAAATCAAAAACAAAATGGATTATATCACTATCATCATCATCGTCATCATCATTGTCATCATCAATTCCTTAAACAGGAATTCTCTGTGGCGGAGTGGTTAGAGTGTCTGACTTTTTTCTAGGTCAGACTCCTAATCTGAGGGTCGGCGGTTCGATTCCCCACGCCCCCAGCTCTGCCAATTTGGATTTCCACCGCTGTTTATAACTTACAGCGTCATCAAAGGCTGGTTGCTCTCATACCATATCTATGTGGTGTTTGAGGTTAAAAATCCCTTGGGTCGGTAAAAGTGTAGGCTCGGGCTTTCTATCGACCAGCAGTGGAGTGGGGAAGACCAGTCGTCTGTGACTGGGATTTCCCCTTCTTGGGACAACTAATGTATCAAACAAAAAAAACAAAAAAAATGAGAGGCAAATAAGTGTTCACACTTCCTGTCTACCATTCGCTATATCGCTATTGGGGCACCACAGATGACCTTGCTTATACGGCTGTTTGTTTGTGTTTTACATCCTGCCATTATCTAACGTCATATCAGGATGGGTACCAATTTGTGACAGTGCGCACTGCGACATGGCGACTTTATAGTGCTGATCCACTAGGGGACCTGACTGCTGGCACCATTACCCTGTTTCCCACTCAGTCATATTATCCTGATACTGAGCTAACCAGGTCCCTCAGTAAGGAACTGAGGCTAAGACCAGCATGCCGGTATCGCAGTTTAAAACGGGTATTTTCACTGTGCACATGCTGATTGAGATTGTATTCATGTTTAATATAATAATAACTTGTTAATTGCTTGTTAACTTGTTAGTGCAGAGGATAATATATACTATCAATCCTAAAATAGTCAATATATTGACGCATGCGCATTGTGACAAGCCCCGTTTTAAAGCGGGTACCTTTTAAAACTGGGACACCGGGTTGCAGCTATGGTTTACATGGCGGAAGGTGGAGGATGAGGTGGAACGCAGTACAACCGGAAGTGGTATTTTATCTGCTGTAAAAGATTTGCGAAGAAGGTTCTAAAGTGAAGAATAGAGCTGGGAGTGGGGGACCGACCCACCTTCCACTTTGTGAGCTGTAGCTGCGACCTGGTATGTACCGTCGCAGTTTCACTCACTGAGGGACCAGCGGAACTCGGAATACCCGTATTGAATGTATTGGTGGATTAATATTTTGATATATAATATGCGTTATATATGTCGTGGGGGTGATGAAAACGGGAAATATTGCGCCTAGAGCGGGACTCGAACCCACATCTCTTTGCATTCCGGACCATTACACCACCTAGGCTCCCTGCTATCACCACACTACCCACGCCTACCTGTCTATATGGTTACTTGCCTGAGAGGTCAGTGCAGACTACTACATATATATGGTAAGTAGTCTAGACTGACCTTTTAAGAAAGGAGCCACATATACAGATAGGCGTGGATAGAGTGATTGCATCAGGGAGCCAGGATAGTCTAAAGGTTAGGCTGGTAGACCCAGAATGCAAAAGGGCGTGGGCTGAAATCCTGCTATAGACGCAACATTTCTCCAATTGTGTCAGCCAACTACACTGGTTGCCATGACTAGCATCCTATACAACTTACAAGCTACCTCTTGTATGGTCGTTCAACCGACCCTGTATATATATATATATCATGCTGTCGGTCGCGATGCGACAAAGACTGCTTTCATTACTTGACTGCCGCTCTCCATTTAGCTCTCTGCTGTGAGAGTTGTGTCCATGAGTCGGTCTTAATGTCTCTCAGCTTCAGGTTTCTCTTGATGGTATCTTTGAACCGGAGACGGGGGCGCCCTCTCTTTCTGTAGCCAAAAGACAGTTGAGAATAGAGGATCTGCTTTGGTAGCCTGTCTGATGACATCCTCATGAGGTGTCCAGTCCACCGGAGATTCTTTTTGATCAGAAGATCTTCCATAGAGGGCAGCCCCATCCGTTCGAGTATTTCCTTATTCGTCACTTTGTCCTTCCAGGTTAGCCTCATGATTGAACGCAGATGTCGCATCATGAAGGCATGCAGCTTTTCACCTGCTGTCTGTACGCTGTCCAGGCCTCGGCTCCGTATAGTAGGGTGGATAGCACGATTGCGCGGTAGATCTTACCTTTGACCCGAATGGACACATGGTGGTTGTTCCAGAGTCTCTGGCGTAGTCGGCCGAAAGATGCGCTAGCCTTGGCCATCCTCCTCTGTATCTCAGCATCAATGCGTCCATCACTTGATATTGTGCATCCGAGATAGGTGAATTCCGGAACAGAGTTCAGCTTGTTTCCGTCAACCATGATCTCCTCCTCTCGGGTTCTTGTAGAGTTGGGTTGGTACAGCACCTCCGTCTTCTTGATGTTAATTTTCAGGCCAAACTTCTTTGATGCATCGGAGAAAGCGTCCACTATTTTCTGGGTCTCTTCAGCAGAGTGGGCAACCAGTGCACTGTCATCTGCGAATAGTAGCTCTCTCACCAGTATCTGAGTAGTCTTGGTCTTCGCTCTGAAGTGTGCGACATTGAATAGGTCAGCGCTCTGTCTGGACTGTATATAGATGCCATCCCCCATGTCTCGGAAAGCCTCGTCTAGCATTGCTGATAGGAAGATGGAGAAGAGCGTGGGGGCCAGTACACAACCTTGCTTGACCCCATTGGTAACCCCAAACGATTCCGAGACTTCCCCTCCAGCACTAACGTTCGCCATCATTCCTGTATGTAGAGCCTCGATCATAGTTGTGAACCTTCCTCAGTAGCTGCCATAGCCCGGTCCTCCCGACTGTATCAAATGCCTTAGTGAAATCGACAAATACCATGTACAGTGGTCGGTCCTGCTCAATGCACTTTTCTTGTAGCTGTCGGAGACAAAATATCATATCCACAGTGCTCCGGTTACCTCTGAAGCCACACTGTGACTCTGGAACTACACCAGGTGTTATGTGAATAGATAGTCTGTTGAGTAGGATCCTGGCGAAGATCTTCCCTGCTATGGAAAGAAGAGAGATTCCTCTATAGTTCCCACAGTCTGTTCGATCACCTTTCTTGTAGATGGTTACAATGCTGGCATCCTTCCATGCTTGGGGTACAGAACCCTCCTCCCAGGCATTGGTGATTAGTTGGTGCAGTCTTTTGAGCAGATTGTCTCCTCCATGCTTCCATACCTCGGCAGGAATTCCATCACCCCCAGGTGCTTTGCCATCTTTCAGGCTGGCGATTGCTCTAGCCATCTCTTTGGTTGCAGGAGGCACTTTAATATGCCTTTAGGTTTTTTTTTTAAAGCCTTTTTTTAGGCTTTTGAGCCGCAAGCATCATTTTCAACAGCCTCTGTGGCTGGAGTGCACGGCAGGGGGCGCTCCGTGCTCTATGGGTTGACCTCTCCATATGGGAATGTCCAATGGTTGACCTCACACGTGTTTTAGACCGTGTATCTTCTAGCCTTGAAGGGATAGGTGGATACAGTGTGCTCAAATGTACCGACTACTGTCCCAACCCGAGACTGCCCGACATTGCCCGATGCTGCCCGACATTGCCCGACACTGTACCGACACTGTCCGAGACTGCCCGATGCTGACCGATGCTGCCTGACACTGTCCTGATACTATCCCGATACCGTCCAGATACTGCCCGACACTGTCCCGACACTGTCCTTACACCATCCTAATACTGCCCGACACTGTCCTTACACTATCCCTACACTGTCCGATACTGTCGTGACACTGTCTTGACACTATCCCGACACCGTCCAGATACTGGCCGACACTGTCCCGACACTATCCTTACACTATCCTGATACTACCCGACACTGTCCGTACATTATCCCTACACTGTCCGATACTGTCGCGTCACTGTCCTGACACTATCTCGACTGCCTGACAGGGACACTGTCCTGACATTGACACTCTCCTGACATTATCCCGACACTGTCGCGACACTGTTCTGGCACTATCCCGACACTGCCCAATACTGCCCCAACACTGCCAGACACTGCCCAATAATGCCTGACATTGTCCCGACACTTCCCTACAATAACCAACATTGCCCAACGCGCCCAACCCTGCCCGATATTGTCCAATACTTCCTGACACTGCCCGCACATTGCCCCGACATTGCCCGACATTGCCCGACACTGCCCAACACTGTCTGACACCACCCACTACCACCACCACCACCATCATCCTTTCCCAGCACCACCACACTTCACCATCCTTCACCACCCTTCATCACCACCACCCTTCACCACCACCCTAATGTCACAACAATGACCGCTAATTACGCCGCCAACCCCTGGGGGTCTCCCGGGGGCCGGGGGCTTGCACTGACCCGTCCGGTGTACTGGGCGGGGTGCCGGCCGGTCAAGACAGATGGCCCTCAGACAGGACGCTAACAACAATAACAACTGTTCGACTGTCAGCGGTAGGCAAGGACGCAGGCGGCCCTGGCAGGTTGGTTGGTTGGTTGTTGGAGTTTTACGTCCTGGCAACATCTAAGGTCATATCAATATGGGAACCGACTTGTGACAGTGCATACTCATGGTGACTTTATAGTGCTGCCCCATTGGGAAATCAGGCCACCGGCACCATGACCCGATATCCCACTCAGTCATATTATCTTGACACTGAGCTAACCAGTACTTACCCTATCCTATTAATGTCGAGGGCCAGGATCGGAAGCGACAAGTATCAGTTTTATAAGTCATTGGTTTGACTCGACCGAGGACCGAACTCGCGATTTCCCGCACGCGAGGCCCGCGCCCTACCGATTCGGCCACCGCGCTCGGTAGGCGGCCCTGGTGGCCAGCACGACAAACAGATGGCCGCTGACCAATGGCGTCCCCCGATGGATAGTTGCTATGGTTTCCGGATAGAGGCTCTCCTAAAGGGCAGGAGGTTTGGGTGGGAGGGCAGGCTGGATGAAGAAGAATACTCCCTCTAGCTACTACTGGTACTAGCCCAGGGCCGACTGAGCCAGGTGAAGTAGTAAAAGAAGACAATTAACCCATTTTGTCCAAATGTCACACCAACTAGGCGTACCTTAAAGTTGAATGGTCCGATGGTTTTGAGTTTCTGAAATTTTCTGAGATAAATACATTAGGTTGATCATTATTATGTACCTTACTTTAGCTTGAAGTAACTTTTAGTTTAAGTGGCTAACTTTTGAGATATTTGAAGTGGAACCATGCAAAATTAATTTTGGCAAGCTTGTCAAAACTCTGACCCTATAGGCTTCTGCAGTAACAGGTTCTATTCAATTGCCTCAGTATTCCTTTCTGTGTGGTGACAAATGTTTAATAAGTGCACCAGTATCTAAGTTAGGTATGTTGAATCAAATTGAGGTAATTGTTTTGGTTTTGAAAATTTGATAATTTGATCGTTCAGCTTTAATAGAAATGGGATCACTACATGTTAATTTCACAATCAAGTATCACTGATTATTATACATCACAGATGAATGATTATTGGGATATATATATATATATATAGTACGTATAATTTATTATGCATGTATAAATAGGCGGTGTATGGTATTACTTTATTTATTCCATCATGTTACTTCAATATATTATTATCGTCCAATCAGTGACTTGCCCTGATTTGCCCCGGTTGCCTACTACTAGCGCCACCGCCGGGCGCTTCTCTCACCAATCCGCCCGGGCAAGTCACTGCTCCACTGGATTTCAAACTGAACACACCTCCACAGTCTACTTCCTACCTGTGTTGGTTGTTTACGTTTACTTCTGCCGATCGTCCGGGCCAGCGGACGACTAGAACCGGAGGGGAGCTGCCAAGCGACGCTGTGTGTCATTTCCGTAGAAGCAACGGGTGATCGATCGTCAACCACGGTATCGTAAAAAACATTATAAATATCGACCGTTTTCGGTCGACACTAGTTGCAGATCATACAGACGGCATGTTTGTCGACCATCGTCGGCGAGCTGGAGGAGCAGGATCGACTCGGATCGACGAGAGCAGTGAAGCGTGCAGATACGCTCAATTACACGCTTAAAACATGACAGGAATCCCTGTCGACTAACCAAGTCGAGTTGCTTAACCGATGATTCATTGAGTACCGATTCGTGGGTATTTCACCATATAAGTGTGCATGAAACATGACTGTCGATTATTATATTGAATTGCTATCTATTCTGCATTATAGCACAGTTAATTTGAAATAACGTTCGTTATGCACACGTCCGATTCTCAATGTCTTGTTTATTTCCCTAATCGCTTCAGATCCGTACTATAGTAAGATTCACTAAGCGGATTAAGTGTGACCGTTAAGCGGATTAAGCGGATTAGGGATTAGGGATTAGGATGCCAGGTGCAGGTTACTGCACTGATTGCGGTCATGCACACAAACAGGACCAGGTAACTTGCGCACGCAAAAGTATCGACGCACTGGCCCAAACTAACATGTCGACGCGCAGCTGTAAAGCATCGTCGAAAAATCCTAGACCTGTAGCTGAGCATTCCGATAGCGTCGACATGGACTCGACTGCTTCTGCCATGTCGACCTTATCACTGGACGAACGGGAGCGGTACGCGAGGGAGGCGATCGACACCATCAAGGCCGAGATGCGTGTAACCGACTTAGAAGACGAACTGGAGGCGTTGAAGGAGGAGCGGGAAAGACGACGGACCAGGCGCCGGACGACCGCGGCAGGGGACGACGGACGACGGGGCGCCGACCTGGCCTCCACTAACACCTATCGTACTTCAACTCGGCACGCAACAAGGGACGACACGCCGCACGCGGACGACCGAAAACGGACGACGGACGTTACCCTGCCTCCTCCATCCTGGACGCGAGGATCCGACCGTGAGGATGGACACTCGACCTTCGGGCGCTCACGTCGACGGTCGAGAGGGTCGAGCAGGCGGAGAAGGCGCTCTTCAAGGTCGAGCAGCGACGGCAGCTCGTCTAGACGCAGGAGGAGTAAGTGGTCTCTCAGGAAATATGGGCAGGGGAAGGATGTGCGTAAAATGAACGCTCATGAACTGGTGAAGGCTTCCTGTCAGTGGTGCCTGGACATTCCCTGTCTGACGATAGCCGACTACAGGTCGTTCATTGAACACGTCAGCTTTATCTCGTCAAGAGCCAGGGAGGACCACTACAAGGACATTGCACATGTTGACCACATACTTGCCATCCGCAAGCTGGGTGAGACCGTCGGGTTTGCGGCCTTCTCCAAGATGCACCAAGACGAAAGCATCGAGCATTACGGTCCTCATAATATGAAGGCTAAGAAGGCCGCAAACGGGAACCACAGTTCGGGGAAGCGTTCACCGGCCAGAGCAGCGCGTAGGGCATGCTATGCATGGAACGGGGACAATGGATGCGTTCGCTCAGACTGTCGTTTCTCCCATGCTTGTTCCCAATGTGGCTCCAAGGGACACACAAGATCTAAGTGTAAAGACTGACGTTCTAAGGTTAGGCGATCCAATGACGTTGGTTGCCAGACAGTCGATCTGGACACTGCTTTTGTCGCTGTCGTTGATTACCCTGATAACGCCCCTGACGATTCTGATTCTGACAGAACAAATACTGACATTTATGCTTCTTTCCCCCTTGACAATAATCAGAGTGTTACCTTCGATGTTTCAGGTGTTGGTGACGCTGTTGCTCTCGATAATATTAGCGAGACCCAGTTACGAGTCGGGGCATTGGGTGAGGGTATACGCTGGCTGCAACCAGCTGGCGCCAGTCGGGTAGATCGCCTGTTCGTGGAGCAAGGTGATCCTAGTAGCCTCCTTGTTCATATTCGGGAACGGGAGGGGGAGCCACCCGTGACGATTGAGGTCACGAATGATTGTGTGGTTGGCTCCTGTGGGTGCGTCCATAATATCGCCGGTGTCGCTACTCAGCTGAGACCCTGCAGAGTCTTCGCCGAGCTATTTTTGCGGGGCGACACCGATCCCGATTGGTTATATATTCTGATCGGAGTTACGTTCGGTTTCCGGGTGGTTAACCCCGGGTGCGCGGCCAGTTACACTCCAACGAAGACTCGCGGTAAGTCAGCCTGGGAGGCTGACATTATTGACAGGAAGTTTCGGAACGAGGAGCGTGATGGTGTTATCTCCATCATCGATGTGCCCGCAGCTTGTACCCACGACGCATTTGTCGTCCCCAAGGACGACGGCGGTGGGCGAGTCGTCATCGATTGTAGTAGGCCCTCGGAGGTTTCTGTCAATAACTTCACTGACCAGGTCTGCCGAAAGTTCTCCTACAAGAGTCTGGATGATGTTACAGACATGTTGGAGCAGGGTGACGCGCTAGGAACCGTCGATATTAAGGACGCATACAGAGCTGTCTCGATCCACCCCGAGGACCGCCAGTGCCAGGGTCTCCGATATAGGAGACCTGGTGACCCAAACTTTGCTTACTTTCTTGACAACCGCCTCAGCATGGGCCTGTCATCAAGCCCCTACATCTTCTCCAAAATTTCGGATTTTGTTGTTAGGTGCTGTGTTCGTGAGGGCCTTGACCGGGTAGTGAACTACTTGGACGACTTTTGTGTCGTCGGTGGTACCAGGCGCGAGGTCGAGCGGGGCCAGTTGATTTTGATAGGGATCCTGAGGAGGATTGGGTTCTTTGTCAGTTTCAAGAAGGTAAGCAAAGCTGACACCAAGGTGCGGTTCCTCGGGATCGATGTTGACTCCGTGAGTCTTGAGCTCAGCCTCCCTCACGACAAATTATTAAAGACAAGGGAAGTCTTGCACAAACTCCGTGGTCGGAGGAAAGCCTCCAAGAAAGATCTCGAGCGTGTGGGTGGACTGCTTGCCCACTGCTCTAAGGTTATTAGGGGCGGTAGGACTTTTACCAGATGCATTTACGACCTTATGGCCAACCTAAAGCAGCCCTACCACAGAGTCCGTCTGAATAAGGGAGTTAGGGATGACATCGACTGGTGGCTGAACTTCGCTACCGTATTTAACGGCAAGGCTAAGATCCTCGGGAAGTTTGCCCCCGTCATATCAACCTACAGCGATGCCTCCAACTGGGGTTTCGGGGCCCTCCATGGGAACGATTGGCTGGTCGGCTCCTTCTTGGTCAGAGCCAGCGAGCCTCTTGAGGCCTACGTCGGCCACCACCGTGTCATCCCTCCTCCTGACGTCGGGACATCACACATTAATGGCCAGGAGATGTGGGCTGTCTATGCGGCCTGCCTTCGTTGGAGTGCTGGCTGGGCCGACGGCACTGTCATGATCGTGACTGATAGTGCTGTGGTTCGGGCAGCACTGAACACAGGCAGGTCGAGATGTAAAGTCATTATGTTTTTCCTCCGCAGGCTATTTTGGCTTGCGGTGGAGAATAACTTCGTATTTGAATCCGTTTATATACGTAGTAGCCTTAATGTCATCTGCGACGCGCTCAGTAGACTGAATCAGAAAGAAAGCGTTGACAGGATTAGGACAGCCGACGCCTCTGGTGCTCTATGCTGTGGCCACGTTTTTGATCCCTCGTTTGTTTGTTCCAGGGATATCGTCGCTAAAGGAGGAACAGATGGGATACCAGCACCAGTATTACTCAAAGAACTCGGCCATCGCGAGGCGGGTTCAGGTTAAAAAATATTTAACCTATGTTGATTCATTCAACTCGTCCAGGGCCCCCATCCCCTGTTCCTCCGAGCAGGTCGCCCTCTATGCTACTTGGCTCGCCCGCTCCCTTAAGTATCGTTCGATCCTAAATTACCTGAGCGGCCTGAACTACTTCCTGAGGCAGAACGGTGAGCCGCCTATTGACTTCAAGGGTTTCGTTTTGGCCTCCACTCTAAAGGGAATCCGTCGGGTCAAGGGGGATGCACCTCGTCGGGCGATGCCTATGCTTCCATACATGCTTCGAAGGATTTTCTCGCTCTTAACTGAGAATCCAGGCCACGTTGCATGGAGGGCGGCCATTCTATGCTCCTTCAGGGGTCTCCTGCGTAAGTCGCAAGTGACTATGTCAGACTCTACCCTTCGTAGGTCTGACTTTGTCTTCTACGACTGGGGGATGCTCCTGACCGTCCGACGTTCTAAGACCATCCAATTCTCGGAACGGGTGCTCGAGATCCCAATTGCCAGGTGCTGCGACACCGCGGTCTGCGCAGTGCATTGGACTGAGAGACACTTCACGCAGATCCGGGCCGACCCATCTGAGCCCGCATTCCGGATCCCATGCTCGGACGGTCTATCCTGTCCCCTCTCGTACCGCGTTTACCAGGAGACCTTAAGGTTATTTGCCACTAGGGCTGGGCTTGACGCGTCCACCCTCTCTTCCCACTCCCTTAGACGGGGGGGCTGCACCTTTCTTGCTATGTGTGGGGCCACAATCGAGGAATTGAAGGCTAGAGGCGATTGGGCCTCCGAGACGGTGTATAGCTACCTGCAGACCCCCCTTGGTACTCGTATAGTGAACGATTTGAGGGTGGTCGCGGCCCTTTGCTCGGATGAGTCGCGTGTTGGGTTGGAGGGAGTCGCTTAGGCTTCTCCTTGGCCTGTTATCGCGCTTGCCCAGACGCTCAATAAAGTGTCCGACCCAACTCGTGTCTCTATCCTTCCTTCCTATACGTAGCCACACTTTATAGTACGTATAATTTATTATGCATGTATAAATAGGCGGAGTATGGTATTACTTTATTTATTCCATCATGTTACTTCAATATATTATTATCGTCCAATCAGTGACTTGCCCTGATTTGCCCCGGTTGCCTACTACTAGCGCCACCGCCGGGCGCTTCTCTCACCAATCCGCCCGGGCAAGTCACTGCTCCACTGGATTTCAAACTTTTACCGGTATGCCTGTTATCACGCTTGCCCAGACGCTCAATAAAGTGTCCGACCCAACTCGTGTCTCTATCCTTCCTTCCTATACATAGCCACACTTTATATATATATATATATATATATATATATATATATATATATACTGAAATAAAGGACATTATAACAAAAGAGTCTAGTGATCGTGCTTACTAATACTACCATAACCATATCTATATGGCTAGTGTAATACTAGTATTAGTAAGCACAAACACTAGAATATGTATTTTACTTCACTTTGAAGAAATTTAATTAAAACCGTTAACTTTGGAGATAGTTGAAGTAAAAACGTATAAAATAAATGTTGACATTCATTAAGAAATGGTGGACATCTTTAATGGCAATGGCTTCTATTGAATGGGGGACCTCCCACTTTTTAGTTCAAATTCCTGCCATTCGCGTCGCCACTGAACTAGTGGGCCTAAACAGCACACTGTCACACTGCAAACTCAATGGCTATGAGCAATCTTCATACAGAAGAAGTGAAATATCTCTAAAACCACACCACCTAGAGACAAACCGCTTAATACACATATAGAAAACATATTCAACGAATAGATAATATTAAATTTATAATGTTAGGGTTCTGCATTTCTATTAATTTTAAATAAAATACACGTTTTGCACTGCTCGTACTGGCAAACTCAATGCATTGTCAATGGCCATGAGCAATCTTGAATTATATTCATACAGAAGAAGTGAAATATCTCTAAAACCACAGCGCCTAGAGACAAATCGGTTGGTAGATATATAGAAAACATATTCAACAAATAGATTATATTAAATTTATAAGGTTAGGGTTCTGCATTTCTATTAATTTTGAATAAAATAAGCGTTTTGCACTGCACATACCGGCAAACTCAATGCATTCCCAATGGCAATATCTCTAAAACCACACCACTTAGAAACAAACTGTTTGGAACACATATAGAAAACATATTCAACGAATAGATTATATTAAATTTATAAGGTTACGGTTCTGTATTTCTATTAATTTTGAATGAAATAGACGTTTTGCACTGCACGTCACGGCAAACTCAATGCATTGTCAATAGCCGTGAGCAATCTTCATCCAGAAGAAGTCAACTATCTCTAAAACCACACCACCTAGAGACAAACCGCTTGGTACACATATAGAAAACATATTCAACGAATAGATTATATTAAATTTATAAGGTTAGAGTTCTGCATTTCTTTTAATTTTGAATAAAATAAACGTTTTGCACTGCGCATACCAGCAAACTCAATGCATTGTCAATAGCCGTGAGCAATCTTCATACAGAAGAAGTCAACTATCTCTAAAACCACATCACCTAGAGACAAACCGCTTGGTAGACATATAGAAAACATCTTCAATGAATAGATTATATTAAATTTATAAGGTTAGGGTTCTGCATTTCTACTAATTTTGAATAAAATAAACGTGTTACACTGCGCGTACTGGCAAACTCAAAGCATTGTCGATGACCATGTAGGCCCATTAGTAGCGACGCGCCACCAAGTGTCGGAAAATGAACTACACCACATGTCCCCCATTGACTTTTATTCAGTGATAAGTGTTCAACGAGTGCGACATTATCGAAATTGGATATATAGGATCAAAGGTTTTTAGTTTAGAAAAGTTTATGCTTTCATCGGACATATCACTTTATCAGCTTTAAACCAAAATCTGTTTTGTAAGCACTTAACAAGCTTAGCCTCTTTCGACATTTCAATTCCATTCACACAATAAATTTTAAAAAGAAGAATCTCAGCGCATATATACATGAAAATACCTAAAGATTATGGCATCAAGTCAAGCCATGAGGAGGATGAGCATTCACTATGGAGACTGATTCTATCCTGCACCCTGATGACCCTTCCCTAGAACAATGACCCAAAACTACCCAAGCGAAGCTTCTCCTATCTATATATCCACCAACCCTCTCTTGTCTATATATTCACCAACCTGCTCCTGTCTATATATCCACCAACCCTCTCATGTCTATATATCCACCGCCCTCTCCTGTCTATATATCCACCAACCCTCTCATGTCTATATATCCACCACCCTCTCCTGTCTATATATCCACCAACCCTCTCCTGTTTATATATTCACTGATCCTCTCCTGTATATATATATATATCCACCAACCCTCTCCTGTCTATATATCCACCAACCCTCTCCTGTCTATATATCCACCAACCCTCTCCTGTCTATATATCCACCAACCCTCTCCTGTCTATATATCCACCAACCCTCTCCTGACTATATATCCACTACTCCTCTCCTGTCTATATATTCACTAATCCTCCCCTGTCTATATATCCACCAACCCTCTCCTGACTATATATCCACCAACCCTCTCTTGTCTATATATTCAGCAACCTGCTCCTGTCTATATATCCACCAACCCTCTCATGTCTATATATCCACCACCCTCTCCTGTCTATATATCCACCAACCCTCTCATGTATATATATCCACCACCCTCTCCTGTCTATATATCCACCAACCCTCTCCTGTTTATATATCCACTGATCCTCTCCTGTATATATATATATATATATCCACCAACCCTCTCCTGTCTATATATCCACCAACCCTCTCCTGTCTATATATCCACCAACCCTCTCCTGTATATATATCCACCAACCCTCTCCTGTCTATATATCCACTAATCCTCCCCTGTCTATATAACCACCAACCCTCTCCTATCTCTATATCCACTGATCCTGTCCTGTCTATGTATCCACCAACCCTCTCCTGTCTATATATCCACCAACCCTCTCCTGTCTATATATCCACCAACCCTCTCCTGTGTATATATCCACTACTCCTCTCCTGTCTATATATCCACTAATCCTCCCCTGTCTATATAACCACCAACCCTCTCCTATCTCTATATCCACTGATCCTGTCCTGTCTATATATCCACCAACCCTCTCCTGTCTATATATCCACCAACCCTCTCTTGTCTATATATCCACCAACCCTCTCCTGTCTATATATCCACCAACCCTCTCCTGTCTATATATCCACTAATCCTCCCCTGTCTATATATCCACCAACCCTCTCCTATCTCTATATCCACTGATCCTGTCCTGTCTATATATCCACCAACCCTCTCCTGCCTATATATCCACCAACCCTCTCCTGTCTATATATCCACCAACCCTCTCCTGTCTATATATATATCCACCAACCCTCTCCTGTCTATATATCCACCAACCCTCTCCTGTCTATATATTCGCTAACCCTCTCCTGTCTATATATCGACTAACCAATACCAGGAAAACCCAAGTTAGAGGTATCTTGAAATATACCATCTTCTCGAAATCCTGTATTAATATTACACACCCAACTACCTGAAATGGCAATAGAGCCTTTTAAATAAACATCAAGTACACCCCACCTCTAAATGTGCATTGCTGGAAGTGCAGTAGTGAAAGACACAAGGACAATTTGGGCCTCGATGTGTCTGGACATAGCCTGAGGAGAAACGGGGGAATCCCCATGTATCCCAGGTGTGAAGTGTGCCCCGGGAAGTTAGTTGCTCTCAGACCATTTAAACGCACCCCAAATACGCCATTGAAACTGGAACTGTACTCCGACAAATGCTCTCCAAGCACACCTTTCCAGTTTCTGTAACTGAATATGTGGAGGGAGAGTGCCATAATGGCCAGTGTGCAAGTACAACCTAACGGGGTTCCCCGGGCCGCATTCAGGGTCTGTCTCGGAGGTGCCGCGGAGACGTCTCGGCGATGCTTTTTGGCCTATTTGCATTCAGAGTGCATTTCGGCGACATCTCAGAGACGCCTCCCTTTTCAGACTGGAGATGAAAAGCGCCTAAAAAATGGCCGCCATATTCAGTGGTTTCAGCCAATCACAGCGCATCTTTTCCATTGCAAATGGCTGCAGCCTATGGGGGGCGGCCATTTTCGAGACAACAAAGTGCCTTTGCCTTTCAAACTAGCGTGACGTCATGGCCATCCCCGAGGCGCCTCCGAGACGGACCATGAATGTGGCCCCTGTAGGTGGGGAACCATATTTGGTCATGTGATGAGGGAATCCCGTGATTAGGTCATGTGATGAGGGAATCCCATCTGTGATGTCATTCATATATATTGCAGTCCGAGTTTGTTTGTCATTTCGGTGGACAATACCGGGCGACTTTAGAAATAATAACTAGACTCAACCAGACTATATCTATGCTCCTCCCGTCTTTCTGATATAACGTTTTTCAACTGCACCAACTCGTCCATCTGCACAGTGAGGAGGGCGCGGTCGCGGTCGCGGTGGCACAGTTGGGTGTTATGGTTTGGGCATGCGCAGTGTTATTGATGGTCACGTGACCAATTGACCCCGCGGTTCCATTGGCTGATTAGTGCGGGTCACTGCCGGTAGGTGGCGAGGAGGATGCACCAAATGTTCCGAGGTCAGTGAAGTAGGATGAGAAGGTTGTTTTGAAGATGGACTAATTGGAAGGAAATCAAAGAGAACGAGGGGATAGGGGGAAGGACAGCGGAGAGGATAAGGTGGAAGAGGATGAAATGGGAGAAGATAAGGAAGAGGAATGAAGGGAGAGTTTATATTGGATTGGATTTTATGTTATTATCAAATATGGTAGGGCAGATTTGGTGGAGATCGGCCTAGAGGTTTGAGCGTGCTGTATGTATACTCAAACGTTACACAAGCAAGTAGATTCTGGAATAGGAAGATATCGTGGGTGGTGGGAAAGTGGAGCGGAAAAGGAAAATTGTTGGAGAATTGGTGGAGGATCAGGAAGAAGTAGGGAAGGGGGAAATAACAGAGGGGAAGTGGTGGAGGAAGAGGGGGAAATGTGGTGGTGGAAGAGATAGCGGTGGAAGAGATTCGGGAGAAGTAGAGGAAGGAGGAATAAAAGAGAGGAAGAGATGGAAGAAGAGGGAGAAATGTGGTGGTGGAAGAGGTGGTGGTGGAAGAGGTTCGGGAGAAGTAGAGGAAGGGGAATAAAAGAGAGGGAGAGATTGAAGAAAGGGGGGGGGGATGTGGTGGGGGAGGAGGTAGTGGAAGGGGTTGGGGAGAAGTAGAGGAAAGAGGAATAAAAAAACGGGAAGAGATGGAAGAAGAGGGGGAATGTGGTG
This sequence comes from Branchipolynoe longqiensis, assembly GCA_030323885.1. Lineage (NCBI taxonomy): Eukaryota > Metazoa > Annelida > Polychaeta > Phyllodocida > Polynoidae > Branchipolynoe > Branchipolynoe longqiensis. Next base: position 34,329,009 of record CM059187.1, on the reverse strand, counting down.
ATGGAAGAGGTCCGGGAAAAGTAGAGGAGGGGGAATAAAAGAGAGGGAGAGATGGAAGAGGGGGAAATGTGGTGGTGGAAGAGGTGGTGGTGGAAGAGGTCCGGGAGAAGTAGAGGAAAGAGGAATAAAAGAGAGGAAGAGATGGAAGAAAGGGGGGAAATGTGGTGGGGGGAAGAGGTGGAAGGATAGGTAAATAAGGAGATGGATGGGAAAGGTGATGGAAGGTAGAGATTCAGGAAGATTCGGAACGGGACAGGGAGAGGGGCGTAGAGGGGGCGGGACGAGAACTGTTGGGGAAGTGTGGGGGGGGGGGGGGGTGAAGAGGAAAAGGAAAGGGGCAGGGCAGATGGAGAATGGAGGATGGAGGAATAGTTGAGATAGGAAATAGGATGGGGTAGCGGTGAATGAATGGGAGAAGGAAGGTGATGTTGGTTATTGCTGTTTGTTGTTTTACGTCCTAGCAACATGTAAGGTCATATCAGGACGGGGTGATGTTGGTGCATAGGAATAGGTTGGTTGGATGCCGACTTCATAGTGCTGTCCCCATGACCTAATATCCCACTCAGTCACTTTATCCTGACACTGAGCTAACCAGTCCTTGCCATATCCTATTAATGGCGAGCACCAAGCTAGGAAGCGACAAGTATCAATTTTGTTAGTGACTGTTTTGACTTGACCTGGAATTGAACTCGTGATCTCTGGCACGGGAGGCCTGCGCTCTATCGAATTGCCGACCGCACCTTGTACAGAGGAATAGGGAGAGGAGAGGAGAAAGGTCTGTTCAAGTGAAGAAAGGGGGGGGGGGGGGGGAGTTGCGGGTAACAAAGAGAAAGAACGAGAGGAGCGGGAAGAGGTTGAGTAGGGACGGCATGGAGAGGTGGGGGGGGGGGGGGGGGAAGACTCTTTCAGGGTGGGTGGGTGGATTGGAGAAAAATAGAGTAGGAGGCGACGGTTGAAAAAAAGCCATCTTGCTCAGGCTTTGTACAGGGCGAGGCGAGGGACATGCATAATAGATTTGGTCAGGTTGAGGGTTGAGTGGTAGTGAGGTGTGTGTGTGTGGGGGGGGGGGGGGGTGGATGGGAATGGAGGGGGTGTGTGAATGAGGGTGCACGGGGATAGGGTCGGTGGGTCATGGAGGGGGAGGGGGTAAGGAGGGAGGACACAAAGTGAGATTTGAACCAATCAATGTAATGGGCGGTTGGTTGTTGGAGTTTCACGTCCCGGCAACATCTACGGTCATATCAGGATGTGTACCGACTTCTGACGGTGTGCATTCATGGTGACTTTATGGTGCTGCCCCACTGGGAAATCAGGCTGCCGGCACCATGACCTGGTATCCGACTCAGTCACATTATCCTGGCACTGAGGCAACCAGTCCTTGTCCTATTCTAATAATGCCGAGCAGCAAGTCAGGAAGTGACTAAGTATCAATTTTTAAGTCATTGGTTTGACTCGACCAGGGTTCCAACACGTGATTTCGAATCCCACGATCTACCAAGACAGGAGACCGGACGCTCAACTCATTCAGCATTCCTGTCTGGTCTGTGGCAGTGAGGTCTGTGTGGGATGGTGTAGATTGGTGTGAATGGGAATGGGCGGGTGTGTGAATGAGAGTGCATGAGGAGGGGGTTGTGGATGATGGAGGGTTGAGGAGGTGAGGGGGTAGAGGGTGGATAGGATACAACGTGAGATTTGCACCGATCAATGTGAACTGGACTTGGATTGCCTGTCACCCGTCCGTGCAACATGTAAGTGGGTCGTTGAGAACATGGCAGCCTGCACTGGGCAGTTCAGGCCGACGTGGTCTATTGTTGACGACACGGCCCAAGTTCGCCGCTGTCAAAGAGGTCCGTTGAAAGTTAATTTATAAGGTTGCCAGTTGAATGCCTTTATTTAAATGTTGTTTTTACACTGCGGTTTTTCCCACGCCCACACGGGTCATGGAAATCATGCACATTGGGAGAATGAAGTTGCTTGTCCCAGTTTCTGTCCGCATTATTTATCTGACTTTCTATTAGATGAGATATATACATATATCTACATAGATATACACATGTATACATATATGTACATATATATACACATATGATATATACATATACAATCATAGATATACATATATTTACATATATCTACATAGATATACACATATATACATATATGTACATAGATATACACATATATACATATACAATCATAGATATACATATATTTACATATATGTACATAGATATACACATATATACATATACAATCATAGATATACATATATTTACATATATCTACATAGATATACACATATAAACATTAGATATACACATATTTACATATATCTACATAGATATACACATGATATATACATATATGTACATAGATATACTCATATTTACATATATCTACATAGATATACACATATATACATATATATACATAGATATACACATATATACATATATCTACATAAATATACATATAAATAATACAGTAAAACCTCTCTAAATCGACCAACCTTGGGGCTGACTTTATGTGGTCCATTTAGGGAGTTGGTCGGATTAGGGAGTTAGATACTTAGAATATGTTTACAATGGTATTGTTGGGACCCAAATAAAGCACTCGATATAGGGGAGTGGTCGGTCTGTGGAGGTGGTCGGTCAGGGAGGTTTTACTGTATATACATATATATTATATATATACAGCATATAAGGTAATGAACAGTGAAATGAAGAAGACCAGTTTCTCAATTTTCTACTGTGTTTATTCAACAAATGTAACAACCAAAAATAAATGTAGGTATATGTGCATAATAGTATATACATGTTATGCATAAACCTGGCGCGTTGGCCTAATCGGTAGAGCGTGGGCCTCGCATGTGGAATGTCGGGAGTTCTGTTCCTGGTCGAGTCAAACCAATGACTTTAAAATTGGTACTTGTTGCTTCCTAGCCTGGCGCTTGGCATGATTAATAGGATAGGGCAAGGACTGGTTAGCTCAGTGTCAGGATAATGTGACTGAGTGGGACATTGGGTGATGGTGCCGGTGGCCTGATTTCCCAGTGGGGCAGCACTATAAAGTTGCCATGAGTCGGTACGCATCCTGATATGACCTTAGATGTTGCTAGGACGTAAAACGACAAAAACAAACAAACATAAAGCGAGCAATGGAGAGAGTGAGAACAAATATATTAGGAATAATTCGCTTAATCGTTGTTATAGTGTCAAATATTACTTTAAAGTTGCATATTCCGATGGTTTTGAGTTTCTGCAATTCTCTTATGCTGACCGTTATAACCTAATTTATTTTAGATTGATATAACCGTTATCATATATTGGTAAATATGGACATTTCAAGTGAAAATATGAATAATCTATTTTGACAAGCACATCAAAATGCTGACACCTTAGACTTCAGCAGTAACAGGTTATATTACTATTATTAGATTGGCATAATATCCCCTTCCATGCAGCGACATATATTTAATAAGTGCAGTGGTATCTAAGTTGGATATGTAGGATCAAATCTACGTAAGCTTTGTTTTGTTTTGAAAAGTCGATGTTTTCATCGGACTGTACACCTTTTACCTTCCTTTTTAAATGTTTTCTGAGGTATATGCTGGGTCATGTGGACATACACTCTGCCACCCGTGAACGTCAAATTAATAGACCAAGGCCACACCTGAAAGCGCCTGTGCGCATGCCCAAAATAGACTCATTCCCAGAGACCTGAGTGCGAGCACAGTCGGGGTACTGTGGGGGCACACTGGGACACTGGGGCAGAGTGAGGCACTGTGGGGCACAGTGGGGCGGAGTCGGCCACACTGGGATACAATGGGGTACGGTGGCGCATATTATGGCACAGTGGGACACATTGGGGCACAATATGGCACATTGGGGCCCAGTGCGGCAGAGTGAGGTACATCAGGACATTGTGGGGCACAATAGGACACAGTGAGGCAAAGTGGGGCACAGTGATGCACTGTGGGGCACAGTGATGCACTGTGGGGCACAGTGGGACACAGTGATGCACTGTGGGGCACACTGAGGAACTGTGGGGCACAGTGGGGCACAGTGATGCACTGTGGGGCACAATGGGGCACATTGAGGCAAAATGGGGCACAGCGTGGTATAGTGGGATTCCTGTGATGCACCTCTCACCCCGGTCCAAAAGGAGGAGGGGGTAGGGGGGAGGGGGAGGGGGGGGGGGGGGGAGTTGGTCGGGTTCCTAGGCAAGCAAACTGCAAGGGGTTTCAAAAGGTGTGAAGGTATCACCTGTTAGAGTGTTAAAGCTACCGGGGGCACACACCTGTCCAGTTTTGCAGGTGTCGGCTTGCCCGCCGGGGGAGAAGGGCGGGGGAGGGGCGGCTATTACACGGGGGTTGGGCGGGCGGCGGGACAGGACGGGACGGGACTGGACGGGACGGGACGGGACGGAGTGTGTGGGGAGGGCGAGGGGGCCATTAGTGCGGGATCCTTCCCCGTCGATAACTGCCCGCACCCCGGCTCAGCACCCACGCCTCCTCGCCCCCCCCCCCCCCACCCCGCACCCTCGCGCCTCCGGCCTGTCAGCGCTAAGCCCCCGCCACCAGGGCCCCCTGAAATTGAACCTGTCGGTCCCGTAGCGCCGCCCTTTGTGGGGGGGGGGGGGGCATCGCCCGTCTCCACGCCGGCCAGAATTAGATTTCCCACCTATTAATCTTTTATGGCCGCTACATAAATATTCTATCAAGCTGGGCTCCCGTGGGCTCCCCGCGCTCGGCGGAGAGAGGGGACCGGTCGGCCGGGAGGGAAAGCTGGCTGACTGGCGGGCGGGCCGGAGGAGGGGGGAAAGGGGTTGGGGGTGGGGGTGGGGGGGGGGGGGCAAGGCGGGGGTTCGGGGCAGGGAGGTCCGGGGGTATTGAGGCCCAGGGTCTCCGGGCGCCTCGACCCGAGCCTTTCACGGATTGCATCGGTTTGCCATCAGCGCCGACTGGCAATGTCCGGCGCGTCCATAGAGACACTCCGACAGAGACGGATGTCGTTAGGGCGCATGCGCCGCGCGCTTCTTTCAAGTCGTCTCATTGTGTTTGACAGTCGACGGCTGGTATTGCTATGATAGGAGGGTGTCAATGTCGTGGTCCTTGACCCCTGGGTCGCCTCCCTCCTCCCCCTCACCCCGCCACACATACTCCTTTGCTTGTCCCTTCCCCCTTCCCCCTGTTCCCCATCTCCTCTCCCCCTTCCCATTACCCCCTCCCTCTTCTCCCTCCCCCCTTCCCCCTTTCCCATTTTCCACCCCCCTTCCCTCCTATCCCCCCTCCTCTCCTCCCAGCCCCCCCCCCCTCTCTCCCTTCGCCACCCCCGCCCTACCCACCGCACGATCATCTATTTGTAGCTAGCCTTCCCATCCTCCACCCCCTGCTGCCCCTGTCACCCACCTTTCCGTTGCCGTCCCATTCTCCCTCTCCCACCCCTGACACCTATCTATCTGTAGCCTTCCCATCCCCGACCTCCTCTCGCCCCTACGGCCCTACTACTATCTGTATAGTAACCTTCCCATCCCCACCCTCCTCTCGTCCCTACTGCCCTACTACTATCTGTATAGTAACCTTCCCATCCCCACCCCCTCTCGTCCCTACTGCCCTACTACTATCTGTATAGTAACCTTCCCATCCCCGCCCCCTCTCGTCCCTTACTGACCCTACTTACTATGCTGTATAGTAACCTTCCCATCCCCACCCCTCTCGTCCCTACTGACCTAATACTATCTGTATAGTAACCTTCCCATCCTCGCCCTCCTCTCGTCCCTACTGCCCTACTACTATCTGTATAGTAACCTTCTCATCCCCGTCCCCTCTCGTCCCTACTGCCCTACTATTATCTGTATAGTAACCTTCCCATCCCCACCCTCCTCTCGTCCCTACTGCCCTACTACTATCTGTATAGTAACCTTCTCATCCCCGTCCCCTCTCGCCCCTACTGCCCTACTACTATCTGTATAGTAACCTTCCCATCCCTGCCCCTCTCGCCCCTACTGCCCTACTACTATCTGTATAGTAACCTTCCCATCCCAGCCCCTCTCGTCCCTACTGCCCTACTACTATCTGTGTAGTAACCTTCCCATCCCCACCCTCCTCTCGTCCCTACTGCCCTACTACTATCTGTATAGTAACCTTCCCATCCCTGCCCCTCTCGCCCCTACTGCCCTACTACTATCTGTATAGTAACCTTCCGATTCCCATCCCCTCTCGTCCCTACTGCCCTACTACTATCTGTATAGTAACCTTCCCATCCCCACCCTCTCGTCCCTACTGCCCTACTACTATCTGTATAGTAACCTTCCCATCCCCACCCCTGTCGTCCCTACTGCCCTACTACTATCTGTATAGTAACCTTCCCATCCCCACCCCCTCTCGTCCCTACTGCCCTACTACTATCTGTATAGTAACCTTCCCATCCCCACCCCCTCTCGTCCCTACTGCCCTACTACTATCTGTATAGTAACCTTCCCATCCCCACCCCCTGTCGCCCTACTGCCCTACTACTATCTGTGTAGTAACCTTCCCATCCCACCCTCTCGCCCATACTGCCCTACTACCAATAGTACTATCTGTATAGAAACTTCCCATCCCCGTCCCCTCTCGCCCCTACTGCCCTACTACTATCTGTATAGTAACCTTCCCATCCCCGTCCCCTCTCGCCCCTACTGCCCTACTACTATCTGTATAGTAACCTTCCCATCCCCGCCCCCTCTCGACCCTACTGACCTACTACTATCTGTATAGTAACCTTCCGATTCCCATCCCCTCTCGTCCCTACTGCCCTACTACTATCTGTATAGAAATCTTCCCATCCCCACCCCCTCTCGTCCCTACTGCCCTACTACTATCTGTGTAGTAAGTAACCTTCCCATCCCCACCCTCCTCTCGTCCCTACTGCCCTACTACTATCTGTGTAGTAACCTTCCCATCCTCGCCCCCTCTCGTCCCTACTGCCCTACTACTATCTGTGTAGTAACCTTCCCATCCCCGTCCCCTCTCACCCCTACTGCCCTACTACTATCTGTATAGAAACCTTCCCATCCCCGTCCCCTCTCGCCCCTATTGCCCTACTACTATCTGTATAGTAACCTTCCCATCCCCACCCCTCTCGTCCCTACTGACCTAATACTGCCGATCTATCCCCAGCCTACCCCCTACCCCCTCCGCCCTGACAGCTTCTCACATAATGACGCCAAAACTGACATGTATGACAAGGCCCGAGCTAAGAGGAAGCCCTTATGCTGAGAACTTGAGTTACTATTATTGCCCGATATGGGGGTTGTGCCCGAGGGCTTGTGACGCCGGTATCGGCCGACGCAGAACTAATGTGGTTAAGGGGACGTAGCTCAGCGAAGACTAAGTCTGTCTCAACCTCCATTATCGAAGCATTACCCATTTGGGTTAAAGTTGCATGGTCCGATGGCGTTTGAATTTTTGTTTTATTTTTTAGATAAATATACCAAATTGATCATTATAACCTACTAATCATTAGTCCCGAGTAATTTTGATGAAAAATGGCTAATTTTGAAGCAACTTGAGCTGAAAGAACCCAAAATATCTATGACAAGCTTTCCAAAAGTCCTCTAGCTATGACGCGTATTGACGTCTTGCGATGACCATGTGATGTAGGATGACCTAATTCAAATGTAGCCTGGTATCTGGGTATTTTCTACTAATGGCGCCATTGCAGCATCATTTGTTTGTGGGCATATGATGTGATGTGGGCTGACCTACTGATGTAGTTGTGGTAGGTCATGGGATTCAAACCCATGGGTTTGAAACTTGTTTTAAAGTTGCATGGTCTGATGAAGCATAATTATTTTGTCAAAATCAAACCACATACTTACATTTGATCTTATATTTCCAACTCAGATCGGACAATGTTAGACTAAAAATCTGAAGATATAAGTTTGTGTGGGTTTTCTTTTTGTACATCAGTTGATTAAGCTGGGGAATTTTCAGTCACACACAATTGATCTTATTTCCCCCGCTCCTAACCATATCCTAGTAATGCCAAATACCAAGCTAGGTAGCGACAAGTATAAATTTTGAAGTCATTCGTTTGACTCAACCAGGATTCAAACCTGGTGGTTTGAATTCCATGACCTACCAAAATGGGAGGTGGGTGCTCTACTTATTCAGCCACTCTATCTAGCTTTATACTTTATAGTACTGCCCCACTGGAAGACCAATGACTTTAAAATTGATACAAAAATTGAAAAGCTGCCAACCCAACACATATTTAAGTTTAAGAAAAATATATTTAAAAAATCAAGGGCGGCCGATTTTTCAGGCATGGGCGGGGACGATGACCATCTAATTCTTTTTAGTTGGCCATATACCATCCTCACCTGGTGTTCAGCATTATTAGGATAGGTAAGGAGCAGTGAAATGACGAAGGCCAATTGTCGATGATTAATCAACTAATGTACCAAAAACTGATTTTCATTCTAACATTTTCCCATCTGAGTTGGTAAAATAGGGTCAAATGTAAGTATGTGTTTTGGCTTTTAAACAAAAAGTATGACCCTACAACTTTATATCAGCTCAGGCTATGGTGCCAGCAATACTACCACTGGACATCCTGGAACCTGACTAAGTTCTTGGAATGAGGGTCAAGGCTAATCAGGCCAAGAGATTGACCGAATTGATTATTGGTGTTCTTCCTTGATGGCTGTCCCAAAGTAGGTATCCAAGGGGATGGGGTAATAAATTCACTGATTATACTGTATGTGCTGTCACAAATCCTTAGCTAATCCGCCAGTATCTAAGTTGGATATATAGAATCAAATCTTGATAAGTGTTTTGGTTTTGAAAAAAATATGTTTCATCGGACCATGCAACTTTAATTGTCGTTAACATTCATTCCCGAAAAACAAGAAGTTTTCATTTGATGGCATCAAGGGTTTAAATTGTTTATGTGCATCATTGTGTTACAGTCGCCTGCATTACATCTTATTATGTTCAAACAGGGAAGTGGCAGAGATAATTCTTAAATGTTACTTCTCAACATTTTGATGTAATAATATTGATCTTGGGGGCAGCATTATAAAGTCGCCATGAAAGAGCACTGTCACAAGTCGGTACCCGTCTTGTTATGACCTTAGATGTTGCCATGACGTAAAACGCCAAGAAACAAACATATATATATATATATATATATATATATATATATATATATGTAGTGTGTGCGGGTCTGGTATTGTGAGCCTGCTACTGTGCTAGCTTTTCGCCGAATGTGCAGGCTCCATATTTCACTGACTCAATGACTGGTTGTGGACTGGTGATAATGTGAATGCGGCCTGGGGTGTTGATGGACAAGGGTGAGAAGATCTAGCACACCCACTGACCGACCCGCCAGGGCGGTCCTGGAAGCCCTGAATTGCGCACCGTCACTGCCACAGCGTAGGCAGTCAGGATTTAGGGAGCGAGAACGGCCTGGCGTATACAGCCGCAGGGCCAGTCACCCCCCGGGTTGGATCTAAGGACCAGGTTTACATCTTAGGTAAAAGAAAACACAAAAAAAAACATGATTTAAAAAAAAAAGATAATTAAAAAGTTTTAAAAGGGAAAAGAAGAAGTAAAAGAACGCCAAGAAAAGCACCAACGACAAAAACCTGGTTCTGGTCTCTGATGAAGCTGAACTAAAAGGTTCAGACTTGGGAATTATGTGAACGTGGTGCATACAGGATATCACTGTAGTGCTATGGATAACACTGGATAGCATAACAAGGATATATATATATATATATATATATATATATATATAGCCAGGGAACCTGAGATTCTGTATAATCTGAAATAGATATCTTGCTATCCGACGAAAACATTTATGCAATATGTTTCTTTAGAGTTGCATATTTTGAAATAAGCATCACATTTAGGAAATTAAGACACTTATCTAGATTTAGCTCTGTATTATCAACTTAGATACTGATGCACTTATTGAGCACTTTTTGTTCCAGAGAAGGCAATCCTAAGTCCATTTAAACTTAAAGCTGCATAGTCCGATGAAATATCAAATTTTCAAAACCAAACCAATTATCTAAATTTGATTTTACATATCTAACTTAGATACTGATGCACTTATTAAGCATTTGTTTCTGTGTAGAAGGCAATACTGAGTCAATTTAACAGAACCTCTTACTGCAGAAGTCTATGGTGTCAGAGTTTTGGCAAGCTTGCCAAAACTAATTTTCCATGTTTGCACTCAAAATATCTCAAAAGTTTACCATTTAAAATAAAAGTCACTTTGAACTAATGTGAAGTAGATACTAGTGATCGATCTAATATATTTATCTCATATAAATACAGAAATTCAAAGCCATCGGACTATGCAACTTTAATGTGACCTGTTACTGATTGAAGTTTATGGTCTCAGACTTTTGATGTGCATGTCAACAGTAATTTACCAAGTTTCCACTTCAAATATCTCCAATGTTAACCATTTATGATCAAAGTTACTTCAAGCTGAAGTAAAATAGATCAAAATGGCCAACTTAATATATTTATCTGGAATAAATATGGCAGAAACGTAAAACCATCGCAATATATCGTTTTAATTTAAGACCATCTGAATATATATCATTTTACTTTTAATCTTTGCTGACAACTTCAGTGATCCAGTATTCGGTGTTGGAAACAAACCCATCCGCATTAACTGGCTCGCTGTATGAGTCTTTCTTCAGAGGGCTCTTTGAAATATGTTCTTATTAGTAATAAGCACCGGACACGGTAGCCGAATCGGTAGAGCGCAGCCTTCCCATGCAAGAGATCGGGAGTTCAAATTCGGGTCAAATGAAACCAATGACTTACAGAATTGATGCTTGTCTCGCTTCCTAGCTTGGCACTCGGTATTAATAGGATAGTGCAAGGACTGGTTAGCTTAGTGTCAGGATAATGTGACTGGATGGGACATCGTGTCATGGTGCTGCTGGCCTAATTTCCCAGTGGGGCAGCACTATAATACAAAGTCGCCATGAGTGTGCACTGTCACAAGTCAGTATCCATCCTGATATGACCTTATAATGTTGCCAGGACGTAAAACTCCAACAACCAACAAACCAACTAGTAATTAGCTCATCAGCCGAGGCTGTGCCTTAAAGCTGCTTAGTCTGATGAAGCGTCACATTTTCAAAACCAAAATAATTATCTAGATTTGATTGAACACGTCTGACTTAGATACTGGTGCGCTTATTAAACATTTGTTGCCACATTGAAGGAAATACTGGTGCAATTTAATAATAATAGAACCTGTTACAGCAGAAGCCTATGGTGGCAGAGTTTCGGCATGCTTGCCAAACTTAATTTGGCATGGTTGTACTTCAAATATCTCCAAACTTAGCCATTTAAAATAAAGGTTACTTCAAACTAAAGTAGGGTAGGTTATAGTGAACAATCTTATATATTTATCTCAGAAAATTCCAGAAACTCAAAACCACTAGACCATGCAACTTTAAGTTTGTGAGAACGATGCAAGGTGGTGTTAGTGTTGCGATCCTCCGGTTGCTGGGCGCTAAACAGATCGCTTTACCCCATGACACCTGGACACAGGGGGCGGAAGTTGCTGCCAGCAACACCCCTCAGCAGCTCAGTGAGACACAGACTGGACAACGTCCGGTAGGAACTGACTGTGCAGCTTAACAAGCGTGCTGACTGAGAGGCATGGCGAGTAATTTACAGAGGATGTCCTTTTGAATACCCTGGCCGCTGACGAAATGGCATCGAGCAACTCATTGAGCAATTCATTGAGAAACTCGTGGAGCAGTTCATTGAGCAATTCATTGAGCAGTTCAATGAGTAACTCATTGAGCAATTAATTGAGCAGCTCATTGAGCAATTCATTGAACACTTCATTGAGCAACTCATTGAACAATTCATTGAGCAACTCGTGGAGCACTTCATTTAGAAATCCACGGAGCAGTTCATTGAACAACTCATTGAGCAACTCATTGAGCATTTCATTGAACAACTCATTAAGCAATCCATTGAGTAATCCATGTGAGTAATCCATTAAGAAACTCATTGAGAAACTCATTGATTAACCGACCAGACGGGATTGCCGAATGAGGTACACGTCCATGTCCCGTAGATCGTGGGATTTGACTAGGGGTTTTCCGTCCTTGCAACATCTAATGTCATATCAGGGAGGGTGCCGACTTGTGACAGTACATACTCATGGCGACTTTATAGTGTTGCCCCACTGGGAGGCCAGGCTGCCAGGAAGTACCATGACCTGATTTCCCACTCAGTCACATGATCCTGACAGTGACACTGAGCCAACCAGTCCTTGCACTATCCTAATAATGCTGAACCCTTGGTGAGGAAGCGACACGTACCAATATTTAATTCATTTATTGACTCGACCAGGCTTCAAAACCGTAGTTTCGAATCCCATGATCTACCAAAAGGGGAGGGTTAGTAAGCTGACAGTTATTGAGCATTGCCTGAAAGCGTGCATTTTGAGGCAATTTAGAAGTGGAAGCATGCAGCGCACACTGCACAATTATTTACTGGAATTCCCTTCAGTTACCTCAGGACAACAGTTCTCGCCAATTCTAAAAGAAAACTGGAGCGATGCATTATGTCACCTGAGACAGAATCGGCACATAAGACCTTAAGTAACTTTGGGGCCAGATGGAGGTTGACATTGCCTCTGTAAAAACAATTTGTTGTTGCATTGCAGTATCTGAAGCAGGCTCCATGATCAGAGAAGAAAACGCAAGAATGGAGAGAAGACAAATCGAGATGGGGAAGGGATAGAGTGAAAAATGATAAGCGTCAGACTTTGAAGACTTTGAAGACTTTGTTTAAGCTCTTATTGGTGTATGTGTCATGTACTCTCAAACCAGTCTGTGTCAAAGTAGACCTTTGTGCACCGTTATTGTTTACATTTTTAAAAATTTAATGAGCCTATTCTTCTACCCTGCGGGGGCTATTTCAATTCTGTACAATTGGTCTGCCTCTTTCTACTGCTCCTTACATGAATCCATTTTGTTCGATACATTTGTGGGTCTTTTTTCTATTTTTATTGGGTAAATGTTTATTGTGACAATTACATAATGTACGCACTATACATAGCTTAGTCGAGTGTATGCCTACCATAATGGAGTTGGTTTCCAATGTAGTGACCGGGAGCGGTGGCCTAATGGGTAGAGCAGGGGCCTCGCGTGCAGAGAGTCTGGAGTTCGGTTCTCGGTCGAGTCAAACAAATGACTTTTAAAATGATACTTGTTGCTTCCTAGCCTGGCATTCAGCATTAATAGGATAGGACAAGGACTGGTTAGCTCAGTATCAGGATAATGTGACTGAGTGGGATATTGGGTCATGGTGCCGGCGGCCTGATTTCCGAGTGGAGCAGCACTATAAAGTCGCCATGAGTGCGCACTGTCGCAAGTCGGTACCTGTCCTGAAATGACTTTAAATGTTCCCAGGACGTAAAACTCCAACAAACAAAAACAACAACAAACCGATGTAGTGTCATATGTGGTTAATTATGGCATGTAGGCAGGTAGGTAATATATTATGTGACTCATCCGACGGTGCAGTAAGGCGATGACAATTAATGGTGTGATGGGCCCGGTGATTTTAGGAGCTTGATTAGACGTAATATTATCTGTTATGTGGCATTGTCTTGTTTCTTATTTGTGTCAGGCTGTCTTTGATATTGTAATTCTGTTCATGTGCTATTTACCTTATTTCGTGGTCAGGAGAAAAAAAATCCAACAGTGTTGGTTACGCTACCTTTTCTGGATGGTGGTATTTGCACTACAACTTTTTCCCAGAGTCTTTCTTTATGGATGCTCTCCTGCTTGAGGATGATTTCATTATGTCATGTTTTCATAGCATATCATGTGTTTTGAAGCAAATGTGGTGGTAGGAAGAAGTAATATAGCAGTCCAGTTGTATTCTTCTTGGCTATATATCTAGTGTTTCTAAAATAGTGTGTCTGTACAAGAGTGTAGTGTCAGCAGCTTTGAATTGGGCTGGCAGGCTAGTCCAGAGGATGCTCCCTGTATACCTATGTGACTGGGGAAGGCTCACTGGTTGGGTGTATGGTACAGTCAATTCCATTCTGTCATGCTGTCTAATTGGAAGCTACATAGTAATATATTTTCGTTTGTGCATTAATGCTAGCATTAACATGCACTTTGCTAGAAGATATACTTGCTGCACTGTGCATTTCTTGGCTGAACATTGTTTATTGTGTGCTGTTCTTACTCAATCTTAGTGCTTTAATTTGAAATGTCTGTATATTAAAAGCTAATAATTGACATGCCGACAAATAGAACAATCCCAAAGGGGAACTGTAATTAGTATAATGGTTCTGTGAGCGTTACAATGTGTGCTTAGTTTCTACCGGACCCGGTAGAGCGCAGGCTTCCCATGCGGAAGGTCGGGAGTTGGAATCCTAGCCAATTCAAACCATTGACTTACAAAATTGATACTTGTCACTACCTAGCCTGGTGCTTAGCATGAATAGGCTAGGACAAGGACTGGTTAGCATGGTATCAGGATAATGTGACTGTGTGGGATATGAATTCATGGTGTTGGTGGTCTGGTTTCCCCGTAGGGCATCACTATAAAGTCATCATGACTGCATACTGTCACAAGTCAGTACCCATCCTGATATTTCCTTAGACGGTTGGTTTGTTGTTGGAGTTTTACATCCTGCCAACATCTAAGTTAATATCACGATGGGTACCGACTTGTGACAGTGTGCACTCATGGTGACTTTGTAGTGCTGCCCCACTGGGAAATCAGGCAGCCGGCACCATGAGCCGATATCCCACTCAGTCACATTATCCGTACACTGAGATGATTTGACCATAGATGTTGCTAGGATGCAAAACAACAACAAACAAACCTTAGTTCCTACACATCTAACCAGCGTCTCATGTAACATAGCCGTTGTTTCACTCGGAACAGAATTGCTTTTTACGTAGGTTCTCAAACAACATTGAGAGGTTTGCATCTTGCATTAAGTTGATGTCTGAGGTCAGGCAATCTCTACATCAGGTTCCCTCCCGACTGGAAACATGGAATGCCCACTTGGGAAAACTGTCGCTTGGGGCCTGTGTTCAAAAAGAAAATCAGCTCAGCACTAAATCTACCATGCATAGCTCATGAGCTGGCTCATGGTAGTGTGCGCATGCGTGTCTGAGTACACGTGTGTAAATCTGTGTGGGTGCGCATATATCCCAGTCCACAAGGATATATCGCATAGACATCGGAACACATCGGATGTGTCAGATATTCTTTTCTTTCTTGAAGATTTATACTGCCTATCATGGATAAGCCTGAATAGACTTGTTTTCTCCATTAGACAGTTTGTCGATAGAAACCCCTAGTCTACACTTTTACCGACCCAAGGGATTTTTAACCTCCCACACCACATAGACATGGTATGAGAGAAACTGGCCTTTGATGACGCTGTAAGTTCTACACAGCGGTGGAAATCCAAATTGGCAGAGGTGGGGGCATGGGGAATCGAACCACCGACCTTCAGATTAGGAGTCCGACCTAGAAAAAAGTCAGACACTCTAACCACTCCGCCACAGAGAACACCACCATATTGGAAATCTGACAGCTATTTAGATTTTGCAAATTCAGCGAAAATGTTTACATCGGAAGTCTGATGTCACATTGTCACTTAGGTGTTGCCTAGTTGCAGCATGATTGGGGATTCTACATCAGAAGACTGACATCGGTTAGATGTTACAACATGATTGGAAATTCTACATCGAATGTAGGTTATAACATCAGTTAGGTGTTGCAACATGATTGGAAATTCTATATCGGAAGTTTGATGTCAGTTATGTGTTGCAAATTATACATCAGATCGCAAATTATACATCAGATTTCTGATGTCACAAAATCATTGCAACACAGGCATTACTGTGACAGTTAAAGCCTGACATCAGTTAAATGTTGCAAAATGATTGGACATTTTACATCAGAACTCACTCAACAGGTGGAGCCACAGGTCTATTTAAGTTCTTGGCAACACTATAAAACCGTCAATGATGCACAGTGTCGTAACTGCCTTCTTGATAAGATATCTGATGTTGCTAGGACTTAAAACCCTCCACTATCTCAATGAGCCTTAAGTTCATTTGCACCACCTTCTCAATCTCGACCACAAACTCCTCCTTCTCCACTAAATGTTCGCCATCTTTATCAAGTGGCGAAGGGATGGCCGAGTTAATTGAGCGCTCACTTTCTGTGAGTCAGATCGTGGGTTCAAACCCCGACTGAGTCAAGCCAACGATTAAAGAATTTATACTTTTCACTATTTAGCCTTGTGTTGTATAATTTAATATGTCAATGTTATTATGAATGAAGCGATTGTGCCAGCATTGACTAGAACCCTCCATTCTAGCCAATTCCCCTCAAACACCGCTGTTACTGGATTTTTGCTAGAGTCAGGAGCAGTGCATTGGAAAAGACCCATTGTCAGCAGGGGATATTTCCCCTTTTCAAATTTGCCCAAGGGTCTCCCTTGCCCCCCCCCCCCCCCCGCATCTAAATGAAATGTCCCCCAAAACAGCAACAACAAACTAGTGTGCGCCAGGCTTTTGTTTTGTTTTCATCTTTCATCTTTTTTATTTAAGCAGAATTATCCTAACATTTTGCTAATTTTGGTGCTTGCCCACCTTTTGAATGATTGTTTCACCTATCTGCTGCAGTTCAACCACCACTACCAACCTCTATGTATTACCATCCGCCAATGCTTCCACCATCAAACACACACACTCCGCTCGAACCATCCTGTCCTTGGAATTGTGTGGCATTTCCGGTTCCTGCTCTGGAGCGATGCATCACGTGACTGCGCGGTAGCGTAGACCGGTGGCTGTAGACTGAAGGAGGATTCCGAGGTCTGGTGTATCCATCCATTACTCCATCAATCCATCCATATGGGTGTAAGCAATACCTTCTAATATGAATAAGCAATGCTTAGGACCGACCCACCGATATAACTACAGCAAAGCACTTTATGATTTCTTTTTACTCGACTTGTGGTGTTCGATTTGAAATTCAATCAACTCGGGTGACCCGAATACGGCCGTCGTTTCTGCGGAGTAAGGCGTTAGGCCAATTGCTGTCGCCCACCCTGCTTGCTGCGTAGTGTAGTTCGACGAACTATTTCCGTTTCCGTTTGCTGGATTTTGATTATTCCGTTATTCAACACGAGTTTACAAATGACGGCGCCCATAGAGGCCTATTTCCATTTCCGGTTCTTGGATTTTGGCGAAATCCTCTGTGGGTATTGTTTACTTTATGTATATCTATCTATAGACTATACGCGTGTTAGTCATTAGCCTCCCCGTGGGTGGGTCGGTATTAACCCCAGCCATACAGGAAAACTGAGCCAAACATTTACAGAAATAAAGATTGAATTGGATTCAATTTTATGTGAACATTGACTATAGCAGGGTGGATTTTGATCAGCACCCCCTCTTAGGCGCATTGATTGGCTCATAGCCTGTGTTCATATTTAATAGACTCTGTTACTGCTGGAGCCTTAGGATTAGATTTCCATGTGCGCACCAAAAGTAATGTTGCTTTGTTTCACTTCAAATATCTCCAAAGATAACCAAGTATGCTAAGTGAAGTTACTTAAAACAAAAGTACAGTAGATTATAATCACCAACGAATATATTTATATGTATATAGGCTATGGATAATTGCAGAAACTCAAAACCATCAGACTATATGCAACTTTATGAGCGCCTTATCAATTCAAATTTTGGGTTTGAAACTGTCGGTGTCCCTGCTAAAGCGCTATAAAAAAAAACAGTTATCCCCCATCAAAACTAAGTCTTAAAAGCTAGTCCTTTTTATTCATAACGATATGGTGAGTGAGTCCACCGGGGCCTGTGGGAGTCATTGAATCCAACTTCAGGTTCTCATGTCAATCTTCATCCCAACAGCATACATTCTGGCCTTAAACCCCCTTATCGGGCAATGGCCGCTTTATATATATATATATATATATATATATATATATATATATATACATGTATACATGTATATACATATGCGCACATATATACATATATATACATATATATATACACATATATATGTATATATATATACACATATCTAATACTAATACTAGTAATATGTACATATACATATGTGTACAAATGAAGAGCTCTTTTCCAAAATATAATAAGCGCCAATCCAAAATATTAGCTTGCAATGCCAATGCTAAGCTCATGGCTCGTTCTTTGGAAAAGAGCTCTTGATATATTATATATATGAAGAGCTCTTTATAAATATCAAGAGCTCTTTTCCAAAGCACGAGCTACGAGCTTGGCATTGGCATTGCAAGCTCTTTTTATTATCGGCGCTTATTGTGTTTTGGAAAAGAGCTCCTCATAAGTCATATATATACACATCTATATGCATATATTTTCATACATGAATATTTATATACATATATGCATACATATGCATATATATAATATATATTCATATATATTCATATAATATTAATATACATATATACATACACATATACATATATGAGCCTGTCTCAAAAGGCGATAATTCCTTCTTTTTTTCCCATTGTAACGATTGACACAAAACAGCACAGAAACGGTTACACTGAAAACACAAGGACATTTCCTTCAAATCAATATGTATTCTATTGGGATTATGAAACACTGTAAAAAACAAATCAGTTTATCCTGAGAAAATGCATTAGCAAATAGTATCTTGATCGTTACAATGGACAAAGTTTTGTCCCATATTGCTTAGCACCTTTTGAGACAGTCTCATATACATATATATGTACATATAGATACTATAAATACACACATATACAAGCTTACACATATGTAACATATGTGCATATAATTATATACATATATATGTATATATATACATATACAGTATATATATATATATATATATACATACACTGAGTTGCGCATGTTGATGAGCTGTGACCTTGACCTTGGCGCGTACTCGGCTAGAATGCAGCCGCCGCCTGATCTATGCAGGCAGTAGCGACGGGGGATGATACGCGGTAATGACATGGGCGTGTGCATGAAGGAGCTGTCACTGCCAGGGCAGCGCGTGCCACCTGCCGGCACCCGTCAGAACCACCGACCAACCGCCACCCGCATCTCCGCACCCGCAGCAGGGTGTCGTCATATATATATATATATATATATATAATATATATATATGTATATACACATACATGTATATACATATATACTTATATATATACTTATAGTTATATATACACATGCATAATACATATATATATGTATTGTACATGTATATATATATATATATATATATATATATATATATTTTACCTCGGTATATAGCCTCAGGCTAGCCGCAGGCTAGGGAGAGATAAGCACATCCGAGTCCAGCAATTAGCATAAGCAGCTCACGGCGGGAGGACGTTCGCTGAGCTGCTCTGGCAGGATTTAACTACTACAACACTTTAACCAACTGTAAGTATTGCAAAATCGCGATAAACTTCCTAAGGATGGTTTATAGCATCCAATTATGAAAGCTTAGGACTTTCTCAGGTCCGATTTGGACATGTTTTTGGTGTTATAAAAAACACAAGGTTAGAACACTTATGTACAGAACCGAAACCGATACCGCTGGATAGCGCAACCTGTATACAGACAGGCAGAGATGTTAACCCGAGTTGCATCTCCTAAGGAAATTCCTCCGAACCCTAAAAGAGGGTTTTGTTGGGGATGATCCTGGGTTTCTTTTATAGACTCCCCAGACCGGTTTTTGAGGCGAGCCTCCGAGTTTCGTAATATTTTCTTCAACTTGCTGGCGCAGAATGCCGCGGGTGGGAGAAGTGTACGAAACAGAGAGAGCGGGCGTGCCAATGGCCGCCCCTCCGTTTGGTTGGTTTCACTACCGATAAAACCTACGGCATACCATTAGCTTAACGCCTGTATACAGAATGGTGTAAACACGTTACTCTATACCATACGAATAATACCTCAACCCAGTTTTGGGGCTCACTTTGTGACCATGTTGAGACGATACCGGTATTAAGTAACTTTTTTGTTACAGAAACCGATGGCCACCAAGGGCAACAAAGTTCCGCCGGCAGCGGCAGAAGGCCGCGTGCCCTCAGGGTACGATTCGTCGCCGCCACAGACGCGGCCACCGTCCCCACAGCCAGGAGCTGGTCCTTCGGATAAGGATGGCGGAGACGAAGACCTAGAGGACAAGATCGTCAGGCTTATGGAGAAGTACAAACATACGCAACCCGGTTTACGGGTTCCCTCTCCTCCTATCCCAGACGACGACTGGGAAGACTTTTCGGATGACGAAACTGAATCAGCATTTGAGGTTCCGAAACTGAAAGTCAAGAGGCTCAAGAGACCCGTGAGTAGCTCAGGTGATGAATTCACCAAAGTCAACAAAAAGCGGGTTAAAAAGACCAAGAAGAACAAAAAGAAGAAGAAGAAAGACTCATCATCTGATGATCCAAATGACTCGTCCACGACGGAGTCTGACTCAGACACCGAAAGAGCGGGTGTCTATGCACGGATAGGGGCAAAAATTAAAAAGAAATGCCCGTTGGCGAAAGCAAAGCGGTTGCGTACCACAACCATGATGCGGGAAACGTTAAAAGGACATTTCCACACATTTAAACCCGCTGAGGTGATCAGTAAGCTCACCGAACAAATCTCAGGAATCAAAGGCGTTCCCGAGTCCATCAGCAAGGAAATGGATGCAGGTATCCATCTCTCGGATGAAAGACGGCGTTACGAGAACGCGTTGTGTACCATCCATAGAGCAGTGCTCGGAGCTCTCACTTCCATAACTACGGTAGCAAACAGAATGCAAGCCGAGAATAAATTCTCGTCGCTTGTTCGCACCATGGATAAAGGCATTGCGCTGCTTACCGCAGCGTCGAACTTTATGACGTTTCGACGTTTCGAGAACGTCTTTAAGTCAGTGACCACAGATGCTGGCAAAGAAGTTGCCAGGTCTAAGAAAGTTACGGACAATGACGGTAAAGAATACACACTTTACCTCCCACCAAAGCCAGTGCTCGGTAAGCCGCTGGACAAAACCAAAATGTTTGGGGGACAGCTAGCGCACCTCTTCAAAGCAGTGGAGGTCGACACGAAAAGCGCTAAGAACACTGACAGGGGTAAGAAGTTCGACAACCCCGGCAAATTCCGACGCCCCCGCTCGGATTTTCGCTTCCGCCGAGGAGCCAGGCCAGGACGCGGAGGTCCATCCTTCGGGTTCAATCCCAGGGGACGCGGCAGAGGAGAACGACAGACCACGGGGTGGAACGAGAACCGCGGGTACAAAAGGGAGTTTACACCCAGACCCCAGTTCCCACGGCCAGGAGCCAAGTAGAGTCGACAACACAGACTTCTACCCTCAACACGGTGTCTGAAGAGACACAAACATATGTAAGCACATTTAAGGCAGGAAATATCCTGAACTGTTTACACAACTGGTGTAATATTACAAATGATAGCGAAATTTTGGAAATTGTAAAAGGGGTTCAAATACCCTTCACAGATTTACCAAAACAGAAAAGAGTTCCGTTCCCTTATAAATTTAATGCAGAAGAAAAACTACAAATTGATTTTCAGGTTTCTCTTTTTGAGACTAAGAGAATTATTGAACGAGTACAAAACACAGAAGGACAGTTTATTTCTAATGTTTTTTCTAGACCGAAACCAAATGGCGAAATTCGCATGATTTTGGACTTAACCAAATTAAATGAGTCGGTTACATACAAACATTTAAAAATGTTCTCATTAGAAACGGCGAGAGACTTAATTACGCCGGAAGCCTGGCTCACCACTGTTGACTTAAGAGATGCGTATTACACAGTCTCCATTTGCAAAGAACACAGAAAATTTCTGAGATTTATTTGGAACGGTACCCTCTTCCAATTTACATGCATGCCTAATGGTCTAGCTTGCGCACCGCGACTGTTTACCAAATTGTTAAAACCTGTTTTTGCAGTCATGGGTAGAATAGGACACACAATGTTCCCATACATAGATGATTCATTTATTATGGCAGAATCCTTTGATGAATGCCAAACGGCAGTTACTGATTTGTGTGCTTTATTAACAGATTTAGGATTTTACATTCATAACAAGAAATCTGTTTTCGTCCCGAATAGGGAATTAAAATGCTTAGGGTTTCTGATTAACACCAAAGCCATGACCGTATCTCTAACGGAACAGAAACTCCAGAAGTTTCACGACACAGCCTCCCAGCTGCTTGACATATCCAGGCCAAAGATTAGACAGGTCGCCGTCCTTATCGGGATAATGGTCTCGTATGCCCCGGCTGTTCTTTATGGAGCCGCGCATATCAAATCTCTAGAAATAGACAAGAATAGAGCGTTAGCACGCAAACAAGGTAACTTCGAAAGACCAATGAACATTTCCCGAGACGGCTGTAAAGACATTTTTTGGTGGATCGACAATATTGATAACTCCCCCAATCCCATTCGAATGGGTCAACCCAACACGGTAGTTACTACCAATGCTTCATTACAAGGTTGGGGAGCTCATCGAAATGATGTAGCCACAGGGGGTAGATGGTTAGATAACGAAAAATCAGACCATATTAATGTTCTTGAATTAAGAGCGATTTACTTGGGCCTTTGAGTCTAATTAAAATACCTAGAAAGACGGTTCAACTTCTGACAGATAACACTACAGCTATGGCATATGTCAGGAATATGGGAGGTACAAAGTCAAAAGAATGCAATAACTTGGCACAGAGTATTCGGAACTGGGCGCAACAACATCAAATATGGTTAACCATATCTCATATCCCAGGTTCGCAGAACGTCCTGGCTGACAAAAAGAGCAGAGTCTTTCATGATCACTTAGAATGGAAATTAAACACAAAAATTTTCAACAAAATTTGTCAACAATGGGGTTCACCTACGGTAGACTTATTTGCATCAAGAAATAATTTCAAGATTAACAAATATGTGTCATGGCACCCAGAACCATTTGCTTGGCACATAGATGCTTTCTCACTGATTTGGGAAAATGAATTTTATTACATTTTCCCCCCCTTTAATCTCATTACCAGAGTGGCACGAAAGATAAAGATGGATTGGTCCCACGCCATTCTGATTGTCCCCGAATGGGACACACAACCGTGGCTAGCGGGAATAGTCTCGACAGCCAGCGACTGCCTAAGATTCCCAAAATCCCAAGGAAATCTAACTCACCAAGGCCCTCTGGAACATCACGGCAACGTAGCAACAACACCATTGCTTGCATTCCTTTTCTGAATAAATACCTAGAACAATTTGGTTTAGACAAAATTACACAAGAACGGTTGGTGTCGCATGCGTGGAGAAAAGGAACAGTCAAAATGTATACCACATATTTGAAAAAATGGGGCGTTTACTGTCTTATTCAAAAGGTTAAACCGATGGATCCAACCATTGCCCAAGTGTGCAGATTTTTCAGGATGTTAGAACAAGATGGCCTCGGTTACAGCGCAATTAATGCGGCCAGGTGTGCTCTATCGATCATTCTCCCCAGGTTAGGGGGAGAAACAATGGGTAAACATCACGTAATACACTGGGTACTAAGGGGGATTTATGAACGAAACCCACCTAAACCAAAATACGACCGATTTTGGGATGTGTCACTGGTCTTCAAACTGTTTAAGGATTGGCCACATAATAGATTTCTAGACATAAAACAATTAGGGTTTAAGTTAGCACTTTTATTACTGTTAGTCACAGGTCATCGAGGCCAAACTATAGTGGCACTTTCACTCGATGGACTGGAAATAGATAGAAGGCAAGCCACCTTCGATTTAACAACATTGTTAAAATCTAATCGCATAGGCGACCCTTTGTCATCAATTGATGTAACACAATTCAAGGACAATCCAAAACTGTGTGTAGTTTCTGTGATTAGAACATATATATCCAAGACACAAGGAGTTAGAAACTCAAGACAATTATTGATAAGCTTTATTAAGCCACACAAGGGCATTTCAAGGGACACACTTGCCCGTTGGACAATTAATGTGCTAAAGCTGGCAGGAGTGAATACGGACAAATATGCGTCACACTCAACGAGAGGAGCCATGGTGTCAAAAGCACGCCTCCTAGGAATTTCGGTCAAGCGCATCCTAGCGCATGCAGGGTGGAAGACCGAACGATCGTTTGCTAGACATTATAACAAGCGTCTGGAGAAGCCCAGTGGTGTCGCACAACGACTGCTACAGCATTAAAGGTCAAAAGGTGAGAACATAAGCATAGTCACAAATAGTGATTTTAACAATGTTCCATACCAAACAAATAATCAGAATAACATAACAATGAAATATCAGGATAAAATGATATTACGTAAAGTCTCCCTAGCCTGAGGCTATATACCGAGGTAAAATAGATTAGTTAGACGAATCTTACCTTGGTATAGATGATGGATAACTATTGTTTTCCCGAGGTATAAGCCTCGGCTAGACGTGGGTGAGGGCCCACCCTCCACACCCTACCACGTCTAGTCTGTTGCTTGTACAAAGGAAACATTAGTTTTTTCTCAAGAATTTATTAGAGATCATTTTATCCTGAATTAGTAGGTAAAGATTGCTGGACCCGGATGTGCTTATCTCTCCCTCACCCACGTCTAGCCGAGGCTTATACCTCGGGAAAACAATAGTTATCCATCATCTATACCAAGGTAAGATTCGTCTAACTAATCTATATATATATATATATTTATGTAAGTACATGTACAATACAGGTACATGTATATATGTATATAGCATTATGTGATGTATAACTGTAAGCCATTATGCGAGTATAAAGGCGTGGAAGGGAATTGTCATATTACTGTTCTTTATTACAGTTATTAGGTGCCTTACTCTCTGTCTGGTCCCTCTCACCACGTGACCGGTGGCGCCGCCACCGGCACGAATCCAACACGGGACGCTTCACTGTGTCATACGCGCCCGAGAATTTGTATGTATATTTGTATATTTGTGTATACATATTATGTGTATATGTGGATATATGTGTAATACTAATATTAAGCTGATAGATGTGTTCAAATGAGCATCTAAATTACATATAGGCATATATAGGTATATTTATGTATATATATGCAGGACAGAAATCTCAGACCATTTGCTGCTTACAGTTCTTCATTGACTGTTGGTGGGTAGTGGAGAGTTCCCCGAACTTTGTATATGAGTAAAGGTTGGCGGCTTCAATGTACTCTGACCAGAGGTCTGTACATATAGCATAGTCGTTTTTATATTTAGATAGTTTCTTTATTTTCTTTATGCAGCACATTTTGTTGTTGTTCAATAGCTTATTCTATATATATATATATATATATATCTATATATAGATATATATATATATATATATATATATATATATATACGGAGGTGGCGCCACCGGTCAAGTGCGGAGTCTTACGGAGAACAACAATGGTGTCAAGTAATATAATATATAATGGAAACAATTCATTCGTATTGTTATACTCGCATACTACGTTATACATCACACACACACATATATATATATATATATATATATATATACATATATATATATATATATATATATATATATATATACAATGCTTTGGCGGTGACAAGTATTGTTTGGGAGAATAAAACTAGTTAGAAAACCAGGAAAATTACATATATGAATAATATTTGCAGAAGTACTTTATACCCCACATATATATACGTGTATATATATATATATATATATATATATATATATGAGAGACCAGACGGGATGGCCAATCGGTAAGAGTGCTGGCTAGCTTCCTGTGTGGGAAGTCATGGGTTCGAACTTTGGCCGAGTCAAACCAATGAATTACAAAATTGATGCACATACCTAGCCTAACACACATCATTAATAGGCTAGAGCCAGGACTGCTTTGTTCAGTGGCAGGATAATGTAACTGAGTGGGATATCTCTGTTATCAGTTCATGGTGCTGGCAGCCCGGACCTTGCTGGGACATAACCATCCCAACAAGCAAGCAACGAACATATAATGTGTTCCCTGTGGTTCTTTAATGTTTGATATAGGATATATATGATGTGCACTTCCTCGCTCTCTATGATATATAAATTATATGTAGCATCAATCTATAAGATATATATATATACACATATACATGATACGTGTACAAATGATTGCAGTCACGGACATAAGCATTCTGCTATAGGCATTGTGATATATCCCCATGTCGTTATGCCTGTGATCTGAGGGCAGTCCATGGGTTGTATTGAGAAGTACCATGCGAGCATATATATATATATAATGGAATTATCATTGAAATATTAGCAGAACGGACCCAAAAGGTGGAATGGGGAGGCGTGTCATCAATAATTCACTAGAGGGAAAAGTTACACAATATTTGACATTTTCAGTCTAATTCTGACAATGAGTAGTATCATTTTCCCCCGGTGCATGTATATATATATATATATATATATATATATATATATATGAATACTCCAAGCTAACTGCAAGCGGAGTGTCCGGTATGTAGGCGCTGTGTGTTGCACAGTCGCGGTGCCGGTGTAACGATTTCAACTTCCCTCCCTTCCCAAGTTCCCCCCCCCCCCCCCGGGAATCTGAAGACGTTTTTAACTTCCCTCCGGGGAAATTAAAAACGTTTTCAGATTCCTGGGGAGGGAACTTAAAAACAGTTTTCAGATTCCTCCCCCTATTTTCAAATTCCCCCCTCCGGAAATTTAAAATTGTTTAAAAAACTTTTAAAAACGTTTAAAATTTCAGACCTATAATATTTTTGTCTTAACCATCTTGGAGAATTTTTGTGTCATTTGTGGTTAAATATGTCTGATTGTAATAGTAATAATTTCCATTATGCTATTCTCTGTATATTATAATATTTGTCATGAAAAATAACAAAAAATAACAAAAAATAACAAAAATAAAGAAAATTCCCCAAAAATGGGGGGGGGGGGGGAGGGAAAGTTAAAACGAGGGAGGGAATTTGAAAACATTTTCAAATTCCCCTGGGAGGAATTTGAAAACGTTTTCAAGTTCCCGGGGGGGAACTTGAATATGGGAGGAATTTGAAATCTTTACACCGGGAGAAGTTGTAGGGTTAGTTATTGGCACTGCCAACACCGGGAGGAGAGGGCTGATAAGTTAGTTAACACCGGGGCGCAGGTGAGTGGGCGGCACTCATACACTCCATCACTCCACGCTGGAGGGCCTCCCGCAAGACGCCCCCAACATACACCGGCACGTGTGCTGAAATCCCTGACCGCCGCCCCGCCTCCATCCTCCCTCACACCCTCCACATACACACACTGGACTTGGTGCATACTCAGCTAGCTGCCCCAGACGGCGGGCAGGGGCAGACACACAGACATACAAGTATGCAGACAGGCACGAAGACAATCAGACAGATACGCAGATAGGCACAGAAAGGCACGGACAGACATACATAGACAGAAAAAACTTAAAGATGCACATTCACAGATACAAATACACAGACACAGACACACATATGGGCAGGCACAGACATGCAAGTATGCAGACAGACACGAATATAAGCAGACAGATACACATACAATCACAGAAAGAGACATCATCATCATGCTGTCGGTCGCGATGCGACAAAGACTGCTTTCATTACTTGACTGCCGCTCTCCATTTAGCTCTCTGCTGTGAGAGTGATGACCATGAGTCAGTCTTAATGTCTCTCAGCTTCAGGTTTCTCTTGATGGTATTCTTGAACCAGAGACGAGGGCGCCCTCTCTTTCTGTAACCAGAAGACAGTGAGAATAGAGGATCTGCTTTGGTAGCCTGTCTGATGACATCCTCATGAGGTGTCCAGTCCACCAGAGATTCTTTTTGATCAGAAGATCTTCCATAGAAGGCAGCCCCGTCCGTTCGAGTATTTCCTTATTTGTCACTTTGTCCTTCCAGGTTAGCTTCATGATTGAACACAGATGTCGCATCATGAAGGCATGCAGCTTTTTCACCTGTCGTCTGAACACTGTCCAGGCCTCGCCTCCGTATAGTAGGGTGGATAGCACGATTGCATGGTAGATCTTGCCTTTGACCCACATGGACACATGGTGGTTGTTCCAGAGTCTCTGGCATAGTCGGCCGAAAGATGCCTTGGCCATCCTCCTCTGTATTTCAGCATCAATGCATCCATCACTTGATATAGTGCTTCTGAGGTAGGTGAATTCCGGAACAGAGTTCAGCTTGTTACCGTCAACCATGATATCCTCCTCTCGGGCTCTTGTAGAGTTGGATTGGTACAGCACCAGAAAGACACATCCACATTCACAGATACAAATACACAGACACAGACACACATATGGGCAGGCACAGCCATCCAAGTATGCAGACAGACATGAAGACAAGCTGCCGACACACAGGCAGGTACAGAATCACACAGACAGACAGACACAGTCACACAGACAAACACACAGACACACAGACATCCCTGAATACCTCGTTGTGTGCCCCAGTGGGACTTGACACGGTTGATGTGTATAATGCGCAGGCACACAGATACACAGACACGCAGGCACACAGACACTCAGACATACAGACACACAGACACACAGACACCCCACATACCTCCTTGTGTGCCCCAGTGGGACTTGACTCTTTGGCTGCTGTATAATATTCTGCTTCTAATCCAGCCTGTACCAGACGGGATGGCCGAATGAGTTAGATCGTCCGTCTCCCGTGCTGGTAGATCGTGGGGTCGTGGGTTCGAACCCTGGTCGAGTCAAACCAATGACTTAAAAATTGATACTTGTCGCTTCCTAGCCAGGCACTTGGCATAAATAGGATAGGACAGGGACTGGTTGGCTCAGTGTCAGGATAATGTGACTGAATGGGATATCAGGTCATGGTGCTGGTGGCCTGGTTTCCCAGTGGGACAGCACTATAAAGTCGCCATGAGTGCGCACTGTCACAAGTCGGTACCCATCCTGATATGACTTTAGATGTTGCTAGGACATAAAACAACAACAAACAAACTAATCCAGCCTGGCTGCTTTGCTCTCCTCCAAAGCAATCCGCGTTTTCATCGCAGTGGTTGCAGGTTGGGGCTCTATAGCGACTGGATGCATGGACCCAAACCACCATGCAAGGCATTAACCAATAAAACAACAGCTCATTCATTCCGAACGACCTGGAATCTACTTACTTTCGGATCTCACTTCTCAATATGAACAATAGACCTTTTCCGCAGAGCATGCTCAGTGAGCCTCTGCTGTCAACATTGGTTCTTGCCACTGCCACCAGAGGGAAGCCTGGGCCCGTATTCATGACGCAGTGTTAGCTTACACTCGGTGTGTTTACATACTGAGTTTTCGCCGCTAACCTAGAAATCCCCACCAAAACCAGTTTTGGCTCGCTAACACCGCATCATGAATATGGGCCCAGGTGCTAGAAATCCTCTATAAGACCTTTTCCACACAGCATCCTGGACCGTATGCTGCTATCCGCGCTGTCAAGTGTCATAGCTTTCATTATTCAGTCCCTGACTGCGAAAGAAAAAATAGGATGATTAAAAAAAAAAGAAGAAGTATTTCCCATGCTAGCATAACATCAAAAGAATGGAGTGATCAGTTTCTATACAGAAGGTCGTGGGTTCGATCCCTGGCCGAAAGGCAAAGTGGGTTAGTGTAGGCTCGCTCAATAAAGCTACTGCATTAGCGCTATAGAGCATTCGAAACTGCTCTGTACCTCCCTTTTCAGCCGACCAGACGGGATGGCCGAATGAGTAGAGCGCCCGTCTCCTGTTTTGGGAGATCGGGAGATCCGAACCAATGAGTTTGTGGGTCCGAATTCTTGTCGAGTCAAACCAATGACTTAAAAATTGATACTTGTCGCTTCCTAGCCTGGCACTCAGCATTAGTAGGATAGGGCAAGGACTGGTTAGCTCAGTGTCAGGATAATCTGACTGGGTGCGATATCAGGTCACGGTGCTAGTGGCATGGTTTCCCACTATAAAGTCACCATGAGTGCGCATTGTCACAAGTCGGTACCCATCCTGATATGACCTTAGATGTTGCTAGGACATAAAACAGCAACAAACAAACAAACCTTTTTCAGCCCTGACGAGACCTCGCACATCTAAGTTAGTAAACAGGGAGGGGGGTGTTTACTGTTAAATAAGTAGAAATGTGACATAGGGATGCTCTTTTAACCTAGGGTTAGAGCCGAATAGGGGATGGGGGTATTGTAAGGATGGTGGAGGGTTTGTAAGGGAGGGGGGTGGTGGAGGTGTGGGTGGAGGTATGGTTTCACCATAACTGCTTTGGCGTAGGGAGAGAATATAATGAGGATGCTACAGTACTATTTCTAGGCAGACTGGGATATGTAGATCCTGCACTTAACTCAGCACCTTCTCCGTCACCACGTGACCCGGAAGTGAGCACCTGGGGACGTCTGGGTGGGTGGGGTGGGGCGGGGTGTGGCGGAGCGGGGCGGTTTGAGTGGAGTACCTACGCATGCGTCATTCTGATCTCCTAGGGGAGAGTTGTGCCTACCCCTACCCCTCACCGTCACCCCAACAGTCACCCCTCACCCTTCACTCCCACCCATCCACCCCTCCACCCCTCCGTCTCATCCCTGACCACCACCCTTCACCTCTCACTCTCAACCCTCATCCCTCACTCCCACCGGTCACCCCTCATCCCTTACTCCCACCCCTCATCCCTCACCCCCACCCCTCACTCCCACCCTCACCCCTCACTCCCACCCCTCACCCCTCACCCCTCACCCCTCACCCCTCACCCCTCACCCCCACCCTCACTCCTACCCCTCTACTCCCACACCAACCCCCCGACCCCCACCTATGGAGGTGCGTTTCACTCGTCGTACATGTGCGCATGCGCTGACAGCCGCTAATCTCTTCACGGTGGGGAACTGACGCAGATCAGTGAAAAGGCAGGCGGGATTCCTGTCCGATGTGTATGTGTGTAAGATAGTGTCATCGAATCGTTACTATTGCAGTGTGAACGTTGTTGACATGCCACTTTTCGCACTCAGCACCCATCCAGATTACCGGTCACAATGGCCAAATCGGTAGAGCGTGGGCCTAGCGTGCGAAAGGTCCAGAGTCCGATTCCCGGTCGAGTCAAACCAATGACTTATAACATTGATACTTGTCACTTCCTAGCCTGGCGCTCGACATAGATAGGATAGGGCAAGGACTGATTACCTCAGTGTCAGGATAATGTAACTGAGTGGGATATCAGGTCATGGTGCTGGTGGCTTGATTTCCAAGTGGGGCAGCACCATAAAGTCACCATGAGCGCGCACTGTCACAAGTCAGTACCCGTCCTGAGATGACCAACTCCAACAACCAACCAAGCATAATATGACCCAGAACTCAGACTTCATTGACAAGATATGATTAGGCCAGGTCATATTGAGGTGATACATTTGAATTTGAATTTTATTTTACCATAATATATGGTAGGGTCTTTTGGGTTGGCATCCCCCAAGAGAGTAATCTTCATGACTGTACACCCAAATGCATCTCTCTAAACTAAAAATAATTTGAATAGATAACTGGCAACATAATTAAACAAGTTGGCAGTTTGACAATAACATCAAAATAAAGATCAGGTTAGGAAATTTGCATAGCCTAATGATACAGTATTGCAGAAATTTAGCAACAAAACTGTCAATGTATATTTTCAGTTAGGGGTTCTATTCGATACCTTGTGTAATTCACTCCTTGTGGTGGGAAGCAGGATAGGGTGAGTTAAAGAGGGCTCTGATCTGCTGATAGTGCTAGTTAACCCTGAGTCAGCAGGTCGAGAATTCACTCTAAAAGAGGCGGAGAAACATTATACAGTACAACCCCGTTAAACCAAGCTCGGTTAAACCAAACGATCAGTTAATCCAAACTTTTTTCGGCGGCCCAGAAAAATACTACCATTTATCATATAAAAAAGTTGGTTCAACCAAAGTCGGTTAAACCAAAGTATCGGTTAATCCAAACAAAATTGTCGGCCCCAGGCCACTTCCGATACAGTTAAACCAAACTTTCATGTGGTTTTAAGGTCATCTGAGACTTTTTTATATGATACATGGTAATATTTTGACCGGTCGCCGAAAAAAGTTTGGATTAACCGATCATTTGATTTAACCGAGGTTGGTTTAATGGGGTTAAACTGTATATGCATAAAAAACAATAGTGTCCACACACATTGTATATTACATTCATAATGTATGTATAGAGCGCACCATAATAAGTAGGGGAGAAAGAATAGACAGAGAGCAACATGATAGAGAGATAGAAGAAGCCTAGATAGAAAGCAAGATAATAAAGAGGTGGAAGAAGCCTAGATAAAGAGAAATATATTAAAGAGGTGGGGAAGCACAGATAGAGAGTATAATAATAAAGAGGTGGAAGAAGCCTCAACAAAGAGCAACTTATTAAATAGGTGGAGGAAACATAGACAGATGGCAACATAATAAAGAGGTAGAGGAAACAGAGGTAGAGAGGTAAAATAGAGAGCGCACAGATATTGAACATAAATAGAGAGAGCATAGGTAGGGAGCATCGATAGAAAGAGCATCAATAGAAAGAGCATAGATAGAAAGAGCATAGATAGAGAGCATAGATAGAGAGAGCATAGATAGAGAACATAAATAGACAGATCATAGGCAGGGAGCATGAATAGAGAGAGCATAGATAGAGAGCATAGATAGAGAGCATATATAGATATCATAGATAGAGAGCATAGATAGAGAGCATAGATAGAGAGCATCAATAGAGAGCATAGATAGAGAACATAAATAGAGAGATCATAGGCAGGGATCATAGATAGAGAGACCATAGATAGAGAGCATAGCTAGAGATCATAGATAGAGAGCATAGATAGAGACCAGTTTAATTTTAAATTACTTTAAGCTAAAGTAAAATAGATTATAATGATCATTCTTTATCTCAGAAAATTCATTATTTATCTCAGAATATTGCAGAAGCTCAAAACCATCAGACTATGCAACATTAGGTAAAAATGCAATTTGGTTTGCTTGTTGAACTTGTCCGTACTAACAAGATATAAGGGCATTTCAGGACGGTGCCAACTTGTGATAACATGCACTAGTGGTGGCTGTATAGTAGCTGCCCCACTGTCAGACCATGCCACCAGCACCGTGGCCTGATATCCCACTCAGCCATATTAATGACAAGTCAAGTATAAATTATCCAAGTCATTGACTTTGACCCAGATGGGGATCGAAGCCACAACCTTCCACGTGGGAAGCCAACGCTGTTACTATTAGTCTTAGTCTTAGTCTTAGTCTTAGCGATTTGGCCTTCCCGTCCAGTCACTGTCACAGTTGAGGTGATTGTGTGAATGAATTCTCATTAAATACACAGCTCTGAAGAAATATCGCAGTTAGTCACGTGACAATCCGTACAGCTGGTACAAATTCCAGTTTGGACTGCTGAGTCTGCGCAGCGCTCACTCGTCTCAGCCCCAGCCATCCAATCACCGCCCGGCTCCTGCCCCCCTGTCATGCCGCAGCAGCTGGGACACTGTCAGTCTCAGTCCATCCCAACTCGACTAGGCTAATTGAATTTTCCCACGACGCAGCTCTACCCTTCAAGTTCAAGCAGGTCCCTATCCACCTTGTTTACTTTAATTGACTATTGACTGGGCGAGCACTGCTCCACGTGTGTAGCTTGCTATAACCAATAGCATGTGCCACTTTCAAAATGCATGCCTAAAAGAATAGCAGATGGTTGGTTGGTTGTTGGAGTTTTACATCCTGGCAGCATCTACAGTCATAACAGGATGGGTACCGACTTGTGACTGTGCGCACTCATGGCGGCTTTATAGTGCTGCTCCACTGGGAGACCAGCCGACCAGCACCATAGCCTGATATTCCATTCAGTTGCATTATCCTGACACTGAGCAAACAAGTCCTTGCCCTATCCTAATATAGCAATAATGTCAAGCGCCGGGCTAGGAAGCGACAAGTATCAATTTTTAAGCCATTGATTTGACTCGACCAGGGTTTGGACCCGAGGGCTTCGAATCCCACGATCTACCAAAATGGGAGGCGGGCGCTCAACTCAGTTTGCCACCGGGCCTGGTAATGTTAACACTTTAAACAAAAAACTGTTTGGGAGTTCTTGGACCAGGCCTCCCACGTTTAGTGGATAAACCCCCACATTGCCATCAATCCAGGAGAGAATTCCCGAGTGTCGGTGGTGAACACCCGGCCCTCTACATATATTACTAGACGAGGTGTTTACTCCGGGAAGGACTACTTGCCTTCTGACACGGAACAACCCCCCGTCAGACATACAATTATAACTCACTTTAATATTGTATTGCACCCATCACTGTGGGAGGGTGTTCTTTGTACGCTGCACCTGCTGCACTGACCGCAGGTTATACACCCACTCAAAGACCCCATTTAAACAAGCGGAACCCACGCACTGTCACAGAGGCTGGACAGTCAGTGTTGGGGGGGGGGGGTTAGTGGGTATGGGTGTGTGTGTGGGTATGGGTGTGGATGTGGGTATGGGTGTTGACGCATGTGGGTGTATGGACTATCTGTGTTTGTGTGGGGGGTATGTATGTGTGGGTGTATGTGTGTGGGGATGTGGGTGTATGTGTGTGGGTGTGGGTATATGGGTATGGGTGTGTGGGTGTATATGTCTGGGTATGGGTGTTGGTATATTTTTGTGTGTGGGTGTATATGTCTGGGTGTGGGTGTATGGGTGTATCTGTGTGGGCGTATGGGTAGGGTTGCGTGGGTGTATTTGTGTGTGGCTGTATATATGTGGGTGTATGGGTGTGGGTGTATGGGTGTGTATGTGTAGGTGTGTGGGCGTATATGTGTGGATATGTGTGTGTGTGGGTATGGGTGTGTGGCGCTGTGGACGTCGGGCGTGTGTATGTGTGTGTGTGTGGGGGGGGGGGGACGTGGCTGGGTGGGTGTGAGTGTGTGGGCACACTCTCCCTGTGCTTCTCAGTTATCTAATAATATATATCGCCTAGCAACACACGCTAACAAAGTCAATCACGGTCACACTGAGAAAGGACTCCTTTGTTGTTGTTTGTAGCGTGTTGTTGTTCTAATGACCACTTGCAACTGGGTTCGCCGTGAATATGGTATATGCTGCCAACACGGCGTAAAGAAACCACCAATCAATCAATCAAGCTGCAACGAATACCTGTGGACGTTTATCTAAAAGTTCCTTTACAAAAATAAATATAAAAATAATTGTTGTTTAATAAAAAAAAAGACCCGCCTCAGAAAACAATGCCAGTGTATCTTAGTGGAAGTGCTCGGGGATCTGTTGGTTAGACGGGACCACGGAGATGGCAGGTGACCTTGTTCAAGGTCGACGGTTCGTCTTCTCCAGGGCCACAAGAGGCCGCCACTCACCCCTACCCACTCTCCTATACACCCCTCTCCCCCCCTCCCCCCTCCCCCTACTACCCTACCTTCGCGACACACACACACACTCACATACACTCTCACACACTCACACACATTCACACACTCACACTCAGCCACACTCTCACACGCTCACACACTCACACATACACTCACACACGCACTCACACACACTCACATACTCTCACACTCACTCACACACACTCACACACCCATACTCGCACACACTCACACCCACCCACACTCACACACACGCACCCTCACACACTCACACCCACCAACACACACTCACACACTCACACACACACTCACTCACACTCACACTCTCACACACACTCACTCACACATACTCACATACACTCACACCCACCCACACACACACTCACCCACACGCACTCACACACACTCACACTCTCACACGCACTCACACACACTCACACTCTCACACACACACTCAGTGTTCCTTCCTCTCTGCCTGCCCAGACGCTTCTAAGGTCTAGGTCCTGGGTATCCATCATGCCTTGTTGGTTTATTCATTGTGTCCAACTGCCCCCCACACTCACCCCTCCCCACCTCTGCCATCTCCCTCGTTCGAGAGATATAGATAGAGAGAAGGAGGGCGGGGGAGGGAGAGACCCTTTCGAGAGAGAGAGGGGGGAAGGGAGGGAGAGGGGGTGGGGTGAGGGAGAGGTCAACATGCTCTGTTGTCTGATGCACAGCTTCAACCAAGAAGGGAGGCCATGGTCAACATTGCCCGAATAGTCTCTGGTGTCTGGTCTCAGATCTAGTTTCAGGATGATTAGCATAGAATGTATTCCTCCACCTCCTCACCCCCCCCCCACCTCCCCATCCTTCACCCTCCGTCTGTTTTAAGTATTACAGCCCCCTCCCCCGCTAACACACACACGCACTCATGTGCACGCGCACACGCGCGCTTCTTGGGTAGTTGAAACAAAAAGGTATCTGGGTGGGGGGGGGGGGGGGTGAATGAAAGCATATTATAAATAAACGCTATCCTTCTCACACATCCGGGTTGATTAAAAAACAAATAAAAATCAGAATGAAAAGGGTAATCGATATGTGCTCGGAGAGTGATTTATTTTTGTGATTGATTAAATAGAGGATGATGTCACTGTTGTCAGACAGGCAGAATACAATATTTGACATTTCTAGCTGGCCTCACTTCAAGTGGCTTTTATTTGTAGGATGAGTTTATTTATATGTCAACGTATGCATTTAAATTATATTTATCGTCAGAAAAGGACCCTCCACCCCCCACCCCCAACAAATTATTCAGATCCAGGAACAGCAGATATTATACAGGAGCTGACTAATAAAGTTCTATTGAATGTCGGTCTAGTTTTGTACTTGTTCTGTGTGGTTGTTTTTTAATCGGTGGACCACTGCTACTTGTTGCTAGTAGTATTAGTAGTACTAGTAGTACTAGTACTACTAGTACTACTAGTACTACTAGTACTACTAGTTCTACTACTACTAGTACTAGTAGTATATACTCAGCGTTTCAGGTGCGGAAGATCAGCCTTATCAATCAGTTCTGTCTGTCGGGCGGCCCTTGTCGCCTCGTCAGCTTGGTTAAAGCCTCACATGAAAATTGAAACTTAACATGTCTTGCAACATCTAGCGTGAGTATTCCTGTTTTAACTGCAGTATTAAAGTTGCATAGTCCGATGGTTTTGAATTTCTGTATTTTTTTTCTGAGATAAATATATTAGATCGATCACTAGTAATAGTAGTATCTATGTTCCATTATTTCGAAGTTACTTTTATTTTAAATGGTAAACTTCTGAGATATTTTGAGTGCAAACATTGAAAATTAGTTTTGGCAAGCTTGCCAAAACTCTGACACTATAGACTTCTGCAGTAACCGGATCTGTTAAATTGACTCAGAATTGCCTTCTACGCAGAAACAAATGCTTAATAAGTGCATCAGTATCTAAGTTAGATATGTAAAATAAAATCTAGATAATTTGTTTGGTTTTGAAAATGTGATATCTAATCGGACTATGCAGCTTTAATGTTTGATAAATACCTTTATTCTGAAATCCGAAAAATTCTTTAATTCTGAAATACAACGGGCCCCAACGATTTCTGAACTGTGGACCTGCAAATATATTATATATATATATATATATATATATATATATATATATATATATATATATATACCTTAATAATGATAATAATAAATAATATTCCCTTCCGTATCTTTATACTAGCATAATATGTTATACATCACACACATAATGTGACATATATAGTTAGTATATTTATATACGTGTATAATAAATCATCGGTATGAGGTATTTTCCTATTATTATTATGATCAGTTATCGTCCATTAACAGACTCAGATTGATTTGCTGCGGCACATTCGCCTACGGTGGTGCCGCCACCAGCAGTTCTTTGTACTTATTCCTCAGTCTTTGTATAGATCACTTGCTGTGAAAAGTTATATATATATATATATATAGATATATATATGATATATATGACGCCCCACTCATTCTCTGGCCTCAATTGTCCCTACGTGCTATTCGCGTTATCCCCGAGCTGCACTTCCGGTCTGTCCACCTGATGAGTGTGATTA
Source organism: Branchipolynoe longqiensis (assembly GCA_030323885.1). NCBI lineage: Eukaryota > Metazoa > Annelida > Polychaeta > Phyllodocida > Polynoidae > Branchipolynoe > Branchipolynoe longqiensis. The sequence continues at coordinate 34,290,963 of CM059187.1, read as the reverse complement.
TTATTTAAGCACCCGCTCTCTATCACGGCGTCGTTTACTGCCTGCCTGAACCGCGCCGCGCTCCAGCCGGGGAAGAGTGCTCGATGTAAAGTGGCCAGCGCGGTAAAGACATTACGCTGAGCGTTCTGCGTGATAGTATGCAGGCCTTCCCAGCTGCCACGGCGCGAAGCTTCCTCAGCGCACAGTTAATTAGCAGAAGCGCATTTATTAATTACACATGCCGCGCTGCCTTCTGGGATATGAGAATGGGGACTGGGGATGTTACCTCGTTACTACCGCGCACCTACAACCACACTACCCCCCCTCCACACACACCCTTTCCTGAGTCTACCTCTGGCTTTACCTCCCCCCCCTCCCCTTCACATGCCTTACTGAGTCTACCTCACTGACCCTACTCCCCCCCGCCCACACACACACTTTACTAAGTCTACCTGACCCCCCCCCACCCCCACCCCCACACACCTTATTGAGTTTACCTCATTGATTCTACCTCACTCCCCACACAACCTCACTGACCCTACTCCCCACCACCACACACACCTTATTGAGTTTACCTCATTGACTCTACCTCACTCCCCACACACACCTCACTGACCCCCCCCCCCCCCCCCCCCACACACACCATATTAAGTCTACCTCACCCTCCCACACACCTTATTGAGTTTACCTCATTGACTCTATCTCACTCCCCACACACACCTCATTGACCCTACTCCCCCCCCCCCCACACACACACACCATATTAAGTCTACCTCACCCCCACCCCCACACACACCTTATTGAGTTTACCTCATTGACTCTACCTCACTCCCCACAAGCCACACCTACCTATCCACACACCCTCTCAGTCTCCCATGCACCCACACACCCTCCGACTCTCCCACCCACTCACCCGCCGCCCTCCGCAATACACTAGATCACCGTTCCGACTGCGCATGCGCTGAAAACGGCGCTGGGAGCAAAGCAAATGCGTACAGCCATTGAGTTTGCCGATACGCATAGGGCAAAACTTTGATTTTATTCCAAATTTATTAATAAAAATACATAACAATTTGGCACAAACATAGATGGATGGATGCAATATAATAATATAATGAATATGTTTAAGACACAACTCTCCATAATTAAGCATTTTGAGCTAAGAAACATACAATCTCAGTCACTTTACAGGCTGATGTTTACATCACCATTGATTAGACATAGGTAATTCTTGTTCTAAATATTAAAATGTCAAATGTGTCAACAAAAACTTGTTTCAAAGAAATATATAACCAATATCTGATTTACCCTACTCATTTTCTATTTCTATATATGTCATTAACCATAGGATATAAATAAAAACATGAATAGAATATATAAAACTGACTCTGGCTATGGCTCTAACACTAGTCTGAGTGTCCAGATTTGTCTAAATCTAAATGCTCATGGCATGAGATGTGCTGATTATAATATTGATTTAAATGCAATGCTGGATAAAAGATTAATATCTTAATTTATTATATATATATTTTTTAGTTAGTGTTCTATGTTTCAAACAAGAGCTGAGATGAGCTGAAACTAGCGCATATCATAACTGCACCCAGTGTAATGCGCCATGTGCTTCTCACGGGTTTGTTTTGCTTTGACGCATCCCACAATGCACCGCGCCGCTGGAATGGAGGTGTAGCCTATCCCCTCGCAGGTGTGGCAGTTTCCGCCGTCCGCCAGTTTCCGCGGTACACATTGCTTTTGCGCATGCATCAAAATCGAGCAGCATCGTCACTAACCTTATAAATTTAATATAATGTTTTTGGTAAAGATGTTTTCTACATGTGTACCAAGCGATTTGTTTCTATGTGGTGTGGTTTTAGAGATATTTCACTTTTTCTGTATTTTCTGTATGAAGATTGCTCACGACCATTGACAATGCCTTGAGTTTGACGGTACGTGCAGTGCAAAACATTAGTTTTATTCCAAATTAATAGAAATCAAGAACCCTAACCTTATCAATTTAATATAATCTTTTTGGTCAAGATGTTTTCTATATGTGTACTAAACTATTTGTTTCTAGGTGGTGTGGTTTGAGAGATATTTCACTTTTTCTGTATGAAGATTGCTCACGGCCATTGACAATGCATTTGAGTGTAGGCGTACCGCGGAAACTGGCAGACGGCGGAAACTGCGACACCAGCCCTCGCCCAGCCACTGACCGGCACACATCAATTAGGGTGCTAATTAATTTATTCAACCCCCATCAGGGGACTAATGAAAAGTAATCATCGGGAAGGGGAGCCCTCTTGATGGCGGCTACCGCATTCATTATCCTATTAATCGCCCGCAAATGGCGTCTTTTAAAGAAAGAAAGTAAACCAAAACAACATGTCAAAACCACTCAGTAAATCAAAGCGGGAAGTGGAAATTAATCACTGTGTACCGAGAGGGTGCAGTACAAATATACACATGCATTGAATGTGGAAGGGTATCTATTTGTGTTCGGAAATGCCAACGGAAATGGGTTGGGTTCATTCAAATCTATTTTCACTGGCGGTATTGAAAACGAGATTTCTCGATAATATTTGTAGCCGATCATTCTAATATTGTTTGTGTTATATAAACAGGTAAATGAGACGTGTCCAAAGAAGTGTAATTTTCCGTGATTTTAAAAGTCCCATATATATATACATAAGTTGAATAAAAAATAAGTACTTTAGGTTTATCTGTGTGGAATGTTGGACTGGTTGGAGTTTCATGCACTAGCAACATTTGAGATCATATTGGTAGCGACTTTATACTGCTGTCCCATTAAGATGCCGTGCTCCAGTAATGCAATACCTCACCCAGTGGCACTGGCATGAGCCAACCAGTCCTTTCCCTAGAGCCTTGACCAAGACCAGGTAATGCTGACCGTCACGCAAGTATAAACTATTGTAAGCCTTTGGTGTCACACTGCCGGGGTTCGAACCTATGACCTTTTGCACGGGAAACTATGTGCTCTTACCGGTTGAGCCATTCGCTCTGGTCTCTGATATTAAATTAACTCACAGTTCATGCGAGTGGATCCATGGGTATACACACTTTTTATTTTAGGGGAAAAAAGGTGAGGAAAAGGACTGTGTGTATATAGCCGTGTTTACATGGGCGAGTTAAAACGCTTCATATAAAACCACTTGCCTAGATCGATTTACATTTGGCATGTAAACGCGACACTGTGGCGTTTTAGGGCTGAATCGATTCATATAAATTGGTAGATGTAAAGCACCTTGCTAGGTAGTATAGATGAAGCGATATAGCCGGTTCCCAGGCGGCGATAGTGTAAAATAGAGGTGCTCGCCGGCTACAGGCTCAGCTGTAACTATCGCTGGTGCCCGGCAGTGTTAGGGACTGATTAGGCCGAAATCTATTGAATGCGATCATATTTAACAGAATTACATACTCAAATAATGAAATTTAATTAAATTAACCCTAAATTCCAAGCGATATTAACGTAGCCGCTACATTGGTGTCGTTATTCATATTGTGAATCGACGAATGTAAGCTAAACAAATAGCAGTACTCGCCGGCTACAGGCTCCCCACTAAGGCTGCTGGTTCCCGGCGCCGACACACTTTCAAACTAATTGCGTGTAAACGCGCCACTACATTGCTTCATATAAATCGCTTTGTCTAGATCCTTTTACAATTCCCCCTGTAAACACAGCTTTAGACTAAGTGCATAGCCCACACACACACTCTCTCGGTCACATACATGTTAGTGGACGTAGTTGAACGTAGTTAGTGGAGGCTAACGTAGTGATACTTCTCCATCATGCTAACTTGGTAATAACGTGGGAGGGCCGTGAGTTCCGATTTAATCTTTGGACATGTTCAAAAGAGCGCCACATTAGAGGCTGAATTTGCATCCATGATGCTAACATACTCTAGCGGACTCTATCGTTCTCTAGCATGCTCTAGCATACACTGACATACTTGGACGAAGCCCTGGTCACATAGCGATTAGTGGATGTAGGTGAATGTTGTGGAGGCTAACGTAGTTGAACGTCCCGTCATCCGTACCGTAATGTATTTATCCGTACCATAGCGTATTTATCCGTACCGTAATGTATTTATCCATACCAAAACATGCAGTACCTTAACGTATTTCAACGTAGTTTAACACACTTACACCACGTATGACCCACGTTAGCCTCCACTACGTTCACCTACGTTCAACTACGTTCACTAATGTGTATGTGGCCGGGGCATAAGTGACTATAGTCTTCTCAATACCCTGCCCTTTCCAGCTACCAGCTTGTTAATTTCCGCCAGGTTGCCACACTTCCTACCAGGCAGCTCTACATGTAACTTGCTGATGGCACCACTGAGAGTTCACCACCCACTCTCTTTATAAATATAACCCCTCTCCAGAAAAAAAAACACCCAACAAAAATTTATTTTTTAAAACAACAATCGAGACACTCAGTCTACGGGGCGACAGTGTGTGCTTCGGGTTTCACAACACGATTGTGGATTTTTGTGGCACGCAGACACACATTCTCTTAATGTTGTGTACAATTTCAACAGGTGATATATACAGTGCGTCTCTTTCTTCTTCTTCTTTTTTGTAAAGTATTTATTCATCTGAACATGACATTTGTCAGCGCCAGAGCACTGGTCTTCCGGCCATCTTACTAGTAGAATTGACAGTCTCAATAATCTAAGTTTGATCAGTGCTGTATTAGTTACAGCAACGATCCTGTAGAATTAAGGGAGTGGCTCCTGCTGTATAATGTACAGCACCAGTCACTGTAGTTCATGCAAAAATGGGGAGCAGCACCGAGTAGAAGGTGTATACTCGGGGCAACTCAAATAATCGCTGTGGGTTACATTTTTTCTCTTATAAAACAAGTTAAGTTCAGAGTTGACAAGACATTTTGTCTGTCTTATATAATGTTCAATGGGTTTAAATAGATTGATAGTTGTGTAGGATGTTCAGTGTGTTGATGGTTTGTTCATGATGGTTAAGGGTGGTGTCAGGGGAGCGGGGCCCATTGGGGTGGGTGGTAGGAGGGAAAACCCCACCAGAGAGCAAGCGAGGATGCAGGGTGGCAGGAGCTCAGGGCTTTGCTAGTAATTACTGCAGTAGTCATTTAATGGCCCTGTCACACTACGACGTGACTACGTCAGCGTAACCACAACGTGAAAATAATGATATCACGTCGAAGTTATCGGCGTAATATGCAAATTGTGGACGTGAATGCCGCGTAGTTGACGTGAGCGTAACGTGAAAGTAACGTCGGTGTACGTCATGACGTTAGCTGTAACGTGACAACGTTAGAGGGGAGGGGTAATTGGCGACGTGACCGGGCGTTAGTGTAACGTGAGCGTAACGTCGCCGTAACGGGTGTGACGTGAACGTAACGTGACCGTAACGCGACCGTAACGTGACCGTAACGTGACCGTAACGTGACCGTAACGTGACCGTAACGTGACCGTAACGTGACCGTAATGTGACCGTAACGTGACCGTAACGTGACTGTAACGTGACCGTAACGTGACCGTAACGTGCAAAACGCTGCCCACACGTTGCTCCCACCCGGGCCGTCGGTCTGATGTGACATAACGTGACTCTAACGTCATTTACGCTGCTATAACGATCGCGGAACATCTACCTAACGTCATTGTCACGTCATCCCGACGTAACGGCTTCACGTCGAGATACGTCGAAAGTTTTGAACAGGTTCAAAACCTCGACGCGCGCCGACGTAACACGACGTAACATGACGTAGCTCGACGTCACTCTAACGTCATTATGACGTCATCATAACGTAACCCAACGTACGGCAACGTAATGATGAAAAATCATCACGTTAGGCTCATGTTGGCTCGTTACGTCGTAGTGTGACAGGGGTATAAGGGCCTGAATAACCAGGTGGGCTCTATATGCATTTTTGAAGGCAAGTATTGTTTGCGTTTCTGTGACTCTGATAGGGAGGTCATTCCACATGACACTACCTTTGTAGACTGGTGCTCCGATATATTTATTTGTTGAAGGATGTGGTACATTGAGCAAAGTGGAGGCTCCTCTTCTTGTTATTCTATTTGTACGGTCAATGAATTTTTCGTCTTTTGCATGTTTGTGCATTAGGCCCATTAGGTGTAGGTCCCTTTGTTCTGAGAGAGTATCCATCTTTGCTTTCTTGTGCAGTTCAGCCACACTGAGTGTCTTGCCTTGGCACACTGTTCTCAGTGCTCGGTTCTGAATTCTTTGCAGTTTGATCTTTTGTTGTTTTGTTAAGAGTTCATATATGATGTCATTGTAATCTATAACAGGCAATATTGTAATCTTGTACTGGAATTATTTTTGGCTACACTACTAGCACTACACGATTATGGAGTTACATCAAATCGGGACCAAGCATTATATATGTATGTAGATAAGGACCTCAGGGTTTAACTGTGTTAAATATGGCCTATCATACACCAAACGCTACATATGTATGTCCGTGATGTAACATGAATGGATACAATGGAAGCGTATTGTAACAATAACGGATGGAATTCGGTTGCAAACTATCGCTACAATAAGTATGGGGCATGGACACCCTGAGTCACAATACATGGAGGTTAGGTGCTGTTAGGTAATAGACATTTAGCTGGCTATATATCAATATGTGCACAATGTGCATAATATGTAATTTATTCAATTATATCTTTGCATAGTGAAATACCAGCGTTGGGACCAATTATATATAGATGGATTTTCAGCTATATATAATTTAATAACTTGCGTATTATAGATATATAATATGTAATTTTTTAAATACATATTATCTAAGAACAACTAACTCCCCTGTATTATCAGATAATATCACCCAGAGTGTTAATGCACTATACTTATTGAATATAGCGAGTCTGTCACTCAATCCCATCTGATATAAATGACAATATACGGCCATTATAGTCATGCTACATCACGAACATACATATATAGCACTTGATAATTGTATATGATTAGGCAAATTTAACATAACTAAAACCCTTAATTCCTTTCTGCGTATAGAGGAAGGTGATAGTGACGGATTGATTAAATAGCGCCAAATTTATTGTCAGTAAATAAAATGCGGCAGAAATTCAAAATCATAAGACTATGCAACTTTAATACCATTAACTGATCCAATTCTTAAAGTTGCATAGTCCGATGGTTTTGGGTTTAGGTCATCTTTCTGAGATAAATATATTAGGTTGGTCGTTATAATCTAACTTACTTCAGTTTGAAGTAACTTTTATTTTAGATGGCTAACTTTGGAGATATTTGAAGCGGAACCATGCGAAATTAATGTTGGCAAGCATGCCAAACCGCTGACACCATAGGCTTCTGCAGTAATCTGTTCTATTCATTTGTCACAGCATTCCCTTCTGTGTGGTGACAAATGCTTAATGAGTGCACTTGTATCTAAGTCACATATGTAGGATCAAATCTACTTAATTGTTTTGGTTTTGAAAATTTGATCTTTCATCGGACACTGCAGCTTTAAACTCCTAAGGAATTAATCCTAGGGATGGTAATACCTGCGACTAGGCCTACATCTGTTAATATTGTTAGTATCACTACCCGGCATCGTTAACATACTTAAAGCTGCATAGTCGGTTGAAAAAATCAAATTTTCCAAACCAAAGGAATTGTCTAGGTTTTATTCTACATATCTAACTTAGATGCTGATGCACTTATTAACCATTTGTTGCTACATAGAAGGGTATACTGAATCAATCGAATAGAATATGTTACTGCAGAATCAATCCTATGGAGTTTTGGCATGCTTGCAAAATGTTTGCACTTCAAATATCTCAAAAGCTGGCCATTTAAACTAAAAGTTACTTCAAACTGAAGTAAGGTATATATTATAACAATCAACGTAACATATTTTTCTCAGAAAATGACAGAAAGTCAAACCCATCGGACCATGCAACTTTAACAAAAAGGCGGGGCTCCCAAGGCCGCCTCAGTTTGTGGGTCTTCCTGCGTTCCACAGGACGCCGGGTTTCCTTGACAACAGCCACCCGTCATGTCCTGAGCATTGCGTCGAGAGACACAGCACGCGGACTACACTTACCGCGCCGGACGCAGTGGCCGAATCGGTAGAGCGCAGGCTTCCCGTGCAGAAGGTCGGGAGTTCTATTCCCAGTCGCGTCAAACCAATGACTTACAACATTGATATGTGTCGCTAGCAAGCCTGGCACTTGGCATTAATAGGATAGGGGCAGAGACTGGTTAGCACAGTGTCAGGATAATGTTACTGAGAGGGAAGTTGGGTCATGGTACTGGTTACCTGGTCTCCAGTTCCAGTGGGGCAGCACTATAAAGTGGCCATGAATGCGCACTGTCACAAGTCGATACTCCTCGTCCAGATATGACCTTAGATGTTTGCGGGACAAAGCAGTTAGCCACATTTTGGACAACTCACTCCCATGGATGACAAGCACACAAGCACATATACCGATATAGGCAGATGGGATGGGGTGAGCAAGGGGTTCAGACGAACCTACCTATACACGCATATATGCTCCCAGAATTACATTTATTCCCTTCTCTTTTTGTTGTTGTTGGCAGTGGCATCTTTTGTTGTTGTTACATTTGTAGACTAAGCAGGAGCAATTTCAATCACAAACAATTGATCTTCCTTATTCCACAGCTCCTTTCTTCATCCTAGTAATGGCGAGTGCCAGGCAAGGTAGCAACAAGTATAAAATTGGGGATAATTGGTTTGACTTGGTCAGAATTTCAAAGCTAACATATGAGTCATACAACCTTATGCACAGGAAGCAGGCATTCAACTCATTAGGCCATCCGATCTGGTTGCCCTTTTAGGACATTGTTTTTTAAATAGCATCTAAGTGGATATACACATTTTTTTTTTGCACTGCTGTCGTAAAACCACACCATTAATACAGCCCAGAGGCCCATTACACCAAATCCAGTTCCGAACCCTGGATCCGCCTCTGAACCACAATTTCAACCCAACCACCTGATCCGAACCCTGGGACTATTCCAACACAATCCGATAGGAATCCTGGATCTTCCCATGAGACACTATTCCATCCAGAACCGAGTAGGAATCCTGGAATCCGCCCCTGAAGTATCCTGCCGCCAGAATCCCATAAGAACCATGGGTCCACCCCTCTGGCACCATTCCACCAGAATATTGGCACCATTCCACCAGAATAAAACCCCATAAGAACCCTGGATACGACCCTGATCCACCATTCCACCAACACCTCCATGAGAACCCTGGATCCACCCCTGAGGCGCCATTCCACCAGAACCTCCATAAGAACCCTGGATCCGCCATGAAGCACCATTTCACCAGAATCCCATAAGAACCCTGGATCCGCCCCTGGGGCACTATTCCACCAGCAGTGACGGGGCTTCTCTCTCCATCCCCCCTCCTCTTCCTTCCGCTGCCCCCCCCCCCCCCCCCCCCCCCACCGTCCACCCTCCCCCGTCCATCCGGCCTTCCGCGGTGGCATTGCGCGATGGCATTGAGCGGTGGCATTGCGCAGTGGCATTGCGCGGCGATGTCATTACCGGCCTGCTGCCCGGTCTGGGACGTGTCAGGCGGCACGGTGGCCTGCTCAGGTTCTCTCCACAGGGACATTGTTTGCTTCTTGACAACTGGCTGCTGGGCCATGTAGTTAATGGCTGCTGGCTGCTGCTGGTGGTGGGTGGTGGTGGGTGGTGGTGGGTGGTGGTGGGTGGTGGTGGGTGGTGGTGGGTGGTGGTGGGTGGTAATGATGGTGGTGGTGGTACTGGTGCTGGGGCTGGGCGACTAAATTAGTCCCCTCCAAACACACACACACACACACCCTCACACACTACCTAGCATCTGGCTGACAATAACCGATATCAAAGATAGAACCTCACAAAATTCCAAACAATTGAAGAAATCATTGAACACATTGTTGATTTTCATGCCATAAGCTACTACATTGAACCGGTTATCATGCATTTTTCATGTCCCTATAGTAGTAATAGTATTAGTAAGCTAGTCAAAATGGTATAAACATAAAATTGCCAGGACATGTGGTACCAACAAACCTATCCGGACTAATCGGGAACCAGACGGGATGGCGTTTTGGTAAATCGTGGGATTCGAACCCACGGGTTCGAACCTTGGTCGACTCAAACCAATGACTTAAAAATTGATACTTCTCACTTCCTAGCCAGGCACTTGGCATTATTAGGATAGTGCAATGACTGGTTGGCTCTGTGTCAGGATAATGTGACTGAGAGGGACATCAGGTCATGGTGCTGGCAGCCTGGTCTCCCAGTGGGACAGCACTATAAAGTCGTCATGTGTGTACACCCGTCACAAGTCGCTACCCGTCCTGATATGACCTTAGATGTTGCCAAGATGTAAAACTGCAACAAATCAACTAACAGTGATCGGGAATCAGTAACCTAAACTCCAAAGCCCCTGTTACATTATCAGTCACTGAAGTTAACGTTGCATAGTTCGATAAAAGCATCAAATTTTCAAAAGCATCAAATTTTCAAAAGCATCAAATTTTCAAAAGCATCAAATTTTCAAAAGCATCAAATTTTCAAAAGCATCAAATTTCAAAAGCAAAGCGCTAATCTAGATGTAAGTCTAAATGTCCAACTTAGATACTGGTGCACTTATCAACTACTTGTTGTGACATAGAACTTTAGAAGGGCATATTATGTCAATTTAATAGAACCTGTCACTGCTGAAGCCTTTGATGTCAGAGTTTTGACAAACATGCCCAGATTAATTTTAAACATATTTACACTTCAGATTTCTCAGAAGTTAGTAGTTTTATCTCATGGTTACTTCAAGCTAAAGTATGATTGGTAATAGCAATGAACCTCCTATATTATCGCAGAAATGACAGAACCTCAAAACTTTCAGACTGACTTACTTCTGGGGGGTTCATAACCTTACGACGGTTACCGGCTGCAGAACTGCAGCAATATAGAGAGGAACCGATAAATCGGTCCAATATTTGGTTGAAGATTAATCTGGGGATGTCTTTACAACAATTGAACGACGAGTTGTTGGGGCGGCCCCGAATTACTCCAGTCTGGTGGTAGCACAGCACTCGTATCCAGTCGACAGCAGCAAGGGTTTTGGAGGAACGGATGGGTAAAGGTGGGTCCAGCGGTTCCAGCAACAAGAACAAAGCAAGAGAAACGATAAGGTAAAGGGCCCCACCCAAGCAAACAACTCCCTTGATCAGTGGGAGAAGTAAGCCTGGGAGAGAAAAAAAAGGGTAGAGTATAGGAAAGAGAAATGAGGAGAGTTGAGTCAAAGGACAGTGTCTATTTGCTCTATGGTGACAGCCGGCGAGCAAAAGACACGGACAGAGTAAGAGTAGAAAGTGAAATGCTGGCAGGCTCTCCTTCCTGGAACTCTTTTCAGACATTATCAAGGAGGAGCATGGCCAGCAGAGAGGAGATATCGAGAGGTGTGGACGAAGTGCGGTCCGGATAGCAAGTGAAACTATGCAACTTTAACTTTAAGCAACGTTGAGCCTCGTCAGTCAGTACCAGGGCAGGCTGATCGCATGGGAATAGGAGTAGACATTCTGATACAAACTTATAGCTTACCAAACCTGTAATGGATTGAACTGCTGTGCCAATTCCCACTTGTTGACATCAAAATGTGTCTGGAACGAATGAAAGGTTCAGGCGCAAAAACCGACAAATGCCATCCCGGCTGAAATGAAACCATGACTACCACATTTCAGCTGACGCTACCATCATTTTGATAATCAAATCTTGGGGTGTTTTTTTCGTAGAAGTTGCCACATTCCCTATGTAATGCTCCACTGCATATGAAATTGATAGACTCTAACTGGGAAGCACAACAATAAATTCTATTTGACAGAAAACGACTAAAATGGATATATCAGTTTTTGCGCCTGAATCCTTCGAATGTTCCCCAAACCTAAAAATGATATATTCTCCATTCTCAATCAAAAGGTCCCCTCCTATTCCACGACAGCAGAATGTTTCCAAATGACAACTCTGCAGCCAATCCAATTGTTGTCCCGCCATAGCAGGTGGTCTGCCATCGGAGGGATTGTCCAATGGGACAAGCTCAGTTTGCACATTGGAGAATTGTTTGTACATGCTAGGGGTTCGCCAATGATACGCGTTGCTGAAGACAGGTGCAACTGTACTCATTCCCAATGTCGGCGTGTGTCCGTCGGGCATAGGATGGTCCTACACCATGTCATTGCCAGCCCCACCACCACACCTCACACACTCACATGTCGGAACAGATCCAGCCATAATATACAAGATTCTACAACAATAAATTCTCCCTCACTTCCCCCTCTCCTCCCCCTCCCTTCCCCTCCCCTCCACCACCCCTACCCCTCCCCCTCCATCACCTCCCTCTCCCCCTCCTCCCACTACCCGTACCTTCTCACACTTCCACCTACCTCCCCCCCCCTTCTCCCCCCCCCCCTCCTCCCTTCCCCCTCCATCTAACATAAGGCTCTCAGCAGCCGTCAACCAGACAGGATGGCCATGTGGTAAGAGTGGCCGCTTTCTGTGTGGTCGATCATCCCACAGTTCCCAAAGACCTGCCTGTAGAGCATCGTGGGTTGTTTTCATGTGACGTCACAACATGGATTGGCAAATGCACTATCGGGATGTGCACTGTTGACACACTACTAAACACAGATTATTTTGTTTATATTTAAGACATATAAAATGCAACAAAAATGTAGGGGAATGTTATCTTCAACAACGGATTCAATTTTTATCTCATATTTGTAACTGCAAATAGATAAATAAAATACTATTAACAAGCCATATATGGCGAAGAATCAGTGGAGTATGATGATGCGTGTTGGCAGCGCCGGTTAACAGAGTAGTGATCAGAACTACCCTAAAATTTAACCACCATTAGGTTATATATATAGATAGATGCTTTGAAGGATATCAGTTTTAGAGGGTATCGCCAGCCCAACAGGTGCTTAGGTCTACAGATTGGTAGCGCATCTTGAATATCCTATAACATGAGGCGGCCTTTGAATTCAAAATAGGTTCGACTTAGTGCTGGAGCAAGCCTCCCTCATCAGGCTGTGTGTGGATGTTGTGATGTACTTAACAGAAAGACAAGGCTCAGTAGCCTTGGTACTGTCACGCCGCCGGTGGCGGCATGAGGGAGTGAGGGGCTAAGCTGTCCAGATTCACCTTTCTCGCCTCTGCTCACCTGAAGCATACATGAAAGGTTAACATGTTCCAAACTACCAGGTGGTGCACGGCCTTTCAAGAAAATGGCACGCGCACAGGGAAAGTCAGTCCCCCGACCCACGACTGAGCACAACTAGCGATCGACTCCCGACGTAAAGATTACCTCAAACACACATCACATAAAGGCTGGCCCCTTTTCCAACTCGCACAACTAACGGCAGTAGGTGTGTGGATTAACATAGACGGAAATAAAGCAATTTAATTTCACATAACTTATAAATATGATAACATTCAAATGTTTCGAAATAAAGTTTGAGACTATCCTTGAGGTAAGAAAGGGGTGCCTGGGAATCGGCGGAGATGAGAAGGTAAGGTTAAGCTAATATTGTAATACAATGTGAGAGGTTAAAGGTCAACCATTCTTTTCAGGCGTACAACATGTGTACAAAGGCGGAGGGAGCGGGAGGGTGTGTGTTCCTCAAGAATGACTTTTGTGATTTAATGAATGTTGATATACCACAAACCACTGTCATATTCTATCATGCAATTGTTCTGTGTGCTACGTTGTGGGGGAGGAGTGGGTCTGGAAATGTAGTACTCTTTGTATGACCGTGAAAATGTTTTAAAACTTTGGATGACCTTCTTAATATTGTCCACCAGGAAACCGATGTATGGAAAAGTGTGCCATTTATACTCATGTAATGTTTTAAGTTTTATATAATACATACATATGTGATAGATAACGAGATATGTGAATATGAACAAAGCACACTATAAAAGTGTGCTGTTTATACTCATATAATATAATATATAGCACATAGATATGTGATATATAACGAGATATGTGAATATGAAAAAGCACACTGTAAAAGCGTGCTGCTTATACTCACATAATATATTATATTCTTGAAGATTTATACTGCATATCATGGATAAGTCTGAATAGACTTGTTTTCACCATTAGACAGTTACTTTTACCGACCCAAGGGATTTTTAACCTCCCACACCACATAGACATGGTATGAGAGCAACCGGCCTTTGATGACGCTGTAAGTTATACACAGCGGTGAAAATCCAAAGTGGCAGAGGTGGGGGGCACGGGGAATCGAACGACCAACCTTCAGATTAGGAGTCCGACCTAGAAAAAAGTCAGACACTCTAACCACTTTGCCACAGAGAACACCAGGGTCCTACATCATATAGCACATACATATGTGATATATAACGAGATATGTGAATATGAACAAAACAAACTGTTCCGTACCAGCTTACTGACTGTAAACATTTCACCTATCCCCCTACCCCACCCATCGCTTTCATCTAAATGACAAAGTGGCGTCACCTGTGGGTGATATCCTCCGACCCCGACCCCGATATTTGAAGGCATAACACAACAACAGGTTGCTTTCTGAGGAGCACATCAAGCTCACTTGATTAGTAGCTCACGCCACATAACTCAATTGCTGTCAGGTTCGATTCTACGTCCCGAAGGCAGCAACAGGCGAACGCTGAGCCAAACAAGACACGTGACTTGAAAACGCCTCATGATGCGTGTAGACTCGGTCACGTGTGTGTGTCCGCGACTTGTCCTGGTGGCAATGAGAACAAGTTCTGAGCTGTTCCTTATGTTCTCTGTATGCTGGACCTACCGCTGCGTTTCTCCCATCCCCTGCACTATCCCTTTCCCTGCGCATGCCCATGCCCATGCAATGCCCATGCGCCATCCATTGCCCCTACCCCTTCCTCATCTCATACCCATTCCCATACCCACGCCTACACTTACAGTTACACCCGGGCTCTGGCCGAGCAGTTCTCGAGCAGCTCACAACATGTTTCCGCTCAGTTTGGGGGGGGGGGGGGGGGGAGGGGTGAGGAGGATGAGGTAGGGGGGGGGGGGACACCCCCTCCACTCCCTGCCTACTAAACACAACCCAACCCAACCCGGCCCGGTGCAGCCTGACAGGGAGGCTGGTGCTCTGAAGGCAGCTAAAGGGGGGGGTGGGCGGAGGGGGGAGAGAGAGGGGGGAGGGGGGGGGGGGGACAGTGAGGGGCTGAGGAGTGAAGCGGGAGGGCCCGTGGAGGGTGTCCGACACGCCGGCGTGTCAATGATCATGCCCAATTTGTTGAAATGCCACCCCCGATCACGAGCTGCTCGCTGAACTTTACCGTCAGTTACCTCCCGCGTGGGCACACGTTGCTAACAATTCGTCGACGATGTTCACTAAATGCAAATATGCTTGACACACCCATGTATGTGTTTTCTATACATTAAAGTAATAACACGTGCTGAGCATGTACATGCCAGCAACCATGCTTTAATAAGAAGAAGAAGAATAAGAAGAAGAATGATGATGGTAATGATGATGGTGATAATAATAATAATAATAATGTGGCGTTTGTATTAAATATGGAACATTGAGTTTGTCACATTTTTATCATTTAAGAATTCATATTTGTATCATAATTCATATTTTTATCATGTTTTTATCAAATTGTTATCATATTTTAAAATCTTATTCGTATCATTGTTTTATCATAGTTTTATCACTTAATAAATATTTTTTATTTGATAATTCCGTTGGAAATAGGCCGATTTTCAATTGCTACACCGTGGCTGTTGAGCAAAGCACACAGATGGCCAGTGGTGGAGACTAGAGTGCGAACCAGAGAAGGTGAGACTTTATGTTAATGCCTGGCTTTAACCAATCCGACGAGCTGACAAGAGCTGGCCGACCGCCCAAATCTGGTTAAGTCAGTTTGGTTGACACAGCATACACGTGTTGATCACCGGTTGGCAGCCGGTGTGGCAGTAAATCGCAAACCCCTGGAAATTGCACATCCCGGGGTTTGCGATTTACTAGGAAATCACAAACCCCCCCTGTAGCGGCGGCGTTAATATCACTTCGATTTTAGGGTTAATTTGATCAAATTTCACTTTTTGAGTATGTAATTCTGTTAAATATGATAGCATTGAATAGATTTGGGCCTAATCGGTACCTAACACCGCCCTTAAACCTGGTACGGAGTGGTGTATCATGAACATGGGGGGTTTGAGATCTCCAGGGGGGATATGTGATTTCCTAGGAAATCGCAAACCCCCCATGCCCATATATGGCATGGGGGTTTGCGATTTCCTAGGAAATCACAAGTGGGGGTTTGCGATTTACAGGGTTTGCGATTTCCTGCTACACCTGTGAGCGATTAGAAGACAAATGACTCTGATACTAGTGATAGTGACTACAGTAGAAGATGATATAGCAAATGTAGACATATAGTAAATACTGTTATCAGATACCAGAGGCACTGTGCTAATGAATATGAAAGAAGCTGAGTTGGGGGTTGAGGGTATATTTAGGTAGTAGCCCCCTTAAAAAGATTTTACAATGAGGCTTATTTTTAAGCATCACATTTTGTTTGGTATTAAAGCTCATCATCATCATCATGCTGTCGGTCGCGATGCGACAAAGACTGCTTTTATTACTTGACTGCCGCTCTCCATTTAGCTCTCTGCTGTGAGAGTGATGTCCATGAGTTGGCTACAGTTTGAATAAAACATCAAATTTCTAAACCAAGACACCTATCTATCTTTGATCGACATATTAAACGTAGATACTGGTACACATTTGTTGTTTGCATACAAGGAAATACGGAGTCGATTTAATAGAACCAAATGCTTAAAATAAGTGCACTGGTATCTAAGTTAGATATCTAGAATCAAATCAAGATGATAATTCTGGTTTTGACATTTTGATGCTTTCATGGGAGTATGCAGAGTTTGAAGTGTGAGTGTGTAGATAGGATGGCGATCCTTGGGGTAGGAGGAGTCGAGGAGAGCGATTAGATTGCAAATGCAATGGTTAAAAAGGATTGCCTACTGTCGAGCAACTCTCTGTGACTTCAGGGCAGTGTCTGTTTAGTTTTTTTTGTGGTTTTTTTTAGAAAGTTTTAATGGACCTTTTATTGACTTTTTTTTATTGATTTTGTATTCACTTTTGTTATTGAGTTTTTTTAATGACTTTTTTTATTTACTTTTTGTTATTCATTTACTCAATTATTTGTCTACTTCTCTCAACTTCCACAACAACTCACGGAGGGACACTTGCCCAAACACGCAGTCAAACAGCAGCACACCCACCCTGGACTCGCAATTGCCTCCCCATCACCCACGCGTCCACCACCAACCACCCAGCCACCATCACCCACTCACCATTCACCCACAATCACCCACCCACCATAACCCACGCACCACCTTCCGCCCACCCACAACCATCCACCATTCCCCCACCACCAACCACCCAGCCACCATCACCCACTCACCATTCACCCACAATCACCCACCCACCATAACCCACCCACCACCTTCCGCCCACCCACAACCATCCACCCCCCCCCCCCCCCCCACCACCACCCACCACCATCCACCCACCATCCACCCACCACCACCATTCACCCACTAACCATCCACCCACAAGAACCTACCCACCAACACCCACCACCATCCGCACCACCACCATCCACCCACCAGAACCCACCCACCATCCACCATCCACCATCCACCCACTGGTCTCAGCTTTCAAACTGGAGACGGGTGAAATGGTGTAGGGTGTCCGAATTATGAACGGGTCCCGTCCACAGGAGTGCCGTGACCGTAGATCACAACCACGAGGCTGCTGGGCGCGTCTTTATACCTGGTCTGTTGACTCGGCCGAGGTGCTACGGATTAGGTTTCAACACCATCCCCCTCCCCCACAACCACCACGTCCCCACCTGCCTACCACACACATTACTTTGACTATGGGGATGTAATCTACATGGGTGCTAAAAAAGAGCTAGTTACAAAATTGCAGATACTACAAAATAAGGCCCTGAAAATATGCCTGAAAGTAGACAAACTACACCCCACTTATGACCTACACAAAAGAACTAAAGTAAAGCTACTAGAAAACAGAAGGATAATCCACCTAAAAACATTAGCATATGGATATAGCCAAGACATTAAGCATCTAACCCAACCACTAAGGGACACCAGAGCAAGCAAGGCACCACTACTGAGGCAGACCAGAAGCCAGATCAAAGCCCATGAAAGGAGCACACTGGAAATGGCCGCCAGGGCATGGAATACGCAAACGGTGAAAGAAAGACAAATCCCTGACCTAAAAACATACAAAAAATATCTGTGCAAAATAAAAACTGGGAACCCCAACTGAACTGCACCACAAGGGGGCAGGTGATATGTCACGGCCCACCAACTGTACAGCCCAGGGCGGGATAACCGGAAATATAAAAGCCAGATAACATATCCAACAACAATATAAATCAAATCAAATCCAAACAAACATAACTCAACCACCTATTTCGTACAAGCCTATGGACATGTAAATAAAATAGGCTAGTATAGAATTAAGTAGAAAAAAGCGGAAAACTCTTCCCAAGAAAATCCCAAAACACTAAGATAGAACCTTAAGAAAACAACTAACATAGTAATAAGACTAGAACAAAAATACAACGCCAAGAGGGCCCAAAAAAACTAACATAGGCTACTAAATGTACCAACAGACTATCTATCTGCCACTGAAGTGCAGACAATCAAATAACTTATCAGCAGCTACTGTTTGGTAAGACAACACCAACACTACAGCTGGCCAGCATTGAAAACGAGCCTGGGTACCCAGGCTTACATGCTATGGACAGAATAAATACAGCTTCAATAAAATAAAATAAAAATAAACACACACCACATCTACCCACACACATATTCCCCCATCCAAACTTCTGCTCAGCCTCGTGGCGAATCACATTTCGGTCTTCTTATTCAAAGACGCATAATCCACTAAAAGCTTCTTTTTTCTTTAAAAAAAAAAAGCAAAGCATTTATCTAGATTTGAACCTACATATCCAAAGTGGATACCAACGCAGCTATTAAACATTTGTTGCTCCATAGAAGGGAATACTAAGTCAATTTAAAGTTGCATAGTCCGATGGTTTTGAGTTTCTATCATTTTCTGAGATAAATATATTAGGTTGGTTGTTATAATCTACAGTACATTGGCTTGAAGTAACTTGGATTTAAAATGGCTAACTTTGGAGATATTTAGGTTAATTTTGTCAAACTTGCCACAACTCTGATGCCATAGTAACAGGTTCTATTCAGTTGCCTCAGTATTCCCTTCTGGTTGGCGACAAATGTTAAAAAAATACACCAGTATCTAAATTAGATATCTAGAATAAAATCTAGATAATTGGTTTGGTTTTGAAAATGTGATGTTTTCATCGGACTATGCAGCTTTAATAGAAAGGTTACTGCTGAAGCCTTTTGGTGGTTTGACTCTTGACAAGATTCTCAAAGTTTATTTTCCATGTCCTACGTTAGTCATCTTAAAGCTAAGTTATTTCAAACTAAAGAAAGGTAGATTATAACATTATAGCGATAATATATTTATCTCAGAAAATGGTAGAAATACCAAGCTATCGGACTATGCAACCTTAAGCACTGGCACCACGTGGATAGTGTTATAAACTACTGAGTACTTATACTGCTGATTGGAAGTGTACAGGCCTATAAAGTTAGTTCTGGTCTAAATGTCACAGCTGCTACCCGATACGCACACCCTAAACACAAGGTATACACACAAACATAAAAAACCATCAAGCCAGTAAAAAGAGCAACAAAATATACGCAAGGCAACTAATATACTCACAAAACCAGCAAAACGCAGGTTGTTTGCGTAATTTAATTATTTCTTTTACACGAACCTAATTTTCATCGATAATTTCTTAAAGCTGCATAGTCCGATGAAAACCTCAAATTTTGAAAACCAAAAGAATTATCTAGATTTGATTCTACATATCTAACTTAGATAATGGTGTATTTATTAAACATTTGTTGCCCCATAGAAGGGAAGATCTAGTCAAATTAATAGAACTTCTTACTGTAGAAGCCTATGGTGTCAGAGTTTTGGTGTGCTTGCCAAAATTAATTTTACATGCTTACACTTCAAATATCTCAAAAGTTAGCCATTTAAAATAAGCGTTCGTTCAAAGTTAAGTAAGGTAGATTATAGGGATCAACCTAATATATTTATCTCAGAAAATATCAGAACCTCAAAACCATCGAACTATGCAACTTTAAGTAGTAGTTCCGTCTCCCCCTGTTTTACTTCAGAGTCATTCTGTCAAAATTACGAATGACAATTCTGTTTGAAATCATTGTCGGTGTTTTTAGATTTAAATTGAAGTATCATTTGAAATGCGTGTAAAACAACATCCACCGGGCGCGGTGGCCGAATCGGTAGAGCGCGAGCCTCACACGCGGGAGATCGGGAGTTCGGTTCCGGGTCGAGTAAAACCAATTACTTATCAAATTGATACTTGTCACTTCCTAGCCTGGCACTACTAATCTATCGCCAACCAACGCGACTGTCCAACATTGAGTTACTTCTCATCTCACCTTATCTGACTGCACAGTATGTCCACAGTAGAGAACATTTTGGTCAGGTTATGTTGTTGTTTTTGTTTGATGTTTACGCAGGTTTTTAAGTCATAGTGGTTGTGCCGTGTCGCAGTGTGTGTGGCCCATTTTGTGGTGACTGAGCCACAAGAACAGTGGAACTCTGTACACTCCATAGCTGGTTCGTGTCGTGGTCACCACATGTGACTAACTATGGTAAAATTAAAGCACATGCATACAGCATCAGAGGGACAGGGAGATAGGGAGAGAAAGTGAAAGAGGGAAAGAGGGACAGAGTGAAAGAATGAATGAGTGGAAGAGTGAAAGAGTGGAAGAGTGAATGGAAGAAAGAAAGAGTGAAAGAAAGAAAGAAAGAAAGAGTGAAAGGAAGCATGAAAGAAAGAGTGAAAGTGTGTAAGAGGGAAATGAGTGAAAGAGTGAATGAAGGAAAGAGTGAAAGAAAGAGTGAAAGAAAGGATGAAAGAGTGAAAGAGTGAATGAAAGAAATCAAGAGTGAAAGAAAGAAAGAGTGAAAGAAAGCGTGAAAGAAAGAGTGAAAGAAAGAGTGACAAAAAGAGTGAATGGGGGAAAGAGGGGAAGAGTGGAGGAGTGAAAGAGTTAATGAATGAAAGAAAGAGTGAAAGAAAGAAAGAAAGAATGAAAGAAAGAAAGAGTGAGGGGAAGCATGAAAGAAAGAGTGAAAGAGTGTAAGAGGGAAATGAGTGAAAGAGTGAATGAAAGAAAGAGGGAAGGAAAGAAATAGTGAAAGGAAGGGTGAAAGAGTGAAAGAGTGGAAGAGGGAAATGAGTGAAAGAGTGAATGAAAGAAATAGTGAAAGAAAGAGTGAAAGAAAGAGTGGAAGAGTGAAGAGTGAAAGAGTGAATGAAAGAAAGAGTGAAAGAAAGAAAGAAAGAAAGAGTGAAAGAAAGAGTGACAAAAAGAATGAAAGAGTGAAAGAAAGAATGAAAGAAAGAGTGAGAGAAAGTGTTGAAGAGTGGTAGAAAGAACGAATGAAAGAATGACAAAATGAAATACTGAAAGTTTCAAAATAGTGTCAAAGTGTGAGGGGAAAAAAGCGAGAAAGAGAGAAGGGCGAGAAAGAGGAAGAGAAGTTGGGATAGAGGTAGAGAAAAGGGAGAGAGGGGAAAGGAGAATAGAATGAGTTGCGATGAAAGAAGCGAGCGCGATGGGGGATCAGGGTATGAAGAGAGGAGAACGAGGGCGAAAGGAGGGCGGGATGGAAGGAGCGAGAGAAAGAGAGGAGAGAAAGGGAAGATGATGCGAGAGCGAGAGGAGCAAATGTAGAAGGATGGAGACAGGAAGGAGATATTGTGAGAGTGGTAGGGAGACACAGATAAGGAGTATGAGGGGGCTACAGGGGTGGGGTGGGGGACAGTGACAAGGAGAGAGATGGAGAACAAGTTATCTTTAGAATTATGACGTAATAAAAGGCAGCCATGACAGTGTACCTATCGCTACAGTACCTTGGGGAATCAACTGTGTTTACAGTTACCATCTATTTCATGGAACAGGAACTTGAAATTGTGAGGCGTGGAGAAAAGAAGGATATCATATTTTACCTCCTCCTCCTTTTTTTTTAAAGAGCCCAATAAAGGAATGTCTATCGAGCGCTGTTATTTCAAATTGCCACTGAGCCCTCATTCCGATTGTGAAAAAAACAATTGTGTTTTATTTCCACCAATATCTTGTAATTACCACAACTAAGGGGGCGATTTGTCTCCAGGGCTCCCACTGGAGGGAAAGTCGTGTAAAAACACCTCCAACAGTCATTTATTCCCACAGCCTTCAAATGTTTTGTCAACGAATACAAAAGTCAATAGATATCTAAAAAAAAGTACTATAGTAGTCCATACATGAAATTCACCACCATGCGGTGGCTGCAGGAACTACGCTGTCTACTGTCACAGTTCTTCTGCGTCAGGTTGCGGAATGCTAACCAGTGGACCGGTCTCTTATGGTGCAGTCACACTACGACGCTTCTCCCGGCGATCCGTCAGCGTTGAAAATAAAATCTTGCGCGTCGAGAAACGTTAAAGATAGTGGAAATATGGTGAAATTGGATGTTAGCGTAGCGTGTGAGTACCATGTTATTAGCGCCCGGCCAACGTGGTGGTATCGTATATCGGTGCATTCTCTCTGTGTCTCTGTATGTGTCTGTGTCTCTGTCTGTGTCTCTGTATGTGTCTCTGTCTGTGTCTCTGTCTGTGTCTCTGAATGTGTCTCTGTATGTGTCTGTGTCTGTGTCTCTGTCTGTGTCTCTGTCTGTGTCTCTGTATGTGTCTCTGTCTGTGTCTCTGTCTGTGTATCTCTCTCTATCTCTGAGATGCAGAGACACACACACAGACACACACAGAGACACATAGACACACACAGAGACACAGAGACACACACAGAGACACAAATAGACACACACATACACAGAGACACACACAGAGACACAGATACACACACACATACACACAGACACAGAAACAAACACAGATACACAGACAGAGACACATACAGAGACACACACAGAGACACAGACAGAGACACAGACAGAGACACAGACAGAGACACATACAGAGACACATACAGAGACAGGCACACAGACACAGACAGAGACACAGACAGAGACACATACACAGACACAGACACAGAGATACAGAAAGACACATACAGAGACAGACACAGATACACAGACAGAGACACAGTCAGAGACACACACAGAGACACACACAGAGACCCAGACAGAGACACAGACAGAGACACATACAGAGACATACACAGAGACACAGACAGACACATACAGAGACAGACACAGAGACACAGACACAGACACAGACAGAGACACAGACAGAGTCACAGACAGAGACACAGACAGAGACACATACAGAGACACAAACACAGAGACAGAGACAGACACAGACAGAGACACAGACAGAGACAGGCACACAGACACAGACAGAGACACAGACAGAGACACATACACAGACACAGACACAGAGATACAGACAGACACATACAGAGACAGACACAGAGACACAGACTGAGACACAGACAGAGACACAGACAGAGACACATACAGAGACACAGACACAGAGACACAGACAGACACATACAGAGACAGACACAGAGACACAGACAGAGACACAGACACAGAGACACACACAGAGACACACACAGAGACACACACAGAGACACACACAGAGACACACACAGAGACACACACAGAGACACACACAGAGACACATACAGAGACAGACACAGAGACACAGACAGACACATACAGAGACAGACACAGAGACACAGACAGAGACACAGACAGAGACACAGACAGAGACACAGACAGAGACACAGACAGAGACACAGACAGAGACACATACAGAGACACAAACACAGAGACACAGACAGACACATACAGAGACAGACACAGAGACACAGACAGAGACACAGACACAGAGACACACACAGAGACACAGACACACACAGAGAGGCACAGAGACACACACAGAGACACACACAGAGAGACACACACATCAACATGTGAGCAACGACCCTCCTGCGCACTCGCCGTCTGCCTAGCGTTCCCATAACGTTATTCCGGCGCATACAACGGAACTCGACGTCAGCCTAACATCCTTACCCATATATTTGCGCGCGCTGGCAGTCGTTGGTTTATTTTTGACATGCTTAAAACCTTGGGTGACAGGGAACGCGCGCCGGCGTTTTGCGCCGATCGTCAACGTCAAAGATAATGTACCGACGTGTACCGACGTGTACCGACGCGCGCATAACGCGCCCCCAGCGTGTCTCGATATTTCACCCATTTTCACCCAAAAATACCACACGTCGCCAGGTCGCCGGCGAGAAGCGTCGTAGTGTGACTGCACCATTACCTGCGAACCAGACGGAATGGCCGAATGGGTTAGAGCGCCCGTCTCCCGTGTTGGTAGATCTTGGGGTCGTGGGTTCGAACCCTGGTCGAGTCAAACCAATAACTTAAAAATTGATACTTGTTGCTTCCTAACCTGGCGCTCGGCATTATTAGGATAGGGCAAGGGCTGGTTGGCTCAGTGTCAGGATAATGTGACTGAGTGGGATATCAGGTCATGGTGCTGACGGCCTGATCTTCCAGTGGGATATCTCTGAAGTTAGCCATCAATAATTCCTTTTAATTACTCCAACAGAACAAAAGTAGATTATAATAAGGACCAACCTAATATATTAAACATTTTAAATATGGTAGAAGTTCAAAACGATTGGATTATGCAACTTTAACTATCCAATGTCCATGCTGTAATGATGGTCTCTGCTAAGGATGCCCCACTTGCACACCCTCACTCCCAGCCCCACCCCACCCACACTCCCGCCCCCGGGTATTTATGTCCTGCCAGGCATCTATCACCTGGGTTTGTTCCACCCCGGATCAAAGGATCAGCGGCTGTCTCCTGCCCAAACCAATTAGTATCAGCATATCTACTGGCTTAGTAGCCTTCATTTTCACTGACCACCACCGACACAGCCTACTCACCCACCCACACCCACACACATCCTCACCCACCCAATTACCACTGCCACACCCACACTCCACACTACAACACAACCAAACCCACACCTACACCTACATCCTCACCCAGCCACACCCATTCCACACTGCCACACCCACTCGCCCACTCCACACTACCACTCAGACCCACTCCACACTCCACACTACCGCACCCACACCCTACACACATCCACTCCACACCCACCCCACACTACACAACCTACCCCACACTACACAATCCCACACCCACACCAACACACACACTCCACACTACCATCCACACCCACTCAGACCCACTCGACACTCGACACTACCGCACCCACACCCTACACACATCCACTCCACACCCACCCCACACTACACAACATACCCCACACTACACAATCCCACACCCACACCAACACACACACTCCACACTACCAACCACACCGACTCAGACCCACTCGACACTACTGCAACCACACCCGACACACATCCACTCCACACCCACTCCACACTACGCACCCACACACAACCACTCCCACACACTCCACACTGCACCCCCACCCCACACTACACAACCCACCCCACACTCCACAATTCCAAACCTACACTCCAACACTACCGCACCCACACCCGACACATATCCCCTCCACACCCACTCCACACTACACACCCACACACAACCATGCTCACACACTCCACACTGCACCCCCCACACTACACTGCACCCCCAAACTACACAATCCACCCAACACTACACAATCCCACACCCACACACACACACACTCCACACTACCGCACACACACCCGACACACATCCCCTCCACACCCACTCCACACTACGCACCCACACACAACCACTCCCACACACTCCACACTGCACCCCCACCCCACACTACACAAGCCACCCCACACTCCACAATTCCAAACCTACACTCCACACTACCGCACCCACACCCGACACATATCCCCTCCACACCCACTCCACACTACGCACCCACACACAACCACTCCCACACACTCCACACTGCACCCCCACCCCACACTACACAACCCACCCCACACTCCACAATCCCACACCCACACCCACACTCCACACTACCACACCCACACCCAACACACATCCCTTCGACACCCACTCCACACTACACACCCACACACAACCACGCCCACACACTCCACACTGCACCCCCACACTACACTGCATCCCCACACTACACTGCACCCCCACACTACACAACCCAACCCACACTACACAATCCCACACCCACACCCACACCCACACACACTCCACACTACCGCACACACACCCGACACACATCCACTCCACACCCACTCCACACTACACACCCACACACAACCATGCTCACACACTCCACACTGCACCCCCACACACAACCATGCTCACACACTCCACACTGCACCCCCACCCCCACACTACACTGCAACCCCCACACTACACAACCCACCCCACACTACACAATCCCACACCCACACCCACACACACACACACTTCACACTACCGCACTCACACCCGACACACATCCACTCCACACCCACTCCACACTACACACTCACACACAACCTCACCCACACACACACTCTCCAAACTGTCACCCACACTACACAACCCACACACACTCCACACTCCAACACCCACACCCACACTCCACACTACCACACAACGAAACCCCCACCTACATCCATACCCACACTGCACACTCACTCACATCCACACCTACATTCACACCCACCTACACCCACCCACACCCATTTCACACTGCCACACCCACCAGACGGCGTGGCCGAATGAGTAGAGCGTCCGTCTCCTGTATTGGAAGATCGAGAGATCCGAACCCATGAGTTAGTGGGTTCGAATCCTTGTCGAGTCAAACCAATGACTTATAGATTGATACTTGTTGCTTCCTAGCCTGGTGCTCTGCATTATTAGGATAGGGCAAGGACTGGTTCGCTCAGTGTCAGGATAATGTGACTAAGTGGGATATCAGGTCATGGGTCTGGCGGCCTGGTTTCCCAGTGGGGCAACACTATAACGTCGCATTGAGTGCACACTGTCACAAGTCGGTACCCATCCTGATATGACATCAGCTATTGCTAGGACGTAAAACAACAACAAACACTGCCACAGCCACACAGGTGAAGGAGGAGTGATAGGAGGAGGAGGGGGGAGGAGGAGGAGGTGGCAACTCGACCTGGAGAGGTGTCACAAGATTTGAGCTGACAGACTATTAGACACCTCATTTCTATTTAACATTGTATTGTACAACGCCCAGTGTGAATTCAATGCACGCATACAACATAACCCATGAGATCCTTCCATTTTGTATAGGGGTGTGAACGGGTTGCTAATTGAAAAGGGGGTCGCAGTGGCTAGAGGGGAGGGGGAGGAGGAGGAGGAGGGGGAGTGGGGGCAGCGGGGGGGGGTCCGGAGGGGGGGCAGGGGAGGAGATGAGGAGGGGGCAGGTGAGGAGGGGAGGTGAAGAGGGGAGTTAAGTTATTAGTGCGCAAGTGTGAATGAGTCAGAGCGAGTGAATGAATGAGTGAATGGGTGAGTGAGTGGATGAATTACCTGCGTGTACAGGCGGGCATAATACACGATCCTACAGGACACGCCTAATTTAATGCAAATAGCCTCGGGTTGGACAGTTCATCACGCATGCGCCTGTTTCACCGGCTGCCTGAGTCAACTCCACACCCACACCCACACCCACACCCTCATCCCAGAGGGCCCCCGACCCCCTGTCGAGCCCCGCTATGGGCACACACACACACGCGCGCGCGCGCACACGTACACACACACACACACACACGGCCGGTGCTGGTCCGCCCGCCTCCCGCCGCCGTTGACACTGACAGGTCGGTGACACTGACAGTTGGGCGTGATCTAAGCGCCGCCGTTGTGACACGCCGAGAACCAGCGGCAACGACCTGGCCGGCATCAGTGAGTGATCGGGTCGTCGGACTGGAACTTGGAAGGCGCAATGGTTGGTTCACGCCGCAGTCGTACAACTTCTTCAAACTGAGATCAATGCCGTGTCTTATTTGTATTCTTGCTGTTCTTTTATGTGATGGTGACCGTAGAGGTGTGTGTGTGGGAGGGGTTGGGGTTGGGGGGTGGGTGGGGTGGGGTAGGACAAGCTCAGTACCAGGATAATGTCAACAGATAGCGGATGATAACGTGTTGGAGTGTGATGTCAGTTAGCCCAGTCTCCCATTGGAGCAGCACTATAAAGTCGCCATGAGTGTGCACTGTCGCCAAGTCTGCACCCATCATGATTTAACCTCATTTGTTACTAGGACCGAGAACCCCAAATGGAAAATAGACAAATAAACTTGAAAATGTGAAATGGTCTAAAGTGTTGCCAGGATGCAACACCAGGTATCTTTGCCAATGGATGGTTCTATTAGTCTCGATTGGCGCTCAGTAAGCTTTTATTGGTTGTGAAAAATGGTGCAAAGTTGTGAGTAAAATGGACCCATGTATGCCACAGGCGTATCACTGCCACATAAAAGTGCCGCGCCGTTGTGGTAGAAAGGGGGACAATGCTTTTTACCAACAATAATTTGAAGGGAAAAAAAAGAAAGAAAAAAGCTGTGTACAGGTATATAGCATACATATACATGCATTCCTGGGTTCTGTGATGTCTCCGCAATTGAGATGTTTCCCCTGTCGGCAAATGTGATGCGCCTTTTTACACGTACGACAACTTTGCACCACAAACCCCACTTTATAGTCCAACTCAAGTAGGCATACACAATCAGTTCATTTGCACCCACTTCATAGTCCAACTCAAGTAGACACACAACTACAAGATCACTTAATTTACACCACACAACTTACTTTATAGTCCAATTCAAGTAGTAGGCCTACAAGATCACTTAATTTGTGGGGCTGCACTGCACTGCCACATACCACATCACATATTACAGCCTTTGATGAACCACATATCATCCTGATATTACCTTAGATGTTTCTAGGATGTAAAGCCCAACAAGCAAACAAATATATACACATATATATGAGTCAGCCTCACGAAAACGGGCCAATCGGTGGTCAAGTGAAGATGTCGGCATCGCAATTCTTAAAAGTGTAGTGCATTTCTTTGTTTCATATTAAATTATCCTAGAAACAAATCAAGTTGTTTTATTTTCTCGACCTTTACATTCAGGATAAATTTAAAGACTTTCCAACACCTCTGTCAATGCTAAATCATAATTATCCTGATCGACGCCGACATCCAATGATCGATGCCGACAACTTTAACAGATATCGACGTCACAATTCTTAAAGACTCGTACATTTCTTTGTTTTATATTATATTATCCTAAAAACAAATCAGGTTGTTGTACTTTCTCGACCTTTACATTCAGGATAAATTTAAAGACTTTCCAACACCTATGTCAATTCTAAATTATAATTATACCGATCGACGCCGATATCCAAGCTCGACGCCGACATTGACCACCAATTGGCCTCTTTTCGTGATCCTGACCCATATATATATATACATGTGCATAAAGGGATATTGAAATACATTATACATTAATTTCTCTACGCCTGCTTTCGTGCCTAGCAATAGCATCCTGAGCCACCGAACGCTTCCAATGAAAATGGATGGAGAAATAACACGTGACTTCCCAGTGGATTGCATGCACTCCATTCTCCCCAATATCGCCCAGCCCGACGTAACCGGAACTAAGTCTCATGCCGCGTCAACATCGTCATGGACGTCACGTGCCCTTGGGTCACTATGGCCAATTTCTGCTTCTTGTATGCGATTATTCCCGCGACAGTTCCGGATGTGACGTGTGTGGCCTGCTGATGGCTTCGTGACGTTCAGCTGCAGCATGTACGTCATGTCCAATGACGTCCCCCACTTGACACTAACTGGGACATGCGCAGAACCTCTCACTAGTCCCAGCGCATTAGGACCACTGAGATGCTGAGTGCATGTCTCTTATATACATATATACATATATATATATATATATATGTATATATACATATATATACACATATATATGCATATATATACATATATATATGGATAGTGATAAGTCCGTTATCGCATGTAATAAGACCTGGAGTGGGTTGCACTCCCACTCCTCCCTCTCCGGGGGTTGGGGTGGGGGTGGTGGGTGGGGTACCACTACCAGCATGCACCTCTCCGCCTCCTGCGCGGGCCTCTCCTCCACTAGCTCGGAGGATTTTTTTTTTAATAAAGGAGTAGGGGTCTCCCCCCCCCCCTTAACTCATACCGCACTATATGTCTCTATCTTACTTGTTTATATAGTGTTTGTCTCAACCACTACCTAAGAATTATTACATACATATATATACATATATATGTATGTATCTTGTATATACATAGATAGATACACATGCAAACATCGATGTATAATATATATATATTATTATTACCTCCATGTGTTCATGCCTTGATGCCATTCCATGTATGTATGCATTGTACTATTTGTAGTTATGCGAATGGTTTGTTTGCTTGAGTTTTGCGTCCTGGCAACATCTAAGGTCATACCAAATAAAGCTTTGCATTTGGTTCTGTGTGTAAATATTTCTTTGAAAAGAAAAATCATCATCATGCTGTCGACAAAGATTGCTTTCATTACTTGACTGCTGCTCTCTATTTAGCTCTCTGCTGTGAGAGTTGCGTCCATGAGTCGGTCTTAATGTCTCTTAGCTTCCGGTTTCTCTTGATGGTATCCTTGAACCGGAGACGAGGGCGCCCTCTCTTTCTGTTACCAGAAAACAGTTGAGAATAGAGGATGTGCTTTGGTAGCCTGTCTGATGACATCCTCATGAGGTGTCCAGTCCACGGGAGATTCTTTTTGATCAGAAGATCTTCCATAGAGGGCAGCCCTGTCCGTTCGAGTATTTCCTTATTTGTCACTTTGTCCTTCCAGGTTAGCCTCATGATTGAACGCCGATGTCGCATCATGAAGGCATGCAGCTTTTTCACCTGTCATCTGTACACTGTCCAGGCCTCGGCTCCGTATAGTAGGGTGGATAGCACGATTGCACGGTAGATCTTGCCTTTGACCCGAATGGACACATGTTGGTTGTTCCAGAGTGTCTGGCATAGTCAGCTGAAAGATGCGCTAGCCTTGGCCATCCTCCTCTGTATTTCAGCATCAATGTGTCCATCACTTGATATAGTGCTTCCGAGGTAGGTGAATTCTGGAACAGAGTTCAGCTTGTTTCCGTCAACCATGATCTCTTCCTCTCGGGTTCTTGTAGAGTTGGGTTGGTACAGCACCTCCATCTTCTTGATGCTAATCTTCAGGCTGAACTTCTTTGATGCATCGGAGAAAGCGTCCACTATTTTCTGGATCTCTTCAGCAGAGTGGGCAACCAGTGCACTGTAATCTGCGAATTGTAGCTCTCTCACCAGTATCCGAGTAGTCTTGGTCTTCGCCCTGAAGTGTGCGACATTGAATAGGTCAGCGCTCTGTCTGGACTGTATATACATGCCATCCCCCATGTCTCGGGAAGCCTCATCGAGCATTGCTGATAGGAAGATGGAGATGAGCGTGGGGCCAGTACACAACCTTGCTTGACCCCATTGGTAACCCCGAACGATTCCGAGACTTCCCCTCCAACACTAACGCTCGCCATGATTCCTGTATGTAGAGCCTCGATCATAGTTGTGAACTTCTCTGGGCATCCATACTTCCTCAGTAGCTGCCATAGCCCGGTCCTCCCGACTGTAGCAAATGCCATAGTGAAATCGACAAATACCATGTACAGTGGTCAGTCCTGCTCAATGCACTTTTCTTGTAGCTGTCAGAGACAAAAAATCATGTATATTTCATGAAAGCTGCCTGCAAAAGTGCTGAAGTGCTGCTGGCTTTTGCAAGTTACCAGTGGCACTCTCTTGGAGAACAAATAGAGGTTTCACACCGGCAAGAACATGTCAAGACAGGCGCAAAACTATTTGTCCCTGCAGTGGCTGGTCGGGAGATGTTGAGAGTTCCATACATCAACCGCCCTTAATGCTGCCACAGTGACATGGTTTTCTGTTTAGGGTTTGCTCCCTTAGCCTTCGGTTCTGTCAAGAACCTGTACCACAAGGCAGTGGTTTACAACTCTGCAGGGCAGGGGCGTCAAACTCCCTGAGGTGTTGCTATACCTGCAATACCTGCATACCATCTAAATACATACATACATGAATGTGTGTATGCATAAATACATACATACACACATTCATCTGTATGTATATACATACACACATACATACGCACATAAATACATACACAAATACAGACACAGACATACATATGTATGAGCTCATTCAGGCCGGTTGGTAGATAAGCCGGACATGACTTTGATAGCAGCACCGTGGCAGGAAATTAAGAAGTGGCGTTACTGGAGGGAGGGCGTGGGCGGGAGAAGCTATGAAAAAGCTGCATTAGTTTCCTCATTAGCGCCGGCCTGGGCGGCCTGCCCCCCGGCGACATGCCGCGCATGCGCGGCGGTCCGGCGGCGGGAAACACGGGGATTTAGCGCCAGCCTCGATATCAATCTCGCGCTCCGCGCGAATATAAATGGATACTAACAAGGACCCCCAAGGTCAATGTCGCCACCATTTACCAGTGGCTCGGCTGCGGAATGAATGTGTATCTGCATAATGTGAGCGCCCCAGCCGACGTGTGTCGGCCAACTTTCTCAGAGTCAAACCAATGACTTACAATATTAGTACTTGTCGCTCGCTTTGCTAGGATAAGGTATGGCCTGGTTAGCTCAGTTTCAGGATAATGTGACCTGGTGGGATCTCGGGTCATGGCGCCAGCAAGAAGAGTGTTGGGCTAAGATGGTTGGTAGTTGGCATAAATTATATTCTCATAAACCTTATCAATGCTTAGAATATTCGCGAACAAGCTTCATTAACAACAGTAGACAATGGCTATGGGGGAGCGGGATGTAGCTCAGGCGGTAGAGTGTCCAACTGTGAAGATGTCGGTCATCGGATCTATCTTTCTCAGTGGATCCATTTGCAGTTTGGACTATTTTCCATTCCAACCAGTCGTCCACAACTGGTTCATCAAAGGCTGTGGTGTGTGTTGTCCTGTATGTGGGAAAGTGCATATGACCCCTTGCTGTTTATCGGAAAGAGTAGCCTATGTGGTGGAGGCGGGTTTCCTCTCAAGAAATATGTCAGAATGTGCAGAGGTTTGACGTCCAATAGCCGATGATAAAAATCAATGTGCTCTAGAGGCACCATTAAAGTTGCATAGTCTGATGATGTTGAGTTTCTGTAATCTTTCTGAGATAAATAGATTAACCTGATCATTATAATCGACCTTACTTTAGCTTCAAGTCCTGTTTATTTTAAACATTTATCTTTTGAGATATTTGAAGTGCAAACATGTCAAATTAGTTTTGGCAAGCTTGCCAAAACTCTGAGCAGTAACAGGTTCTATTAAATTGCCTCAGTATTCCTGGCTATGTGGCAACAAATGCTTAATATGTGCATCAGTATCTAAATTAGATATGTAGAATCAATTCCAGATAATTGTTTTGGTTTTGAAAATTTGATGCTTCATTGGACTATGCAGCTTTACTTTAAATAAAACAAGTTTCCTTTTTTTCAATGGCCTGTTTTCTCCCTTGGAACAGTATTTTCCCGGGCCTTGTTCCAAAGGTTGTGCGTTGTATGTGTGTATTTCCCTTGCCTATCTCATCTCAGTAATCTTTCCCATCCATATTCATGAAACATCCCATGTGCTACAAATAGAAAACATCAGACATCAAGCATCAGTGACTGGTCTCACTATTATTAGGATGGTCTTAAAAAGCGCGGTCCATCTACATTTATGAAACTTTCAATTCATTCAACATTAAAAAACAACAAAAACAAGTCAGGGTGGTATTGAAATGCTAAATTGCAAAGCGCGGCTGAGATCTGGGCAGGAACCGGAAGTGTGGCCAAGCCAACCAACCGGTGATTAATTGAGAAGAGGATTAGAGGAGCTAGGATATGTAGAGTACTACATAGGTGATGTGAATATATTATTATTATGAAGGCTGGTGCCGTTTATTCTCATATAATAAATTGTTTATGTGAGAATATCTGTAAATATCTGTAAATATACCAAAATATATCTCAATTTATCTAAATATATCTAAGTATATATAAATATTATGAATATCTATGAATATATATGGATATATATATAAAAGATATATAAAAAATATCTATAAATATCTATAAATATCTTTAAAAAGAACACAGGACGCTCGGAGGGATTAAAAGACTTTTTATTAAAGTCTGACTACAGGATGAAATTAAAGCAAAATATCAAACCTGTGCAGCAGGCGCGCGCTGCCCAATGGGCGCAGAGCGAGACAATGGATTAAATCACAAGCAGTAACAATGCAATGCAAGCAAATTGCGCGGTGAGATAAAGTCAGAGAAATGGTGGTGTAAACAAATTGCGCGGCCAGTTAAAGTCAATGGTGTAGACCGCAAATTGCGCGGCCATGTTAATTCAATAGGTAAAAGGTAATCGTGGGCATTGAACCCGTTACCTGCCGGGGGGAAGAGGGTGGCGCGCCGGCCCGCCGGTGGGCGGCGTGCCCTCCCCCCGCGCGCTCAGCGTCCCCCCCCCCCCCCTATGTCCTGAGGGATGGGTGGGAGAGGTCAAACTCGTTCTCCGCCATGATGGCGTGAGATGCGAAATGCGCGCTAAGGGCAGAGCAGCTCTGACCGTGTGAGCTGGATGCGCGCCCACTGCTGAGTGAGTGGTGAGCCGTTGGGAGCGTTGGCGGGAGAGAGGGACCGTTGCCTCCCCCCGCCTTATCTTAATGGCGACACGGACGGTTGCGCACCGTCGTGCCTCGCCGCCGCCGGCCGGCCCGGCTCCGCGCCGGTTGACCGCTCCCAGGGGCGGCAGGCGCCCGGCGCATCTTCCTCCGCGCTGCGTCTTTTTAAATCCCAGCGGCTCGCCGCTGGGTACTTAAAAAGAACACAGGACGCTCGGAGGGATTAAAAGACTTTTTATTAAAGTCTGACTACAGGATGAAATTAAAGCAAAATATCAAACCTGTGCAGCAGGCGCGCGCTGCCCAATGGGCGCAGAGCGAGACAATGGATTAAATCACAAGCAGTAACAATGCAATGCAAGCAAATTGCGCGGTGAGATAAAGTCAGAGAAATGGTGGTGTAAACAAATTGCGCGGCCAGTTAAAGTCAATGGTGTAGACCGCAAATTGCGCGGCCATGTTAATTCAATAGGTAAAAGGTAATCGTGGGCATTGAACCCGTTACCTGCCGGGGGAAGAGGGTGGCGCGCCGGCCCGCCGTGTGGGCGGCGTGCCCTCCCCCCGCGCGCTCAGCGTCCCAAGTCCCAGCTGGCTGTAGTGGTAGGGTGCGTTGTGCGCGCAAACAATCAGGCCGCGCGGAAAGTCTATGCGCGCGGCATTGATGCCGCCAGGGCGCCGGTGGTGCGCTGAATGCCCGCTGGTGTCGGCGATGATGTAGGCGGTGTAGGCGGTCGATGACCAGACCGCCCAGCTCGCGGATCTGCGCTTCCGGGATTCCCGCGTTGAATAACGCGCAGGCGCCCCCCCGCCGGAAACTGTGGGTGCCGTAGTCCACGGGCGCGCGAAACCCCGCGCGCAGCAATGCGCCGCGGATGACCGCCCAGAACACGGGGGCGGTGAGGGGTGCCCCTCCTGCCCATAGGAGGGGCCCCGCGGGCGGGGCGCTCGGAGTCAGGGCGCAGGAGTGGTAGACGGCTTGGGTGGGGCAGAGGGGGTGCGCCGTCATGCGCGGCAGCGGGATGACTCGCGCGGTGGGCCGCGGCACTGGTTGGTTTTGGACCAACGTAGTGTGAGGCGGACGCCCGTGCGCGAGAAGGCGGCGTACGCCGCGCGGCGCAGGTGCCGCGATGCGTCGAAAGCCGCGGCGGTGGTGGGCATGAGGTTGGACCTCCGGAGCAGCCCATAGTACATTGACAGCGCGGCGGCCCAGGCAGCCGCGTGGGCGGGGATCCTGGGGTCAATGTGGCGCAATATTGCGTGGAGCATGGCCGGGGTGATGGGGGCCTTCCGGCGCGCGGCGTCGCCGCGCTCTCGGCGGATGCCGCGGATGGTGGTGGTGAGCTGGTAGTCACCCTCCAGGGGGTTGGGGAGGCCCCACTCCCGGTGTATAACGCGCACGATGTTGAGATATTGGCGTATCGAGGTGTAGCACATGCGGCGCGCTAGGTGGGGCCGCGTAGCGGCAGAGGAGCGCCGAGGAGGCGGGGATTGGGCGGTGAGCCCATGGCCGCGCAGAAGCGTAGGTAGGCACGCCTGTGGGAGGCGTATGCTCGCTGTGTGTTTGGCGCGTACGCGGCCTGCTGGTATATGGCCACTTCCCGGTCCAGAGCCGCGCAGTCCATCCTATCGGGGCGCGAGCCAGGAGCCGAATGTGGCCCCGGGCGGGCCCGGGGGGGGTGCGGCCCGGGGGTCGGTCATGGTGTGTGCGCCAGTGCCGCTTGGAGCCGCTCCGCTCCCCCGCGGAGCACGAGGCGGCTAGCCGCGTCTGCCACGACGTTGCAGATGCCCGGGTAGTATATTGCGCGCAATTTGAAATTGTGTGTCGCGGACATGTAGTAGACCTGCCGGAGGTAGGCCATAACCGTGGGGTCTTTCGCGGTGCCCCGATTGATGATGGCGGCGGCGGCCTGGTTGTCCGTGTGTACGTACACTTTTTTGTTGGCCCAGGCGTGCGCCCAGAGGTGCGCTGCGGGCACCAGGCTGAGGACCTCTTTATAGTTAATGGAGAGGTGCTGGGTGCCGGGCCAGTCGGCGAAGGCGAGCGCGAACCAGGCGCCGTTGTGGTAGCCCCCCGCCCCATCCAGGCAGGCGTCCGTGGAGATGGGCGTGGCGGGGGCTGGGTCGAGTATGGGGGTGCGCCCGTTGTGGTTGTTGGCGAATAAGATCCACCAGGCTAGGTCCTCGCGCACCGAGGCGGTAACCCTGGCGCGGTGGGAGGGGCGGCAGAGCGCGCCCATGAGGTCGAGTAGACGGCGCAAATGCGTGCGCCCCCCATATATGACCTGGGCGGCCCAGTTCAGCTTCCCGCAGATGGATTGAAGCTCCCGCTTGGAGAGGCTGCGGCGCGCGGCCGCCCCCTCGGCCTCGGCTATGAGGGCCTGAAGCTTAACGCGGGGGAGGCCTAGGGTGAAGTTCACTGTGTTGATCTCCACCCCGAGGAAAGTTATGCAGGTGCTGGGACCTACTAGCTTGCCGTAGTTAATCGCGAATCCCAACTCGCGGAGGAGGGCCATCAGCTCCCCCATGAGGCGGCGGCACTCGCCGCGGTTGGGGTGGGTGACGAAGAAATCGTCGCAGTAGACCAGTATATGGTCGCCCCAGCCCCGAGCGCGCATGACACCCAGCGCTGCGCCTGCGTGAGCTGGTTGAATACGATAGCACTCAATCGCGCGCCAAACATTAGCCGTGTGTCGTGTAGATATGTGGGGGCGGGGTCGCCCGCGAATGTCCATTGCAGGCCCGCGTACGCGTAGTCATGGGGGTGTATGCGTACGCTGTGGTACGCGCTGGCCAGGTCCACCTTTCCCATGTAGGCGGCCGCCCTCCTCCGGCCTGCTCAACGGTTGAGCAGCTGTATCCGGTCCCCTCGGCGTAATCATTGAGTGCGCCCCCCCTGGGGCGGGAGGCGTCGTGGATGAGGCGGATCCCCCCCCCCTCCTTGGGGATGGCGCCGAGGGCGCTGGTGATGTGCGCCGGGCCGTCGCGCCGGACGTAACGGCCATTCGCCATCTCGGCGCGCACCTGCGCCTCTACGGCCTCCCGGAAATCGGGACGCGTCGCCGAAGGGTGGTTTGGCGCTGCAGGGAGGGGGGGCCGTCCACGTGCGTGTTGGTCACTCTGAATCCGTGGCGCACCCCGGCCAGGATTTCCGCGCGCGCGGGGGTGTCGGGGGGGAGCAGGCGCTCCCAAGCTTCTGGGATGAGCGCCCCCCCGGACCCCGCCTATTCCTTCTTCTGGTGCTCGAATTTACACGGGGAGTAGGGGCACTTTCCCGTGTTGGCGAACAGGCGGCATATGGTTTTGTCGCCCGCGGTGCTGGAGGCGGCGTCGGCGCGTCCTGCCCTGTGTTGTTGCTGCGCCCCTCCATGGGCGCTGCCGGGGTGACCGCTCCGTCCCTTTTGCAGAGGGGCGGGGCGCTGCCTGGGGATGAGGATTTGCATCTCGAGGTAGGTGGCCGCGGTCCCCCAGGCCGTGCCGTGCTCCGCCTGGACCTCCCGGTATTGTGTATCGTAATCGATCACGGACTGCCATTCAAAACGCGCCGCGAAGTTGTGAATGCTCGCCGTGTAGGACATGTAGTATTCTATGTCCATGCGATCCAGGTCGCCCAGTTGGAGCAGGTGGGCTGCGAGGCACTGGTTGGCCGCGCCCCACTCCCCCTGCGTCAGGTACACGCACGCGCACGAGTCCTCCTCCGTTTTGAATTGAACGAGGCCTGAGGGGGGGTCGACAATCTGCAGGTACTCCTTGCGCTTTTTCGCTATGCGCTCCCGCACGGTGCGCGGGAGGTAGTCGATTATCCTGAGCGCCTTGCTTGACTTTGCGCGGACGGTCAGGTTGTGGCGCGGGTCGGGGCCGGCTCCGTGCCGACTGGGGCGGTTCGCGGGGGGCGGTGGTGGGCGCGATGTATCCCGTTGCGCCGGCGGGCCGAATTGCCGGCGCGATTTGCGCGCGGGCGTGCGCTCCGGCGATTCCGCGTCGTCGCTTCCTGTGTTGCCGAGGAGTCGGTCGGCTGCCGTGGAAGTCCAAAGCTGATCGAAGGCTGTGCCCGCCTCCAATATTGCGTGGCGCTCCTGCCGCGCCCTGTCGGTGTTCCGCTGCCGGTCGGCTGCCGTGCGGTCCGCCTGGGCGGGGGGGGGCTGACTGTCCTCCCCCCGGCTGGGGCTCGCGCCCCCACTGGTGCCGAAGCTGGCGTTCCCCAAGTCGCACAGCGCGGCCCGGAGGAGGGCCCGCTGCCCGCGTGAGATGTCGAGGGCCGCGAAATCGGTTTTTGTCGATGGCGAGCAGCGCCTCCCTCGTTGTGATGTCCTCTTGGGACATCGTGCCCGTGGTCCTTCTGCTCAGTCCGGCCAGGGTGGCCCAGCTCAAGAAATCAAAATCTTCAAACTCGTTCTCCGCCATGATGGCGTGAGATGCGAAATGCGCGCTAAGGGCAGAGCAGCTCTGACCGTGTGAGCTGGATGCGCGCCCACTGCTGAGTGAGTGGTGAGCCGTTGGGAGCGTTGGCGGGAGAGAGGGACCGTTGCCTCCCCCCGCCTTATCTTAATGGCGACACGGACGGTTGCGCACCGTCGTGCCTCGCCGCCGCCGGCCGGCCCGGCTCCCGCGCCGGTTGACCGCTCCCAGGGGCGGCAGGCGCCCGGCGCATCTTCCTCCGCGCTGCGTCTTTTTAAATCCCAGCGGCTCGCCGCTGGGTACATAAATATCTATAAATATCTATAAATATCTATAAATATCTATAAATACATATCAATATATATATTAATAATATACCAATATATGTCAATATATATCAATATATATCAATATTGTATTTATAAATATATGTTTATATATATATGTATATAAATAAAATAGAAAATTAAATATATATATATTTATGTTATTTTATCTAAATATACTGAAATATGAATATATAAACAAATATCTAAATATATGATCTAAGTATATGTAGCTATATAATATATACGTATATATCAATATTTATATATATGAATAAACATATATATATATATATATACATATATATATATATATATATATATATATATATATATATATATATATGGGAGACCACCAACACCTGCGTCTCCATGTCCCAAATGGTTACAAAAACCCGCCACCCACTTAAGAGCCCACCCCATGCAGTGCCCATGCGCAAACTGCTATTTTCACAATCATTTTTCACTGCGACCCGCTAGCGGTCGGCCATGGGCCGCTGGTTGGCGGGAATGATAAGTGTGTGACGGTGGGTGTGGCTGGGTGTGGGTGGATGTGGTGGGGAGGGGGTGTTCGGAGAGGAGGGCCGAAAGATACCAGGCGGGAATTGATTATTTCGCCATACCATCAGTTATATGCGAGTTTACACCTCTTGTAAATTGATTAATCAATGATGCGTCCTAGTCGCCCTGGGCGGCGACGTCCACTGCACCGCGGGGTGGCGGGTGGGGGTGGTGGTGGTGGTGGTGGGGGGGCGGGGGGACGGCCCACCCTGGCCCACCTCCACATAAGTTAGATGTCATTTCAGATTGGGGAACCAATCTGGTACCACAGAAATGTCAGCTACATCTACAACTACACGGTAATCCTTTTTCTTTTGGACTTTCTAAGAAATTCCACTTAGAAGTTAGAAACAAAACGCGCTTCTCCAGAAGAAACGACACAAGTTTAATATTACACTCCTATGCATCGATATTAAAAATTGCATAGTCCGATGGTCTTGGGTGTCTGCCATTTTTAAAGGTGGTTGGTTATATTAGGTTGATTGTTATAATCTACCTTACTTTAGCTCGAGGTAAATTTTTATTTCAAATGGCTAATTCTTTTAGATATTTGAAGTGTAAGCATACCAAATTAATTTTGGCAAGCACGTCAAAAGTGTACCACCATAAGCTTCAGCAGTAACAGGTTCTATTAAATTGACTCAGTATTCCCTTCTATGTAGCAACAAATGCTTAATGAGCACACCAGTATCTCAGTTAAATATGTAGAATCAAATCAAGATTATTGTTTTTTGTTTTGACTTTTGTTTTTGTTGTAAATATGTTTATTCATCTGATCATACAGATTTTCTCAGCGCCGGAGCACTGGTCTTCCAGCCGTCAAAACAATTGGTTACACAAAGTGATGAGGGAGTGTGGACCGTGATGCATTGTGTACGTATAATCACAATCCACTTTGCTAATTGGATAGTTTCATCGGTCTATGCTGCTTTAATTGATATCTTATTATACTTAATTGGCATCTTATTTTGATTTGACCTCACTGCCCCCCCCCCTCCCCACCCCCCACTGCAGCGTCCACGGTCACAGCCCGCCGCCCCGGGGCGTGACCTCGCCGTGGCAGAAGGCCCGGGGCCTGCTCGGGCACGTTGTAGCGGTGGCGTTTTATATTAATGGCCCGCGGAGTGAGTTGTTCCAATGCCGCTGTTCACGCGCTCACTGGACATGCGGAAGTCATCTACATTCTAAACGGACGCGGCCAGCTGTTTGACAGACGCCCGTCACACTTTCTCCTCCCCACCCCCTCCCTCCTGCTTCCCCTCCCCTCCCTTCCCCTTCCTATCCTTCTTTCCCACTTCCCTCTTCCTCTCCTCCTCCTCCACCGCATTCTCTTCCCCTCCACCTCGACTTCCGTCTCCTCTCCTCTCTCTCCTCTTCCTGCTGACCCTCCTCTTCCTTCCTCTTCCCACCCTTCCTTCACCCCTTCCCTCTTTAAAGTTTCACCTCCTCCTCCCCCCTCCCCCTCCTCCATCATCGCATTCACTTCCTTCCTCCCGTTCCCTTCCCACCCTTCCCCTTCGCTGTATGTTCTTCCCCTCCTAATCCTCCTCCCTCGCCTTCCATCTCCCCTCTTCCCTCCTCTTCCTGCTTCCCCTCCTTCTGTCTTCCCCTTTCTCTATTCGACCTCCACCTCCTTCTCTTTCTCTCCTCATTCTTCTCTCACCGCCTCTTCCTCCTCCGCTTCCTCTTGGTCCACCTGCTCCTTGTCCCCCTTCTCCTTCTTCTCATCCTTCTCCTCCTCGTTCTCCTCCTCCTTCTCCTAATTCTCCTTTTCCCCCTTCTCCTCCTTCTCCTCCTTCTCCTCCTTCTTCTCCTCCTTCTCCTCCTCCTTCTCCTAATTCATATTCTCCTCCTCCCCCTTCTCCTCCTTCTCCTCCTTCTCCTCCTTCTCCTTCTCCTCCTTCTCCTCCTTCTCCTTCTCCTTTCCGCCCACCGCTTATCATCCTCCGCCAACAGCTGACGCCCTCCCTTCTGGGGGAGGGGGGGGGGGGGTAAATGGGCTGCCCTGCATGGCCCAGATGGTGGGTGTCGTGGGAGGGTGGTGGGACGGGAATGAGTTGTTGTTTTGGGGGAGTTTTCAGTCGCATTGATGCGCTGAAGGCTGCAAGTTTGCAGCACTGTATGGACACTGCTGAAAGTGGTCCCATGTGGTTGGGAGTTGGCTTCCGATGGGTAGTGGTCAGAGAAATTGGGGGGAGGGGGGGAATATGGAAAAAGGCAGCCTAAGAGCCCAACCACATTCCTCTGAGAGGGCCGGGGGAGGCTGGGTGGTTGGTGTAGTTTTACGCCCCAGTAAGACCAGGACCAGGACGTGCACCGACTTGTGACAGCGCACACTCATGGCAACTTTATAGTTCTGCTCCACTGGGAAATCAGACCACCAGTACCATGACAGTCACATTATCCTGAAACTGTACGCCCAGTCCCTGTCCTGACCTCATGACGCCAAGCACCAAGCAGCAACAGGTACCTATTTTATAAGTCATTGGTTTGACTCGACCAGGATCCAAACTTCAGTCCCTCCAGATTCGCCGGTCTGCACAGTAAGTCTGGCTAAGGCCAGAGGAAGAAGTGAAGTGATGAGGGAATTAGTTAGGCAGTGGGTGGGGTTACCTGTTAGTTGTTAGTGAAAATTAGTGGTTAGTTGGTAGTGGTCATGTATGGGGACAAGGTGGGGCCTGCTAGTCCTCGGTGTCAGGGTCTGGGCGACCGACATTGTTGATGATATCTGCGTTCTGGCAGTAGAAGCGAGCAAGTGCATTCTAGGATGACTTTGAAATCCTGGAGAGGATGGCCAGAGCGGACCTATTGTTGCTGAGTTGGTGGTCAGAGTCCTCCATGAAGTCACTGATGGCAGATCTGTCGATGGCACCACATGAGGTGAGTATGTGGGCCACATTGAAGATCTTATTGCTGCAGGGACAGGGCTGGAGGTTGGGGACATCAATCCAACAGCGGTAGCCAGTCCTGAAGTGGTTAACGGCAATTTGGGTAGAAGCAGGAAGGCCGACTGGATGGGGGATGTTAGTTCTGACCAGGGTGTACCAGAGCCAGCTTATTGAATAAGGGTTCCATACTTGTTCCTTCTGTGTGGCACGTTCCCAGAGTTTGGTGGTGGCTCGAGAAGCAGCAGCGGTCAGTTTGGTGATGGAGGGAGGGATGGCTGTCTCCACGTCTGCTCGGTTGGCACCAGCTAGAGCGGCACAGTCGGCCTGGTCATTATCACAGAGTCCTATATGGGAGGGGACCCATAGCAGGACTGTGTTGAGGTGTGCCTGATGTCTCGTTGAGATTATAATCTGAATCACGTCGGCAAGGGAATGTCGGGCATTTTGGCGGGTGATCTCTTTGATGGCATTCAGAGAGTCAGTAATGATGATGGCACTGTAGTTGTGGAAGTCTTCGAGGGCCAAGTGAATGGCGGCGAGCTCTGTATCGAGAGTGGAAACAAAGTCTGACACCCTGGTGGTGTTGTTTATGTTGGAGAAGAGGATGAAGATTCCTGCTCCGGCTCTACCTGATGTTGGGTTAAGGGAGCCATCGGTGAGCCATTAGCGAGGGGGAATTCCGCCTTTGCCTGAGT
The DNA here is from genome assembly GCA_030323885.1 of Branchipolynoe longqiensis. Lineage (NCBI taxonomy): Eukaryota > Metazoa > Annelida > Polychaeta > Phyllodocida > Polynoidae > Branchipolynoe > Branchipolynoe longqiensis. Next base: position 34,247,136 of record CM059187.1, on the reverse strand, counting down.
TATGGCCTTGAGAGCCAGCATTCTGGGGTGCTGTAAACCGCCTTGGCAGCAACTAGGTTGGTGGTTCGGATTTCCACTGGAATGGAAAACCATGGTGGCTTGTGACGGCTCAGGGCGGAGTCTGCAATGTGGAGTCCATGGGAGCCTTGAAGGTGGTGATGGCATCCTTGAGGCGGTAGGAGATGTGAGGGTGACCGTGGGTCCCATTTCGGTGGTAGCCACGCCTCTGCGGATTGTTGATGTAAGGCCTGAGGAGAGGTTTCTTGTGAGGTGGCTATTTTAATGAGATTCTCAGCACCTTGGTTGGGGTTCATGCGGGGCTTGTAGAGGAGCTTGTTGCAGAATCTTTTTGCTCTTAGCATTGCATTAAAGGTGTTGCGGCCAGTGTGGTTACAGGAGATGGTTTGCTTTATGGTGCATGTCATTACTTGCTAATTGAGTATGGTGAACTCATCACATGTGGTTGGTGGGTTCAGATCTATTAAGTTTTCTAGACAAAGATTGAAGGTCACCCAGTTTGCATGGTTTAGGTTGAATCTGGGTGATGGTGGGGGGTGGGTGACTTTGTATGCATTGGTGTGGAGGAGAGCTGCGTGGTGGTCTGAGTATAGTTTTGTGAGCTCCCAGGAAGCTGCGGCTGCAAGCCAGGAGTCAGTGATGCAGAGATTGATCGATGTGTTTGCTCTGTAGGTAGGCGAGCCATTGTTGAGGATAGAATGAGATGTTGAGTTGAGGATCTCTGCTAGGAGGGTGCAGCCTCAAGGGGAATTTATGTTGTTGTGTCCCAAGGAGGAGTGGTGGGTGTTAAAGTCTTCCATGACGACTTGGTGATCTGTGCCGTTGCCGAGGGCCCGGAAGATATGGTTTAGAGTATAAGTATTGACAGGGTTGTAAATGTTGTATACATCCATCATGGAGTGTGCTAGGTGGAGACGTATGCAAAGGGTGTCAGCATGAGGCTTGAATCTGTTGGGTGGGATCATGGTGGAGTGTGGTTGCTTCCGAAGGTGGCGGTTCCTCGTGAGGGTCTGCCTGCTGCTGTGTGCCTTACTGCGGGGGGGTGGTATGTGGTGTACCCTTTGATATGGGGTGGATCAATGAGGCAGGTTTCTTGGAGAAGTGTGACATCAATTTTCTCTCGCTTTACGGTGTAGCCAAGAAGAGCTATCTTGGATTTCAGTCTGGCACAGTTCCAGGAGAGAATGGTTAAGGAGTTGTTGAGGGACGGGGATGGAAGTGCAGGCTGGTGGTGGCATTTTTGTGTACCTCCATTTTGGGCTGTCAGGGCGGCACGAAAGGAAGCTGGCAGGTCTTTGGAGACATGCGGAAGGAGGTGCTGAATGTTGGAGTCTACTTGGAGCCAGCTAATTAAGCTGAAGGATAGGGCCTCAACAGAGATTCTCAGTTTTATGGTAGGAAGTGATGCATTAAGAATGCGGAGGAAATATCGGGGTGGGATTTGGGTCAGAGGCAGGGGGGTCGCATGGGATGGAGGGGAAGGTGGTTTGGGTGGAGATGGAGATGGTCTGTGGGTGGGAGGAGGAGGGGTGGAAGGTCTTGGGTTTGGGGGCTGTGAGGTTGAGGGAGAGGAATGAGGGGGGCCAGGAGGCAGGGCTGGGGTGGAGGGACAATGCGGGGGAGGTAGGGAGGGGTGGGTAGGAGGAGGCAGAGGGGGGAGGAGGTGCAGTGGAAGGGGGGCATCAGGTTGGGCAGGCAGGGCAGCAGTAGGGGGGGATGTCGGGTTGGGTGGAAGGAGTGGGGCAGACAGGAGGGGGAAGTAGGAGTGGGTTTAGCCGCTTCCACAGCTGGATATGCACAGGGGAGTCTGTACTCTTGGCATTGTGATTTCCTTTGCAGGCAGAGGACCTGACAGGTGACTCACACTTAGCAGAAATGTGTCCCGGAGGGGCACAGTATGCACAGACAGCGGCAGTGTCTTTGCATTCATGCTTGTAATGGCCGTATTGTTGGCAGGTGGTGCAAAAGGTTGGTCTGAGGTGGGGAGTGCCGATTCGTAGGAGACCGTAGGCTCCACAGCTGAGTCGGGTAGTGGTGCCTATTGGATGGGAAGTGATGACATTGGCACAGTAAGTGGCAATGTCTCCCTTCTTTATCCGGGAGGCGCTGACAATGGAATGTCGTCCGATCAGGTCGGCGGGGTTTTTGCGTGGGTGGAGGCCAGAGATGACATAATGGTGCGTCTTGGCCGATCCATGCATCCCCGTAAAAGTTTATCAGGCTCAGAGCCTGTCGAGATGATGAGGTTGTCAGGGTATTTATCCAGGGAGAGAGGGGTAGTGCCATGGGTGCGATCGAACTTGTCGAGTTCCTTCAGCGTGTCCTCTACCTTGCCATTGAAGAGGAAGAGGGCAAGGAACCTCTTGGGGTGGCGGCTATCACTGTGCTACTCGGTGTGTGGAAGTGTAGCAGTGGTGGGCCTCTTGTATTTGTTTTTTCGAACTACCTTGGACCAAGAGTCCACCTTGATAGGGTCTTTGGAGTGGGGGGGCTGGTTGGGCTGTGGCTGCTGGGCGTGTGTCATCGGACTCATCGTCACTGGACTTAGGGTCCTTGTCGGTTTTGGTGAGCTTGGGCTCATGGGGTGGGGAGACTGACCTGTTGGGGGAATGAGCGCCCCTCACCCCCCCCCCCCCCCCCCCCCCCCTCCGCACACTCCCCCCCCCCCCCCCCCCCCACAACACAACACTCGCTACCGGCGCGCCTACAGACGGCCGGAATGGGGAGGGCAGAGGGGGGGGGGGGGCGCCGCGCCGCGCCGTGCCGGCCCCGCCGCGCCACCCCGCGGCCCGGCCCGTCAGACAGCGTCCGTCGCTCTGCCGGGACAGACAGACCGCGGCGCGGGGCGACCCGGACAACACCACGCCGTCTTACCCGGACTGGGACGCGGTCGGAGCGGCCTGCGTTACGCGCGTGCATGCGGCGGACGGCCACACTCTCCCCGCCGCCCACAGCGGACAGCTGACGGCCGCCCAGCCGGCGACGGGCCGCAACACAGTGCCTCTGTTTGTTGTCGTTGTGTCTGCGCTCTGTGCATGTCCGATTCTCCGAAGAACTCACATCGCGCCAGGATTATTTTACTGCCTCTCCTCTCCAATGAGCCCCGGCTGCGGGAGGCTGAGGCTGAAGCTGAGCCGGGCCAGGTTGCTTACTGTTACGGCGTGTGTGGTTGGTTGGTTCATTCAGTAGCCGTGCACCAGCAAGCTAACAACTTTTAAGGGGTTTAAACATTATTTGTGTTATTAAGGTTGCTTTTGTTTGTGTTGTTGGGCAGCGCGTGTACAGGCCGTGTGCGTGCGCATGCGCGCGTCTGCGCGTGTGGTGATGTACATTGCGGAGCCAGATGCTGGACGCATGGCTGCGGGCAACACCTGGCTCACACCCACCTAAGCGCTGACCGCCAGGGGCCAACAGGACTGACCATCCCGGCCCTCCCTCCCTCCCTCCCTCCCCCGCCCCCGACACCCACAGCGGGTCACGGCGGCCGGTGGGCAGTCTGACCCCCGCCGGAGGTGTAGGCCGCGAGCCCCGGGCCACATGTTGCAGGACCCTTGCCGTGTTTCCCTGATGTCCGCCAGGGGGCGACAGACAGAACACGGCCAAACACTATCGACGCCAAACGGACCTGCTAATGTGCCACCACCACGGATAGCCACAGCAAATTTAAAGTAAGACCACCACAAAGACCGGCGCTCACATCTTGCTCGCCGCACTCTCCTCCCACAGTCTCAGTCACGGCACTCTTCGGGGATCCCACACTGAGTCTACAGGTTTGCTGACAAACATTCAGCAGGATTCACAACAGATATCGGTGGGTCTACGGGTTTCACGCAGCCAAGCAGTCCCCAACTCGGGAACAATCTCCCAACTCGTCATATCCATATATATTTCTTCAACTCGGGCTGAAAATCGACGGATTTACCAAATTAAGAGACGCATGCTGCGCTGTACAACCAATCCACCTCAAGCTGTTCATCAACTCAGGGACGCATTATCCTTGCATGGACGCATTATCCTTGCATGGATATCATCCCACACGCAGTCTCCCCACTGGAACTCAATGGCGCCGACTAATTTAACTTAATTTTAAGGAGAGGGGAATTCAATGTGGAGACTTTAGCTTAGTTCAGTCGCGGTTTTACTTCTTTGTTAGTTTTTTTGTTGTCGCTTCAATTGAAACAGAAATTGAAACAAAGAACACAGAAGATAGACAGATATAGAACTTAGAAGAGCGAAGCCTGTTGAATATGTATTGCGATGTACTGTCTTTGAACCAAAGAACGTGGTGGACATCAAACGATGAGTGAAACCTGCTCCTTTAAAAAAAATGATGTACTGTCTTTGAAACAAAGAATGCAGTCGACATAGCAAGATACTCACAGAAGAGCGAAGCTTGCTAAATATATAAACCTGTTAAATATATCTATTGCGCGTACTGTGTAGGGTTTCCGAGACTTTAGCGCATTCTACCAGCGAATATCCGTAGCGCCCCCTTGTGGTGCACGGGCGCACTGCTTCAAGTTTCACACACATTCACACCTTCACACCCTGCCCCATACCCTTCACACATACGGATTATTACTACGTGCCGGCGGGCGGGTGGCTGCCAGGTGTGGCCGGTGACTGACTTCCGCCCACCTTCTCTCAGCGCACCTGGAGGGAACGGGGGGAGAGAGAGAGTGAGAGAGGGAGAGCGAGAGAAGGAGGAGGAGCAAGAGAGAGAAAGAGGAGGAACAAGAGAGAGAGAAGCAGGAGGAGCAAGAGAGAAAAGGGTGGAACAAGATAGAGAGAAGGAGGAGCAAGAGAGAGGGCGAAAGGGAGAGTCTATGAGGAGGAGCAAGAGAGAGAAGGAGATGGAACAAGAGAAAGAGAGAGAGTAGGAGGAGGAGCAAGAGAGAGAGAAAGAGAGAGCAGGAGGAGCAAGAGAGAGAAGGAGGAGGAACAAGAGAGAGAAAGAGAGTAGGAGGAGGAGCAAGAGAGAGAGAGAGAGAAGAGAAGAAAGACGGGGGAGGAGATGCACCTTAACACATTGGAGGATTCATAACACCGCCTGGGCATACATACACCGCGCTCCCTGGAGCACCCCCTCACCCCTCACCCCCCACCCACCCCCACCGCCACCCACATTTCCTCCTGGTGCGCAGGTGTGCTCGCTCGCTACGTGCAGGAGGAGCGGAGGGTATCGGTGCGGCAGGTACGTCGCACCTGTGGTTACTACCGCCTCACCAGACCCTGGAGAACTGATGTGTCTTGGGGTTTAGGCACCTCGTGTCAATCACTGCCAATGGGGATTACTACATAGACGCTGAACGAAGTGGGATTTATGGTTTTGGCCGCATCCCGGGAGTGGTCTTCGGGACTGAAGGCGACACCAACGGTAAGTTAAGGAACTAAGGCCCGGGTGAGCCCGACCTCGTTTGCCTGTAAATCTGAGTCTGTGCATGGTGATTTCTTTACTGCCTGGCACAGCCGCTGATCTGTGTCTTACTGCCTGGCACAGCCGCTGATCTGTGTCTTACTGCCTGGCACAGTCACTGATATGTGCTTTACTGCCTGGCACAGCCGCTGATATGTGTCTTACTGCCTGGCACAGTCACTGATCTGTGTTTTACTGCCTGGCACATCTGCTGATCTGTGTTTTACTGTCTGTCACAGTCACTGATCTGTGCTTTACTGTCTGGCACAACCACTGATATGTGTCTTACTGCCTGGCACAGCCGCTGATCTGTGTTTTACTGCCTGTCACAGTCACTGATCTGTGCTTTACTGTCTGGCACAGTCGCTGATCTGTGTTTTACTGCCTGGCACAGTCACTGATATGTGTCTTACTGCCTGGCACAGTCACTGATCTGTGTTTTACTGCCTGGCACAGCCGCTGATCTGTGTTTTACTGCATGTCACAGTCTCTGATCTGTGCTTTACTGCCTGGCACAGTCACTGATCTGTGCTTTCCTGTCTGGCACAACCACTGATCTGTGTTTTACTGCCTGGCACAGCCGCTGATCTGTGTTTTACTGCCTGTCACAGTCACTGATCTGTGCTTTACTGTCTGGCACAACCACTGATATGTGTCTTACTGCCTGGCACAGTCACTGATCTGTGCTTTACTGCCTGGCACAGTCGCTGATATGTGTCTTACTCCCTGGTACAGTCACTGATATGTGTCTTACTGCCTGGCACAGCCGCTGATCTGTGTTTTACTGCCTGTCACTGTCACTGATCTGTGCTTTACTGTCTGGCACAACCACTGATATGTGTCTTACTGCCTGGCACAGTCACTGATCTGTGATTTACTGCCTGGCACAGCCGCTGATCTGTGTCTTACTGCCTGGCACAGTCACTGATCTGTGCTTTACTGCCTGGCACAGTCACTGATCTGTGCTTTACTGTCTGGCACAACCACTGATCTGTGTTTTACTGCCTGGCACAGTCACTGATCTGTGTTTTACTACCTGGCACAGCCGCTGGTCTGTGTTTTACTGCCTGGCACAGCCGCTGATCTGTATTTTACTGCCTGGCACAGCCACTGATCTGTGTCTTACTGCCTGGCACAGTTACTGATCTGTGTTTTACTGCATGGCACAGCCGCTGGTCTGTGTTTTACTGCCTGGCACAGCCGCTGACCTGTGTTTTACTGCCTGGCACAGCCGCTGATCTGTGCCCCTCTGTGAGGTTCGGACACAGTGCGATGCTGGTTCAAGTGCTATTTAAGGTTGCATAGTCCGATGATTTTGGGTTTCTGTCACTTTCTGAGATAATTATTTATTATACTGATTGTTGTAATCTACCTTACTTTAGCTTGAAGTAATTATTATTTTAAATAGCTAACTTTTGAGATATTTAAAGTATTAGCATATCAAATTAGTTTCGGTAAGCATACCAACATTCTGACATTATAGGTTCTGCAGTAACTGGTTCTATTAACTTGAATTAGTATTCCCTGTTGTGTGGCAATACATGTTCAATAAGCATGTTAGTATCTAACTTATCTAAGTTAAATATGTAGTATCTAACTTATCTAAGTTAAATATGTAGAATCAAATCTAAGGAATTGTTTTGGTTTAAAAAATGTGATGCTTCATTGGACTATGTAGCTTTAAGTTGTACCCGTGTAATGTGAGAAGTCCCGCCCATTCATTCAGTCGCTATGGGCGAATACAACACCAGATCACAAGTTGGACAACCCACCCACCAACCACCACCCACCACCATCCACCACCCACTCCACAGTGGTCACAGTTTGTGTAGTCGATGCCGAACTATTGTGTCCTATACTATTACTAATGTCGCAGTCACACTACGACGACAAGCGGCGATGACAGCCCAGCGACAGCGACTACCGGTCTGTCGTCGAGTGTCGTCGGTTGTCGCTCGGCTGTCACGCAGGTGTCGCCGTGACACCTGCAGTTTCCCGCCTATTTCTCGACTGTCGCTGGGTTGTCGTCGGCTTTTTGGACATGTTGAAAAACTTCGACGACAGCCGATGTCGCTCGGCTGTCGATACGGTATCGCTACGGTGTCGGTACAGTGTCAATACGGTGTTGTCTTTGTCGTTAAGGTGTCGTCTTTGTTGTTAAGCTGTTGTCGCTTCTCTCTCCGTCCCATTCTTCATATTTCTCATGAAGACTTCTTCCAAACAGGTCCGCCCCATATACCTACATGTTTGCACCGTCCCATTCTTCATATTTCTCATGAAGACTGCTTCCTAACAGGTCCGCCGCATATACCTACATGTTTGCACCATCCCATTCTTCATATTTCTCATGAAGACTGCTTCCTAACAGGTCCGCCGCATATACCTACATGTTTGCACCATCCCATTCTTCATATTTCTCATGAAGACTGCTTCCTAACAGGTCTGCCGCATAAACCTACATGTTTGCCCTGTCCCATTCTTCATATTTCTCATGAAGACTGCTTCCTAACAGGTCCGCCGCATAAACCTACATATTTGCACCGTCCCATTCTTCATATTTCTCATGGAAACGGCTTTTGTACGTACATAGAGATACACACAGAGACACAGAGTCACACACAGACACACACACACAGACACTGTCGTCCTGCTGTTGTCCCGTCTGTTGTCCCGATGTCGTCGGGCTGTCGTCCGATTGTCGTCCAACTTGGCCCGAATTTGCATATGTTGTTGGGTTTTCACAAAATCCAAGTCGCTGGGCTGTCGTCACCCCTTTGTCGTCGTAGTGTGACTGCTACATAATATCCGTCAGACACCACCCGAGACACCTGATAATCGATGACGATGATGTGGTCAGACATACATTGGTGGGATTCGCGACTTTGCGCGAACCCCATAGACTTGATGTTGGTAAAGAAGATATTGCTGGGTCTACAGCGTTGCCGACACACAATCAGTGGGATTTGTGAGAGATATCACTGGGTCTATGGGTTTGCTGACAGGCGATCACTGGGATTCACAACACATATTGTTGGGTCTACAGGTTTGCTGAAAACCATTCAGCAGGATTCACAACAGTTATTGCTGGATCTATGGTTTTGTCAACATACAATCAGTGGAATTCGCAACAGATATCACTGTGTCTGCGGGTTTCTAGACAGACAAGCAATGGGATTTGTGACAGATATCGCTGGGACTACAGGTTTGCCAACAGTTGATCAGTGAGATTTGCGACAGATATCGCTGAGTCTGCAGGTTTGTCAATAGCCAATCAGTGGGATTCACAACAGATATTGCTGGGTCTGCAGGTTTGTCAATAGCCAATCAGTGGGATTCACAACAGATATTGCTTGGTCTATGGGTTTGTCAGTAGCCAATCAGTGGGATTCACAACAGATATTGCTGGGTCTGCAGGTTTGTTGATAGCCAATCAGTGGGATTCACAACAGATATTGCTGGGTCTGCAGGTTTGTCAATAGCCAATCAGTGGGATTCACAACAAATATTGCTGGGTCAGCAGGTTTGTCGATAGCCAATCAGTGGGATTCACAACAGATATTGCTGGGTCTGCAGGTTTGTCAATAGCCAATCAGTGGGATTCACAACAGATATTGCTGGGTCTGCAGGTTTGTTGATAGCCAATCAGAGGGATTCACAACAGATATTGCTGGGTCTGCAGGTTTGTCGATAGCCAATCAGAGGGATTCACAACAGATATTGCTGGGTCTGCAGGTTTGTCGATAGCCAATCAGAGGGATTCACAACGGATATTGCTGGGTCGGCAGGTTTGTTGATAGCCAATCAGTGGGATTCACAACAGATATTGCTGGGTGTACAGGTTTGTCGATAGCCAATCAGTGGGATTCACAACAAATATTGCTGGGTCTATGGGTTTGCCAAACAAACGATCAGTGGGACTCGCAACAGACTTGTACAAATAAATATTTGTGGGTTGTTCAATTTGTTTTGTGGGTTGGTGTGTGTTGGGGGAGGGGGGGGGGGGCATATAATATCAGCCCGGTGTGTACAATGGTGTCTTGTTGTGTTTATGTGTGTGTGACCGGGTCCGCTGGTTCCCCCGTGTTCGTGGCCGGGAGGAGACGCACTGCGGCCGGTGGGGACAATGCGCTCCATTCGACGCCGCACCCCGGGGATGAAATAACCGCACATGTGGCGCGCACTAAAAAGTAAAACCACTCCTACCCCCGTCTGCTCCAATTCGCCTGGCCCTGACATGTGTTCCAGCAGGGCATGCGCCGAGTTGACATGATCGTTTTAAGGCGGAATTAAAGTTGCATAGTCAGATCGTTTTAAATTTCTGTATTTTTTATGAGATAAATATATTGGATCGATCACTAGTATCTACTTTACATTAGTTCAAAGTTACTTTTATTTTACATGGTAAACTTTTGAGATATTTTGAGTGCAAACATGGAAAATTAGTTTTGGCAAGCTTGCCAAAACTCTGACACCATAGACTTCTGCAGTAACAGGTTGTGTTAAATTGACTCAGTATTGCCTTCTAGGCAGAAACAAATGCTTAATAAGTGCATCAGTATCTAAGTTAGATATGTAGAATCAAATTTAGATAATTGTTTTGGTTTTGAAAATTTGATATTTCATCGGACTATGCAGCTTTCAGTTTGACCGCAAAGAAGTACGGCAACTTTTTAGTTTGTTTATTTTATATGTATTTTTATTTTATATAAAGTGGAAGAAAAAGCTAACAAAGAAGCAAACTGAGAAGTGATAGAACACAGAGTGCTTGGGACCAGACGGGATGGCCTAATGAAGTAGAGCGTCCGTCACCCATGCTGGTAGATCGTGGGGTCGTGGGTTCGAACCCTGGTCGAGTCAAACCAATGACTTAAAAATTGATACTTTTTGCTTCCTAGCCAGGCGCTCAGCATTAATAGGATAGGGCAAGGACTGGTTGGCTCAGTGTCAGGATAATGTGACTGAGTGGGATATCAGGTGATGGTGCTGGTGGCCTGGTTTCCCAGTGGGACAGCACTATAAAGTTGCCATGAGTGTGGACTGTCACAAGTCGGTACCCGTCCTGATATGACCATAGATGTTGCTAGAGTGTTTGGGGTGCGTATGTGTGTACGTATGTGCGTATGTATGTGTATGCATGTGGGTATGTATGTGTTTATGTGTATGTATGTAAGTGTGTATGTATGTATGTATGTAAGTGTGTATGTATGTAAGTATGTATGTATGTGTGTATGAATGTGTGTGTATGTATGTGCGTATGTGTGTACATATGTGTGTATTAGTTTATGTATACATGTGTGTGTGGTTTGATTTGTCTCATTTTGGCGGGGTTTTACGTCCTGGCAACATCTGGGGTTATATTTTAAATGGGTGCCAACTTTTGTGACAGTGCCCACTCATGGCAGCTGTTATTGTTAAGTGTTGTCGACCACACGCGGTGGTCGAATCGGTAAAGCACAGGCTTCCCATGTCGAAGGTTGGGCGTTTGAATCTTGGCCGAATCAAACTAATGACTTCAAAAGTGACACCTGTCACTACCTAGCCTGGTGCTTGGCATTGCTAGGATACTGCAAGGGCTTATTAGCTTAGTATCAGGATAATGTGACTGAGTGGGAAATTGGGTCATGGTGCCGATGACCTGGTCTTTCAGTGGGGCAGCACTCTAAAGCCGACATGAGTGCGCACAGTCACAAGTCAGTACCCGTACCTTAGATGTTGTCAGGATGTAAAACCCCAACAAACAATCGTAAAGTGCTGTTCAACGGGTACCGCACCACGAGCACAGTGATACAATATCCTACTCAGTCAGATTAACCTGACACTCAACTAACCATTCATTGTGCTAGTAAATATTAGTGTAATTCCAAACAGCAGGCAACATAGCGACACGTATCAATTTGTAAACCTTTGGTTTAGCAGGGAATTCATCCCATGACCTTCAGCAAGGATCGGGGCGCCATAGCCACTCGGCTATCCCGTCTGTATGTATGTATGTATGTATGTATGTATCTATACATCTATCCATCTATGCATCTATCCATTTAGGCATCTATCCATCTATCCATCTATCCATTTATACATCTAAACATCTATACATCTATTTTATCTCGGTACTACGCCTCTGGCTACCCGTAGCCCAGGGAGAGAAGGAAGCACATCTGGGTCCAGCAATTAGCATAATCAACTCACAGCAGGAGGACTTTTGTGAGCAACTCCGGCAGTTTTTTCTACTTCAACTACAAAACCAACAAGGTAAGTTTCTTTCAAAATCGATACATTGGTTCAGTTCATGTTAGCATTCACGTACAAAGTTTAAAAAAACTTTTCACTAAGTTTTAGCTGATTTACAGCTTAGTTTCGATTGTGTTACATATGATCGTTAGAACAATGCTTCCATTGTTCGGTTATTAATTAAGCTACCCATTGCCGAACGGAGCCAGTTACATCATTAGGGATTTATTCCTTGGGTCTCATTAAGAGTCCCCATTTGTGATTCTCGTTAAGGCATACCTCTGAGTCCTATAGTATTTTCTTCAACTAGTTGGTGAAGAAAGCCACAGGTGGGAGAAATTTATAGGTTCTCAGAGTGTGGGAGGGCACTGCTACACTGGTCCTTACCCCTCATTTGGATCGATTGGTCTACCATACCGTCATCCTGCGACTGTCAAATTAGCCAAATGCATGCGTTAAATATGGTTTTTAATGCCATAATACACACCTCGTATAATTATACTCTAATTATCAGTGTGATAGTCAGACTAAACAATGCCTAACCATTGGTGGTTTTTTTTTACTCACAGTCTCCGAGCTATGGCTATGAAGTGGAGTAAGGCCGAGGCATCTCAATTCTCATGCGCTCAGTGAAGATTAAGACCGCTCACCGCCGGCACAGGTATAAAGGTCGCCCTCGCCTGAACAAAGGGATTTAGATGAGGCAGGAGGGTACGACACCGGCCCCGGACCATCTGACCTAGATGAACAAGTCGCTAGACTGGTTCAACAAAAGATGGAGGAGATATTGCCCTCCAGAGTGGCCACTAAGAAGAAGAAATCCAAGGTGATGCTGGATTCCAATGAATCAGAGTGGGAGGATCTTTCTAAAGATCATGCCTTGTCTGACGTTGAGTCAGAGGAAGAAGTGGTTGTGTCTGCACGCAAACACAAACACAAAAAGAGAGTGCACTCTTCGGAAGGGGATGAGTACATGAGGGCCTGTAAGAAGAAGACCCTCATGAAAAAGAGCAAGAAGAAAACAAAGAAAAGGAGGAAACACAAATCTTCTTCCTCTGACTCTTCATCCGACAGGTCCTCTACATGTTCGGACTCCAACACAAAACATGAGGGTAAATACATGAAATCCTGTGGGAAAGAGACCAAGAAGTACAAGGCTCAGAGGCGGAAGAAAGTCCACATTACGACACTGATGAGGAAAACTATTCAGGGTCACTTCAACACTTTTAAGCCAGCCGAAGTGATCATCAAAATGGCCGAGAAATTTACAGGGATCAAGGGAATCCCGGAATCCGCCATTAAAGAAATGGACCCGGAAGTTAAACTAAGCAAGAAATGCAAGAAGTTTGAGGCGGCACTGCACCCAGTGCACAAAGGGGTTCTTTCGGCCTTCACAGCCATCACGCCTATTGCCAATAGGATGATGGCCGAGAACAAGTTCTCATCGCTGTGTGATGATATCAACAAGGGAATTGCCTTGTTAACTGCGACGAGCAATTTCCTCTCATACAGACACTTTGAGAACGTGTTCAAGGCAGTCTGCACGGACACAGGCAAGAAGGTAGCCAGGTCATAGAAGGTCACAGATAATGGTGGGAAGGAATATACGTTATTCCTTGCCCCCAAGCCCATTAAGGTGAAATCGCTGGACAAAAAAAGATGTTTGGTGGTCAGGTCCAGTACTTGTTTGACTCGACCAGGGTTGAAACCCACGACCCCATGATCTACCAACCCAGGAGACGGACACTCTAACTCATTCGGCCATCGCGTCTGGTTTTTCACACGCGTTTACACTTCAAATATCTCCAAAGTTAGCCATTTTAAATCAAAGTTACTTCAAGCTAATCTAAGCTAGATTATAAAGATCGAACTAATATATTTATCTCAGAAAATGAGAGAAACTCAAAGCCATCGGACTATGCAACTTTAATCAATCTTTATCTGTGATCTATGTGGTGATGTGTGCATAGTGGTGGGTAGCCGCGGTATGATTATGCGGGTTGTACATAGTACTTAGTAGCTTAAAAGAATCATTTCTGGTAGGAATTGAAGTACGGTAGGTTGTAGAGTCTGAGGAGTTGAGCCCTTGGCACATACATATTAGTGAAAGTAGTTGAACGTAGGATAGATTAACGTGGGTGAAACGTACTATCACTCCGTTAAACTACGTGAAGGTATGACCGGTTTTGGTTGATCACCCACCTAATAGTATGGATAAATACGATACGTTATGGATCCCGGTATGTTGTGGTACAAATCGCGGTACATCCAACTACATTGATCTACATTGAACTACGTTGAACTACATTACCCTCCACTACGTTCAACTATGTTCAACTTCGTCCACTAATGGCTATGCGACCACAGCAGAACAGCCAAGGGTTTGTGTGGGTCAAAGTATGCTAGGGTACGCTAGAGTACACTAGAGTACACTAGAGTATGCTAGAGTACAGTAAGAAGTACGCTAGAGTATGCTATAGTACATTATCATCACAGAGGCTACGTCTGCCTCAAACATACCTCTCTTTTGAACATGTCCAAAGCTTAAATCGGAACTCACGGCCCACACACGTTCTTATCAAGTTCTCATCACGGAGAAGTATGGATGCCGGTATGTTCAACCACGTTCAACTATGTTCAACTACGTTCAACTATGATCAACTAGGTTAGCCTCCACTACATTCAACTACGTTCACTAACGTGTATGTGACTGGGCCTTTAAGGTGATATTTTTGTTTATGGTGTGAGCTTCTGTAATATGATTATGAATGGTTAATATGAGTATGTGGGAGTTGGGGTAATGGGGCTGTCACACTACAACGTTTCTGCCGGTGTGCCGGCAACGCGCAAAATATTTGCAACCAGTCAACGGGTTTCGACGTGTTGTAAACGCGTCCGTAATGCCCCCTCCAACCCGTCGCGGCGCGTCGCGGCGCGTTGAAAGTTTTGTGCAAGCACAAAACGATCGGCGTGCCCCGACGCGCGCCGACGTGTGTCATCCACATGTTGCTATCAGTCAACGTGTACCAACGCGCCGCTAACGCGTCCTGACGCGTCCCGGCGTTTCGCCCAAAAAGGCGACACGTCGGCACGCGTCGAGGCGCGTTGGTGAGAAACGTCGTAGTCTGACAGCCCCATAAGCGATGGAGAATGGTGTAGGTGTCTGTGGGGGAGAGAACAGGCTAACTTAGTAACTGCCTCTGGTGTTGGAGCTTATATATATGAGACTGTCTCAAAGGTGATAAGTCAAATGGGACAAAATGTGTCCATTGTAACGATCAACATATGCATTTGCTTAGGATAAACTGATTTGTTTTTTACATGGTGTTTCATAATCCCAATCGAATACATATTGATTTGAAGCAAATGTCCTTGTGTTTTCAGTGTAACCGTTTCTGTGCTGTTTTGTGTCAATCGGTATGCGGACAAAAAAAAATTAGTTATCACCTTTTGAGATAGGCTCATATATATATTAAATCCAAATACCAGTGACAGTGCGCCTCTCTCTCTCTCTCTCTCTATATATATATATATCCAATAATTGGGATTCATACATACTATGTATATATATTATATATATGCAAATATAGTATACACAAGTACACATATCTTCATATATTTACCTATGAACATAGATATGCCTGCCTATATATACATATATAATATATACATATATGTGTGTATATACATATATATATATATATATATATATATATATATATATATAGTTGCACATACCTACATATTCAAGGGCGCGGGGTGTCTGGGGATCAGCACTGTGCATAAACAGGTGATGTAGGAGCCGATTCGGGGGTTGCCATGGCACCATTACCGGTGTGGCTGTGACAGGGTGCGGACGGGGTGCGGACGGGGTGCGGACGGGGTGCGGACGCGGTGCGGACGGGGTGCGGACGGGGTGCGCTTGGAGGTGCGCTTGGAGGTGTCGGGCTGTGGACATGGCGCGCTGGGTGCGGCGGGGTGTCTTACCGTTGGCCGCCTGTGTTTATAGTCGCACCGCCCTCTTTACGACCACACCGGGCCTCCTCGCACCGGACCCCGGCTAAGCGGCAACACCTCCCGAAACCCCCTACCCCTCTGCCCACCGTCCCCGCCCCCACCCACCCACCGTGCGAACATCTGCGCACGTCCGACGGGAGTTGGCGAATATGCTTTGCGTTTTGGTGAACTTTACAGACGAGCGCGCCGGTGTAGGACGTTCAAAACACTACCCCTGAGAGTAGTGTTTTTAACTTAAAAGGGGGTGTTTTGAACTTAAGGATAATGGTTTGAGCGTGGCCATGGTAGTGTTTTGAACCTACCTTTAACTAAGTTGAAAATACTACGTAGTGTTTTGAACCTAGGTTGAAAACACTAACGTAGTGTTGTTGTGGGGTAGTGTTTTGAACTTACTACACCGGCTGTTTCCAGACGTTTGGGTGTGAAAACCTGGCGGCCGGTGTTGGTACTACTACAACTAGTACTAGTAGTAGTACTCGTGCTACTCGCATGGTACAACACCGACCCCCAACCACCAACCACCACCCCACACCCGCCCACCACGGCTCGCTGTATGCCCGGGACACGGGAGGGCAACAGCGGCGCCGACAGAGCGTAGGGGAGCGGGAACCCCGCGGGTTTCTTTAACAACACGCACACATGTTCACAGCAGAGCGGGGCCTGCACGGGTGGGCCGCTATAGTGGTGGTGGTGGTGGTGGTGCAGAGGGATGGTGGTGGTGGGAGGAGGGACTGGTAATGGTCGGTGTAGTGGTGATGGTGGTAGTGGTGGTGGGAGGATGGACTGGTAGTGGTGGTTGTAGTGGTGATGGTGGTAGTGGTGGTGGGAGGATGGACTGGTAGTGG
Source organism: Branchipolynoe longqiensis (assembly GCA_030323885.1). NCBI lineage: Eukaryota > Metazoa > Annelida > Polychaeta > Phyllodocida > Polynoidae > Branchipolynoe > Branchipolynoe longqiensis. Next base: position 34,230,612 of record CM059187.1, on the reverse strand, counting down.
TAGTGGTGGTGGTAGTGGTGGTAGTGGTGGTGGGAGGAGGGATTGGTGGTGGTGGTGGTGGTAGTGGTGGTGGGAGGATGGACTGGTAGTGGTAGTGGTGGTGGTAGTGGTGGTAGTGGTGGTAGTGGTGGTAGGAGAGGGATTGGTGGTGGTGGGAGCAGGGACTGGTAATGGTGGTTGTAGTGGTGATGATGGTAGTGGTGGTGGGAGGATGGACTGGTTATCGTTGTAGTGGTAATTGTCGTGGTGGTGGGAGGATGGACTGGTACAGTGGTAGTGGTTGTTGGTGGTGGTGGTGGAAGGGGGGATTGCTAGTGGTGATCTAGATGGGTCTGGCGGGTGGTGGTGGTGGTTGCTGGTGGTGATGATGAACTGATGGTGATGGTGGACTGGTGGTGGTTGGTGGCGGTGGTGTTGGTGGGGTGGTGGTGAGGTCCGGCTGGTTGCTGGTGATGGTGGTGGTGGTTGTGGGGTTTGCGGGGTGGTGGTGAGGTGCAACTGGTTGCTAGTGATGGTGGTGGTTGGTGGTGGTGGGCTTGGTGGGGTGGTGGTGAGGTGCGGCTGGTTGCTGGTGATGGTGGTTGTGGGGTTGGTGGGGTGGTGGTGAGGTGCGGCTGGTTGGTTGTGGTGGTGGTGGTTGTGGGGTTGGTGGGGTGGTGGTGAGGTGTGGCTGGTTGCTGGTGATGGTGGTGGGGTTGGTGGGGTGGTGGTGAGGTGTGGCTGGTTGCTGGTGATGGTGGTTGTGGGGTTGGTGGGGTGGTGATGAGGTGCGGCTGGTTGGTGGTGATGGTGGTGGTGGTTGTGGGGTTTGCGGGGTGGTGGTGAGGTGCAGCTGGTTGCTAGTGATGGTGGTGGTTGGTGGTAGTGGGCTTGGTGGGGTGGTGGTGAGGTGTGGCTGGTTGGTTGTGGTGGTGATGGTGGTTGTGGGGTTGGTGGGGTGGTGGTGAGGTGTGGCTGGTTGCTGGTGATGGTGGTGGTTGTGGGGTTGGTGGGGTGGTGATGAGGTGTGGCTGGTTGCTGGTGATGGTGGTGGTGATTGTGGGGTTGGTGGGGTGGTGGTGAGGTGTGGCTGGTTGCTGGTGATGGTGGTTGTGGTTGTGGGGTTGGTGGGGTGGTGGTGAGGTGGCTGGTTGCTGGTGATGGTGGTGGTTGTGGGGTTGGTGGGGTGGTGGTGAGGTGTGGCTGGTTGCTGGTGATGGTGGTTGTGGTTGTGGGGTTGGTGGGGTGGTGGTGAGGCTGGTTGCTGGTGATGGTGGTGGTTGTGGGGTTGGTGGGGTGGTGGTGAGGTGCAGGCTGATTGCTGCTGGTGGTTGTGGGGTTGGTGGGGGGGTGGTGAGGGGTGGCTGGTTGCTGGTGATGGTGGTGGTGGTTGTGGGGTTGGTGGGGTGGTGGTGGGGTGGTGGTGAGGTTTGGCTGGTTGCTGGTGGTGGTTGTGGGGTTGGTGGGGTGGTGGTGAGGTGTGGCTGGTTGCTAGTGATGGTGGTGGTTGGTGGTTGTGGGGTTGGTGGGGTGGTGGTGAGGTGTGGCTGGTTGCTGGTGATGGTGGTGGTGGTTGTGGGGTTGGTGGGGTGGTGGTGAGGTGAGGCTGGTTGCTGGTGATGGTGGTGATTGTGGGGTTGGTGGGGTAGTGGTGAGGTGCAGCTGGCTGCTGGTGGTGGTTGTGGGGGTGGTGGTGAGGTGTGGCTGGTTGCTGGTGATGGTGGTTGTGGGGTTGGTGGGGTGGTGGTGAGGTGTGGCTGGTTGCTGGTGATGGTGGTGGTGGTTGTGGGGTTGGTGGGGTGGTGGTGAGGTGCGGCTGGTTGCTGGTGGTGGTTGTGGGGGCGGTGGTGAGGTGTGGCTGGTTGCTGGTGATGGTGGTGGTAGTTGTGGGGTTGGTGCGGTGGTGGTGAGGTGTGGCTGGTTGCTGGTGATGGTGGTGGTGGTTGTGGGGTTGGTGGGGTGGTGGTGAGGTGTGGCTGGTTGCTGGTGATGGTGGTGGTTGTTGTGGGGTTGGTGGGGTGGTGGTGAGGTGTGGCTGGTTGCTGGTGATGGTGGTGGTGGTTGTTGGGTTGGTGGGGTGGTGGTGAGGTGTGGCTGGTTGCTGGTGATGGTGGTGGTGGTTGTGGGGTTGGTGGGGTAGTGGTGAGGTGCAGCTGGTTGCTGGTGGTGGTTGTGGGGTTGGTGGGGTGGTGGTGAGGTGTGGCTGGTTGCTGGCAATGGTGGTGGTGGTTGTGGGGTTGGTGGGGTGGTGATGAGGTGTGGCTGGTTGGTGGTGATGGTGGTGGTTGTGGGGTTGGTGGGGTGGTGGTGAGGTGTGGCTGGTTGCTGGTGATGGTGGTGGTGGTTGTGGGGTTGGTGGGGTGGTGGTGAGGTGTGGCTGGTTGCTGGTGATGGTGGTGGTGGTTGTGGGGTTGGTGGGGTGGTGGTGAGTTGTGGCTGGTTGCTGGTGATGGTGGTGGTGGTTGTGGGGTTGGTGGGGTGGTGGTGAGGTGCGGCTGGTTGGTGGTGATGGTTGTGGGGTTGGTGGGGTGGTGGTGAGGTGCGGCTGGTTGCTGGTGATGGTGGTGGTGGTTGTGGGGTTGGTGGGGTGGTGGTGAGATGCGGCTGGTTGCTGGTGATGTTGGTGGGGTGGTAGTGAGGTGAGGCTGGTTGCTGGTGATGGTGGTGGTTGTGGGGTTTGTGGGGTGGTGGTGAGGTGCAGCTGATTGCTGGTGGTGGTTGTGGGGTTGGTGGGGTGGTGGTGAGGTGTGGCTGGTTGCTGGTGGTGGTTGTGGGGTTGCTGGGGTGGTGGTGAGGTGTGGCTGGTTGCTGGTGGTGGTTGTGGGTTGGTGGGGTGGTGGTGAGGTGTGACTGGTTGCTAGTGATGGTGGTGGTTGGTGGTTGTGGGGTTGGTGGGGTGGTGGTGAGGTGTGGCTGGTTGCTGGTGATGGTAGTGGTGGTTTTGGGGTTGGTGGGGTGGTGGTGAGGTGAGGCTGGTTGCTGGTGATGGTGGTGGTTGTGGGGTTGGTGGGGTAGTGGTGAGGTGCAGCTGGTTGCTGGTGGTGGTTGTGGGGTTGGTGGGGTGGTGGTGAGGTGTGGCTGGTTGCTGGTGATGGTGGTGGTGGTTGTGGGGTTGGTGGGGTGGTGGTGAGGTGTGGCTGGTTGCTGGTGATGGTGGTGGTGGTTGTTGGGTTAGTGGGGTGGTGGTGAGGTGTGGCTGGTTGCTGGTGATGGTGGTGGTGGTTGTTGGGTTAGTGGGGTGGTGGTGAGGTGTTGCTGGTGATGGTGGTGGGGTTGGTGGGGTGGTGGTGAGGTGTGGCTGGTTGCTGGTGATGGTGGTTGTGGGGTTGGTAGGGTGGTGGTGAGGTGTGGCTGGTTGCTGGTGATGGTGAGGTGTGGCTGGTTGCTGGTGATGGTGGTGGGGTTGGTGGGGTGGTGGTGAGGTGTGGCTGGTTGCTGGTGATGGTGGTTGTGGGGTTGGTAGGGTCGTTGTGAGGTGTGGCTGGTTGCTGGTGATGGTGGTGGTGGTTGTGGGGTTGGTGGGGTGGTGGTGAGGTGTGGCTGGTTGCTGGTGGTGGCTGTGGTTGTGGGGGTGGTGGTGAGGTGTGGCTGGTTGCTGGTGATGGTGGGGTTGGTGGGGTGGTGGTGAGGTGAGGCTGGTTGCTGGTGATGGTGGTGGTGGTTGTGGGGTTGGTGGGGTGGTGGTGAGATGCGGCTGGTTGGTGGTGGTGGTGGTGGGGTTGGTGGGGTGGTGGGTCTGGGTACAGCTAATGACGAGGGGGAAGGTGTATAAACTATGACAGGTATTCACGTTTAGAACTATATAAGAGAGGCATAAAAGTACAGAAGTGCGGTTTAGCAGATCAGATATATGGCTATAGTGTGCATTGTTCACGGTTCTCCACCAGTAGTACTTAGAAGTGAGCGATTTGTATGTGAACCACACTGAGCTAATAACGGTAATAACAGATTACGTTTTTGGTACCTTCACAGTTCGAGTGATTTGTCAGTAGCGTGTGACGATACACCTGCGGAGGATTCACAATGTAGCCCAAGAGCCTTGTTAAAGGCCCCATGCTTTGCTGGTTTTGTGGTCTATAGGGTATGATGGGTATGCAGGTATTGCAGGTATAGCAAGACCTCAGGCACTTTGACGCCCCTGCCTTGCAGAGTTGTAAACCACTGCCTTGTGGTACAGGTTCTTGACAGAACCGAAGGCTAAGGGAGAAAACCCTAAACAGAAAACGATGTCACTGTGGCAGCATTAAGGGCGGTTGATGTTTGGAACCCCCAACATCTCCCGATCAGCCACTGTAGGGACAAATAGTTTTGCGCCTGTCTTGACATGTTCTTGCTGGTGTGAAACCTCTATTTGCTCCCCAAGAGAGTGCCACTGGTAACTTGAAAAAGCCAGCAGCACTTCAACACTTTTGCAGGCAGCTTTCATGAAATGATACCATCAAGAGAAACCTGAAGCTGAAAGACATTAAGACCGACTCATGGACGCAACTCTCACAGCAGAGAGCTAAATGGAGAGCGACAGTCAAGTAATGAAAGTAGTCTTTGTCGCATCGCGACCGACAGCATGATGGGTTCTGATAGCATGATAGTCATGGCATCTTTAAATGGATGTCTGGCAGACATTAGCTAATTATGTCTCATGCCTGGCAGACATTTGCCAATTAGTGGCAGCTTGTTCTGTATACATGTGACTAGAGGGATATATGTATATATATATATATATATATATATATATATATATATATATATATACACACATTATATATATACAATTATATATATTATATATATGTATATCGACAGATGCTAATTGTCTGGTAGGATATTGTAGAACATTGAGATTCCCAAGTATATTTGACATACTCTGGATACTTCACCTACTTATAACTTTGTATAATATCCAAGTATTTAAAACATAATTATGTGAAATGTCCAGAAAATGTCTAAAATACTCGGGAGCCTGCATTGCTAATAAAAGTGACACGATTCCATGGTTTTGATTTTCTGCCATATTTGTTTTACGATAACCATATTAAGTTGATCGTTTGTATCTACATACTTTCTTTTAGCTTAATATAGATCTAATAGTTCTTATAAATTGTTAATTTTGGAGATAATTGAACTGATCTGAAGAGAAAATATGCACACTAAAATGATGTGCACCATGGTTTTCAACAGACAAGTTCAATGAAATTAACTTTGTAGTCATTCTTGTGTTACTAATATCTGCTAAGGTGGATATATAGGAATATATCAAAATAAGTGTTTTAATTAGGAAAATTTGACACTTTCGTCAGATTATGCAGCTTTAATCAAATTAATTAATTTATCTTCTTAAAATATCCAATAGGCTGTATACTATGAGTAAAGCCAATAATAATGAACAATTGGGTATTACCTAGCGCTCTATGTGGGCTATAAAATTATGCCTCTAATTGTCAATACTCTAGAAATCCATCACACAAAGAGCTTCTCTGACCTTACATATCCTAACCTGGCGGGTATTTTTAGAAACCAAAGGAGCATTGCACCTATAGCAGGATTTGAACCCACACTTCTTGGAATTCCTCACCCTATCTATGCTACTTCAAGCTGCATAGTCCGATGAAAATATCAAATTTTCAAAACCAAAACAATTATTTAAATTTGATTCTACATATCTAACTAAAGCCGTGTTCACACACACAACTTTAGGCCGAACTAGATAAGGCAAACTAGATGAGGCGAACTAGTGTCGTGTCCACACATGCAGTATTCTCGGGGCAGTTTAAGGCGGAAATCGATATCTGCACATGAGCAAGTCCATACTAACCAGTGCCAGTTTCGGTTAGTCGACGTCGGCACGAGAGAGTGTGGGTTCGACCTAGATCTGTTTTGACTGAATCGTATTGTTTTGGAACGGTCAAAACTTCTGCTGGGCAGTGAAACCCTAAAAATAAATGATGAAAAAAATATCTGTGCACAGCTAGCAGTTTCATAGGGCAAATTTACTGGAAAGTCAACAAACTCAGGTCTCGACTGTGATGTGCTTAAGCCGCTTCAAGTAAACCGATACTGTTCACATTAGGAAGTTGGGCTGACTTAAGCTAGTTCGGTTCATATAAGCTACCTCGTGAGGCGGTTTACTTGAGGCGAACGAGATGAGGTGACTTAGCCTTAAGTCGCCTCAGCGTAGCGTCCACACTGCGAATGTGAGGCGACTTAGATGAGGCAAACTAGTTGAGGCGACTTAACGCCCATGTGTGAACAGGGCTTTAGATACTGGTGCACTTATTAAACATTTGTCACTACATAGAAGGGAATACTGAGGCAATTGAATTGAACCTGTTACTGCATAAGCCTATGGTATCAGAGTTTTGACAACCTTGCCAAAATTAATTTTGCATGGTTCCACTTCAAATATCTCAAATGTTAGCCACTTAAAATGAAAGTTACTTCAAGCTAAAGTGAGGTAAATAATAACCTTCAACCTAATGTATTTATCTAAGAAAATTTCAGAAACTAAAAACCATCGTACTATGCAACTTTAATCTTATGTGGCTCCTTGCCTGAGAGGTCTGTCCAAACGACTACAGTCAAGCCCTGGAATCGTAAGTCTTTTAAATGGTTTGTATTCATAAGTTGTTTAATGCGTATGGTTACATATATACATACATACATACATACATACAATGTACCCTACTCAAGATCATCGGATTAAGTGAGTTAAAAATAAGTAAATATTCTCCGTTTATATATACAGTAAAACCTCTTCTAAATCAACCGATCATTGGACCAACTTTAAGGGGTCCATTTAAGGAGGTGGTCGGTTTAGAGAATTAGAATATCATTACAATGGTATTGTTGGGACCCAAATAAAGCGATCGATATAGGCGAGTGGTCGATATGTGGAGGGGTCGGTATAGAGAGGTTTTACTGAATATATATGAAGAGTTCAGGCGCAAAACGACATAAATGCCAATCCAAGAATGGAGATAAACATTGGAATCAAACCTTCAAAAAATTAATTTTGGTATATTCCGACTTTTTTGTTCGTTGCTCCATAACTATGTGATCATATGAAAAGTGGAATTAGTGAGAATTAAGATTATTTTCAAGTAAAAATCTTTTATTTAAACTACATTTTTGGATTGGCGTTTACTTGATTTTGCGCCTGAACTCTTCATATATTATATTTCTTTAAGTACATGTATAACATTCGTGGAATAAGCAGGGGACATTGCAGTCATCAACAAATAGCTGGTCTTCCTCATTCCGCTTCTCATTAGCTTATCCTACTGAAGCGCCAGGCTAGGTAGCGGTGACAAGTGTCAATTTTAAAAATATTTCTTTGGTTGGATGGGATTTGAACCCTGTGAGTTCGAATCCCACGACCTACCATGCATGAAGCGGGCGCTCTACTCATTTAGCCAGTCGGGAGTTCGAATCCCACCATAATCAAACCACTGCCTTATCAAATTGATACTTATCACTCACTACCTATCCTGGTGCTCGGCATTAATAAAAGAGGACAAGGACTGGTTACCGCAGTATTAGGATAATGCGACTGTGTGGGATATTGGATCATGGTGCTGGCAGCCTGATCTCAAAGTGGGCAGTACGATAAAGTCACTATAAGTGTCCACTGTCACAAGTTCGTACCCATCCTGATATGACCTTAAATGTTGCTATGACGTAAAACAACAAGAAACAAACAAACTCATTCAGCCATGCCATACTGATGATTAAACCTGCGCAACTGCTCCACCTTCATTTGTTTGAACCCATGCCGGTCTGTCTTCTGCAGATAGAGAGGCTCGTGAATTATGTCTCCATCTACAATCACGCCCCCAACCTCCCAATGCTCTCTGACTAGACAAGATGGCCGAATGAGTAGAGCGTCCGTCTCCTGTTTTGGGAGGTCTGGATATCCGAACCCATGAGTTTGTGAGTTTGAATCCTGGTCGAGTCAAACCAATGACTTAAAAATTGATACTTGTCGCTTCCTAGCCTGGCGCTCGGCATTATTAGGATAGGGCAAGGACTAGTTGGCTCAGTGTCAGGATAATGTGACTGAGTGGGATATCAGGTCATGGTGTTGGCGGCATGGTTTTCCAATGGGCAGCACTATAAAGTCACCATGAGTGTGCACTGTCACAAGTCAGTACCCATCCTGATATGACCTTAGATGTTGCTAGGATGTAAAACAACAATAACAAACAAACAAACAAAACCCAATGGTCTGCGTGTTGCCAGCTCTGGTCTGTGCTCGTCATAGACATGTTGTTGTGGCATTGCGTATATTATATATAGCAGGTTGTTTATGCTCGCTATGTTGACAGGGTAATAGGGTACCAGTGACTGTCGGTAAGGAATATGCAGTTCACAATGGATACTATCTTACGGAAACACCTGCACGGATATGATAGGCACATCCTACATATCATCTTATGTTTGTTGGTTTGTTGTTGTTTTACGTTCTAGCAACAACTACGATCATATCAGGACGGGCACTGACTTGTGACAGTGTGCACTCATGGTGACCTTATACTTATAGTGCTGCCTCATTGGGAGACTTAGCCGCTAACAGTATGACCCGATATCCCATACAGTCACATTATCCCGATACTGTGCTAACCAGTTCTTGTCCTATTATCATTAAGTTCATTATTATCATTCGTTAAGATAACTCATAAAGAGGTCAATATGACACAAAGGAGTTCATTATAACACCAATAAATAACACCAGATCAGTAGTCGACAGACCAGACGGGGTGGCCGAATGAGTTGAGTGTCCGTCTCCCGTTTTGGTAGATCGTGGGATTCGAACCCACTGATTCGAACCCTAGTCTAGTCAAACCAATGACTTAAATATTGAAACTTATCGCTTCCTAGCCAGACACTCAGCATGATTAGGATAGGGTGAAGACTGGTTGGCTCAGTGTCAAGGTAATGTGACTGAGTGGGATATCAGGTCATGGTGCTGGCGACCTGGTCTCGCAATGGGGCACCACTATAATATCGCCATGAGTGCGCACTACCATAAGTCGATGCCCATCCTGATATGACCTTAGATGTTGCCACGACGTAAAACTCCAACAACCAACGAACCAATAGTCGATATCCCCAACTGTAATTTATTTAATCAAATATATTAACCTGCACCCACCGATTACCTCCTCCATTCCTATTACTAGTATCAGTAGATAGAAGATTCACCCCGTACTGAAAGTACAGGGGTGGATGACAACGTAGTCTAAATACGGGCGAAAAAAGCTTTAGTATGGAACAGGAAGTAGAATGCCTGGCACCAGTGTCAAATGGTTACTTATATTGGCACAGAGTTGGTGAAATGGGAGAGAATGCAAAAAGACAAGATGGTGGCCAGAGAATGCCATCGATTTCACGTTTAAAGTGTATTAAACTGCATGTTTTATTACATTTTTCAACTCATAGGTAGCGGGGAAATATAAAAACATATATAAAGAATAAATATTGCTTCTAAAATTAATACATTTTTCACCCAATTAATTTCCCCAGCATGTCGAAATTCTTCGCCAGCTTTTCTAATGGGTTGGTTTTCACCCCTGTACTGTAAGGTGTCCACCGGAGATCCTTTTTGATCAGAAGATCTTCCATAGAGGGCAGCCCCGTTCGTTCGAGTATTTCCTTATTTGTCACTTTGTCCTTCCAGGTTAGCCTCATGATTGAACGCAGATGTCGCATCATGAAGGCATGCAGCTTTTTCACCTGTCGTCTGTACACTGTCCAGGCCTCGGCTCCATATAGTAGGGTGGATAGCACGATTGCACGGTAGATCTTACCTTTGACCCGAATGGACACATGGTGGTTGTTCCAGAGTCTCTGGCATAGTCGGCTGAAAGATGCGCTAGCCTTGGCCATCCTCCTCTGTATTTCAGCATCAATGCGTCCATCACTTGATATAATGCTTCCGAGATAGGTGAATTCCGGAACAGAGTTCAGCTTGTTTCCGTCAACCATGATCTCCTCCTCTCGTGTTCTTGTAGAGTTGGGTTGGTACAGCACTTCCGTCTTCTTGATGTTAATCTTCAGGCCGAACTTCTTTGATGCATCGGAGAAAGCGTCCACTATTTTCTGGATCTCTTCAGCAGAGTGGGCAACCAGTGCACTGTCATCTGCGAATAGTAGCTCTCTCACCAGTATCTGAGTAGTCTTGGTCTTCGCTCTGAAGTGTGCGACATTGAATAGGTCAGCGCTCTGTCTGGACTGTATATAGATGCCATCGCCCATGTCTCAGAAAGCCTCATCGAGCATTGCTGATAGGAAGATGGAGAAGAGTGTGGGGGCCAGTACACAACTAGCTTGACCCCATTGGTAACCCCGAACGATTCCTAGACTTCCCCTCCAGCACTAAGGTTCGCCATCATTCCTGTATGTAGAGCCTCGATCATAGTTGTGAACTTCTCTGGGCATCCATACTTCCTCAGTAGCTGCCATAGCCTGGTCCTCCCGACTGTATCAAATGCCTTAGTGAAATCAACAAATACCATGTACAGTGGTCGGTCCTGCTCAATGCACTTTTCTTGTAGCTGTTGGAGACAAAATATCATATCCATGGTGCTCAGGTTACCTCTGAAGCCACACTGTGACTCTGGAACTACATGAGGTGTCATGTGAATAGATAGTCTGTTGAGTAGGCTCCTGGCGAAGATCTTGCCTGCTATGGAAAGAAGAGAGATTCCTCTATAGTTCGCACAGTCTGTTCGATCACCTTTCTTGTAGATGGTTACAATGCTGGCATCCTTCCATGCTTGGGGTACAGAACCCTCCTCCCAGGCATTGGTGATTAGTTGGTGCAGTCTGTTGAGCAGATTGTCTCCTCCGTGCTTCCATACTTCAGCAGGAATTCCATCACCCCCAGGTGCTTTGCCATCTTTCAGGCTGGCGATTGCTCTAACCATCTCATCCATGGTTGGAATCTCATCGGGGCATGTTTTGGTAATGCGCTGCTGGATGTTGTCCAGAGCTTCGTGATCTATGTCACCAGGGACGTTGTCTAGCTTCTGGAAGTGTTCACTCCATCTTGCCACAACTTTCTTGCTGTCAGAAAAGGTCCCCATTCCATCTGTTGATTTCAAGTGAACAGGTCCCTTCTTCACGGGTCCCCACACTTCCTTCAGTCCGCTTCATGTTATTTCTGTCTGTTCTCACCTATTCAACAGGCATGTACAATTCAATATAGCACTGTATAGATGGTGTATGTTATATGCACTCTCCTTCCATTCTCACTTTATGTGTAATAAAAGAAAAACAATACATATAATATATGTAATATATAATATTGTTGTAGTGTGCACTGACCTCTCAGGCAAGTAACTACATAGACAGGTAGGCGTGGGTAGTGTGGTGATATCAGGGAGCCTAGGTACTGTAATGGTTAGCACACTGGCCTGGAATGCAAAGAGATGTGGGTTCGAGTCCCGCTCTAGGCACAATATTTCCCATTTTCATCACACCCATGACAATATATATACAATATTGTATATAATATATGTAATATATAATATATATACAATACTTATATAATACAAATATGTATACTATTATATATATTATTAATATGCATGCAGTATAATATATACAACATATATAATGTTATTATATATTATATATAATATGTATAATATATATGATCTATAGTATATAATATAGCCTATATAATATGATATATAATAAATATATATAATATACATTATGCCTTGTATATTATATCTATTATATGTGTACTGTATAATAACTTAAGTGAGCAGAACTTAACTGAATTTCCGATTATATGTATATATATATGTATATATGTATATATGTATATATATATGCTATCTCCACCTGACACTGGCAATGGTGACCCAGCTTGTGATCAACCGCATTGCATCCCCCCTCTTCCAGTCACAGTGAAGCAATATAATATATATATGTATATATATATATATATAATAGTGTCTGCTTGTTGGGGCTTTACATCCTAGCAGCATCTAAGGTCAGATCAGGACGAGTATCGACTCTCGACATTATGCACTCATGGTGACTTTATAATGCTGCCTCACACTGTCACAGGGATACCAGACCACCGGAAATATGACCCGATATTCTACTCAGTCACATTATCCTGATATTGCCCAAACCGTTCCTTGCTACATCCTATTACTGCTAATTTCAATGGTGGATAGTGACAAGGATACATCTAGTGAGCAATTGGTTTGACATAGCGTTTGAACCCACCACCTCCAACACAGTGACTCTTACCGACTAGGCCACCGCACCCGGTTCAACTTCAATGTGGCGTTCTCTGTGGCGGAGTGGTTAGAGTGTCTGACTTTTTTCTAGGTCAGACTCCTAATCTGAGGGTCGGGGGTTTGATTCCCCATTCCCCCAGCTCTGCCAATTTGGATTTCCACCGCTGTGTATAACTTACAGCGTCATCAAAGGCCGGTTGCTCTCATACCATGTCTATGTGGTGTGGGTGGTTAAAAATCCCTTGGGTCGGTAAAAGTGTAGGCTCGGGCTTTCTATTGACCAGCAGTGGAATGAGGAAGACCAGTCGTCTATGACTGAAATTTTCCCTGCTTAAACAACTAATGGACCCCCAAAAAAATGTTGGTGATTTTCAAGACACTGGCCCCCTCTTCAGGCATCATGTTATTTTGATAATATATAACGTGACACATGGGTGGGTTTTTATTTCCTAGCAACATCTGAGGTCATATCGGGACTGGCTCGTATCGAATTTTGACAGTTCACATGACTGGTGGCTTTTATGCTTTATAGTATCTCTGCACTGTGATCCCGTGCGAGGCGAGGTAACGAGAAGTGTAGTGTACATTTGGCAAAGTAAAAGTATCTGGCTTTGACTGGAATAGAGATTGCACCAGGAACCTCCAACGCACTATGGGGATATATGGGGTGGTGGGTGGGGGTGGGGGTGGGGTCGTGGAGGTGGTGGATGTGGTGGGGGAGGTGGTGATGGCGGTGGAGGAGGTGGTGGTCGTGGAGGTCGTGGTGGGTTTGGAGGTCGTGGAGTTGGTGGAGTTGGTGGAGATGTTGGAAATGAAGGCAGTGTTGGAGGTGGTGGAGGTGGTGGCAGTGTTGGAGGTGGGGGAGGTGGTGGAGGTGTTATTGGTGGTGGAGGTGGTGGAAGTGGTAGCGGAGGTGGTGGAAGTGGTACCGGTGTTGGAGGGGGTGGAGGTGGTGGATGGCGTGATGGTGGAGGTGGTGGAGGTGTTGGAAGTGCTGGCGGTGTTCGAGGTGTTGGAGGTGTTGGAAGTGGTGGTAGTGGTGGAGGTGGTGGAGGTGGGCGAGGTGGTATTGGAGGTGGTGTTCGAGGTGGTGGCGTTAGAGGTGGCAGTGGGGGATGTGGGGGAGGTGTTGGCCGTGGTGGGGGTGGTGGAGGTGGGCGATGTGGTGGAGGTGGGGGAGGTGGTGGCCGTGGTGGAGGTGGGGGAGGTGGTGTCCGTGGTGGAGGTGGTGGGGGGTGGGGGGGGTGGAGGTGGGGGAGGTGGTGGCCGTGGTGGAGGTGGGGGAGGTGGTGTCCGTGGTGGAGGTGGTGGGGGGTGTGGGGGGGGGGGGGAGGTGGTGGCCGTGGTGGAGGTGGGGGTGGGGGAAGAGGTGTCCTTGGAGTGGATTAATAGACACGGGTTGAGCAGCTGCTCCCGTCCTCCTCCCAGATTATGTCCATACCGATTAACCCATATATAGGCATTTTCTGCTGAATTTTGTGATGATGTGATGATGTGAAAGTATGATGTGGTAATGTGATGATGGCCTGAAGTGGTGATGTGTTGATGTGATGGTATGATGATGTGGTAATGTGTTGATATCCTGGAGTGATGACAGGATGTGACCGTGTGATGATATAGTAATGTGATGATGTCCTGGAGTGATGATGTGATGACTTGATGACCTAATGATGTGGAAATGTGATGATGTCCTGGAGTGATGATGTGATAATGTGATGATGTCCTGGAGTGATGATGTGATGATGTGATAGTATGATGATGTGGTAATGTGATGATGTCCTGAAGTGGTGATGTGATGATGTGATGGTATGATGATGTGGTAATGTGATGATGTCCTGGAGTGATGACATGATGTGAATGTGTGATGATATAGTAATGTGATGATGTCCTGGAGTGAGGATGTGATGAGATGATGATGTAATGATGTGGAAATGTGATAATGTCCTGGAGTGATGATGTGGTAATGTGATGATGTCCTCAAGTGATGATGTGATGTTGTGGTAATGAGATGATGTCCTGGAGTGATGATGTGAAGGTCTGATGACGTGATGATTTGGTGGTTTCAGTGATTCGATGTGTGTTGTAGTTTTACGTCCTAGTAACATCTAAGGTCATATCAGGACGGGTACCGACTTGTGACAGTGCGCACTCATCACGACGTTTTAGTGCTGTCTCACTGGGAGACCAGGCCACTGGCACCATGACCCGGTTTCCCCATCAGTCACATTAACCTGATACTGAGCTAACCAGCACTTGCCCTTCTCACAGTAATGTCGAGTGCCAACGTGGGTAGCGACAAATATCAATTTTGTAAATCATTACTCCCGATCTTCCCATGGGAAGCGGATGCGATGTTGTGATAATATGGTGATGTGATGTGATGTGATGCTGTAGCGGTTTAGCCATCCCAATAATCTGATCTGAATCATCTTGGGCATCATGGACGGAGCATCCCATTTTCAACTTCCGGTTAAACGCAACCCAAACCAATCAATTGATGTTGATGGTTCGCGGAACCGGAAATGCGAACCAGTTTCCGGTCGACTGCTCACCCGATGCTTCAGCTGCCTTGGGAAGCAGCTTCCCAACATTAGGTTTTGTTTTCTTTGTTTTGTTTGGGTTTTATGTACTGGCAACATATACGGTCATGTTAGGACGGGTACCGCCTTGTGACGGTGTGCACACACGGTGACTTTATAGTGCTGTCCCACTGTGAGACCAGGCCGCAGGCACCATGACCCACTATCCCACTCAGTCACATTCTTCTAGTACTGAGTATATATGCATATATACATATACAGTTGTATATGTATATGTAAATATATACGTATGTACATATATATATATACCTATAACATGTACATATACATAGATATAGATATAATATGTACATTATATGTGCTCTATAATCTATTATGTGGGTATAAACAAGGACACTATCTATCTTCAGTTCCCTATATAGTATAACCCCGTTAAACCGAGCTCTGTTAAACCAAACGATCGGTTAATCCAAACTTTTTTCGGCGACCCGTCAAATTACTACCATTTGTGATATAGAAAAGTTGGTTAAACCAAAGTTGGTTAATCCAAATTATCGGTTAATCCAAACAAAATTGTCGCACCCAGGCCACTCTGGTATGGTTAAACCAAACTTCCATGTGGTGTATCAGGTCATCAGAGACCCCACTGACTTTTTTATATGATAAATGGTAGTATGTTGACTGGCCGCCAAAAAAAGTGTGGATTAACCGATCGTTTGGTTTAACCGAGCAGGGTTTAATGGGGTTATATTGTGCATACATAAAAAAACAATAATGAAAGTGACCACATACATTGTATATTGCATGTGCAATACACACATACTCAAATTCAAAGTCAAAGCCAAAGCTTGGTTAAACCAATGATCCGTTAATCCAAACATATTTCTAGGGTCCCTTCAAGTTTGGTTTAGCGAGGTTATACTGTATTATAGTATACTCACTATTTCCCATATAACTGGTCCTGTGTGGTACAGTATTGGGCACACTTGCGCCACCTGTGATGGGCTCTAAGCACTATGCCAGCTGCATATGGTCGTTATCGCCTATAGACCCGTTTTGGACAGTCAAATTCTAACTACATGTCACACATATTTCTTATAATTCTCTTATGATTCTCATTCCAATGTTCCAACGATGTGCATCACATTTCATACCAAACGAAAACCAGTGGCGCCACGGTGGTGACTTCCCTCACTAACTCCCTTTAAAGTATGGATCCTGGTACCCCTTCTACCCAATTCCGGTCGATTCGAAGTGCTCCTACCTCAAAGCCAATCTGCGCTTGAGGACCTGAGGACATGTTTCCCAAAACAAACTCCAACATTGACGGCGCCATAGACCCCTCCCCCCTCCCCCACCCTCCCCTTGCCCTCACCCCCCCCCCCCACACACACACCCATCCCTCCACACACACCTCACCCCTACCCTTTCGCAGAGGAGCACAGATAGAGCCGCTAATGTTTACAGTAGGGATTGATTGTCGAATGTAGTTTGAGACTAAGTCTGCAGGCAAACAATCCCCATGTTGTCATTTACATATATCAGATGGCTATTATGAGTATTAGATGACGGCTAGCAAACAGCAGTCCTCAGCACAGGGGCGGCTTACTGATATGACAGACATGCGCTATGTCTCTCTCCATCAACCGCAATGTGGGGGTAGGATGTGGGGGTGGTGGGGTGGGGGTGGGGGGTTTGGTTGGCATCTGGACAGCAGGAAACCCTCTCTGCGCGAGGACAAGGCACAGCGTGGTCATATACCAATACAGTGTAACCCCGTTAAACCAAACTTGAAGGGACCCTAGAAATTTGTTTGGATTAACCGATCATTGGTTGAACCGAGCTTTGGCTTCGGCTTTGACTTGGCTTTGGCAGAAATGGGGGTGCATTATGAATGTAATATACAATATATGTGGACACTTTGATTATTTATGTATATACAGTAAAACCCCGTTAAACCAAGCTCGATTAAAGCTGCATAGTCCGAGGAAATATCAAATGTTCAAAACCAAACCAATTATCTAGATTTGATTTGACATATCTAACTTAGATACTGATGCACTTATTAAGCATTTGTTTCTGCATATGAAAGGCAATACTGTGGTCAAGTTTAACAGAATATGTTACTGCAGAACTCTATAGTGTCAGAGGTTTTTGGCAAGCATGCCCAAAACTCATTTTCCATGTTTTGCATTCAAAATATCTCAAAAGTTTACCATTTAAAATAAAAGTAACTTTGAACTAATGTAAAGTAGATACTAGTGATCGATCTAATATATTCATCTCAGAAAAAATACAGAAATTCAAAACCATCAGACTATGCAACTTTAAACAAAACGATCAGTTAATCCAAACTTTTTCGGCGGTCCGACAAAATACTACAATTTATCATATAAAAAAGTGTCAGGTGACCTTATAAGCACATGAAAGTTTGGTTTAACTGTACCAGAAGTGGCGTGGGGCCCGACAATTTTGTTTGGATTAACCGATATTTTGGATTAACCGACTTTCGTTTAACCAACTTTTTTGATATGATAAATTGTAGTATTTTGCCGGGCCGCCGAAAATAGTTTGGATTAACCGATCGTTTGGTTTAACCGAGCTTGGATTAACGGGGTTGTACTGTAGTGGTGTTGTTATTATCTAGCACAAGGCTACAAAACCAGGCTTGTGGGTGCACTACACATAGCTTCATGGAGGGGGTACGGTGTGGCATTGTAGCAGTAGAATGCCCACTTCAGGGCTTTTTGGTGGGAAAGCCGGCATTAAAATCACAATGTGTGTGTGTGTGTTGGGGGGGGGGGGAGGGTTCCCATTTATATGAAATAGGATTTAGGTATACAGTAAAATCTCTCTAAAACGACCGACCTTGGCACCGACTTTAAATGGTCCATTTAGGAAGGTGGTCGGTTTAGGGAGTTTTTTTTGTTTTTTGTTACAGTGGTATTGTGTATGGGCAATCGTTTGGCACCCAAATAAAGTGATCGCTATAGGGGAGTGGTCGATTTGTGGAGGTGGTCGGTTAGAGAGGTGTTACTGTATATATGCCAGCTGGGACTTGGAACACACAGCGGGCCGGCCGGCCGCCGCTCCCCGCAGGTACCGGGTTCAACGCCCAGCGATAATAATATATTACTTTACCCATTGACTTGCTAACTTTCTGTCTCATCATTGACTTTCACAGACGCGCCCATTGGGGCAGCGTGCGCGCCTGTGCGCTCAAGGTTAAACTTATGACTTATATATTTTATATTGTCTTTTACCACTGTTTAGCCTTTAGTCGACTTTAATAAAAAAAGTCTTTTACTCCCCCCATGTGTTTGCGTCATTTAAATTAATAATAATATATATGAATATAGATACATATGTACAAATAAATATAAGTGTGGGATATATAGAATATATGGAAATATATCAAGCAAATGCGTGTGTCCCTGGCCTTGTGCCCGCAAATATATGAACTGTGCGTGTTTTTGTTGTTTTACAACCTAGCAACATCTAAGGTCATTTCAGGACGGGTACCGACTTCTGACAGTGCACACTCATGACAACTTTATAGTGCTTCCCCACAGGGAGACCAGACCATTGGCACCATGACCTGATATCCCACACAGTCACATTATCCTGATGCTGTACTAACCAATCCTTGTCCTATCCAATTAATGTTGAATAGCAGTCTAAGTGGCTAGATGGCTAGGTGGCTAGGTCACAGGTGGCGACAATTTTATAAGTCATTGATTTGACTCGACTGGGATTCGAATTCCCGACCTATGAACTGTGTGGGGATATTCAATCATAAAGACTACATATCCACAGCGATTTTGCAAGTAGAATGTTTAGAGTTCCATAGTCCGATGGTTTTGAGTTTCTGTCATTTTTAGATAACTATATGAGGTTGATCACATAAAATGTATCTTTTAAATTCGGACGATATTTGCCATTTCGTAATGATAAACCCCACAAAAAAAAGTATTACAGTGAAACCCTATTTTTGCGCGCCCCGATTTAATGCAAATTCAGATACAACGCTGTGGATCCAGGATTCTTTAATTCAAAGCTAATCCAGTAAACTGAACCCCGATTTTAACGCGACCCCGCTGTTTTGGCGATGATGATGTAAGGACCTCAATGATTGCGGTATATCGGGGTGTCACTGTGTTTCACTGTAGCTTCACAATCTAGCCTGAACATACTTTCAGCACCAACGATGCAGTAAACACAAAATGTTAACTTCCCCTCAAGGGCTCACAGCATGAGAGCTTGTCATGGGCAAACTCTAACCCTTTCCTCTCCACACACCAAGCACCGACCACCAACCGACCACCAAGCACTTGCAGCCATGTAACCAGACCTGTTTCCTTTTTACTTCTGCTTCCAGGTGGCGCTGTGCCGGCGGAGGACAGGTGTGCAGTGATGGTAGAGAGGGCTCTAAGGTGCC
This sequence comes from Branchipolynoe longqiensis, assembly GCA_030323885.1. Taxonomy (NCBI): domain Eukaryota; kingdom Metazoa; phylum Annelida; class Polychaeta; order Phyllodocida; family Polynoidae; genus Branchipolynoe; species Branchipolynoe longqiensis. The sequence continues at coordinate 34,211,401 of CM059187.1, read as the reverse complement.
GTGAGGGGTCTCCCTGGTAACCAGTACCCCCCGCACCCCCTCCATCCCACCGCCCACACGCCACTCACTCGGGCGCCCCGCCCTCACCCACGCAAAGCCCCTCCCGCCGTCTCCGCTGCTGGAGATGCCGAGAGAGGGAGGCTCCCGAGGCTTAGACTTCTCCAGGATGGCTGCAGTACCGAAGCCCTGCGCCGGCGTCTCACTATTAGTACCAATGGCTCTAGTGGCACTGCTGCTCAGCATAGCCTCGTCCCTGGGCGTCGAGAAGAACGCGCCCCTGTCGGTGTACAGGGGCCGCGTTGCCCACGTCCACCCGCATGACCTCATCCTAAGGGTGCCCGACGGCGACCTCTGCAAGGTCGAGGTCATCACTAATGACCCCATGTCTCAGCGGGTCGGCAAGCTTCACCCACTGGTAAGTTCACTACTGTTATTTTCTTCTTTCTTTCTTTTTTTCTTTCTTTCTTTCTACCTTTCTTTCTTTCCTTTTCCTTTCTTTCTTCTTTCTTTCATTCCTTCGTTCTTTTTTTCCTTTCTTTCCTTCTTTCCTTTCCTTCTTTCTGTCTGTCCTTCCTTCTTCCTTTCTTTCATTCCTTCTTTTTCCCGTCTTTCTTTCTTTCTTTCCTTTCCTTTCATTCGTTCTTTTTTTCTTCTTTCATTCTTTCCCTCTTTTTCTCCTTTTTTTTCTTTCTTTCTGTCCTTTTTTCTTTCATCCCTTCATTCTTTCATTCCTTCTTTTTCTCTTTTTTTCCCCAATTCTTTCCTTCTTCCTATCGTTCTTTCCTACTTTCTGTCTTTATTTCTTTCCTCCTTTCTTTCTTTCGCTAAGAGAATCGGCGACATTTCCAGGACCGATGATTTATCCCGGCGAAGCAGCTCGTCACCCATATCATATGAAACTCCATAAATCCGATGAAAGCATGAACTTTTCAAAACCAAACCACGAACCTAAGTTTCATCGTACGTAGCCAACTTAGAAGTTAGATACCTATTATATATACACACATGTTGTTGCATAGAAGGGTATATGAAGTCAATTGGATGGAAATGGTCAGATCCATGTCAAATGATAGCAACAAAAACTATTAACTTTGAAAACATTTAAAATGAAAACATGAACAAAATAATGTTGGCATGCACCTACAAGTTCTGACACCATAGTCTTCAGCAGCAGCAAATTCTATTAAACTGACTCAGTATTCCCTTCTGCGGAGCAACAAGTATCTAATAAGTTGAATGTGTAGAATCAAGTCTAGGTAAATGTTTTTGTCTCGAAAATATTATGCTTTCATCGGACTATGCAGCTTTAAGCTAAGATTCCTTACACGCGGTATGTGGTATGCGGTATGCAGTATGCGAATGCGAATGCGGCAAAAAATGGAAACGCCTTGAAGTCAATGGGCTACATCCCTTACATGCGGTATGCGAATGCGAATGTGAATGCGAATGCGCAACTCGATCGGTCCCTGTAGCGATCGGTGCGGCATGCGGCATGCGGCATGCGGTATGCGAATAGAAACGTCAGTCGCACTTGTCCATTAGTTTTAGACTAGGAGAGGCGACTGATCATTATGGAAAGGTCACACACAGGGGTGCTGAGGGGAAACATATGGTAGTGGTGGTGGTGAGATGCTTGCCGCTCACCGTGTAGAAGGAATCCTCCCATTCGCATACCGCATACCGCATACCGCATGCCGCATACCGCATACCGCGTAGAAGGAATCTTAGCTTTAAGCTGCAGTAATTGATTGGAGCTAAAGACATGATTCACACTGCCCGACTCCTGATCACCGATTCCCGATTCCCGATCAAAGGGACTCACATGAAGCTGCCGACCAATGTGTGGAAGCCGTCTTATCATTTGTGATATGCGCAATATCGTTTATAGATCCGGCACACATATTATTTTCATTTCCCCCCAATAGGCCAAAACTAATTGAGGAGAAGTTAAATCGGCTTACAAATAACGGCTTGCTCGCAACGCAACGCAAAGAACATTCTTGGATTGGAATCCCTTAATGTCCCTTCTTTACACACGATGGGCCATTCTTTGTCCTGAGGGGATGGGTTAAATACAAACTTCTCTACATAAAGAATGTGTTTGGTAAAAAGGTCAGGAAAGCCTATACTTAAAACTAGCAGTTCAGCCCCCCCCCCCCCACACACACGCTCCAACAAAATTTCCTATTTCAAAACCCCAGTCCAGTTAACCCCACCCCCACCCCCAATGAAGGGGTTTTATATCGTTGTGTGATTTCAATTTCCTGTTGTCATAAATCTATTGATGCTGATTGCAGTAAGACGGAATAATGGAGATGGCGGTGTGTATGTGTGTGGGAGGGGAGGGGGGGGGGTCGTGGAGGGGATGTCACTGACGGAAATTGAATTTTGAGTTGAGTTGTATTTAACCACAAAAAAATGTAGTAAGGTCACCGTATGGCTTCCCCAGGGGGTGATCTTCCAGCCGAGCAACGAATGATCTAAGCCCACACTTCTTGCCTTTCCGGGATTAGCTTCCTCGCCATTGCACTACTTAGGCTACCTTATACACATATCTGTCTAAGTGGCTCCTTGAATATGGCCTATGCTGCCGACACGGTGTATAGCAACCACCATTCAATCAATCAATCTCGTTCGATATATCAGTGCAGACTACTACAGTATGAACACACCATCCCCCATCCCCCATCCCTCCATCCCCCACCCTCGTCCCCATCCCCCAATCCCCCGTCCCCCATCCCCCATCCTCCATCCCCCATCCCCCACCCCACATCCCACATCCGTCCATCCCCCACCCCCGTCCCCCGTCCCCCATCCCCCATCCCCATCCCATCCCCCAATCCCCATCCCTCTTCCCTATCCGCCATCTCCCATCCCTCATCACCCATCCCTCATCACTCAACCTCCATCCCCACCCCATCTCACATTCCCCATCCCCCACCCCATCCTCATCCCACACCCCACATCCCCAATCACCCATCTCACATCCCCCCATCACCCATCACCCATCCCCTCTATCCAGTACCCGAAGCCACCTCAACATCCTCACTCAAATAAACACATTCATCCTGCTCCACAATAAACCCTCATTAATCTGACCCAACCTTTTTAGACGAGCACCTCTGTCCAGTACCAGCAGCCACCTCAACATCCTCACTCAAATAAACACATTTATCCTGCTCCACAATAAACCCTCATTAATCTGACTCAACTTTTTTAGACGAGCATTCTCCAACACCCAATGTCGGATTTACGAGATTACGGGATCTTAATTTTATTTGACCTTAATCCAACCAAAGAGACGAATGGCGGGAAATCTCTTCCATGGATGCATAAGTGAGATTTCCAGATTGAAGAGGGTCTGTCCGAATAATGCATAGGGGTGGGAGGGGAGCCATCACCACCTTCTGACGAAACCCTTAAAGGCTGCATAGTTTGATAAAAGCATGAACTGTCCGAAACCAAAACACTTATCTTCATTTCACTCTACATATCCAACTTAGATACCAGTGGAGTTATTAAGCATATGTTGCTGCATAGAACGCTCTATTAAGTCAATGTAATCGAACCTGTCAATGATAGTACGAAGCCTATGGTGTCAGAATATTTACGTCCACGCCAAAACTTTTCATGTTATCACAGCAAACATCTTCAAAGTTAACCACCTATAATAAAAAAACTACCTGAAGCTAAAGTATGGCAGATTATAATGACCCATTTAAGATATTTATCTGTTATTGTTAAAAAAAAAAGAAGTGAGAAAACCTGAAAGCCATCTGAGGATGCACCTTTAAGTGTTGGCTACCCCTGGTGCCGGTTATTGTCACTTAAGCCCCAGTCACACCTCACCGGATTGAGGAACCGGGCAGAAACCGGACACTGTTGGGTGAAATATGGCAATGTCCGGTTGATATACGGTCAGCATCCGGTGTGTCCGTTCTATCTCCGGTGGTGTCCGGCGGTGTCCGGTACAAGTTTTGAACATGTACAAAACTTGTACCGGACACCACCGGACTGATGTGTCTGGTTAGTGTCCAGTTTACGTCCGTTTTGTCAGGTTCATGTCCGTTACTCATCCGTTAGGTGTCAGGTTTGTATCCTGAAGAGTCCGTTGATGGTGCTGTGGGAATTCGGTCCTTCGGTTTTTGGCGTGTATGTGAACAGTCCGGTTGGTGTCCGGTTGGTGTCCGGGCCGTCCATTAGACATTCGTTTGTTGTCTGGTTATCGTCCAGTTATCATCCAGTTATTGTCCGGTTATCATCCGGTTATCGTCCGGTGGCTATTCATTAATCTACATTCCTTGTCCGTTTAGCATTCGTTTTGTCCGGTACATTTTGTTACATTTTGGTACATTTTCATACCGAACACCACCGGACTAGAAAATTTCGTGTCCGGTACTCAGTCCGGTGAGGTGTGACTAGGCCTTTACCCAGTGAAGCGTCATGTGCAATCTTCATCTTGAGGACCCTGCTTCTTTGAGTGTCGAGGAACAACATAGGGATTGACTCCAATGTGGGGTATGAGTGGTGGTGGTGGTGGTGGGTGGAGCGTGGGGGGATGGGGTGAGAGTGGTGGTGATGGGGTGGTGGCAAGGATGGTGGTGGTTGAGTGATCTAAGAATGATGGTTGTGGGGTGGTGGGTGGTGTTGGATGGTGAGACTGGTAGTAGCTAGTACTGGGGTGGTATGGCGGGGGAGGCGGTGGGCTTTATCAACCTGAATTCATGTACATGTGTATGTGTACATGTATATATATATATACATATATATGATAACATATATATATGTATATATATATATGTGTATATATACATGTATATATATGTATATATATATATACACATATATATGCATATATATGCATGAAGGGTTCAGGCGCAAAAAAACAGACAAACACTGTTCAGGCTGAAATGAAATCATGTTTCAGCTGAAGCTGCCAACATTCCGATAATCAAATCCAAATACCTCTAAAACCACACCACCTAGCCACAAACCGATTGGAAGACATATAGAAAACATATTCAAAGAAGAGATTATATTAAAATTATAAGGTTAGGGTTCTGCATTTCTATTAATTTTGTAATAAAATCGACATGTTGCACTGTGCGTATCGGCAAACTCAATGCGTTGTCAATGGCAGTGAGCAATCTTCATACAGGAAAAGTTATCTCTAAAACCACAACACCTAGAAACAAACTGATTGGAAAAACACATAGAACCCATGTTTACCAAAAAGATTATATCAAATTGATACGGTTAGGGCTCTGGATTTCTATTAATTTTGAATAAAACTGACGTTTTGCACTGCACGTACCGGCAAACTCAATGCATTGTCAATGGCAGTGAGCAATCTTCATATAGAAAAAGTTAAATATCTCTAAAACCACACCACCTAGAAACAAACTGATTGGAATACACATAGAAAACATCCTTCCCAAAAAGATTATATTAAATTGATACGGGTAGGGTTCTGGATTTCTATTAATTTTGAATAAAACTGACGTTTTGCACTGCGCGTACGGCAAACTCAATGCATTGTCAATGTTGGTGAGCAATCTTCATACAGTAAAAGTGAAATATCTCTAAAGCCACACCACCTAGAAACAAATTGCTTGGAACACATATAGAAAACATATTTAACGAATAGATTATATTAAATTTATATGGTTAGGGTTCTGGATTTCTATTAATTTTGAATAAAATAAACGTTTTGCACTGTGCGTACTGGCAAACTCAGTGGCACTGGCAGTGTGCATTCGTTCTGCAGCCAAGCTGCGCGCGCATACATGATGTTTACAAACATTGAAAGGGCTCTATATACTGCGGCCCAATCTCACCGCAGACACCGCCAAACTTCCAACCCTTATAGCTGAGGCATGTGGTGTGATGACTTCACACATTCACCTGTAACCTGTAATAGTGTAAGGAGCCGTGTCCGCGGTGTGAATCTGACGGCCTTTTTGTCTTCTTCGCGACGTCTAATGTGAGAATACGTATAGTAAGTCAACCTCAAACACACCGCAAATACACACGGGTGTTGGGAATGAGTGAATTAGTGAATGAGTGAGTGAGTGAGTGAGTGAGTGAGTGAGTGAGTGACTAAGGCTGTACATCCTATCAACATATAATGTCATAGCGGGACTGGTTCTGACTTGTGAACAGCGCGCAGGGCCATACTTAGCATGGTGGCTTCATAGTGCTGCCTCATGGGGATACAGGACCATCAGGCATTGGCGCCACCTGGGGAGGTTCCCTTACAGTTGCATAGTTTGATGGTTTGAGATTCTGCCATTTTATGAGATAATTATATTAGGTTGATCATTACAATCAATCCTACTTTTAGTTTGAACTAACATTTATTTTAAATGGCTAACTTTTGAGATATTTGAAGTGCAAGCATGCAAAATTAATTTTGGCAAGCATGCCAAAACTCTGACAGCATACGCTTCTGCAGTGACAGGTTCTATTAGCATCATATTGCCTCAGTATTCCCTTCTATGTGGTAAAAAAATATTTGATAATTGTACCAGCATCTAAAATAAGATATTTAGAATCAAATCTAGATAATTGTTTTGGTTTTGACAATTTTATATTTTCATCGGACTATGCAGCTTTAGCTATTCAAGGTGTGACTGTTTCACTCGCTACTGGAATTTTGATTGAGGCGGACACGCATAGATGCCTGTCTGCTTTGGATCTCTCTGCTGTGATTGGCTATGTCGGCTACCGATTGCAACCTATGCAGCATCACTCGCTGGGAAGTTTTGTGTGTGTCTATTATCCTAATGGAAGAATTATACATCACCTATATTATATATCTGATATACATGATATATATTATATATTTTATATGATAGACATGGTATATATGATATATATAATATATGATATATATGATATATAATATGTATTATATATTATATATGCTATATATAAATTGGTTGGGGTGGCACCCATTATCCCTGGAAACAGAACCAGCGGCACAAATAGTGGGTATTGAACTATGGGAGGCGAGAGTACTACTTAGAGGTGGAGGAGGAGGGGGGGGGGGTAGTGGACGGGCGAATGGGGGAGGGGGGAGGCTGTCGGGGGATTCTATGGGACCAGGATGAATGGAGACGTCAAGAGGGTGGCGCTGGGCACTCAGTGGTCGCGTTACCCAGCAAACAGGCGGATGTGTGCCCCCAAAACACGCGCCTCCACACCTCAGGCGTCGGCCGCCGCCATTTGTGACCGGCCCCGGCCCCCGGCACCGCCCCGGCCCCTTGCGCCGGCCCATGGCACCCGGCCCTCGGCCCTCGGACCCCAGCTCCAGTCCCCGGCCCTTTCCCCTGCCCTCTCCCCTGCCCCTCCCCTGCCCAGGCCCTGGCTCTGTCCCCCGTCCCCGGCTCCGGCCCTGACCCAAGCCCCGTCCCCGTCCCCGTCCCCGTCCCCGTCCCCGTCCCCGTCCCCGTCCCCAGTCCCGTCCCCGTCCCCAGTCCTGTCCCCGTCCCCGTCCCCGTCCCCGTCCCCGTCCCCGTCCCCTTCCCCTTCCTAGGGCCCCGTCCGCGTCCCCTCCCCCGGCCCCGGCCCCGCCCCGGTGCTGCAGCCGGTGCGGGAGGCGCATCGTGTAGGTATTCACCGGCGGATCAGTGTGACTCGTTTCTCATGTCATCAGTGTTGATCTTACTATTGTGGGTGGTGACTCGGCGCCCGATCCGGTTACCCCTCGACACCAGCCTCCGCCGCCACCACCCCGGCGGGGCCCCGTCCTGCCACCGACTCGCCCGCCACGCCGGGCCAACAAGGTGCACAGTGAGTGGTGGATACGTTTGGTGGGGTTTTGCGGCCTAGCAACATCTGCCGTCATATCGGGACAGGTACATCGTGGCGAGTTTTATACTGCTGCCCCGCTGAGATACCGTGCCGCCAGTATTGCGACCCACACATTCCGCTCAGTCATGTTATTATTCTCACACTGAGCCAACCAACCATTGCCTGGTTCTATTAGCGGTGTTCGCCAGCCAAGGTTGCAACAAGTATACAGTTTGTAAGGCTTTAGTATGGACCCCGCCTCGCCCCCCCCCCCTCCCGTGGATTGCACCCACGACCTCCCGCACGGAAGGCGGGTGTCCTGCCGACTTGACCATCCCGCCCGGTCACAAGGCAACACAAGAGCATTTTACCTAACCCATGTGATTAATGTAAGGAGTGTTCCATTAATCCTCCCTCCCATCCCCTTGACACACTTTTTTTTCCATCGTGAGCTGATACGCAAGTTTTATTTCAAACAAAATATATGTAGCATTATTCCGCATATGAATATACATAAATATATATCCAATAACATAATCAGGTTTACTTATATAAGTTGGCTGACGAACTCTTGATACAACATGCAACCACCTTTGGTTTATTTGAGTAAGCTCCCTTCCGCCACCACCATCACCACCACCACCATCCACACACACACACACACACATACCTCCATGGCATAAGCCGGCCTAGCCCCACATCCCTCCCAGGTACCGTAGATCAAGGTCTGGGTGATCGAGCTGGTCTTGGGGCGGTCGGGTAGGAAGAAATTGATAGTCGGGTGACCGTCCTTGAGGGAGGGTGTGAATGTCACTCATCATCCTTTTTATGTATCGGCTAAATACACGTCAGGTCCCATAATGCTGCACAAACCCCCACCAGGGGGCCAGGGGACCTGGGGACCAGGGACCGGTTCGCCCTACCTGACCGCGATCAACATCGGTTACCCACCGGGTGGGGTGGCCGAATCGGTAGAGCGCGGTGTCGCATGCGGGAGATCGGGAGTTCAGTTCCCGGTCGAGACAAGCCAATCAATTATACAATTTATACTTGTTGCTTCCTAGCCTGGCATTCTGCATTAATAGGATAGGGCAAGGACTGGTTAGCACAGTGTCAGGATAATGTGACTGAGTGGGATATCTGGTCATGTTGCCGGCAACCTGATTTCCCAGTGGGGCTGCACTATAAAGTTGCCATGAGTACGCACTGTCACAAGTCGCTACCTGTGCTGATATGACCCTATATGTTACCAGGACATAAAACTCCAACAACCAACCAACATCAGGTATATTGGCCGATAACGAAATAGTACCGCTATGCACCGCTAGGAGGCGCACCGTCTGCGCTCTGGTGGTGGTGGCGAGAACTAATGTTGTTGGTAGCAGTAACAGCTCACCGTGTGGCATGTTATAGAGGATTTCTACCACCAACCCACCTTCTGATGGCAGTGGCAGAACTGATGTAGTTGGTAGCAGCTTATCGTGCAGCATGTGGAAAAGGTCTTACGTATAGGATTGCCAGCACCAACCCGCCCCACCCTCTGACGGCGGCCTAACCATTAGACTATCCAGGCTACCTGGTGCAATCACCCTATCCACGCCTACCTGTTGATGTGGCTCCTTGTCTGAGAGGGCAGTGCAGACTATTATAGTACGCTGTTATGAATAGCTGGATTTCTTTTAGCATTTATTCAGTCTTGTTGCAGTTTTCCAAGAAAATACCATGCTTTGAAATTGGCTATTTGACCAAATCAGAATGATTTCTTTTATTATGAATTGCACTTTTTGACATTGTCTTATTAAAAAATCTGCATGACTAATTGATTTAGCAATTGATGATTTAAATTCCTTTATATATGTAGAAGGGAAATTGGTTAGCAGAACTTCCCTCACATCCTTCCACTTTTTAAAATATTATATTTTGTCAAAATTCCACTGTTAATTCAAAATTAATACATTTTTATATATTTAATCTTAAAAAACTATTATTTCAAGAACAATAATATATATAGCCCAGCTGTCTTTGGATTTGGGCTTGTGATTTCAACGTCTACAGGACACCCTATACATATATTTTAATTTCGCTGCCGGTACCTACTAATACTAGTATGAGCACATCATCCCCCATCCACCATCCACCATCCACCATCTGCCATTCCCCATCCACCATCCCCCATCCACCATTCACCATCTACCATCCCCCACCCCCATCCACCATCCCCCATCCCCCATCCCCCATCCCCCATCCACCATCCACCATCCACGATCCACCATTCACCATCTGCCATCCCCCACCCCCCATCCACCATCCCCCATCCACCATCCCCCATCCACCATCCACCATCCCCCATCCCCTATCCCCCATCCACCATCCCCCATCCACCATCCCCTATCCCCTATCCCCCATCCCCATCCCCCATCCCCCATCCACCATCCCCCATCCACCATCCCCATCCCCCATCCCCATCCACCATCCCCCATCCACCATCCCCTATCCCCTATCCCCCATCCCATCCAACATCCACGATCCACCATTCACCATCTGCCATCCCCCATCCACCATCCCCCATCCACCATCCCCCACCCCCCATCCACCATCCCCATCCCCCATCCACCATCCCCCATCCCACCATCCCCCATCCACCATCCACCATTCATGATCCACCATCCACCATTCACGATGCACCATCGACCACCCACCATCCACCATTCACGATCCCCAATCCACCATCCACCATTCACCATGCTCCATCCACCATTCACCATTCCCCATCAACCATCCACCATCTGCCATCCACCATCCCCCATCCACCATCCACCATCCCCCATCCCCACCCCCATCCACCATCCCCCATCCACCATCCCCCATCCACCATCCCCCATTCACCATCCCCCATCCCCATCCACCCCCCATCCACCATTCACCACCCCCATCCACCATCCCCCATCCACCATCCCCCATCCACCATTCACCATCCCCCACCCCCATCCACCATCCCCCATCCACCATCCACCATTCACGATCCACCATTCACCATCTGCCATCCCCCATCCACCATCCCCCATCCACCATTCACCATTCCCCATCAACCATCCACCATCTGCCATCCACCATCCCCCATCCACCCCCCCCATCCACCATCCCCCATCCACCATCCCCCATCCACCCCCATCCACCATTCACCATCCCCCACCCCCCATCCACCATCCCCCATCCACCATCCACTGTCCACCATCCACCATCCCCCATCCACCACCCCCCATCCACCATTCACCATCCCCCACCCCCCATCCACCATCCCCCATCCACCATCCACCATCCACCATCCACCATCCACCCCCCCCCCATCGGCCATCCACCATCCCCCATCGACCATCCACCATCCCCTACCCCCCCATCCCCCATTCACCACCCCCATCCACCATCCCCCATCCACCGTCCACCATCCCCCATCCACCATCCCCCACCCACCCCATCCACCATCCCCCATCCCCCATCCACCATCCCCCACCCCCATCCATCATCCACCATCCACCATCCACCATCCCCCATCCACCATCCCCCATCCACCATCCACCATCCCCCATCCCACCATCCCCCATCCCCATCCACCATCCCCCATCCACCATCCACCCCCCATCCACCATTCACCATCCCCCATCCACCATCCCCTATCCACCATCCCCCATCCACCATCCATCACCCCCCCATCCACCATTCACCATCCACCATCCACCATCCCCCATCCACCATCCACCATCCCTCACCACCATCCCCCATCCACCATCCCCTATCCACCATCCACCATCCACCATCCACCCCCCCCCCCTATCCACCATCCACCATCCACCATCCCCCCCCCCATCCACCATCCACCATCCCCCACCACCACCTCCCATCCACCGTCCACCATCCCCCATCCACCATCCACCATCCACCACCCCCCGATCCACCATTCACCATCCCCACCCCCTATCCACCATCCCCCATTCCCCATCCACCATCCGCCATCTCCCACCCCCCATCCACCGCATCCCATATGTACTACTGTTGTGAATTGCGAGGCATTATGCATGCGCCGTGGAAAAAGGTTTATTCATTCTCCACATATTCAGTTCTAACTAACTCAGTAATTGTGAGGCGCTCCCATTCTACGTAACCAGACGGGATGGCCGAATGAGTTAGAGCGTCCGTCTCCCGTGTTGGTAGATCGTGGGGTCGTGGGTTCGAACCCCGGTCGAGTCAAACCAATGACTTAAAAATTGATACTCGTTGCTTCCTAGTCTGGCACCCGGCATTATTAGGATTGGGAAAGGACTGGTTGTCTCAGTGTCAGGATAATGTGACTGAGTGGGATATCAGGTCATGGTGCTGGGAGCCTGGTCTTCCAGTGGGGCAGCACTATAAAGTCGCCATGAGTGCGCACTGTCACAAGTCAGTACCCATCCTGATATGACCTTAGATGTTGCTAGGACGTAAAACAACAACAAACAAACCCATTCTACGACTCAGAAGTACTTATTGCCTGAGGTTGACCCGATGGCTGTTGACAGGAATATAGCTAGGAATATAGCAACATGAATATAGCTGGGGTTAATTCAAGTTGATTAGTCTAATAAAAACTGGTGCGCTTATTAAACATTATCTAGATTTGATCCTACATATCTAACTAACTGGTGCAGTTATTAATCATTTGTTGCCACATAAAAGGGATACTGAGACAATTTAATAAAAACCTGTTATTGTTGAAGCCTGTGGTGTCAGAGTTTTAACATGTTTATACTTCAAATATCTCAAAAGTCCTGGCATGGCCTGAAGTTTCCACCTCTCCGTTCTTGTGTGTGATGTCACTGTGTACACATTCAACCACACTGCGGATCAGACATTTTCAAGCATTTTGCTTTTCTTCCTGTCCGAGACCTCACCAGCGTCTGTCTATCCATGTAGTATAATTAATACAATATGAGTGTTTTGAGAACTATGCCACAACCAGCTATCATTCATCAGCCAGGAGACATCGGGAGTCCTACAGTAATACATGAGTCAGCTTCACATCTGTAAGACAGAGCGCAGAATGCAATGTGCACAAAGACTAAATAATATTCACACTTTCCATCGAAAATTTAGAAAGTAGATCTTCTGCCCTCTCTCCCACTGCCCCCTCTCGATCTCTTTCTGATGCGGCTGTCACACCTCGCCGGATTGAGCAGTCCGGGGGTCATAAGTCTCAAAATGTATTAAAATGTGTCAAAATGTTGCGATATCGGGTCAAAGGCCGCTGGACGAACGGACATGAAACGGACATGAAACGGACATGAAACGGACATGAAACGGACATGAAACGGACATGAAACGGACATGAAACGGACATGAAACGGACATGAAACGGACATGAAACGGACATGAAACGGACATGAACGGATAGCCAACAGATGGTAAGCGGGACTAAATGGACTCAAACCGGACAAGAACCGTAGACGTCAGTCGGGTGGCATCCATTCTTAGCTTTGTGCATGTTCAAAACTTGTACGTACACAAAATGGACTTTGTTCGGTTTCTGTCCGTTTTGCCCCAATCCGGTGAGGTGTGACAGGGCCTTTACACGACCCATTCTCTCTTTCTCTCTCTCTCGCTCTCGTCTTAAATCGGTATATGTAGAACGATTCCTGCATATTCACTCCCCGTAAAATGATTTCTTAATAACTAACATCCCGAAAATAAGGTGAGCTGTTACACACAATAATGTGATCAAATATAATAATAATAGTCATAGTCTTAGTCCTAGTCATAGGCATAGCAGTTATAGTCATAGCGATAGCAATAGTAAGAAATAGTGGAGGGAAAGAAGAGTGAAGAGAAGGAAGGGAATGAAGAGAAAGAAGAGAAGGAAGAGAAGGAAGAGAAGGAAGAGGGGTGAGGAGGAAATGGAGAAAGATGGAGGAAAGAAGGAAAGGCAGGAAGTGGAGGAAGTGAAAGTAGAGAATGAAGAGAAGAAGAAAGAGAAGGGAGAGAAGGAAGCGGGGGAAGAGGAGGAAGAGATGTATGACTCTATGAGGGGAAGAGGAGGAAGAGGAAGAAGCGGAGGAAGAGGAGAAGGAAGATAATGGAAGGGTGGGAGAGGAAAAACAAATAAACAAAAAAGGTGGAGGATAAATGCAATGTAATAGAAACAGAAAGAAGATAGGGGAGGAGGGGGTGGGACGAGAGGAATTGGGAATGGCAGTTTGAAGGCAAATAATTGGCGTGCTGCGGTACTGGTAGGGTTGAGTGATAGTACTGATACCGGTGCGTAGGTGAGGGGCGGGGCAGAGAGCGCCAACCCGCATACCCGGCGCCACTGGAGCCCCCCGCGCCAATGTCATGAGGTTCGGCTTACATGGCCGCCCAACCCGCCGCCCAGCCCGCCAACCCAACCCGCCGCCCGGCCCGCCAACCCAACCCGCCGCCCGGCCCGCCAACCCAACCCGTCGCCCGGCCCGCCAACCCAACCCGCCACCCGTGTGGCGGTTTCAGCCGTGCACCAGTTTCAGCCGTGCGCGTTCCGTCAAACTCAAGGCATTGTCAATGGTCATGAGTCACTAACCTTATAAATTTAATATAATGTTTTTGGTAAAGATGTTTTCTATATGTGTACTAAGCGATTTGTTTCTAGGTGGTGTGATTTTAGAGATATTTCACTTTTCCTGGATTTTCTGTATGAAGATTGCTCACCACCATTGACAATGCCTTGAGTTTGATGGTATGCGCAGTGCAAAACATTAGTTTTTTTCAAAATTAATAGAAATCAAGAACCCTAACCTTGTCAATTTAATATGATGTTTTTGGTAAAGATGTTTTCTATATGTGTACCAAGCGATTTGTTAATAGGTGGTGTGGTTTTAGAGATATTTCACTTTTTCTGTATTTTCTATATGAAGATTGCTCGACCATTGACAATGCCTTGAGTTTGAGTATGCGCACGGCTGAAACTGGCGCACGGCTGAAACCGCCACACCGGCCCGTCACGAGGCACGCCGCCCGGCCCGTCGCCCGGCCCGCCGCCCGGCCCAGCCCGGCCCGCCGCCGGCTGCATGCGTTGCTGCTGGGTGTTCCACAATTGTTGGTTTAGTTGTTTGCTGCATGTTGCTGTTGGCGAATTCGCTCACATTGCTCTCTGGTCGAGTTGCTCTTGTATTGTTGTACTAGGCGTCAAACACAACGCAAATATGTGTTATAATAGCGTTTATTGTGTATGACATGCAACCGAGCGTTCAGTGAGGATTGTTGG
The DNA here is from genome assembly GCA_030323885.1 of Branchipolynoe longqiensis. Lineage (NCBI taxonomy): Eukaryota > Metazoa > Annelida > Polychaeta > Phyllodocida > Polynoidae > Branchipolynoe > Branchipolynoe longqiensis. The sequence goes on along the minus strand of CM059187.1, from coordinate 34,196,340 downwards.
CAAGGAGCCACGTAGACAGGTAGGCGAGGATAGGGTGATGACACCAGGGAGCCTCGGTGGTGTAGGGGTTAGCAAGCTACCCCGGAATGCAAGGGATGTGGTAGTTATTATATATATATATATATACATATACATATGTATAAGTTATATCTTATCTCTCTCTTATATATGCGTGGATATGGTGAAGATACCAGGTAACCTAGGTGGTGTAATGGTTAGAAGACTAGCCCGGAGTGCAACAGATATTAGTTTAAATCCTGCTCTAGGCGCGATATTTCCCATTTTCACCACTCCAAGACACACACACACATATATATATGGTATACATACGGTATATATAGGCAATGCGGTATATACCGTATTGCTTAGATTAGTTGCCGGGGCGTTTTTATTAATTTGCTGGCCTATGGTGGTTTTGGTGGTCCGGCGAGAGGCGAGGGTTGGTGATGGTGGGGCTAAAGAATACTGGTCAGTATTCATCATAAGTCGATCTGTTATTGAGTATAAAATGAATATGATGCATATACATTTATGTACGAAAACCACATTCCACCATAGTTTTACACAATACTAATAGTTTATCAAATATCTTTTTATAATGAAAACCACATTCTCCATATATATTCTGTGCACTAGGTTTGCCTTGGAGGTAAACCATATTCTTCCAACCACATCCAACAGGACTCGGTAATGTATCTGTTGAAGTTAGGTTGATGTTAAATCAAAGGTATTATCTATTGTTTATAGTTAGTATATGTATATACATGTATAAATCATCGGTATGAGGTATTTTCCTATTACTATTATGATCCGTTAACGTCCATTAACGGACTCAGAGTGATTTGCTGTGGCACATTCGCCTACGGTGGCACCGCCACCAGCAGTTCTTTGTACTTATTCCTCAGTCTTTGTATAGATCACTTGCTGCGAAAAGTTTTTTATTTATACGATAGGGCTATATTTTCCTGTCAAAGAGAAAAATAAACTCCCTCAATCCATCTTAGCTCTTTCTCTTTCTTCTCCACCTCAACTAGGATAAGTTTATATATATATATATATATATAATCTAGTGATGTTATATTCTACAATATATCACTGAGGAGAAGAGTTCAACTAATCAATGGGAGGTGTATAATGTATGCGTTTAATATTATTATGAAGTTTTTTTACACCTCAAAGGGGCGAAGAGCTGTGTGTACTGGGAGATGGCAGCACAAGGTCTAGGGGAAGTCTGTGGTATTTGGACTACTATTCCTGCAAATATAGTCCTTATATATAATGCCCGACCATTAACTAATGGCAGATATATGAAAGTAATTTTGCACCCTGCTTTGTGAGATATGGTGGAGAGTGATGTGGTGCCTTTGCTTATGCCCGGTACACACCTCCCGTATACGACCTAAAACTGCCCATTTCACGACTAAGTTTGAGTTTTAGTCGTTAGGTGTGCGACCCCTTAGCACACCAGAGCCTTGCGATTCACGACTTAAAACTCAGTTTTAGGGCTTAAAACTCGAATCGCAAGACATTCGAAAAATGAATCGGCCAGTTTTACTTCGCGAAACGGGACGGGTCGGGTTGTGAAACGCAGCCAGTTTTAGCGCATGAATCGTATACGGGAGGTGTGTACCAGGCATTAGCTGCTGGACATGGCAATGGTGGAAAGTGAAATCAGATCCAGGTAATGTAGCTGCTGCCTTTGTGTGTGTGATACATTAAATACAGGTCATTTTCCTCTCCTGATATCTGACATACGACCAATTACAGGGTAACAAGAGCTCAAACCGTAAGAAATAGCAAGTCTACTCTATATATAGTTGAATTTCTTTGGTTAAATATATATCCTCCGGTGCGACTGACACTGGTCAACATCCGGGTGAGTCGAGGTGGGCGAGATGTCGCCACCGGTAGAGTGTTGTATCTTACGGAGGATAACAGTAATAAGAATAATAGGTAATATTACCTTGCAAATCTTTATACTCGCATAATACATAATACATCACATATATATATATATGAGGCTGTCTCAAAAGGTGATAACTCTTTTTTTTTTGGTCCATTGTAACGATTGACACAAAACAGCACAGAAATGGTTTCACTGAAAACATAAGGACATTTGCTTTAAATCAATATGTATTCTAATTTCTATTTGGATTATCAAATACCATGTAAAAAACAAATCAGTTTATCCTGAGCAAATGCATAAGCAGATAGTATGTTGATCGTTACAATGGACAAAGTTTTGTCCAATATTGCTTAGCACCTTTTGAGACAGTCTCATATATATATATATATATATATATATATATATATATATATATAATTATATATGTAGTAGTCTGTACTGAACTCTCAGGCAAGGAGCCACATAGACATGTAGGTGTGGATAGGGGACACTATGTGGTGAAATGGTTATATATGGTGTTATATATATGGTGTTATAGATATCCATTTTAGCCTATTTCGAGTGGCTGAATACATTTGAATTAATTTAAATATGTTTGAAATATACCTCTGCAAAGAAATAAATGCAAAATAAATATCATGGCCTGTAGGATTTCAGGTACTCTATTATTACCCTCACGCACCGACGTGCGCGGCAAAATGTCGCCTATTGGTAATACAGATGAGGGTTTTGGTTTGTATAAGACAGGCCTGTGTTTTAAGGGGCGCCCTCTAGTGGGAGTATTTGCCGACTGGCCTACAATATAGGGCGGGTCGAGTTGCAGTGTCGGCGCCCACTCAGCAGGTAAGGTCTGCATCCAAGCACGTCTCGAACCGCCAGCCATAGGGAACACGCTGGAATAACACCAGCACGGTCGGCACGTGGTGTCCAGGCTGCTGTAGCGCACACGCGGGGACTCGGCGCATGTATATATATATATATATATATATATGAATATGAATATATAGATATATATATGTGGTTCCATATATATGTGCATGTTTGTATATATATATATATATATATATATATATATATATATATATATGTTTGCATGTGCATAACTGTATATACATACAATAGTTGTCCTACATAATAAAGAAGACACGATATGATAGTACTATAGTAGTAGGTAAGAGTCATAATCTCTGGCTTGCCTAACATCTTTCGTAAATTGGCAGTACAGTGAGTGTAGGTGTGGGGTGAGGGAGTGAACAGACAGGTGGCGCCTCCGAACGGATCTGAGGTTGACTAGAGTGGAACAGTAGATGACTAGATAAAGGCTCCTCCAGTCTGTGACTGACTGGGGAGTTAGGGCTCAGGACCAGCTGGAAGCTTCTAGCCTTATTATACTGATATAATGGCTTATACAGCACATATATACATACCCACATATACGTGTATGCATATTTACATACATACATATGCACAGATACATACATTTATACACATACACATGTATACATATACATATATATACACATACACATATACATGTACAAGTATACATGTACATATATACACATATATATACACATGCACAAAAACGCATAGAGATATGCACACACACCTACACATATATGCGCATATTTGTCCTTGTGGTTGGTGCATTGTCATTCGCCGCTTGCATCTGATGCTATATAACTTTATAAGCACTCAAACTAGAATCTACCAAACGAAAATGAAAAGAATGGGCCTAGTTTTATTCGGCATGAAATAATGATCCTTAGACACGCACCTTACCACCGGATGGGATTGGTCGAATAATTGGAACAACGCGAACACAGTAATATATAATTATCGACTTTTAATTACAGTCTTAAGTTCTTGGTTACTGGCTTCCTGTTCCCGGATCTCAACTGAATCAAACCAATGGCTTCTAAAACTGATATGCGTGGCTTCATAGCCTGATCTTGAGCATTGGTAGAATAGGGCAAGCTCTGGTTTGTTCAGTATCGGAATAGTGTGACTGAGTGGGCTAGCGGGTCATGATGCTGGTGGTCAGTCTCACAGTGTGGCAACACTATTAAGTCACCATGACGGTGTCACAAGTCGGTACTTGTTTTGATATGCCCATAGATGTTGCTAGGGGGGAAAGCCCCAATAAGCAACAACAGTGCATCAAGGACTCCCCTACTGCTATTCCATTGTGTTGCCATTTGATAAAATCCTAGTCACAATACGGCTTGTGACCGCTTGCGACCACTTTGAGACCACTTGTACCAAATAATCCACAGTCACCGGCGACCAAAAAAATGGTGGCCGACCTTCTTTCGACCAATTTGGTCACAATGAGGTTTTTAGTGGAGTACTAGTAGCTGCAACCTCAGCCTCAATATACAAAATGGTCGCAAGGAGATCGGCAATGACTGAGAACCACTTTGCGACCATTTTGTGACTACTTGTGACCTCTATGTAACCAAATTGTTGTATAGTCACAAAATGGTCGCAAGTGGTTGGTCGCAAGCAGTAGTGTGACTGGGGTATAACTAAATACGATGCATGGTTTGGGACTGGTTTCCTAATCACACTCATGTTGGTGTGCTGCTGATGTGTTAGTGTAACGCGCCCATGGCTTCTCTTCGCCAGCGGCTGGATGAGATTCTCACAATAAACCAAGCCCCCCTCCCCCTCCCCCTCCACCCCCCACCCATACACAAGGCGGAGATCACCCACATGATGGGCAGATCACCCACCTGGAGGAAGCAGTGAGTCTGGGTGTGTGGGTGGGTGGGTACCTTGGTATACAGTAAAACCTCTCTCAATCGACCGACCATGGGACAGACTTTAGATGGTCCATTTAGGGAGGTGGCCTGTTTAGGGAGGTTTTTTCTATCATTACAATGGTATTGTATGGGCCATCATTTGGGACCCAAATAAAGCGATCAACATAGTGGAGTGGTTGATTTGTGGAGGTGGTCGGTTAGAGAGGTTTTACTGTATATACAATGGGCATTCGCTGGAAGACCACCTCACCCATATAACCAATGTTGTTGCAACGGGTATTTACACACACAAACACCTTTTTTACCCACAGTTATAGGGCTCAATTGCGATTTGGCGCATGACTAGGTAAATCTAGTAAATGAACTGGGTTTCGAACCCATGGTTCGAACCCTGGTCCAGTCAAACCAATGACATAATAATTTATACTTGTCGCGTCATAGATAGGCGCTCAGCATTATTAGGATAGGGCAAGGACTGGTTGGCTCAGTGTCAGGATAAGGTGACTGGGTGGGATATCAGATCATGGTGCCAGCAGCCTGGTTTCCAAGTGAGGCAGCACTATAAAGTCACCTGTCCTGTCAGAAGTCAGTACCTGTCCTGATATGACCTAGATGTTCAGACCTCGCAAGTTTAATCAATGACAGAAACTCAAAACGATCAGACTACGCAAGTTTAATCAATAACAGAAACTCAAAACGATCAGACTATGCAAGTTTAATCGATGTCAGAAACTCAAAACGATGAGACTACACAAGTTTAATCAATCATACACACAGTTTCCTTTCCAGAAAATATGTGCACAACAAATTATTTTGATCACAACTGCCGTTGGCAACCATTCTTGGCATACTTTATTGGCAAGCAATCTATGATTGCATTATTAACACGCATCCGCCTTAGCACTTAGTTATTCTCAAGTGTACATTAATATCTGGAATATTATTCCAAAATGACCTCGATGAAAATCAATGCTCGACAAATATCCAAATTTACTCAAATGAATATCAATTTACAAGATATATTACCTTTGATCTTACTTTGAACAACAGGTACCATTGTTAATACCTGATGGATGTGGTTGGGAGAATGTGGGTTGCCTCCAAGAAAAACTTACAGTGCATAGAATATATATATGGAGAATATGGTTTTCCTATTTTGTTTAAACCTCGCAAACTATTGTGCAAAAAAAATATGGGGGAATGTGGTCTTCCTACAAGAAACCTATACTATAGTACTACCTGAGTTAATGACATATTTAACTTATATGAGTTACAGTACATCTATTGAAAATACAAATAGAAAGGTAAGCTCAATCAGACCACCATAATAGATATTAAATACAGTGTAACAATTTTAATAGTTCCTAAAGGCAACGGGTGGGTGGAGAGATTTATACACAAACAACAAATTCATTCCTCAATTGTTTCACATGATAACACTCACTATATATTCTCTTTTTAAATGAAATGGGACATTCTACCCGGAACTTCTGAGACTAGCTCTCCTGTGTGGAAACCGGAAACGAGCCATTCTTTGTGCGTCTTGGCATGGAGAGGATATGGGCGCAAAGGGATTGTGGGTAGGGGGGATGGGGAATGTTGGCGGGGCAGGGGTGAGGGTGGGTATGGGTTAGGGGAGGTGGGGGTGGGAGGGGAGTGGGGTGGGGGATGTGAGGGTGGGAGGGGGAGGCAGGAGTAAGGGGGGCTGGGGTGGGTGGGGGTGGGGGGGGGGGGGCTGGGGGGGGGGGATGGGGTGGGGAGGCAGGGTGAGGTTGGGAGGGGGAGTGGGAGGCGAAGGCGAGGGTGAGAGGGTGGGAGAGGGGAAGGCGCGGAGGGGGAGGGTGGGGTGGGGAGGGGAGGAGGGGGAGGTGGGTGGAGGGGGAGGCTCACTCAACTCTGCTATCAGGCTTGTCTCCTGCCTCATGCCAGCAAGCCTTGCAAGTTCCGACTACAGTTACGTTTTCACGTTGATGTATGGCGCGTGTGGCGGCGCGATGTGGACGCGCAAACTCTAAACCCGGGCTCTGCCAAGCAAACAGCAGCACCTCACTAATCAATTAGTAGGCGCTGTCGACGTGCCGATGTGTTCCTCGATATTTTGTTGTTGTTTTTATTGTTAGATTTCCCCCCCACTTACTTGTCTTTCTTCTTCTTCTTCTTCTCGTTCTTCTCCTTCTTCTTCTTCTCCTCCTTCTTTTTCTTTTTCTTCTCATTTTTTTCTTCTCATTGTCTTCTTCATTTTCTTCTTTACTTTTCCTCTTCTTTGTTGTTGTTCTTCTTCTTCTCCCCTCCTTCTTCGTCTTCTCCTTCTTTTCTCCTTCTGCTCCTTCTCCTGCTTCTATTCTTCTTTTTCTTCGTCTACTTCGTCTTCTTCTACCTCTTCTTCTTCTTCTCCTTCTTCTTCTTCTATTACTAAGAGGGGTTTTGATGTATTATATCATTCTTTGCCAGCCGAGCCAAACCAAGGACTTACAAAACTGGCGCTTGACATTGAGCAAGGACTGACTAGTTTGGTGTCAGGATAATGTGACTGAGTGGGAATTTGGATAATGGTGCTGGCAGCCTGATCTTCAAGTGATGCAGCACTATAAAGTCACAATGAGTGGCCACTGTAACAAGTTGGTGGTACCCGTCCTGATATGACCTTTGATATTGCCAAGATGTAAAACGCCCCAAAACAAACAAGTGATGTACACACCAGGTGGGGTGGACAGCACCGGAAGGTGGGTGGTTAACCTGGGAGATTTTATTATATCTCCAAAGCTAGTTGTCCATAATAAATATTACTTCAAACTAAATAAGGTAGTTTAAAGCATAAACCCACTATATTTTTCTAATCAAATGTGGCTGACAGTGAAACTCTAAACCATCTTACTATGCAACTTTAATGTTGACTGGCCTTATATGATACTTTGATAGTGTCAGCGGAGGGTGGTGGTGGAGGACCGAGAGGAGTGGGGGGGGGGGGGGGGGCAAATGCAAGGCAGTCCAAAAGACAGAGTGGCAAGTATTCCTGTCACCCAAGCAGCATATACCATAACAACGTAATATATCTCCCGGTATGTTACATTCTAATTAATGTCTCGTGGTAGTTAACGGTCCCAGTCAGTCGAGTCGGCGGGGCTGCATTAATCCACCTTTGTGTCGGGTCTGTGGTTGTGTTTACCCCATCATACAGACTTGTCGCTACCTATCATTGCACTCGGCATTATTAGGATAGAACAAGGACTGGTTTGCGCAGTATCAGCATAATGTGACTGAGTTGGATATTGTGTCATGGTGCCAGCGGCCTGATCTAACAGAGGGGCATGACTATAAGTTGCCATCAATGTGCACTGTCACAAGTCGGTACCATTCCTGATATGACCTTAGATGTTGCTAGGTCGAAAATCAGCAACCTAGGCCAGAGAATTCTTCCACATTTGGGCAGGCATTCTCTATAAAATAGCGCTGAAACATGCTTACCCCACAGATCATAAAGCATAGAGAAGGGCTATAAAGAAGCAATTCACTGCACATTACCTATGTAATTCCACCGACCCTTCCTATGAATTGACGTAATAAAATGACGTCATAAAATATTTGATAGTTGAGCTCCAACCCACTAGGTAGGAACTTGTCTGTCCAGAGTTATTACATTGAGTAGTCCATGACTATTCTTAGTAGTTCGAAATGCAACACAGTCAATCTCGAATTTGAATATTTTGTTGAGATTTAGCGAAAATTCAAGTAAGGAATCTCCCTCTCTCCCTCTCTCTCTCTCCCTCTCTCTCTCTATATATTTATATATACAGTAAAACCTGTCAAAATCGACCGACCATGGGACCGACTTTAAGTGATCCATTTAGGGAGGTGGTCGGTTTAAGGAGTTAGAATATCCTTACAATGGTATTATTGGGACCAAATTAAGCGATCAGTATACCGGAGTGGTCGATCTGTGGAGCTGGTTGGTTAAAGAGGTTTTACTGTATATACATAAATATATATACATATTAGTTGACCACATTTGTAAGCTATCTAATTCATATTACAATCTTATAGTTAGCCCTTCTTAGTGAATTGCTCCTGAATCTTCGTCATATCATATTTTCCCTTATCTACTTTTCAACAAGGTGCATCAATAACCATCCTCCGTACTGACTTTTTGTTGGAAGAAATCAGGCAGGTTTTCAATCCGAGTCTTCGTGACTATCATGTGTGAATGCTACCATAATTCAATTCCCTTTTACTAAGCCGTATTCTCCTGAGGAATGCTGAGGATTTACCTCGACTGCTGAGTTGGTAAAAAAAAGTTTGTTTTATTTAACAACGGCTCTAGAGCATATTGATTTGTATCACCGGCTATTGAGTATTGGACGTCAAACATATGGTCATTCTGACATATTTCTTTAGAGGAAACCTGCTGCCGCCACATAGGCTACTCTTTTCGATAAGCAGCAAGGGGTCTTTTATATGCAGACAGGTCAGCAGATACCACAGCCTTTGATGAACCAGTTGTGGACCACTGGTTGGAACGGAAAATAGCTCAAACTGCAAATGTGTCCACTGAACAGGATCGATCGGATGACCCACACCTTCACAGGTGAACGCTGAGTTGGCAGCCATTACACTAATATATAGTGTTTCTTTGTTTGTTTCGCTGTTGTTGTTTTTTCTATTATTTTTAGCGGATAGCCAGCATAGCGCAAGATTCCCTCTAATCATTTTCACCTTATTGAGTGCATTTTATATAGATATATATGTGTACACTGTTAGATTGAATTTGCAATAAATGATAATAAAGATCTTGGATCTGGATTTTATGCAGTTAGAAAGGAAAGAATATGATAAATGGATAGAAATGAAAGGAAAAGGAAGCAAGAGAGGTTTTGTGCTGTGTTGGATGTTGTTGGAGTTGGTTGTTGGAATTTTACGTCCTGGCAACATCTAAGGTCATATCAGGATGGGTACTGACTTGTGACAGCGCTGCCCCAATTGTAAATCAGGCTGCTGGCACAATGACCCAATATCCCACTCAGTCACATTATCCTGACACTGAGCTAACCAGCCCTTGCCCTATCTTATTAATGCCGATCACCAGGCTAGGAAGCAACACATATCAATGTTATAAGTCATCGGTTTGACTCGACTGGGAACCGAACTCTACCGATTCGGCCACCGCTCCTGGTATATGAGAAATGGAGAGAAATGAAAGGATGGGAGAGCAAAGGAGGTTTTGGTGATTGTGTTGGATGCTGTTGCTGGGCAAGTAGGTAGTAAGTAGGTGTATATGTTAAAATTTAGTATTTTGAAAGGCCACCGAAAAAAGTTTGGATTAACCATTTGTTTGGTGTAACCAAGCTTGGTTTAACGGGGTTATACTGTATATACATAAAAAAAACAATAATCAAAGTGTCCACATACATTATATATTACATGTGAAATACATGCTTACTCAAAGTCAAAGTTGAAGCCAAAGCTCGGTTAAACCAATGATCGGTTAATCCAAACAAATTTCTATGGTCCCTTCAAGTTTGGTTTAACGGGGTTATACTATAGTTAGTTACTAAGTGTCAAATGTGTTAAAACAGCATTTAGGAATTTACTGAATGACGGTATATAGCGTAGTGCATGTCCTATCTCAGGTAGCTCTTCCACGCTGCAAGATGTATAAGATAGGTCCATAAGTATGGACATATCTTTGTAATCTATAGGGGGTTTTCCATTGTCTACCCACACTCTGGTGTCGGTGGAAGAACCATATAGAAGGCAATACTAAGTTATCATTTGGCCGAGACGGGATGGCCAAATGAGTTGATACACATATTAAGTGTGCTTCCTTATCTACATAATTGTTATGTAGATAAGGTGAAGCTTGTCACTTCTGAGGGTGTAATTACATGAAGCACACGTATGGTATTTGTGACTGATTAGCGAGGAGCTAACACTCGCCGGTGAATCAGTGCGTGCAGAGAAAAATACCCGTCACAATAAAATCAACATCCGGTAGGTTATGATGGCTACAGCGCCTGTGTGTAACCATCTATTATGTACAAGCCTATAAGTATAAGATGTAAATAGAGTAGGCTAGTCTAGAATTAAGTATCGGGAAAAAAATAAAAGAGGAAAACTCTTGCCAAGAAACCCCCCAAAATCTAACATAGATCACTAATGACAAAAACCATAACTTTAAGAAACAACAGACCGATAACTGCCCAGCATTGAAAACAAGCTCGACCATCCGAGCTTATGGTCGATTCTCATCAAACTGCAACATTTAGAGTTCTGAGGGGGTATTCTAGGAATTCCTTATATCATTTCAGCTCTAAGCTGTCCATAGCATATAAATATGCTATGGACAGCTTAAACATCCCATAAAAAAAAATATATATATATATACATGTATATGCATATGTGCATGTACACATGTACACTCATCATTGGTTGATACACATATACATACTAGTACTATATATATATACATATATATAAATATGTATATATATATGAATTTGTATATATGTGCACATATAGAAGGCAATACTAAGTAAATTTAACAGAACATGTTGCTGCTGAAAGTGTACGAAATCAGAACTTTGATGTGTTTGCCGTAATTAATTTAGCATGTTTTCGCTTAAAATATCCCCAAAGTTAGCCATTTTAAAATAAAAGTTACTTCAAATTAAAGAAAAGTAGCTATTATAATATATTAACCTCAGTAAATGACAATAACCCCACCAAACCATCGCGTTATGCACCGTTAACGATGTGAAATCTAAATAAAACCCGTCTGCGATTGAAATTTCCCCTAGCTCATCAACTAATCGAACACCCCACACACATAAGAAAAAAAAGAGTGTGCCTACCGATGTCGAGTCCCATTGTGAATATTGAGGAAGAGAGGAGGCGTTTGTGTGTGTGTGTGGTGCGGATTGTGTGTGTGTGAGGGTGGGTTGTGTGTGGGGGAGGTGGGGTGGAGGAGGGAGAGGATTTCCCTATTAATGTGCTCATATTAAGTTCCAATGGAAGTTTAAATAAGCCGGGAGTAGGATCAGATTAACTTAGGGCACCATCTAAGGAGGGTGCTTACTTAGCCTGGTGGCAGACAATGCATCGTTAGGTGACAGCAGTGGCGCGCAGTTTAATGGCAGTTTAGTCACATTAGCCATGGGTTATTCATACTCTAATGGCCGCCACTGTAATAGATTCCCCCTCCCACGTCTGCAATTCCCGCTTAAAACACCGGTAGGGGGCGCTGCGAGCATCTTAACCGTACATAATAACATACTGCCGGGGCGCTTAGTGGCTATACTCATCTAATTACCTGCGTTGCCTGGCAACATAATGGTTGCAGAAGTAGCACTCTCACTGAGGTGATATATCAGGTTATCTCCCCGGTGTGAGCTGTTTAATGTCCAAAGGCCTGAGAGGTAATTGTTGAATGAGACGGAAGCTGCAAGTTATTAATGAGTTACAAGAAATGTCGATTACTTCTTTCATATCTGAACAGCTTTGGATCAGGTGGAATTTGAAATGTCCATTTGGTTTGGATTTAATTGGCCGTGGGTAATAAGTGTTTTATGGATTGGGGACGGGGGAACACCTCCTCCACCGTCCCTCGTTTATTTAACACGACAAATTGTGACACGGTGTCTGGACCTGTCTGGCACAATCTTTGTAATCTATAGGTGATTTTCCAATGTCGACCCGCACTCTGGTGTCGGTGGAAGAACCAATGTTGGGGGTATCAGGTTAGTGTGCAGCATGCTTTGTGGGAAATGTGTTATATAGGATTTCCATCATCGAGTACCTTCAAGTGGGATGAGACGGGATGGCCAAATGAGTTGAGCGTCCATCTCCCGTGTTGGTAGATTGTGGGATTAAACCCATGGGTTCCAACCCTGGTCGAGTCAAACCAATGACATAAAAATTGATACTTGTCAATTCCTAGCCTGGTGGGTGGCATTATTAGGATAGAGCAAGGACTGGTTAGCTCAGTGTCAGGATGATGCGACTGAGTGGGATATTGGGGCATGGTGCAGGACGCCTGATTTACCAGTGGGGCAGCACTATAAAGTCGACATGAGTATGCACTGTCAGAAGTTGGTACCCATGCTAATATGACCTTATATGTTGCCAGGACGTAAAACCCCAACAACCAACCAGTTGCGTGGGCCTCGTGATCATTAAGCTGACGACAGCTGTGTCATGCTAGTCGTCGCCATGGAGATGATTAGATCATTAGGCTGTATGACGACGTACAGAAGTAATGAAGGTGAATGCGGATTAAAGGGGCTTTTACTGGAGGGCTTTGTTCGGTGTGTGACCTACAATATGACCCACTGTATATGTGTACATACTGAAGTTTGATATCAGTTAGTAATATATGTATACATACATATATGTTCGTGTATGCATAAATGTGCATATATACATATATATATATACATAAATATGTACACACACATATATATATACATAAATATACGTTTATGTATGTAGCCTATATGTAGATATCTATATATATACATGTATACATATATACATATATCAACCATATATACATATACATAAACGTATATAAGACAACAGTGTCGCCAATGTTGCATACAAGTTCTCACATAACACGGTTGTAGTATAGCCCTTGTTTCGATGCCCTATCCTAATAATGCGAAGCACCTGGCTAGGAAGCGACAAGTCTAAATTTTTAATCATTGGTTTGACTCGACATGGGTTCGAACCCATGATCCCACGATCTACCAACGCGGGAGACGGACGCTCTAACTCATTCGGCCATGACAGGTAATATTTTAATTAACGCTGCCCGGTCTTGTATTGATTTATTCTCTTATTAACCTTAACAAGTTGTTCAGTTATTTGCAGTGTTTAAACTTGTACTGCGCACACAGGATGCCAGGCTATATACATGTACTACTTTTTTTTTTGTCCATTAGTTGTTTAAGCGGGGGAAATTTCAGTCATAGACGACTGGTCTTCCTCATTCCACTGCTGGTCGATAGAAAGCCCGAGCCTACACTTTTACCGACCCAAGGGATTTTTAACCTCCCACACCACATAGACATGGTATGAGAGCAACCAGCCTTTGATGATGCTATAAGTTATACACAGCAGTGGAAATCCAAATTTGCAGAGCTGGGGGCATGGGGAATCGAACCGCCGACCCTCAGATTAGGAGTCTGACCTAGAAATAAAGTCAGACTCTCTAACCACTCCACCACAGAGAACGCCATTTCTTTGTTGGTGCGAATGGCTGCACTTGAATAAATACGGCCCGGTAATAAATACCTTGCAGTCCCTCCCTTTCATTTTTCAATGTAGAAACAGAATCCACCATGGAATCAATGAAAGAATAGAGAGCTCACGAAGTACGGCAGTACTCCACTTTGATTAAAGTTGCATAGTCCGATGGTTTTTAGTTTCTGAAATTTTCCTCAGTAGTCACTTCTATGTGGCTACAAATGTTTAATAAGTGCACCAGTATCTAAGTTAGATATGTAGAATCAAATTTAGATAATTGTTTTGGTTTTGAAAATTTGATATTTCATCGGACCATGCAGCCTTAAGCTAATCTGTGATGTGCACAGGCCGTTTCCTTTCAATCGAGTCCTTCTTACGTGTGTGCTGAATTTATTTCAAACATTCGGGGTGGGTGTTTTTTTGTGTTTTTGTGTGTGTGTTTTTGTTTGTTTTGGTGTGCGGTTTCAAATAATCTGATCATAAAAGGAAGAGAGAGAATCCACTACGTCTTCACCAGTGTTGCATCCAAGTTCTCCTATAATGCAAAAGTCTCGCCAATGTTGCATACAAGTTCTCATATAACACGGTTGTAGTATAGCCCTTGTTTCGATGATATCCTTCTGGATATATTTAAAGCTGCATAGTCCGATGAAATATCAAATTTTCAAAACCAATCCAATTACCTAGTTTTGATTTTACATATCTAACTTAGATACTGATGCACTTATTAAGCATTTGTTTCTGCGTAGAAGGCACTACTGAGTCAATTTAACAGAACCTATTGCTGCAGAAGTCTATGGTGTCAGAGTTTTGGCAAGCTTTCCAAAACTAATCTTCCATGTTTGCACTCAAAATATCTCAAACGTTTATCATTTAAAATAAAAGTAACTTTGAACTAATGTAAAGTAGATACTAGCGATCGATCTAATATATCTATCTCAGAAGAAAATACAGAAATTCAAAACCATCGGACTACGCAACTTTAATAATTCTCACAGTTTTTTTCACCACCCTCCTCTTCGGCTCCCCCAATGAATTCTGACCTAACACAGGTTAAGTCAGAATTGTGTTATAAGGGTGTGTGTGTGATGAAAATGGATAATATTGCGCCTATACAGGATTCGAACCCGCACCTATTACATTCCGGGATAGTGTGCTAACCATTACACCACGATCAGGTCAGTAGGTTTTCTAATGTCATCACCTTATCCTCGCTGACCTGTCTATGTGGCTCCCTGCGTGAGGAGTCATTGCAGACAACTACAACTATGTGCTATATAATTTATTATGTGTATATAAATAAAGAATTGTCCCTAGTGCTTTTCGGTGTGCTTGTCCAGACACCTCTCGCTTCCCAACACCCCTTATTCTCTGCAGGCCCCTCTGTAAGTGTAATCGGGCACTCTCTGCTTCCCCCCTCATGGGAACCGACTCCAACGGTCTCTCTCCACTCACTTCAAACTTAATAATATATATCCAGTAAAACCTCTCTAAATCGACCGACCATGGGACCGACTTTAATTGGTTCATTTAGGGAGGTGGTCAGTTTAGATAGTTATAATATCCTTACAATGGTATTGTTGGGACCCAAATACAGCGATCGATATAGGGGAGTGGTCGATCTGTGGAGGGGTCGGTATATGGAGGTTTTCCTGTATATATAATATCTATATAGACGACTTACTTTACACTTGATATATTTATCAAGGCAGTCAGCTATACAACACCAACGCAATTCTACCCCACGCGTAGAATGCAGAACACCGGGGAAGGTGGTATGTGTAGGTGCGTGCGCATGTGGGTGTGTGTGGGTGTGTGTGGGTGAAAGGGAGGGAGGTCCCCCCCCCCCCCACATTCCCTCCCCTCTCCCCACATACACGCTACAGTTCCAGGATATTGATATTCCACGGAGCCAACAGCGGTGGAGCATGGTTTTGGAGCCGGCCCATAGGGTCTAACACGGAGAGTAGTTCAATGGGGTTTGATATGAGCAGCTCATGATGCCCACTTGTGAGCGCTCCCCGGGTGAGCGGCGCCCGCTGACCGGGCGCCGTCAGGTGGAGCCCGGTCAGATTTATGATGGAGTGCCGGTATCGGGGTGTTGCAGATCAAAGCGGGCGGTTAGCCGTACATACCTGCGCGTGCACCGAGTTTAGAGGGCCGTGTGCAGCCTCTTAAGTGAGACCACACCGCTCAGCCTATATGTATATGTATATATATATGAATCAGCCTCACGAAAACGGGCCTATCGGTGCTCAAGTGAAGATGTCGGCATCGCAATTCTTAAAAGTGTAGTGCATTTCTTTGTTTCATATTAAATTATCCTAGAAACAAATAAGGTTGTTGTATTTTCTCGACCTGTACATTCAGTATAAATTTAAGGACTTTCCAACATCTCTGTCAATGCTAAACTATATGATCGACGCCGACAACTTTAACAGATGTCAGCGTCGCAATTCTTAAAGTCTCATGCATTTCTTTGTTTTATATTAAATTATCCTAGAAACAAATAAGGTTGTTGTATTTTCTCGACCTTTACATTCAGGATAAATTTAAAGACTTCCAACACCTCTGTCAATGCTAAATTATAATTATACCGATCGACGCCGACATCCATGCTCGATGCTGACAACTTCCACCAATTGGCCTCTTTTCATGATCCTGACCCATATATATATATATATATATATATATATATATATGTATATATATATATATATATATATATATATATATATGTATGTGATGTATAATATATTATGTGAGTATAAAGATACGGAAGGGAATATTACTTTTTATTATTATATTATTATTATTGTTATACTCCGTAAGACGCAACACTATATCAATGGTGCCATCTCGGCCCACCTCGCCTCCACCGGATGTTGACCAGTGCCTCAAACCAATACCTTATTTGTTCTCTCTCATTACTGTACTAAATCTATATTTATGTACGTATAAATACCTATATATATATACATATATATATATATGTACATACATCAAATTTAATTTCTTCGGTGAGAATAGTAGATGAACGGTTAGTGAGGCGAACACATCTAGCAGGTGCTACCAGTCGAGTTGGTAGAGTCACAGAGCAAGGCAGTCAAAGACCAAGGAGGGGAATTATTGCACTTCCGGTATTTATACTCGTATAATCCTTATGCGTTACATATACATTTATACATAATATGTGATCGACATACATAAACAGTAAAACCTCTCTAAATCGACCGACCATGGGACCGACTTTAAGTAGTCCATTTAGGGAGGTGGTCGGTTTAAAGAGTTAGAATATCCTTACAATGGTATTGTTCAGACCCAAATATAGTGATCGATATAGGGGAGTGGTCGAAATGTGCAGGGGTTGGTATAAAGAGGTTTTACTGTATAGACCACTCCGCTATATCAGTGTATATCGATCGCTTTATTGTTGAGATCCAACACGGAGAGCAGTTCAATGATATCGCTGATATCGCTTTATTTGGGTCCCAACAATACCATTGTAGCCATATGTTATCCCCCTAAACCAACCACCCCTCTAAATGGACCTCGTAAAGTCGGACCCAAGGTCGGTCGATTTAGAGAGGTTTTACTGTACATGTTATGTGTGATCGTGAATGGTTTGTGAGGGTATATACAAAGAATGTCACCTCACAGGTTTTTTTCCCCACCACTCCGGTACTGCAGATCCTGATATGCTATTAATATTATGCGTGGGCTAGTTCCTTTTTTCCTCACTGGCGCCACCTTCTGCCACTCTCCACCGGGCACGGTGGTCGAATCAGTGGGAGCGCACGCTTCCTGTGTGGAAGGGTGGGGGTTCGAATCCCGCTTTCCTAGCATTGAACTCTGCTAGGTTAGGGAACAGACTGGTTAGCTTGGTAACAGGATAAAGTGACTGAGTGGAAAACTGGGTCATTGTGCCATTGGAGCAGCACTATTAAGTCGCCACGAGTGTACACTCTCACACAAGTCGGTACATGTCTTGATATGACCTTAGATGTTGCCATGATGTACAACCCCAACAAACAACAAACAAACAACAAACTAAAATAAATTGTGAGCAGAGGACCTAAAGCTTGTTTCTACGCAGGTTCAAACCAACCTCCGAGTACCTCAAAGCCCTGCCAGGAGCACCTCACAATGCTAACAGTGTTTGACATATCATTAGGACTCCATTTGCTCATTTCTGTAATATTAAAGCTAAGATAACAAGTAAACCGACATTAAATTTCTGTAATCATATAATGACAATAATAATTATGTATATATAAATTATTTGAACAAGTGATTACTGTAATAAATAACCCCATCCTGACTATGTGTGGCATGTATCCCACCCTTTTCTGGCCTCATTGAAATATACTAACTATTCTATTTTGACTGGCAAGTTATTTTGTTGCTGGTTGTTGTTTTACGTCCTAGCAACATCTAAGCTCATATCAGCTTGTGACAGTGTGCACTCATGGCGACTTTATAGTGCTGCCCTTCTAGGAAATCAGGCTGCTGCCACCATGATACGATATGCCACTCAGTCACATTATCCTGAGACTGAGCTAACCAGTCCTTGCCACATTCTATTCGCCATGCTAGGAAGTAACACATATCAATTATACTGATTAGGCCACTAGGTGGCGTGTTGAAAGGGTTAAACAATTTGCGCTTTCCACATGATGGATATGTCGAGAGCGACGCCCCGAGCAAATGCATAATTAACCTCTCCGAGCGGATCCGAGTTTACAGTCATGTTTATTACCTTTGGATCCTACCGCCAATTCACCCGCCCCACACCCTTTAGCCATCCAGCCCCCTGTGTACCATTGGATCCTACCACCAATTCACCCGCCCCACACCCTTTAGTCCTCCAGCCCCCTGTGTACCATTGGATCCTACCACCAATTCACCCGCCCCACACCCTTTAGCCCTCCAGCTCCTGTTTACCATTCGATCCTACCACCAATTCACCCACCCCACACCCTTTAGCCCTCCAGCCCCCCGTTTGCCATTGGATCCTACCACCAATTCACCCGCCCACACCCTTTAGCCGTCCAGCCCCCTGTTTGCCATTGGATCCTACCACCAATTCACCCACCCCACACCCTTTAGTCCTCCAGCCCCCTGTGTACCATTGGATCCTACCACCAATTCACCCGCCCCACACCCTTTAGCCCTCCAACCCCCTGTGTGCCATTGGATCCTACCACCAATTCACCCGCCCCACACCATCTAGCCCTCCAGCTCCTGTTTGCCATTGGATCCTACCACCAATTCACCCGGCCCACACCCTTTAGTCCTCCAACACCCTGTTTGACATTGGATCCTACCACCAATTCACCAACCCCACACCCTTTAGTCCTCCAGCCCCCTGTGTACCATTGGATCCTACCACCAATTCACCCGCCCCACACCCGTTAGCCCTCTAACCCCCTGTTTGCCATTGGATCCTACCACCAATTCACCCACCCCACACCCTTTAGCCCTCCAGCCCCCTGTTTGCCATTGGATCCTACCACCAATTCACCCGCCCCACACCCTTTAGCCCTCCAGCCCCCTGTTTGCCATTGGATCCTACCACCAATTCTCCCACCCCACACCCTTTAGCCCTCTAACCCCCTGTTTGCCATTGGATCCTACCACCAATTCACCCACCCCACACCCTTTAGTCCTCCAGCCCCCTGTTTGCCATTGGATCCTACCACAAATTCACCCGCCCCACACCCTTTAGCCCTCTAACCCCCTGTTTCCAGCCTGTAGACTTCAGCCTCCAACCTTCAGCTGCCAGCGTCCATCCCCTAGCCTCCAGCACCAGCCCCCAAACCCCAGCCTCCAGCCTCAAGCCTCCAGCGCCAACCTCCTGCCTCCAATTTCTAGGATCCAACTTCTAGCCTCCAACCTCTAACTTCCAGCTTCCAACCTCCAGCCTCCAGCTTCAAATCTTCAGCCTCCAGCCTCCAGCCCACAGTCCCCATCCTCCAACCTCCAGCCCTTAGCCTCCAGCCCAGAGCCTCCAGCCCACCGCCCACTGCCTCCATCCCTCAACCTCCAGCCCACAGTCTCCAGCCTCCAGCCCACAGCCTCCAACCCTGAGCCTCCAGTCCCCAGTGCGCAACCTCCAACCCACAGCCCACCGTCCACAGCCTCCAGCCCCCACCCTCCAACCCCCATCACCCATCCACTAACACCGACTCTCCTCTTTTCCCACCTTTGCACTGACCGACTTCTTGGCTCAATCCTCCCCTCCCCCACCTCCCAGCCCCACAACCGAGCTGCTCCCGAGCGTCTCCTTGACCAGAGCGTCTATAAATAGGTCACTTCCTGTGGGCGCCTGGTCGGCGCGCCTGCAATGGGGTCGCGAGATGAGCAAATGGGCCGAGAAGGTGCGAGGCAATTCGGCTGCGTCTACCTGTGGATAATGAGGTGCCCACCTGCCGGCCGGCCCGCCGGCTTGACCCGCCGACTGCCGCTAAGTGTTGTGATAGAGCGGTGTTTACGGTCAGAATAGACCTTTTTCACGGAGCGTATTTATATTATCCGTATAGTCTTGCCACTGCCGTCAGAGCTAGGGAATGTTTGTGGTGGAAATCCTCTATGATAACCATGTCCATATGGATATGCATTTGAACTAGAAATTTAGCACTTTAGATTGCAAATATTCATGCGTTTTTTTCCATAACCAAGCTTCCCAACACTTTTTTGTTGTTAGCTGACACTGTTGCAGAAGTAACTAAGTCCTTTCTGAAGGACCAGGAGAAACCTTGTCCACCCTGCAGTTGATCGATCAGAATAGACCGATCTACCAAAACGGGAGACGGACGCTCAACTCATTTGGCCATCCCGTCTGGTCACATATATTAGTTGAGAGTGGGGTGTGTGGAATCGAGGAGGGAGGGAGGGAGGGAGGGAGGGTGGGTGACAGTGAAGCCATTTTGTGGGAGGTAGAATGTGTGTGTGAATAGAGCCGTGAGTAGGTAGAGTAAGCCGAGGAATAATTAAAGCTGCATAATCCGATAAAAGTATCAGATCTTCAAAGCCAAAACAATTATCTAGATTTGATCCTACATATCTAACTTAGATACTGGTGCACTTATTAGGCATTTGTTGCTGGTTAGACGGGGTATGCAGGCAATTTAATAGAATCTCTTACTGCTGAAGCCTATGGTGTCAAGAGTTTTGGCATGCTTGCCAAAATATTTGGCATGTTTGCACTTCAAATATCTACTAAGGTTAGTCATTTAAATTAAAAGTTGTTTTAAATATAATTAAGTTAGGTTATAACCATCAACCTAATATATTTATCTCAGGAAATGACAGAAACTAAAAATCATCGGAAGATGCAACTTTAAGTGAGACGCAGGGTCTCCCCTCCCAGGATGCATCACGGTTTACGGCAGCTGCTGCAGCGCGTCGCAGAGGAGTTGTGGCCAGGCGCAAAGCCGCGCTGAAAGGGATATGAAAGGGGCAATGTGAGACCCACCAATGATCCCGCCTGGGGCGGGCCAAAGGGGGCGGGCCAAAGGGGCGGGCTAAAGGGGGCGGGCTAAAGAGGGCGGGTATAATCCACCCCCAATAGGGGCGCCGGAAGCAGCATTTGGCGCGAGGGTTTAAGTCAATAAGGGAATCGGGATATGGGGGACTGGAGAAGCCAGGCTATGTGGGATATAGCGCCGCCCCCCCCCCCCACACACACACACACCAGATACCTCCGTGAAGGGGGCGCCACTTTTCAGGGTCTGAAAATGGTGGCGATTGTGGGGTAGAAGGTCTGTGATAATACTGGAGGCATTACCAACAATTACGGTTATAACTATAAGCATTTGGAGAATATGGGTGGTGGGTTGGGGATTGGAGTGTGGTGGTGGTATGAGGGGTGGGTGGAGGGGGTGAGGGTGAAGGTGAGGCGGGGGGGGGGGGTACTGTGTGCTGGGACTCAGTAGGGTGTGGGTGGTGTGGGGTGAATCTTCGTGTTACTGTGAAAGCATTTTCTGATAAACACGTCTCAGATGACTGGCTTTCAGCCACAGGACATGAGGGCGTGAAAGGGTTGAGTAAAATGCCCCTTTAACGACTTAAAAGGGAGAAGAAATAGAAATAGGGGCGGGAGAGTGGGGGGGGGGGGCAGACAAGAATATAAAAACTATAGATCAATTGGAAATTTCCTGGAATGTTAAACTGACTTGAAAATATATTATAACTGTAGCCATTCATGCAGTGGGCAAAACTCGGTGGTGTTGTTCAGAAAAGGGAGCTGGGTTGGACTACATCAGTACATGATGCTCAATCAATAGTCAATTACAGGATTATAGATTTACATCGGGGCATCATTATAAAATAGAAAGGGGATAAAATGCTCACTTTTGTATGTGTGTGTGTGGGGGGGGGGGGGGTCGGGTCTGTTTCCAGATCATTGCATCCATGCCTCGATAAGCTGTATGTATTTTCGCACCTTTATGCGCCTAAATGATCCTGGTAGTATCATTGGATAGTATTAGGAGAATAGAGGGTGTAGTGTATGGAATACTAATACTGCGGGATGACGGAATCGGTAGAGTGCAGGCTTCCCGTGCGGAAGGTTGGGAATTCGAATCCGAGCCAAGTCAAACCAATGACTTATAGAATGTATACTTGTCACTAACTAGCCTGGTGCTCGATATAGAATAACTGGTTAGAATAGTGTCAGGATAATTTGACTGTGTGGGATATTGGGTCATGGAACAAATGGCCTGATCTCCCAGTGGGGCAGCACTATTAAATCATTATGAATGTGCACTGTCACAAGTCAGTACCCGTGCTGATATGACCCTAGATGTTGCTAGGACGTAAAGCAACAATAACACACAAACACACTTAATCATGAGGGTTGTTGGGGAACCACAGATCACTTTGCAGCCAGTTTTCTCCAGTTTTCCTCACTTTCCATTGCCCTCTGGGATTTGCCCAACTCCAGACCTCTCCATTCCCTGATGTTGTTGTCCCACCTCTTCCTTTGTCCACCTTCTTTTCTTCCCCCTTTCACTGTGCCTTGCGATATAGTTTTGACCAAATGTGTTTAATGGGAAACATGACCGTACCACTGCAGTTTGCATCGCTTTACGATCATCAGGAGATCTTCATGTGGTCTAATTGCCGACTCGATCCTGGCATGGACCAAAGACCCTATAATACTAAGACGGCTCACTCAGCCTGTACTGTGTAATCAAAATGATCAAACCCACCCCTTGGTGCGCTGGCTGTTCTCTTGGTTAAACAGTTGCTATATTAATATTATTATATGTATAAATGTATATATGAATGTGAAAGATGTGTGATGATGGTGATGATGATGATGATGATGTGTATTTGTTCATAGCAATTTCATATTGATGTGTATTTATACTTACCTATCTCATATATAATATAATTGTATGTGTTTACATGTGAAACACCAACCAGCAGCCAGGCTGAGCAAACCCACCACAAGGTGGCACTGCAAAATTTACATTACCATGGGAGAGATAGGGAGTGAGCCGTCTTAGTATTATAGGGCCTTTGCATGGACTTCCTCATTGGTAACATGGTCTTTGCAGGAGATGTGTAGTATCTTGCGGTAGCCATACCGATTTCCCACAACTGATGAGGCTTGCATGAGTACCACATGCTTATTCAATGAGGTAAGACAGATCTTGCTATGTGATTGAGTTCAGTCACAAGGCTGGCACTCTGGAATGCTGGCTGGTGTCTGGTACTTGGTGGGCATTGTTATGGCCCTGTCACACTACGATGCTTCTCGCCGGCGCGCCGTCAGCATGCAAAATATCTTCTATGCGTCGAGACACGTCCAACTTTTCGGTGGTTTGGGGGAAAAGTTTGGCATCAGCACGGCGCGTTATTCGCACGCGGCCATGGGTGTCGACGCGTGAGAAAAAAAGAAAAAAAAAAGTTTGGCGCGATGTCTTCATATGACCTTAGATGTAGCTAGGACATAAAACAACAAAGCAACAGTTTGGTGCAACGTGTAAGAATGACCGTCACACATGCATGGCGACTGCTTAGCATTCGCATAACGTTATTCCAGCGCTGTCGATGTGCTTCTGACGTCGCCATAATATTGGCAACCGCGCGTTTTTGACATGCTAAAAACCTCTAGCGACCTCCTACGCTCCCCGACGTCCCCCGGCGACTTTCGACGTCCAGGATAGTGTACCGACGTGTACCGACGTTCGCATAACATCCCCCTAACGTTTCCTGATGTTTCCCGACGTTTCGCCAAAAAATTACTAATGTCGACGCGCGTTGCAGAGAAACGTCGTAGTGTGACAGGGGTATAAGTGAGGCTGACATAAAGAAGAAAGGGTGTCTTTAAGGGGACACGTCGTGGGAATGGAGCCACCCGCGGCCCCATCTGTGGAACTGCTTGGTGAAGTTAGCCTTTGTTGTGGGAAAGACCTGTTCCTTTTGCTGTGAGATCTATTCAGGGAACCGGCCGCGGTGGCCTAATCGGTAGAGCACAGGCTTCCCATGCCGAAGGTCAGGAGTTCGAATACCAGCCAAGTCAAACCAATGTCTTACAAAATCGATAGCTGTCGTTACCTAGTCTGGCGCTCAGCATTATTAGGACATGTCAAAGACTGGTTAGCTCAGTATCAGGATAATGTATCTGAGTGTGAAATCGGGTCATGGCGCTATAACGGCCTGGTCTCGAAGTGGGGCAGCACTATAAAGTTACCACTGTCATAAGTCGGTGCCCATCCTGATATGACCTTAGATGTTGCAAGGATGTAAAACCCCAACAAACATTGGGGATTCAGGGTTAGTATTCTAGTCGTATCCTGCTGGTTCTAGAGTCGCGCACCCCCTGGTGAGCCTCTTCCACATGAGAAGACAGCAGACTATTGCGATACCTAATTACACAGGCTCGCCGTGAATATGGCCTATGCTGCCGAGACGGCGTAAAGCAACCACCAATCAATCAATCAATCAATCACACAGGGGACATTGGAACCGGCGTTTATTTCTGATCTAGAATCACAAAGGGGTCAGGGATATGTGTGTTTAGTGTGTAATGCAGTAAAATGTGTGTTCAGTCGGCAATGCAGTGAAATGTATATTTCAGTATGTAATAACATGACATGTGTGTTCAGTGTGTAATATCATGGTATGTTTGTTCAATATGTAATAGTGTGTTCGATGTATAATATTGTGGTATATGTGTTCATTGTGCAATACAGTAATACATGTGTTCAATGTGTAATTCCGTTGTGTATATGCATTCAGTGTGTAATGCCCCCCCCCAGTCGCCCATGTCTACTTTTGTGTGTGTGTGGGGGGGGGGGGTCGTTAAACAAACAATTCAGTGTGTAATGCAGTGATATCTGTGTTCAATATGTAATAGTGGCGTTCTCTGTGGCGGAGTGGTTAGAGTGTCTGACTTTTTTCTAGTTCAGACTCCTAATCTGAGGGTCGGCAGTTCGATTCCCCGTGCCCCCAGCTCTGCCAATTTGGATTTCCACCGCTGTGTATAACTTACAGCGTCATCAAAGGCCGGTTGCTCTCATACCATGTCTATGTGGTGTGGGAGGTTAAAAATCCCTTGGGTCGGTAAAAGTGTAGGCTCGGGCTTTCTATCGACCAGCAGTGGAATGAGGAAGACCAGTCGTCTATGACTGAAATTTCCCCTGCTTAAACAACTAATGGACCAAAAAAAAAAAAAATAGTGATATGTGTGTTCGATGAATTATACAGTGATATGTGTGTTCAATATGTAATAGTGATATGTGTGTTCGATGAATTATACAGTGATATATCATACAGTAATATCCAATAGTGTACAATACACTAATACATATGTTCAATGTGTAATTCTGTGATATATCCGTTCAGTGTGTAATGCAGTGAT
The DNA here is from genome assembly GCA_030323885.1 of Branchipolynoe longqiensis. NCBI lineage: Eukaryota > Metazoa > Annelida > Polychaeta > Phyllodocida > Polynoidae > Branchipolynoe > Branchipolynoe longqiensis. The sequence goes on along the minus strand of CM059187.1, from coordinate 34,170,557 downwards.
ATGTGTGTTTAATCTGTAATATGGTGACTGATATGTGTGTTCGGTGAATAACACAGTGATATATGTGTTCAGTGTGTAATGCAGTAATGTGTGTTCAGTGTAGTAGTACTCTGATGTGTTTAGTGTGTAATAAGTCAGTGTAACTCCCTTCCTGGGTTTAGCAACATTGTTGATAAAATTAGTAGCTGTACTTTTTATGGGAATAGACGAATGTTTCATTTGGTAAATCATGTTATCATTAAAAAACATAATATATATAGTGATTTTCTATGTGTGTATATATAATACATTTATGTGTGTGCTGGGTGTATTTATGCTGCCCATATCTAAAACGGTTAAGTCTAATGACTTGTTTTCGCCACCAGAGAGTAATACTAATGCTAGGTACACACCTACCGGTTTTCCGCACCCACCTACTGTATACGATCTAAAACTGCCTAAAAGACGTGAGGTGTGCACTCCCCTAGCACACCTACCGATTGCGATCCGTGACTTTTTAGGGCTAAAACTGCCCTCTTACGATTGCGATTCGCGATTCGAAAAATGAATCAGCCCGTTTTCAGTTTTAAGCGGGTCGGATCGGTTCGCGAGTTTTAGTGCGCGAATCGTAAATGGTAGGTGTGTACCTGGCATAATAGTAATAGTCGTGTGGTTCCCCTTTTGTCATACTCAGTTGTTGTATTATATGTGTATATATATTTACATATATATGTGTAGGCTATATATATAGAGATATATATATATATATATTTAAATGATGATCACTTCCTACTTGTACTTGTAGCCTTTGTGTTTTATGCTTTCCTCTATGAAGCTTTACTGTTGTACACCCGCGGTCACGTGACTGCGGCCGTAGAGGAAGGTGGGGAGAGGAGTGATACATCACCCTACACTGAATGGGGTGATAATGGTCGCCAGGGCGTCATACCTGACCCCAGCTGACCTCTGACCTCCCCTTCCAACCCATCCACCCCATTCCAAAATCGAACTCACAGATAATATAAGAAGTATCATTCAGGCGCAGAGGTCTGGTTTACTAATAATTCTCCGGCTGTGTGTGATGATTTCTGATTTACTAGTTTTGTTTGGGTTTTTTTTCTTCTTATCTGTAATAGGTGATCAAATAAATAACAACAAAAAGGTGGCATGCACTGATTACTTACAGGTGTGTACACATCGGTATATAATCCCACCATCGTCCTGATCCCATGTTTTTATCAGTCCAAACCAGGCATGACATCCACACGATAGCAAAAGTATGTTCTAGATCTGAATAAAACAAATTGTTGCATCTCTATATTGAATAAAACCAGCTCTCACAAATATATGTTATATGCACTATGACATATAATATATGTATTTTTTATATATGTGCATATGCTGTTTGTTTGGGTTTTACGTCCGGTCAACATCTAAGGTCATATCAGGATGGGTACTGACTTGTGACTGTGTACTCATGGCAACTTTATAATGCTGTACCACTGGGAGACCGTACCATGACCCAATGTCCCACTCAGTCTCATTATCCTGATGCTGACCTAACCAGTCCTTGCTCTATCCTACTATTAGTATTAGTAATGCCGAGCGCTAGTCTAGGTAGCGACAAGTAGTAATTTTGTAAGTCATTGGTTTGACTCATCCGGTTTTCAAACTCCTGACCTTCCGCATGGGAATCCTGTGGCTGTACCGATTGTACCACGTCTATATGTATATATATGCATAGATAAATTTGAATATATATATGGGAGAGGGGCGACTGAGACGCAGCCTGAGGCAGGAAGCCGGGCGAGGTTAGTGAGATGGGCTCACGGTGATGGCGCTACCGGGCATGCTCAGTGAATAATCAGGCAATGCATAGCTGGTAAAGGCAACTTCCGTTATTTATATTCGGATAAGTCTTCATACATCACATATTTAAGTAATTTCGATATGACACCTGGTGTTTGGATGGTTAGTTGTGAGTAAAACACGGCTCTAAGACGAGGTGGGCCCCTGGCGGCCATCTTATCGATACTACCACCACCCACCACCACACAACGTACACACACAAACCGGATGTGGTGGCCCAATCGATAGAGCGCAGGCCTCGTGTGTAGGAGATCGGGAGTTTGGTTTCCGGTCGAGTCAAACCAATGATTTACAAAATTGATACATGTCACTTCCTAGCCTGGCACTCGGCATTAATAGAATAGGCCAAGGACTGGTTAGCTCAGTCAGGATAATGTGACTGAGTAGGATATCGGGTCATGGTGCCAGCAGCTTGATTTTCCAGTTGGGAAGCACTATAAAGTTTCTATGACGCATATGGAACTAATGCATATTAGGTATACCAATAATTTAATTAAAAATATGAAAAGCTGTATTTTGATTGCAAATACAGATTAAAAGTGTCTGAAACCAAAAATATTGATTTGAATAAATCTTTAGATATTCACTCTACCTAAAGCAATGGTTGGATCTTCCCCAAATCTGGCACAATATTAGATTATATATTTTGTGATATAACTCAAGAGACATCAATGTCAAACACATGTTTCTACATGGGTGTCATCATTGTGAAACTAGTATGGTCAGCAAAGGCCCAAACAGGTTGGTGTCAATATTCTGCCTGCGCCTCCTTGGACTACCTGGCACTATACTAAGATTGGTAGCGTTGGAAAGGTAATTAAATTGTCTTTCTATCCATACCAAATCTTATTAAGTTTAAAATAATTTTTAATTCAGTAAATGGACTTTAAACTTTCAAAATTATTTAAATTGCAGAATTTGACCTGATTGACCTTTTTGACCTAGGGCAAATCATATATAGTTAGAAAGCTGAGGTCATTGCGCTTCTGCTGATACCATCCCTGACCTTCTACGAGGTAGTGCAAGGGAGCGCGAGCCCATTAAAAATACCCTGTTTTCACAGTCCTTTTCATTTACATCAGTATTGAAGGAATATTCACTAAATACACTCGTCATACAAATGGAGTTTACTTAAATACAAACTTACTATATATTCTATCCAACAACACCATCGGATAGAACATATGTTGATGTTCTAGTTTATGTAATTTCATCTCAATCATATACATACAGAAATAGTTACAAGCATGTGAATATTGATGAAAAAAGCACCATTCCTGGACTTTTAATGGGCGCTGCCGGTACCTACTATGAGTGTGCACTGTCACAAGTCGGTGACCCTTCCTGATATGACCTTAGATGTTGCCAGGATGTAACATTCCAACAACCAACCACACACCCACACAGATGCACACACATCTTCCGGCTCCTCACTGGGTTATCGCTGGCGAACAGTTGGCCGGGCATCCTATCGGGTCGTGCAGCTATTTGTCACACATTGCCGACTGTCCTGAAGGCTATTGGAGACTGCCTTAACAACGTCGGGCCTGCTTACGTGTCGGGCCGTGCGAACCTGGTCATTAACCACTCGGGGAACCGGGGCTCGGGGAACCGGTGCCAGGGGAACCGGGGGAGGGGGTGGGGGGGGGGGCCTCCGAGGGGCGGGGGCTCGGGGTTCGCGGCTCAGGATTCGGGACTCCGGTAGGCGGGGCTAGGGGCTCCGGTGGGCGGGCGGGGGTGGCCTCGGGGGGTCTGGGGTTCGGGGGTTCGGAGGCTCAAGGGCAGGTGGTGCCCGAACTCGAGACGTACAAATTTGGAGATCAGGCACGAGGACATTGTTGGGTGGAGGGATGGGGAGGGGAGGAGATGGGATGCCCATAACCAAGGCATTACTGAAATCGGTAGAAGATCTGCCAGGAAAGCTTACGCGGTGTACAAGCTCTCTCACAGTATGCATATATATAATATATATATATTATATATATATATATATATATATATATATATATATATATATATATATATACACGCTCCTGATGGTAGTAAGTGATACTTGACCATTCGCAGGAACTAGAACCCAACAGATATACAGATATACTATATATATGGGGTTCTATTATATATACATTAAAAACCTCTCTAAATCGACCGACCTTGGGACCGACTCCTAAGTGGTCCATTTAGGGAGGTGTTCGGTTTAGGTAGTTAGAATATGGTTAAAATGGTATTGTCTGGATCTAATATATATGGGAAATTAGGCAGAATGGATTTAACTAAGAGAAGATCATCTCCCTTTTTACATCCCACAATTTCATTTATATATCTAGTGGGGAAGCACTATAAAGCTGCCATGAGTGTGCACTCTCACAAGTCGGTGACAGTGCACACTCATGTGACAGTGCACACTCATATATATATATATATATATATATATATATATATATATATATATATATATATATATAGATAGATGTATGTGTGTGTGCAGAGCATGGGTATCTACATCTAACAAATTCGAAGCCAATCTGGAATCGAGGAGGAATACTAATAGACTGCGTGAACATCTATCACTTCAACTGAGTCACCACCCAATGACCCCAATCAGCTTTAGCTAAAACACTACAGTTATCCCCTCCCCTACCCTCCTACCCCCACCCCCCTCGCCCAATCATCCGCTCCCCAATCCACACCGTCAAACATACCATATTGTTTGAAAGCATCATGCCAGAGTATCTACAGATCTCGGGCTGCTATCAAATTTCTGACAGAGGCTAAAAACACCAGCGGTTCCCGGCTAGCCGTACACAACTCCTGCAGGTAGATAGGGGCCGACAATTATTTCACAGGTTTCTTTGACACGAAAAATCCATCTTAGTCGTCGTTATCACACATCAGTGCAATCGGGATCCCACTTCGCGATACTCTCTGTATTCTTTCTTTTTGTGTGTGTGTGTGCTTTAGTTAGTTGGGTTTATATTTGGGGGCGTAGGGTGGGGTGTGCTGTACCTATGACCTCTCTTTTCAAATAAATGTCCATGTGCTTATCGCCTGCTGAGCCTCCTCGTGGGGTTTTATAGCTTGTTGTTGTTGCCCTCAGTGTCCTATCGCGATGGAGTCGGGAGAGGTGACTGTGGAGGTGGAATGTGTGGGTGTGAGGAGGTGAGGGGTAGGGATGTGGGGGGTAAAGCTAAGATTCCTTATACGCGGTATGCGGTATGCGGCATGCGGCATGCGGATGGGAGGATTCCTTCTATGCGGTATGCGGCATGCGGCATGCAGCACACGACTGGCTATATTTAAAAAATATAAATAAACAAGTATACTCCATACTGCACTGTATATGACCTAATATGGCATTTATATCTATGTACCTCTTGGTACGTCACATGGGGGTTCCTACCTTTATAATTACCAAATTATAGATAAGTGTTCATATTTCTGTGGATATGGTAGCATCTTTACCAACCCGTTACCGTCTGTCTCCCCACCACCACCACTACCATATGTTTCCCCTCCGCACCCCTGTGTGTGACCGTTCCGTAATGATCAGTCCCCTCTCCTCGTCTAAAAACTAATGGACACGGGCGACTGAGCTTTCTATTCGCATACCGCATGCCGCATGCCACACCGATCGCTACAGGGACCGATTGAGTTGCCGCATTCGCATTCGCATACCGCGTGTAAGGAATGTAGCCCATTGACTTCAAGGCCTTTCGATTTTTTGCCGCATTCGCATACCGCATACCGTGTATAAGGAATCTTAGCTTTAGGGATATGGGGGGAGGGGGGATGAAGGGGTGGCAACGATGTGGGGTTAGGGATGTGGCGGGTTGGTTGGTTGGTTGGTTGGTTTGGGGAATTTTACATCCTTGCAACGTCTATGGTCATATCAGGATTGATTGATTGATTGATTGGTGGTTGCTTTACGCCGTGTCGGCAGCATAGGCCATATTCACGGCGAGAAATGTTTGTTTTTTGTTCAAACCATCGCTTTTACATGTAAAAGCAGACAATCAATTATGTGCAAATAGACACTAATTAAATTAGAAAGCTCACAATCATATATCTGTGGTCAAGGGAAACAAATTCCCATAGAAAAAGAAAAGTTTCATTAATAATTAATAGAATCCATTTAGTAAAATATATAAGGTGGTACAGTCCAGCTGCCCTCAAAAAGGCTAAAATGTTTTCCTGTTTTACCTTAGTAAAAAGGTCATGCATACTGTCTGCAGTGTAGAACCGTTGGCGCAGGGCCAAAAAATCAACGCAACTTAGTAAAAATGTGTTTGAGTGTCAGTGGGGACTGACACCCAATACATTCAGGGGGAGGTTCCCCCTTGAGCAGAAAAGCATGTGTAAGCCACGAGTGGCCAACACGGCAGCGGCTAAGGACCACTTGGTCCCGCCGACCTCCCGCATGAGTCTGTGGTGGCTTTCCCACAGATGGTTCAATTTCTTTAAGTTTATTGATGTTTTCATCCCACTCATGTTGCCATTTGGATTTTATGTGGGTGGCTATTAGTGGTTTCAGATCAGAGTGAGGGATCAGACACGGTTCAAGATCACAGTTCAGGGCCTTCTTCGCAGCCCGATCAGCTCGTTCGTTTCCTTGTATGGCCAGCATGGCCAGGCACCCAGCACAGGTGGATATCATAGCCATCTGTTGTCAGTTGGTTCATTTTATAAATGACCGTTGCTAGAATAGGGTGATTCGTTTTCAGTCCAGCAACAGCCAGGAGGCAAGAGAACGAATCACTGTATATAACATAGTTGGTGTGGTTGGATACCTCGATACACTCCAAAGCGAGAAGGAGTGCTCGGGCCTCTGCAGTGAAAATCGAGCTCTGATCGGGCAAACGTACACCAAATTTTTCCCGTCGGCAGACTGCCGCAGCAGCTACCCGGCTTTGGTCTTTCGAACCATCAGTGTATATGGAGAGGTAGTCTGCAAACTGGCCTTGAATCTCTGCATGCAGTCCTTGGTACTCGAGTGGATGTGTCCCAGATTTCCTCAGTTCCGTGAGTCGGAGGATAACCGATGGCTTTCTCAACGACCACGGGGGATGTTCTGGGACTTTGGCATCCTCCAACACGTCCAAATCCACGCCCAAGGCCTCCAAATGAGGTTTCATTCGGAGCCTCAGTGGCCGGATGTAATTTGGCCTGGCTTCATACCTGGATTCGTCATGTCGCTCGAATAGACAATTGTGTGCATGATTCAATGCATTAGTTTTTATCTTGACTACATATTGCATGGCCAGTTTGATTCTCCTATTGTTAAGTGATGGTTCATTGGCTTCGACATAAAGGCTCTGAACTGGTGAGGTGCGGAAGGCCCCAAGGGCCAGGCGCAGTCCCTGGTGGTGGATCGTGTCTAGCAGCCCAATATATGATTTCCTTGCGGAACCGTATACTATGCTGCCGTAATCCACTCGTGAACGAACCAAGGTTCTGTACACGGAGAGCAGAACATCTCTGTCCGCTCCCCACTCTGAGCTGGACAGCACCCTCAGAATATCCAGCGCTTTCAGGCATCTTGTTTTCAGGTACTTTATATGTGGCACAAAAGACAGTTTTGCGTCGAGAATGAGGCCCAGAAATTTGGTTTTCTCAACGACTTTAATGGGATCCCCATCCAGGGTCAGCTCCGGTTCCGCATGTATTCTACGCAGCAGGCAGAAGTGCATGCAGACTGTTTTGGTCTTGGAAAATTTGAAACCGTTCAGAACTGACCATCGATGGATCCCATTTATGCTTGGTTGTAGCTGTCTCTCTATGACATTCATGTTAGCACCGCTGTAATATAAAACAAAGTCGTCCACGAAAAGACTACAGGAGACCCCCTGCTTTACAGCAGCAGCAATACCATTGACCTTGACCCCGAAAAGGGTCACTGCCAGTATGCTGCCTTGAGGTACTCATATCAGGAAGGGTACCGACTTGTGACAGTGCGCACTCATGGAGACTTTATAGAGGTGTTTCACTGGGAAATCAGGTCACCAGCACAATGCTGTGATAGCCACATTATCCTAACACTGAGCTAACGAGTCCTTGCCCTATCCTATTATTATGCAGAGTGCCTGGCTAGAGTGCCTGGCTAGGAAGTGACAAGTATCAATTTTGTAAGTCATTGGTTTGACTCGAATTGGAATCGAACTCCCGATCTCTCGCATGGGAGGCCTGTGCTCTACCAATTCGGTAACAGCGTCCGGTGTGTGTGTGGGGGGGGGGGGGGGGGCAGGAATGTCGGGATTAGGGAGGTAGGGGTTAGGGAGGCCGGGGGGGGGGGGGGGGGGGAAGCATCTGAAATAATTGATCAGCTCCAGGCGCTATCTACTTAATGACTATTTCAGGCGCCACTCCAACGGGACTAATATGATTGGTCTGATGTGTATGGTGGTGGTGTGGGGGCAGAAGGTGGGGGGGGGGGGGCGGGACACCATCACACTATGTAGATTCTATGCTTACACGTTGCGCTTGGATAGCAATTCGCCCATTTATTTTTCTGAAATAATGGCATCCTTTTTTGAATACATATTTCTAAATACATATTTTAATGCAGTTCTTGGAATGCATCTTTTGGATGCATATTTCTGAATATTTAGATTTGCAAATATGTGCGTCTGTAATCGGTTATGGAAATATTAAACAAGGACTCCCCCGTCTGGCTTTCAACCGCGCTTGTAGTCTATACATACTACATATGGGGGGCTTAGTTCAAATTTCTGCCACGGCGGCGCCATCTCCGTGTGATAAATTATCATTAATTAACCTGTAACCGGCACAGCGGATCGGATTATATATATACATATATATATATATATATATATATATATGCATACCCGAATGCACATTTTAATATAAATATTTGAATATATATTCGGAGAGACATAGAACCAGCCATAGGTTAACAGCTGTTGGGGAGGACGCACCTAGAGGGCGCCACCGGACGAGTAGATGCATTCGATGACTGAGTACCACTTCCGGTTTTATAATCGTAATATTCTTATACACCACATGTATTTAATCATATCTTGGAAAACATATCTTAAATAACGTAATTGTTTATTTGATTAATAATACAATTTTAATTATAAAAGAGGAAGCTACGTGGTTAGTGGTAGGTAGCCACGTGACCTCAGTCGTCAGAGGGCATCAGTGCGCAGGCTCAGCTCGTGAGAGCCCGAGTTACCACTTATCCACTACTGATTTGACACCACGGAAGGTCAGGAGTTCAATTCCCAGTCGAGTCAAACTAATGACTTACAAATTTGATATGTGTTGCTTCCTAGGCAGGCGGTCTGCATTATTATGATAGGGCAAGGACTGGTTGGCTCAGTGTCAGGATAATGTGACTGAGTGGGATATCCGAGGATGGTATTGGTGGCCTGGTCTCCCAGTGAGCCAGCACTATAAAGTCGCCATGAGTGTGCACTGCCACACTTCGGTACCCGTCCTGATATGACCTCAGATGTTGCCAGGATGTAAAACTCCAACAACCAAACCAACTGAACCAACCAACCCTCGGGTCACCCATAGAAAGGTTGACGAGACTCAACGTTATTACTTAACATTGGCGATAAGAGCCGGTGTTTTCCACTTGGTTATTTACACCATCGTTTCTGTCCCCCCCCCCCCCGCCCCCCAAAAAAATATTCTTTTAATGAAAAGAGGAACTGAAACGTTAGTGCAGGAGCCCCTCGGAGTGATCATATCTATCAGCTATTGGAGCGTGTCGGGATCCCCACTCGGCCAGACTGGAGGATTAGTTCCGCCCCTCGCCCGATCACCCTATCAGACGTCCCCGGGTCGGGGCCACCTTCACCCCCCTCCCTCCCTCCCCCTGGCACCCAGGCACCCCGGCACCCCGGCATCCCGCACCCCTGATCCCAGCCAAGATAACTCAGCCACCCGTCCCGGGGATCACCGCGCCCCAACCCGTCAGCCCCTCCCCCCCCCACCCCCCCCACTGCCCCCCATGAACACCCCCAACTCCGTCAACTGGTTTCCCTCATCTCTCAAGTGAGCTTCTCTCTCTTACCAGTCAGCTCAACTAATCTCCACATCTCCCACCCTCTCTCCCTTCTGTCTCTTAACCCCTTTCTCCGTCTCCTCCCCCTCGCTCTTCCATTCCCTTTCTGTCGACCCCTCTCGTTCCCCTCTCTCTCTCTTTCCCTCTCTTTCCTGCCCCTTGGTATATCTTCCCTCTCACTCCCTTCATTTCCGTCTTTCCCCATCACTCTCTCTGGTTATCTCTCCTCCCCCGCTCCCTCTCCCACTCTCTTTTCTCTTCGTCTCTACTCCTTTCTCTGCTCCCTTCCCTTTCCTCTCTCTCTCTTTGTCTTATATCCCTATCTTCATCCCTCTGTCTACTGTCTCTTCTCTCTACTCTTCTCTCCCTTTCATTCACCTCTTTCTCCTTCAACTCTCTCTACTCCTCTCGCCCCCTCCCCTCTCTCCCCTCTTCTCAATATCCATCCCTCTGCATGCAGTCTTTTCTCTATCTTCATTCGCATTTTTCTCCTCCCCTCTCTCTCCACTCTTCTCTCTCTTCCCCCCTCTTTCCCCGTACCCTCTCTCTCCCTTGCCCTCTCCCCACCATTCTCCCCCCACTCTCTCTCTCTCTCTTCCCCTAAATCTACTCCTCCTCATCCCAAAATGACCTTAGGTGTAAAGCCCTGGCAATCAAATTCCCTTTTCTCTCTTGCTTCCTTTACAGTTTGTGTCTCTGCAAGGTGTCGGTTATCTTTCATTCTACCAGTATCACCGTGTAAATGACATGAACTTTACCGTCCACAAACCTGTTTCCCTCCGTGCGCCATAAGTGACCTTTAGGGTCACGCGTGTAAGGTCATACGAACCTATGAACGGGGGTGGAGTGAGGGAGAAGGGGGCCAGAGATTGAGGGTGGGGGGAAAATGAAAGGTAAGATAAAGGTGTTGCCGCATGATAGGCATAATGTAGGTCAGAGAGGTGTGGTCACGTGAGGAATGTCAAGCTTCTACCAGACTGGACGCTGACAGCAGTCAGTCAGTGGGTGCCCTTGATTTCGTCACAATTGACACTGCGCGACCTTACTATAAAAAGGTTCTATCTGACAAAATACTGCTTTCGAGATAATGAGGACTGAAGCTGTGTAACTGCATGATAGCAAAGCAGATAGAACAATAATATTTTTAATATATCTCCGTGAAAAAGACCAGTTGAGAAACAGTTGTGTAAATGCATGATAGCCTTTTGTAGAAAGAACATTTTTACATCCATAACACCAATTCGGTCACTTTGTCAGATAGAACCTTTTTATAGTAAGGTCATGATCTGGTCTTTTCTTCGGACTCAGTTCCGAAAGGTTGCATGGGTATCGGCCATTATGCTTGGATGGCAGCATTTGTTTCATGCAGTAAATATACATTCACAATTAACGCAGTACTAGGCCAGTGATTGCTGTGAGGATGAGATGGTAGTGGAAAAGTAAAGCTAGAGCACATTGATTTTCATATCATCAGCTATTAGACGTCAAACATATGGTCATTCTGACATATTGCTCTTGAGGAAGCTCACTGCTGCCATATAGGCTACTCTTTCCAATAAGCAGCAAGGGGTCTTTTATATGCACTTTCCCACAGATAGGACAGCACATACCATAGCCTTTGATGAACCAGTTGTGGACCACTGATTGGAACCGAAAATAGCCCAAACTGCAAATGGGTCCACTGAGTATGATACCATGATCTACACCTTCACAAGTACTGCCTGAGCTACATCCTGCTCCGAGAGTAACATTTTGTTGTTTAGGGCTAAGAGGGGTGGGGAGAGGGATTTTCTTCCTTATTGATACACCTGTGTCCAAATGCTTTGCAGCTCTAGTTCAGGTGTCCCGTAGCTTCCTGTTGAGAAGGTGAAGAAGACTCACATGGTAACTCCGGGAGGCACGAACCCTGCCCTACCCCCACCCAGCTGATTGGTTGGTGTGTCGACAGCAAACCCATGACATTTCTTAACCACGTGAAGTGTGAAATGGCCATAGCTTTTACCACTAACACGACCCCAAACACGACCCCACCCACCCACCCGCTCACTCACACATCTGCACCCCACCTCTCACCCGTGATCAATGCTTCTATTTAGAGCCGCCGGGGGCGCCACTATCTCCTCCTCCTGCCGCTGCTGTAAACATTGATTGGCGCTGCGCTCTTGTCAATGTGGTCGGGGGTGACGGCCTCTCGTTGACCTCTCGTTGACCTCTCATTGACCTCTCGTTGACCTTGTGATCCGCCCCCTGGTGGCGTGTCGTGTCCCTAAGGTGTACCTGTAATGTCTGAAGGTGGCTTATTTCTGTTGACAGTTGTCGATGATGCTCTACTGACGACAGCTATCATCTCCCCCACCCACACATACCCACAAATCCCTCCCCCCACACACACACCCACTCCCACACCTACTCCAGGGACGGACGTGCTTGCCGAATCGGTAGAGCGCAGGCCTCCCGTTCTGAAGATCGGGAGTTCAACTCTCGGTCGAGTCAAAGCAATGACTTACAAACTTGATCCTTGTTGCTTCCTAGCCAGGTGATTGGCATGATTAGGATAGGGCAAGGACCGGTTTGCTCGGTGTCAGAATAATGTCACTGAATTGGATATCAGATCATGGTGCTGGCGGCCTGGTCCTCCAGTGGAGCAACACTATAAATTCACCATGAATGTACACTGTCACAAGTCTGTACCCGTCCTGATATTACCTAAGATGTTGCCAGGACTTAAGACTCCAGCAACCAACCAACCAACCTACTACAGGGTGAACACTGTCAGTATCTTGTCCTCATGGGGTGCACTGAGTGGTTTGGGGACATATGAGCCTCTCCAACCCTCACCACTTCCACCGCCTCTTACCCCTGCCATTAAAAATACTGGGGTGGGGGTGACTCAAGCATGATTAGGGAGGAAGGGTTGGGGTTTGGTAGTTGGGGTTAGGGAGGTGTGTTTCTGCTCATTTGTAATTCAGTTAATATGTGTAATTTGTACTTGCATTACATCTCACTGGAGTGCTAGAGAATGGGCTGAGATAGAAATCACTTTGAAATTTTTGTTGTTAACACGCGACATGGTTTAGTATATGTATTAAATCTTAATGTCTCATTTGATTGGTTGACATGGAAATATTTGTGCCTGATTGGACCCGACTTGCTTGACCATGAGTGCACACAGTAAAGTATATAGACACAGGTTGACTCTGGAGTGTTCACTGAACACTTTCTCTCGGACCGATTCTCTCTGGGCGTCTGAACAATTTTCAACTATTCACGAAGGCGGATTAAGGTTTTATGTGATAATTAGTATGTTTTATTGATCTGAGATTGTAAGTCAAAGGTAAGGAGAGAGGGGGAGTGCAGGGGGGTCTCGGCATCAGATGAAAACGGGTATAAACCCTCAACCCTACCCATACAATAAGAGGTGTGGTTGGATAAAGGTGATGTGTTGGCAGCTCAGCATGCATAGGAGCAATGGTGGGCCAGATCAAGGTCAGGTGGGAGGGCTGCGGTCACCTAGGTCAGGTGGATGGGTTGGAGGGGGGGGGGCGGTCATGGTGGTGGACTGGTGACGCCATCTGTAGGTGGCGGTGAGAGTCAGCGGCGTGGTTCGGCATCGGTCCTGGTGATGTGTGGTTCGCCATTGTGTCCCGCGGTGGATGGCTGGGTGGTTCAGCGTATGAGGCAACAGGTGGACCCATCGCAATGGCCTGAACCACAGACAGGGCCGAGTTGCAGAGATACTGTTTGATGAGGGTGTTTCAGCCATCAGTCCCAAACCAGGAGTCAGAAGGTGGCGCCACAGTCCAGCAATCAGCGTGGTTTCGCTATTGGGCCACCACCAATGAATTGCCCATGTGATACATAAATGGACAGCTTTATTAGATTTGGGTGATCAGTCAGTCATTGCCAGAATTGCACGAAATGCATTGCAGAATGCGTCCAATCGGGAGTTAAAGTTGCATAACAATTCCGAAACCTAAACATTTACCGTACCTAAATTTGATCTTACTATGCAGATCCAATCTAGATAATGGTACACTCATTAAGCATTTATTGCAACCTTGTGCTATGAGTGATATGTTTGTTTGTTGTTGTTGTTTTACATCCTAGCAACATCTAAGGTCATATCAGGATGGGTACTGACTTGTGATAGTGCGCACTCATGGTGACTTTTTAGTGCTGTCCCACTGGGAAACCAGGCCGCCAGCACCATGACCTGATATCCCACTCAGTCACATTATCCTGACACTGAGCCAACCAGTCCCTGCCCTATCCTATTAATGCCGAGTGCCTGGCTAGGAAGCGATAAGTATCAATTTTTAAGTCATTGGTTTGACTCGACCAGGGTTCGAACCTACGACCCCACGATCTACCCGCACGGGAGATAGGCGCTCGAACTCATTCAGCCATCCCGTCTGGTATATGCTGATATGATGCTATGATCGAAAAGTGACAGCGCATTTTGATGTGAACACCAAATGTTGCCAACAACCAGCCATGCCAACCCTGTCGGCCAGGACCGCGTTCAGGGTACACCTCCGAGTCGACTTCAAGACAGCTCCGAGATGTCTTTATGGCTTATTTGCTTTCAGGGTGCGCCTCCAAGTCATCTCGGAGAAGTCTCCCTTTTCAGACAGGAGACAAAAAGTGCCTAAAAATGGCCGCTGAGTTTCAGCCAATCAGAGCTCTTCTTCTTCCCTATGGAGGCCGCCATTTTCGAGGTATCCGCCAGCTAAAGTCATTCAAACTAGGGTGATGCCAGGAATATCTCCGAGGCGCTTCCGAGGCATACCTTGAACGCGGCCCTGGTTGACGCTCAGGAGGCAGCTATTGACCGCCGCCCGGGCCCTTCGCACTGCCGACATTCGTAGTTCCTCCGGCCGCCCGGACCCGACTTTGTTCCGTATCGATGTTATTATGGGCAGCGCCCCTTCAGAATTGTCGACCCTCCCTCCCTCACCTCGCTTCCTTTAATGTGGCTTGCGCATGCGGTGTGTGTGTGTGGTGGGGGAGGGGGAGTCGGGCGGTCGGCAGTGGTCGGGACCAGGGTGACACGTGACCAGCATTATAGCTAGGGACATCACCTATATAGCTAATATGTATTTACTACATAGCCATGTACATGGCTCTATATATAGCCTTATAATCCTATAAGTATTGATATAATAGTATGTATATCCCAAATATATGGTTATTTATCCTGTATATATTCTATATATGCTATATATACATTTGAGATATTATATATAATAGTTAATACATATTATTTATAGTACTCTATATAATAAATATGATACATATGATATATAATGCATATATGATACATATAATACATGTGGTAAATATAATAAACATGATACATGTTATTGTAAATATGCTAAACATAATAGTACTATGGTGCATATATGATGTATATGATACATTCAAATATATATTCAAATTTTGTATTTAAAAGTTATTGTTATCTAACTTTAATACATAGATCCTTTATATATATATATTATTTTTGTGTAAATAATTTTATTCTTAAATTGAAAAATGGCTGGGAGAAAGTGCGTCGGTGCTGACAAGAGAATCTGTCCAGCAGAATAAACATAGTTACCAAACAATTTTAATAGCATATATTTCTGTTTCTGCTTGAAACCTAAAGTTATTTAACATATGATTGATCGCAATGATATAATGATTGAGTATATACATATATAATAGTTATATATGTTATGTGTTATATGTTATATAGGTTATATAGGTTATATATATTATATTCGCTTTACACGTTATATACGCTACATACACTATATGTGTTGTATTGGTTACATATGACATATATGGCTACCTTGGTTATGTAGTATATATGTTATATAGGCTGCATAGGTTATTTAGAAGCAAAATTCCTGTTTTATTAGACTGCAAGTCACCAAGCATTGCAAAAGATATTGTCAGAGTGAATATTGCAGTTAAGTAATATGCAAATATATGTTTGAATTATATATATTTATTTATGTAACTGTTTTCCTGGCCTCACCATTTCCTTTTGTCATTTACTATTTAGTTCGCGTTAGAAGCGCCAAGAATATTGGAGTCGGGATCAATATTTAGTTAGGAAGATTATAAGTTAATATATAATATTAGGTTATAATATTAAATCCATATAAAATTAAAGGATTGATAAAGAATTAGATTACCAGGGTAGGTAGGACTCGCTCCTAATTTGATTTAGATTGTGTATTTAATTTAGATTTTGTATTTCTCATGACCTTTTTTTTGTTGTTTGTGAGGTGATGCTGTATTTATGCTGGTGATGCCTAATTTACTGACAACCGACTTGCATTTGTAATTGGTAAATACTGAATATATTACGTTATGTAAAACTGCATTCCTGTCACACTGACAGTTCAATGAATATCGCCTATCATTTATGTCAGCAATTATCATTAACAAACGGCACCCGTGAAATGAACGATTTTATTACGTTGTTTCCAATTTGTCAATTTTAATTTAGCGATTTATTTACGTATCAATGCAATACATCTGGTTGCTCCAATTAAAACTGGGTTATTTCTTTTAAAATAAAAAACCATGTAATTATCCAATAATATCACCAGCATTATCCAAACATGTGCCTCATTTATCACATAGCTACTTCAATAAATTCAATATTTCGCAAAATAAAAAAACTATTCTGAATGGAAATAATATCACAATCATTCTGTATGATATTCCCCTAGAATTGGAAATTCTAGGTGATTTAATACTTGCCGACTGCGTATATTTTGATGATCACGTCGCTCCTAAATTCTATGCTTCGGTATGGGCGACTGCAGTAGCCTCGTGTTTAGGTGCCCGAGCGGCCGTGCGCTTTGTGAAACACGATTCATCATGCATCCCAGTGCGGCTGCTTTAATCCTTTATGGCGGGTGTAGAGTGGGTGAATCGACGCGCCCCCTAGTGGGGTGTGACAGTATTACAGCCGGAATCTTTTCATGTCCGTTGTATTGCCGTTTTCAGTGCAGTCTGCCAACTAATCAGCGCGACATTCATCAAAATTAAAGTTATTAAACAAAGATAAACGGTTTGGTGCTACCAATGGATAACGCATTGTCTAGATTAAGTTTGTAGTCCTTTAATTCATTATTTTTTAAAGAATGTAGTAACAGTTATGCTATATCAGTAACTGACGTGACTTTTGGAGACGAGTGTAGTATACATTTATTTTGGTGGAAATGCTTAGTGAACTATTAATAAACGTTCTCCCGACAGATGAGAGTGGCGGGCTGATGACACGCGCATCCATCTTTTTCTGTGACCTTTCAACTGAACACTTAAGTAAATTCTCCAAATACAATTGATACAAGCAGGAAACTCGCACACAGAGGGCGGGAGGTCGTGTAGAGGTGAGATATAGAGTGGTGAAATTCTCATAATAATAATAATAATAATTCTATTTGTGTTAGTCTTATTGTTAATAGCACCAATGCGGAAAATGGCTAAGAAACTAACGTTTGCTTGTTGAGTCTTCAAGTCCTATCACTATCAGAATGGGAACCAACTTGGGAGAGTGGTGACTTCATAGTGTTGCCACACTGGGATATCAGGCCGCCAGCACCATGACCTGATGTCCCACTCAGTCACCTTCCCTCGATATTGACAAAACCAATCCTTTTCCTAACCTATTTATGCTGAGCGCCATGCTCGGTGACTACAAGCGTCAATTTGTTAACAGTTAAATCACTAGTTTTACTCGGTCAGGGTTCGAACCCACGACCTCCCACATAGGAAGTTGATTAGAGTTCTTACCTATTCGGCCACTACGTTCAGAGAAAATGATATGATGATGGTAGTGATGATGGTGTAATAATTAATTTAAATAATAATGACAGTAATAATAGATTTATGTTTGGTAAATTAATTACAGAAATATTATAATAAACAAAAGAGTAATTACTAGTAATTATAGCAATAACCAATCAATTCTAATCCGACCGATAATAGTAATATAGTCTTCTAATCAATTCAGAGGTTGTGGTTGTGCCTACGACTCCTGTATGAGGTTTTGCGCCTTCCTCTTATTGTCTTAGATCAAACCAAAGACCTAGAAAATTGGAAGGAAGACTTCCAAAGAATGGGAAAGAAGTGCAAAACTGTAGGAGGGCGGCCATGTCTCGTGAACCTGTCACTTTCCAACAGTCAGCTTGAAAAGGTACGATGGGAACGGAAGAAGGAAAGGTAGACAGAAGATGAAACAATATCAAAGAGTGAACATGACTGTGGTTCGCCGACTTCCAGAAGGTTGTGAAGAACCAGAATGTGGCGTTAGCTGGTTTAGAGCTTATGGGGCTGTCACACTATGACGCTTCTCACCGGTGACCCGTCAGCGTTGAAAATCAAATTAAAGCGTCGAGAAACGTTAAAGATCTAGGGGAAATATGGGACAATTGGACGTTGGCGCAGCGTGTGAGTAGCGTCTTGTTAGCGCGTGGCCAACGGGTTTCAATGGGTTTGGCACGACATGCTCATATGACCTTAGATGTTGGTAGGATGTAAACAACAAAGCAACCATTTGGCACAATGTGTGGAGACGACCCGCCTGCGCACGTGGCGTCTGCCTAGCGTTCGCATAACGCTCTTCCAGCACGTCCAACGGAGCTCGACGTCCGCCTAACGTCCTCCTAACGTCCTTACCCATATATTTGGGCGTGCTGCCGGTCGTTGTTTTTTTTTGACATGTTGAAAACACTCAGCGACCAATAACGCGCGCCGACGTTGTCTGCCGACCGTCAACGTCAAAGATAATGTACCGACGTGTACCGATGCGCCGCTAACGCGCCCAGACGCGTGCCGACGTTTCCCCAAAAATGCAACACGTCGACGGGTCGGCGGTGAGAAGCGTCGTAGTGTGACAGCCCCATAACCGATAGTGCCACCAAAGATCTTTGCGGGTTATGGGAAAGTGGTGCCCTGAAGATTCTGATGGACTATGAGAACGGGCTTTCCTAAAGACCTTCATGGGTTATGGGAAAGTAGTGCCCTAAGACCCTTACGGGTTACAGGAAAGTGGTGCCCAAAAGACGTATGGTTTACGGGAAAGTGGTGCCCTAAACACCCTCATGGGTTACGGGAAAGTAGTGTCCTAAAGATTCTTACGGGTTATGGGAAAGTAGTGCCCTAAACACCCTTATGGGTTATGGAAAAGTGGTGCCCCAAACACCCTTATGGGTTATGGGAAAGTAGTGCTCTAAACACCCTTATGGCTTATGGGAAAGTGGTGCCCTAAACACCCTTATGGGTTATGGGAAAGTGCTTCACTAAAGATCTTTGCGGGTTATGGGAAAGTGGTGCCCTAAAGATCTGTAATGGTTATGGGGAAGTGGTGCCCTAAAGAGCATTATGGGTTATGGGAAGATGGTGCCCAAAAGAGCAGTAATGGCTATGGGAAAGTGGTCTCCTAAAGGGCATTATGGTTTATGGAAAGGCAGTGCCCTAAAGAACAGTAATGGTTATGGAAAAGTTGTGCCCTAAAGAGCATTATGGGTTATCGGAAGGTGGTGCCATAAAGAGCAGAAATGGCTAGGGAAAGTTCTGTCCTAAAGAGCATTGTGGGTTATGGGAATCTGGTGCCCTAAAGAGCAGTAATGGCTATGGGAAAGTGCTGTCCTAAAGAGCATTATGGGTTACGGAAAGGTGATGCCCTAAAGAGCAGTAATGACTATGGGAAAGTGCTATCCTAAAGAGCATTATGGGTTATGGAAAGGTGATGCCCTGAAGAGCAGTAATTGGTATGGGAAAGTTGTCCTAAAGAGCATTATGGGTTATGGGAAGGTGGTTCCCTAAAGAGCAGTAATGGATAGGGAAAGTGGTGTCCGAAAGAGCATTATGGGTTATGGGAAGGTGGTGCCCTAAAGAGCAGTAATGGATATGGGAAAGTGGTGTCCAAAAGAGCATTATGGGTTATGGGAAGGCAATGCCCAAAAGAGCAGTAATGGCTATGGGAAAGGGTGTCCTAAAGAGCACTATGGGTTATGGGAAGGTGGCCGAAAGAGCAGTAATGGCTATAGTATGAGACCCATAATGGTTAAGTATGAGAACATGAAATGGAATGAAGTGATGTGACAGACGTGGGAAATAGCACGCGCCTTTAAAATAATTTAAGTAACTTTTATTTCAACGCGTTAACTTATGAAGTGGAAACATGCTGAATTAATTTCAGTGCGCATTCTGAAATGTTGAAACATAGAGTTAAAGAAAGAATCGCAGTGCAGCACAGGAGCACCAAACTGCAATAAATCGTTGATGAAGGCACCAGTATCTAAGTTTTAGATATTCAGAATCAAATCGTTTTGGGCACGAAAATGTGATGCTTTCATCGGATTATGCAGCTTTAAGTCAGATCGAAGGGGGAAGATGGTAATATAGGATGTCATTGCTGAGAAGGGCAGGGGCGGGGTGAGGAAGAATGGCTGGGGGTTGAAGGGGAATGGAAGATGAAAGGTAAGATGAAGGTTTCACCGCGTGATAGGCGTAATGTAGGTCAGACAGGTGTGGTCACGTGACGGATGGCGACAAGGTCAGCAGACTGAGTGAGCAGGGGGGGGGGGATAAGTAAACATTCACGGACGTTTTTATCAAATTAAGAACTGTAGTAACCCTAAAAGGTGTTCCATATTCCCACAAGGCACAGCGGGCAAACTTAGTCATCTCTGGAGAGTTGTGTGCCTTCCTCTGTGTATTCACTGGGAATGTAGATGGTTGGTTACTTTTTAACTTATAATTCTCGTGAGCCAAAGGTTGATTGGTTGGTGGAGTTTTACTTCCTGACAACATCTAAGGTCATATGAGGACGAGTACCGACTTGTGACAGTGCGCACTCATAGTGACTTTATAGTGCTGCTCCACTGGGAAATCAGGCCACCAGCATCATGACCCGATATCCCACTCAGTCACATTATTCTGACACAGAGCTAACCAATCCTTACCCTCTCTTATTAACCCCAAGCACCAGGGTAGGAAGCAACAAGTATCAATTTGATAAGTCATTGGTTTGACTCGATCGGGAGACGAACTCCTGATATCCCGCACGCGAGGCCAGCGTTCTACCGATTCGGCCACAGTGCCCGGTTGTGAGCCAAAGGAGACAGGGAGACAGAGAGACAGAGAGATGGAGATAGACAGAGAGGGAGAGAGAGAGGGGAAGAGAGGGAGGGAGTGAGAGAGGGAGGGAGAGAGAGAGGGGAGAGAGAGAGAGGGAGAGAGAGAGAGGGAGGGGGAGAGAGAGAGGGAGAGAGGGGTGGAGAGAGATAGGAGGGAAGGTATTTCGCATTGTGATGATTTATTTGTGAAGTGTGGCGCGGGAGTGTCGGGGACGGTAGACAGGTGATAAACCCGATAAGACCCTCCCCACCACCCGGGTCCGAGTTCTCGCAACACCTGAGAACCCAGACCGCAGGACCACACCCTGACGCCATAGCTGCGTGAGCATTTTTCTTGTTTTTATGTGTCTTTTTGTGTGTATTTTTGGGGGTTTTTTTGGTGTGTTTTTGTGTGTGTGTATTTTTTAGCTGCTGTTGTGAGCTCGCTGAGAGCCTAACTAGACGAGATAGCCAAGTGGGTAGAGCGATTGTTTCCCGTATGGAAGGTTATAGGTGCAATGCTGGTTCTGCTGGTTCCTCAGGAAGGACTGAAGCTAGCACTTAGCACGCCGGGTCGCAGATTCAGCTTACACGGCAGAAGGTGGGGGAGTTGGTGTTTACATATACACCGAGATGCCTGAATTGGTATTTAATCTAATGTATAATGACAATGTTTACTGCAATCTACATTAGGAACATATGTATGGGAATAAGCCTACCAAGTTTAGCCACCAGGAGGGATATCTGGTTTATACCGACCCCCCCCCCCTCCAAGGGGGAGGCTAATGACTAACAAATATATACATAAACAATACCCATACTTATAGAGGTGGAAAATGAGACCACCAAAATCCAGCAAATGGAAATGGAAATAGCTCGTTGAACTTCGCTACGCAGCAAACAGGGTGGATGGCAGCGATTAGTTAATAATATACTCGTATTGAATCACATAATAATAATAAAATAATTCTCCAAGCATTTATATGTATGTCAATAGACTAGTTTGGAATTCCAAACTTCCATCTTTATGCCAAATTGTTATCTATTTCTATTAATTTGGAATACAATCGAAATTTTGTACTGCGTGTATGTATTTGTTTTGCTGTCGACGACATTTTCAACACTCAGTCTATAGACAGTTTCATAATTCCGACTAATGTGGGCGGGGGGGGGGGGTCGGGTGTCAGTCCTAAGCATCGCTTATTCATATTAAGTTTAAATTAAATTTAAAGTATAAGGCATATACTAAAATATATTACTTGGGGTGGCACTAATGCCAAAGATAAAGGTGCGACCTGGTGTGCATGGTCACAGCTTCAGGCCTTCCTGACAGACCAGCGGAACTCAAAGTGCCCATATTCCCAACTAGTCGCGGGTTTGATCAACTTAATTAAGCCATATGTGTGTATGAGTATTCCCATTTCCGCTGGTCCCTCGGGAAGGACTGCGACTGTGACCCAGCACGCCGGGTCGCAGCTTCAGCGGGAGGTGGGGGAGGTGGTGAATACACACATACAGGAACCTGAGGAAGGGGTATTTTATGTCATATAAACTATTTGCTAGGACAATCTCACTGCGGTCTCCATTAGAAACAAATGTAAGGTAATAATGGTATCAAGTTTGGTTATCAGAAGGCACGTGGTTATCGGTGCAAAGTGAGCTTAAAGTTCTATAGTGAATGATAGAGCTGGGAGTGGGACCATCCCCAACTTCCACCGGGTAACTGTAAGCTGCAGCTGCCACCTGCAAAGCTGGGTCTCAGCATCAGTTCTTAGGCGGCTGTCACACATCACCGGATTGGAGGAAACGGACAGAAACCGAACAAAGTATGCTGATAGTCCGGTTTGTGTCCATACAAGTTTTGAACATGCACAAAACTTGGAACGGATGCCTCTGGATTGACATCTATGTTTCTTGTCCAGTTTGAGTCTGTTTAGTCCGCTCACCGTCCATTGGCTATCCGTTCATGTCCATTTCATGTCTGTTTCATGTCCGTTTGTCCAGTAGCCTTTGACCCGATATCGTAACATTTTGACAAATTTTAATACATTTTGATACTTATGATGCCCGGACTAGACAATTATGTCCATTGCTCAATCCGGTGATGTGTGACAGGGGCTTTGCAGAGGGGACCAGCAGAGCTCGGGATGCTTCTATTGGTATTGGGATATATATATAATGTTCGTTATTTATACTCGTATAATTATTATGCTTCACATAATTATGAGCTATGTTACTAAATGAGTCCATAAGGTTTACAGTAAAACCTCCCTATCCGATAACCTCCATAAATCGACCACTCCCCTATATCGATCACTTTATTTGGGTCCCACCAATACCATTGTAACCATATTCTAACTCCCGAAACCTCCCACCTCACTAAATGGACCACTTAAGTTAAAGTCGGGCCCAAGATCGACAATTAAGGGCGCATTCCATATACGCGTAATGCGTAATGCGAATGCGAATGCGACAAAAAATCGAAACGCCTTGAAACCTATGAGCTACATTCCATACACGCGTAATGCGTAATGCGAATGCGAATGCGAATAAAATCCATTAATCCCGATCGCTCCAGTGTAGCGATCGGTAGCGTAATGGTAATGCGTAAAGGTGGTGCGAATAGAAAAGCATCAGTCGCATTTGTCCATTGATATAAGGCTGGAGGAGGCGACTGATAATTACGGACAGCCGGGACAAGGTGGAGCGCGGCCCTGTTAGGAAGCAGTCTCCAAGGCTGCTGAGTGGAAACATATGGTAGTGGTGGTGGTGGGGGTTCGGGTTGCTAAAAATGCTACCAGAGCCACAAAAATATGAATACTTATCTATAATTTGGTTATAATAAAGGTAGGAACCCCCATGTGACGTACAAAAAGTTACATAGATATAAATGCAATATTTGGTCATATACAGAGCAGTATGGAGAATAATTGTTTATTTTTATTTTTTAAATATAGCCAGTCGTGTGCCGCATAACGCATTACGCATTACGCATGTATGGAATGATGACATTCGCATAACGCATAACGCATTACGCATTACGCAATATGCGTATATGGAATGCGCCCTTTAG